>QPKB01000007.1:11573525-11630626 GCA_003546025.1 Camphora micrantha
AGTGGTATCAGAGATTCAAACTCTGCTCGAAGGATTTGCAGACGGACCCTCTTGACTCGATCAACTCCTTTTAAGATAGTGCTAAGAGTCTCCCACGCCTTCTTGCTCGATGTTGCATTTAGCGATTTTCAAAGTTGCTTCATCTACCCTTGATAGAGTATAAACAAAGCCTTCTCTGTATTTTCCTTTGATTTCCTTGACGTGCAGCCTTCTGATTCCGCGGTAGTAGACAGCTTCATTTGCTTTATAGTGAGGCTCCATGTATCCTTCAGCGTGACCAACTCTCCATAGATCTGTGTGTGATCGAATAGCGCCTTCATCTGGAATACTCCAGTCTCAATAGTTCCTCCTTTGTCAGCTTGGGATCTCAACCAGCTCAGGAGGCTTCTCTGCTTATAGGAACCTGCTCTGATACTACTTTGTGGAAGATGGCTTCAATACCTTAGACAATGGGAGATACACACTAGCTATAGCTAAATTAACAATTGCTACTAAACAACAAGAAACCATTTTATAAATTTACACAAATACACTATCACAAAGGAATACACTTTAAGCCTATACACTTACAAAAAGAGACTCTCACTACACAATTCTGTTGTGTCTCACTTCACACTTTTTGTGTGTTTCACTTCACACTTCACTCGTCATTCCGTCACTTCACTTCTGGACTGTGTCTTAATGACCCCATGCACTTCTTTTTTATAGGCATGTATGGTCGGCGAATGTGTTTCTCAATGTTGGATGAATAAGTGGTCTGCGTGGCCCATCCATCATCACATGTTTTAGCCAGTTTCTGGATTCATCTCAAGTGAGGCGATGTATGTAGACTATTTTTGAAATGGTAAGATGGAGAGATGTAGACTATTCTGGAAATGGTAAGGAGAGAGAGTTCTGGTAGATGGACTCTTTCTAGAGAATGTGATGTCATGTGGACTATCTAAGAAAGTCAACCAAGGAAGAGATACTTGGGAGAGCCTTCTAGATGATGTCATGGTGCAATGTTCTTGTAGAGCTTTCTAGATGCATGTCATGGGTGCAGTGTTTTGCCCAACAGTAGCATCCAAGCAGCCACAATTAAAACTCTATCTAAAGTTCGTAATTAATCAATTCTATCGATCAATGGCCTTCTACGGAGCGGTGTTCTCTTTATTTCAGACATTACAACCGAGTTGATGCTTGACTCAAGATCCTAAGACAGTCAGCGAGCGGGTTGGGTTTATCCTGCATTTGAACAAGTTCTTCAATGAAGTGGAACTACCTTCGCATAATCATTTCAATCAATCATTCACTTTGAAATCCCAACAAATAGTAGTCCTTCTTAAGCCTTATGATCAAAGCCGCCTACCCTCAACAGTCGATCAATAACAATGACAATCAATGGGATCCTATGTTCAATCAATCTTAAGTTCTCATGTGATCCCTCAATATAAAGACAATACCTAGCTATGGAACATGCCCTAGGCATGTTCATCATACCAGGGTATGCAATTCAATTCGATTTTCAATATTTCAAGGAAGAGAAGCAATCCAATCCAGGTCAATCATTGTCTTCTTCATACGACCACATCCACTACTCGATTTGAAGAGGAAATGAGGTCATTGATATCCCATCGATTCACCTTGGTGCATAGTCCGTTATCTGGTATCTCGTTGCCCACTTCATCCCCATCCAATGTAGATTGTACATTATACGTTAACCGAAAAATCCGTATGGGTATGTTAGCTCGAACATCCTTCACTCTTAGTCTCCTAATTTGGTCTTTATATAGGGGTACCAAGGGGTCCAATACTAAGCCCGAAATGCTAAGGACGTTAATCCCTTACAAAAAGGAATTACAGTTTCCCAGTTGACCGTGGGACAATCACGGTTGGACTTGCGGGCACGCCGTGGTGGACTTCACGGCGAATTGTGGAGTCGACCGAGGTACCTAGAGAGTAGAACATTAAATCGAAAGGGCTCAGTCGATTTCTCTTGCAGAACCTCACCTCTATTTCTCCCAATCCATGTGGACTCACAGTCGACTGCAAGGTCTATCCAGCCCTGAGAGAGTGATGTGGAGAAATAGAAGGGCTCAATTGATCAGGTTTTTGGAAGCTAAGTGGTGTTTTCACGGTGTCCCGTGGTCGACCATGAACACATGGCTTTTCTACTGTCCGGTCAGTCAGTTAGCCAACCTGTAACATGGGGGTTACATGTCTGAAGCTTCACAGTCGATTGGGATACCTCTCATGGTCAACCATGGGGATATTTTAAAACTGAAACTGGAATTCTGTTTCAATCAGAAACAGGGGGGGCAATCACCCCTTTCTTCCATACACCTAATAGGCCCCAACAATATATAGGGCCTTGCTCTCTCCAAAACACAATAAAACACCACTCGAATCAGTCTTAATTCAATTGCAGTCCAATTCCAACCTTAAACTAGCATGCGATTTCCAATTAAACATCAATCGATCGCAGCACAAGGTCTACTAGAAATGAAATTATAGATTAATCAAACATAAACATGTACACCACACCATAAGTATGTTTATGTATTTGCGTTGGAATGCAAGAGCACTCAAACCACAAAACCCTAGCTTGAGAACCCACTAACTAAAGTCAAACTCGGGAAAAGCAAGGATCAAAACCTAAAATCCTATAAAATCAAAAGAGGAGAAGTATAAGAGCTAGGAAATTAATCACCTTTCTAAGCTATTAAACCACTAACCCCTAGTTTCTATGAGAGAAGAGCTTACCTAGGGCAAGAGGGATAGGAAATCTATGGAAAGTTGGGTGCAAGGGAAGAGGAGAGCTTTAGGAAGGGGGATAAGACGATGAACAGTGATGTTGCCCTTGGAATCTCACTTCAAGCAAAGGAAAATGAAAAGAAACAAGAAAGGAAGAGGGGAGAAAGAAAGAGCAGGAAAAAGTGAATTGGAGTAAGGGTTCAATCATACACTTAAGAGCTAGGATGGGTTTAGTGAAATTAAAGTTTTTGTCCCTGATGGACTTGCATTGGATCAGAGGGTCTCGGAAGCGTTGGATCGAAACGAGCCATAAGAGAAAAGTTCGTAAAAATTAGGTCATCTACCCTACGAGCTAAACCTAGAGGATCGGAAATTACTTCCTAAAATTGCAAACTACCCCCTAATGTATCAAATGAATTCAGAATCGATGAAAATTCACACACACGTTCTTAGAGATAAAATGACTTGCTTAGCTTTAATCAAGCTTAATTGCTAAAATCCAATAAAATACTACTAATTATACAATTAAGAGTCGGGGCCTTACACAAACAATTGGTGGCAAGTCTCAAAAATCTTGATCGCATGGTAAACTGTAATCAGAAATAGAAGATCTGTTGCTGCCTACTAACTCTTCCATACATAAAAGAGGGGCTTTTCATAGCCATTTCTGTAAATTTCTACTTCATTTTTAAGTTTATGAAATGTTGTTTTTGTTTTATCAGCGTTTTCATTTTTCTTTTACTTTTGGGATTTTACAGGTCTAGTACAAAGCTATAGGATTTTGCGAGAAGATCCTCTTTCTTCCTCTGATCCATGACAGCAAGAAATCTGAACATCAGGCAGAGGAGCTGAAAAAAGTGCAAATGAAAGATGAAGGAATTGCGGGAAGAAGGTGAGAAAATCAAACACGATAACAAGATTCTAGGAGAACAGACTGTAGAAGAACGTACTAAGAGATCCGGGTCTCACAATGATTCCATTTCATTTCCAACTTAAGGAGAAGCAAAAGCCAAGGTTATAATGGATTTTTTTGGTGAATGGATTTAAGGGTCGTGATTTCTTGTGTCCTCTGGTAGTTCCCAAGGCTGCATGTCTCAGGAAGCAAGCTAGATGGCAGGTTGTGTCTTCTTTTGGAATGAAAAATGTCAGGTGTTGGGTTTTCGCTGGTGTGATGAACAGAAGTTGTTTCCAAGTAAATGCTATCTTCCTTGCTGTGGTTCTGTTATCTTCTGGAATGAAAAATGTCAGGTAGGATTATTGGGTTTGGCTGGTGTGATGAACAGAAGTTGTTTCCAAGTAAATGCTATCTTCCTTGCTGTGGTTCTGTTATCTTCTGGAATGAAAAAATGTCAGGTAGGATTATTGGGTTTGGCTGGTGTGATGAACAGAAGTTTGTTTCCAAGTAAATGCTATCTTCTTTGTTGTGGTTCTTTTTTGTGTGTCAATGCAATCTATGGTTAAGGAATGCTGCATGGGATCAAATTCATTATTTCATAGAATGACACCAAAAACACGGATCTTGAATGACCTGCAAATTTGATAAATATTATTAACTACGTGGCCACATCTTTTAACACAAAAAAAGAGAGAGATGTGGGTTACCTGCAAGCAGGGCCGGGCTCGAGACCATTTGAGGACTAAAGCGATAATCTTAAATTAGGCATTTTCTATATTTTAATATTATTATAAATATTATATTTTAGATTTATTTATTTATTTTTTTTTTTGTGATGAGAAATTACTAATTAAGTTCTTATATTCAAGTTTACTAACCTATCTTAAGTCCACCTGCAGAACCCGCATGAAAATTCTGGGCCCATTCCAAAACTCAAATTGAAATCTTGGGTCACAAAATCCAACTAACTATTTTGGATCCACCCAAAAAAATAAAATAAAATATTTAGTCTGCACTGGTGGGGCTCGGAGCATTTTCACCTACACATAGTGCGCATATGCACCATGAGTCAGGACCATCCAAGATGAACTTTAGAGGTGTGCCCCACGTATTGGATGTTCCAGATGCACGATGCTCATATGCATTGTGGGCAAGTGAATAAATTCCGGTGGGACCCATTTAAGAACTATTATTAGGGCTGAAATCCCAAGCTATGGATTTATTACAACCACAGCATAGATCAAATCTGAATGGGCCTTTATTAAAAATAAGAAACACAAAAGTAATGAGACAGGCTTGTGAAACAAGATCATGATATGTATGGTTGAAATTTGATACACATGAACCGCTAGAAATATAATAGTGTGCTAAAATCAATTGGACTCCTAATATTAGAAATTTAAGGGGAATATTTGGAAATTTAATAGGCCATAAATGACACTTTAAGGCCACATGAAAATCTTCATCGTATCTTTTTAAGAAAGAGTTATTATGGGGCCTTAGATTTTGGGGAGAAAAAAAAGGGATGGCAGTTGGCAAGTTTGTTTTTTTTTTTTTTTTTAAATTTTAAAAGATGCAAGCTGCTATTATGAGGCATTTTTTTGGGGCCTAAAGCAATAGCTTTGTTGGCTTTATGGTAAAGCCGGCCCAGCCCACTAGGTTTCAACTCACAATGAAAGATGATGAACAATAAAGTTTATGGATATTTACCAAAACATAACATAGAAACCCAATAATTACTAGTTAAAGATCCCTATCCCTCTCCCTCCCCACTCTCTCTCCCTCTCCCTCCGGCGGTGTTGCTGGAGGGGCTGGGGGGTGGGTGGGTGTGGAAATAAGTTGGGGAGGGACGGATGTCCTTTTAGGTAATTTTATACCGGGGTATATTGGTCATAAAAAAGTACAATGTGAGGACGGCAAAAACCAGTGTACATTTAGCAGCTTTCTTTTGATAGATAGGATGTTCAAAGTCATGGGGGCTGTGAAATGACAAAATTGTCAATAGTTTGCCATATGACGAATTTGATATAATTTTTTTTCTTTAACCAAATCTATGCCATTATTAATAGGAGTATAAGACCCTACCGAGATAAAATCATATGGAATTGGTATCAGAGATGGATTTTTTTTTAAAGAACGCAAAGAGGAGGGTCGGGTGTTTTGGCAAACCAAGTCACTTTCACATGTCTTAATTCTGCTTGCAGCCATGGCGTACTAGTTGAGAAAGGTTTGTAAATTTTCAGGTCTATCAAAATGGTTTATGGGGTTCAGTACAGCGGCGGACATTATGCCTGCATAGGTGATCTTTGCTGCTTAGGGTAACTTATTGAAGCTTATGAGCGGGTGAAGGAAGATGCCAATGAAAATTAATAAGGGTAAATTAGCGATAGATCCCTGATTATTGGGCTATAAAGTCTCTAGTTCAGTGTATAATTGTTTAATGCCTAAGGTCCCTTGCGCACAGAATTAATTCGGGTGGTGGTCCCTTGCGACATGTCATTCTTTTTTTATGATTGATTTGCCATTCTAACTGTTTGTATAGTTGTCATGCAATCTAATCCTGGTTTATAGCTCGAGCTCATCGTCTTTGCCTAATCCCTCTTTTTTGTGTTCTTACTTGTAATTTGTTTGCTTTCAGCTGTCGGTGTACATGTACAACTCAGATAAAATTATATGTAACTCATCCCAGTCCATAAGTGGAGTTATATAAAACCATAACAAAGTCAGATAAATTCACACCATATACAGATAATTTCATACCAGATGTATATAAACCAAGCCAAATCTATTCAAATCAAACCTAATGTAGTCAGATAATTTTACATCAAACCTAAAAATAATTCATATAGATGGTACATAACTTTTTTTTTTTTTTTTTGAATTGGTTATGATTTCGAACACAGATAAATTCATATATACCCACATCAAAGTTAATAAAAAGTGCATATCAAATTAATATAAATGCACAGCAAGCTTAGATAAATTACTTTCAAATTCAGATAAATTGAAGTGAAACTCAGATTAATTGACAGCAAACAGAGATTAATTAACATAAAAGACAAATAAATTCATATAATACAGAGATAACTTTGATTTAAAGTGAGATAACTTCATGCCAAAATTAGATAATATATACAAAAACTCAGATAAAATAACAGCAAACTCAGAAAAACAGCAAATTTATCTGAGTTTTCTGAAACTTTATCTTAACATGCGGCAAAACTCAGACAAATTTATCTGAGTATTGAACAACTTTTCTGAGTTTCGAAGAAATTTATCTGAGTCTAGACCCAACACAAATTTATCCGAGCAGATAAATTAACAGCAAACTCAGAAAAACAACAAATTTATTTGAGTTTTTTGAAACTTTATTTTAATTATTGTAAAACTCAGAAAAATTTATCTGAGTTTTGAATAACTTTTCTCAGTTGCAAACAAATTTATCTGAGTCTGGACTAACAGAAATTTATCCAAGCAAATAGATTAATAGCAAACTCAGAAAAGCATCATATTTATCTGAGTTTTTTGAAAACTTATCTTAACTTCTGACAAAACTCAAATAAATTTATCTGAGTATTGTACAACTTTTCTGAGTTGGGAACAAATTTATCTGAGTCTAGACCAACAGGAATTTATCCGAGCAGATAAAATATCAGCAAACTCAGAAAAACAGTAAATTTATCTGAGTTTTCTAAAAACTTATATTAACCTCTGGCAAAACTCAGACAAATTTATCTGTGAGTTTTGAACAACTTTTTTGAGTTGCGAACAAATTTATCTGAGTTTGAAAGAAATAAACTGATTTAAAGTGCTTTTTATTTGATAGATTTGAAAGTTAGATAAAATGATTTAAAACTAAAAAAAACCCATCTGTTTCTTGATTGACCTTGCTCTTGCTTTGGTTGCACTTTCGCTTGCTTTGGTTGCAATTTGATTTAAAGTGGAGCCTTTTTTGCTGACGTGTATAGGGGCATTTTGGTCTTTTTAGTGCGTAATTTTTATGAGAGGACTACCGCCGTTACGAAAAGATATCGTGGACCTTAGCCTTTAAAATCAAATGATGAAGGACCTACGGCTAAAAGCCCCAATTAATAATGTTTTGTTGATGTTCCACATAATTAGAGTTGGCAATAGCCAATCGGACCCACCAATCCGGCCTGACCTGACCTGCACAACCCAACCAGCATAATATATGGTCGGTCGTGGGTCAAGCTTTCTTAACCCACATTTAAATAGGTCGGATTAGGGTCAGCTCGTTTGACTCGCATGAGCGCTTTGTCGTTTTCTTATAGCTAAAACTTATACTCAGTACTTAATTCTATGTATCTTTGTATTTTGATATCTTTTTTTTTGTTTTTATGAAAACTTCGTTTTACTTTTATTAGTTTTGTTATTCTATTTCTATAGTCACTATTTAAAAAATTATATGCTATACTCATTGTATAAATAATTCATTCTTTTATTTTTCTAAAGTAGATCTTTTGTCAACTTACTTAAGAATATTTTTGCGTGCTCCTCTCATAGGAGAATTATGAATATAAGGAAAATACAATGGATATAATATAAATAAAACTAAATAATCAAGCAATAGTTCAGTTCATGCTAGTTTCCACACCATTTTCTCCTTACGCAGGCACAAGCCAAAGAGAATGGTGAATTATGATATCATGACCTAGGCCTAGGCTTAAATTTTCAGCTTAATATCAGTTGAGCCTAAGTCTAATTTAAGATCTTATAGGATACAAATTAACATTAAGCTTATCATAACCTAAATAGAGCTTGTCCATATCACCAATCATGATAGGTTTTAAATTGCACTAATAGGATTTAGAAAGTTAAGGATTGTTCATTTAGATCTCATCTCATTTTTACGAATTAACTTATCGGTTCAGGTTTAATTTAAACTTTGGGTATGGTTAAAGCCTTAGAATATTGTTAATAAATTTATTCAAGTAAGCCGGGTTAATGTGGGTTGGGTTGGGTTAACTTGCAGCGGGTGTAGGTTAGAAGTTTTTGACCCGTTTAATAAACAAGTCAGATATGGGTTAGGAGCATCTAGCCCGTTTAATAAATGGGTTCAACCCGTTTATCCCAACTCGACCCGTTTGCCACCTGACATAATGGATCCCTAATAAGAAAACCTCGATCATCGAATTAAGTTTCCATTTGAGTTTATATGATTTAACTCCCATTTCAGATTGGGAGAACCTTAGAGAAGACCTCCATTATTGATTGCAATTCATATGGTTTCATCACCAAGTGTTCTCGTTCAGATATCTCTTGTATCTGTCCCGCTGCATGAATTATTTTGGGCCTCAATCATTGTCATTTAACCAAATTCCTCTTCTTGACGGAGGATTTGAAATTCCAATAAAACATATAGAGATTGAAATTCTAGGAATTTTCAAAGGTCATTTGAAACCTTTTAGGCGGTTGGAATTTGAAATTCTTGTGAAAGAAATATAACATTTTGAATTCCAATAGACAAGATATCACATCATGTCAAAAAATCACAACATCAGATCGGATCAAGTATTGGCCGAACTCAGTCCCGGTTTACGTTGTATATAAATTCATATTTGAACCTGATCCGATTGAAAGCCATCCAAGATTCTAGATTTTGCATCAAGTTTTACTCAGCTTGGGTCAAATTCTATTTTAGTTGTTGTTTTTTTCCTTTTTAAAGGGGGGTAAAATTTAGTGAATGTGGACATTTAATATATATATCAGTGTAATATAGGGAAATTTTCTCAAGTAGATGCCTCGGATGAGACCTTTAACTTAGAGTGTTTTACATACGGATGTTTCTTGGGTGAAAATTTTGCACTATGCATATTTGACACTATACACATTTACATATTTGGAATAGAGGTGTAAACGGGTTGATCCGGAATTGAAACGGTTAATGAGAAGATGGAATTGGATCCGGGTCGGAAACCAGAACTGGCTCCGTATATGGGACAGGTCCGGGTCCGGGTGCGAGTCTAGGTAGAGATTTATTTGGAAAAACAAAAAACTAGCTTTTAAGAGGTATTCTAAAAAACTGAGGTTATATGTCAGGTTCTGGATCAACGGGTTGGAACCAAGATGTAACCAGACCCAGACCTGTTTACTTATCGAGATCTAAATCAAGATTCAAACTTGGTTATTAACGGATCAGAACCTCTGTATAATCGGAAAATCAGCATAAGTATGTTTGATTAATTTGATAGAGGGTCTGTCTTCAATTAGAGCAAATATTGGATAAGACTTGTAAACGATTTTCAGGCTTTTAATATGTAGGATCACTAGGCATCTACATATGTGAGTTACGTTTGCCTAATCCATGACCAACCTTTATATATTAAGTTGTGGGCATGCAGGTCAAGTGTAGGTCGCGCGGGTAAGATTTTGTGGCCTTTACTATCAAAAAAATCGACATTTGATATATCGAATCATGTACCAACACTAGATGGTTCCCATGGTCATTCATTCCTATTATTAGGCTAATTATTATGATTGCAGCCATCACATGGGTCCCACAGAGGTTTTAACATTAAATGGATCCCTAAAAACAATTCAAACATCATGCATCTATGTGGTAGCTAATATTCTGGCATGCCCCATTGTGATTAATCAGTATTAAAGGATTTCATGATTTTTAACGTTTGGTCCACATTAATTTCCTCACAATATTAGACGGGTACCATTGTGGTTAGTTACACTCTAGGAATCCTTATAAATTCCCAAACACATGGGTGCATTGAAATTTGTATGTAGAAAAAGCTAAACATCCCAGCTTGCTCAACATTATAATTGATAATATTTTATTCTTTGCTAAGGAAGTATGATACTAACGAAATATATTACTCAAATCAGTATCAGTCACAATTATGTAACAAAGAAAAAGAAAAGCATTTAGCTAGAAGCCACAAAACGCGTGACTTTAACAAAGAAAAAGAAGAGCATTTAGAAGCCACAAATAGCGTGACTTTAGAATCAGATGGTACAATTATAACACTTACGAATCTTCTTTTCGAGGAAAATAATGACCTCCATCCACACCTCAGAAAGTAAAGAATAAAGGTAAGAGAGATGCATGTGCCTTTATCTATGTGTAAAGTGAAAGGAGGAGGATTCTGAAAGTAAAGTGAAAGCCTTTAAAGAAGAGAGCTAGCTGCACCTGTTGTAACTGCGTGTGTATGAGAGAGAGAGAGAGAATAGATGGGTAACATTGTGGTTAGTTACACTCTAGGAATCCATATAAAGATCCCAACACATAGTTAGGGTGCATTGAAATTTGTACGTAGAAAATGCTAAACATCCCAGCTTGCTCAACATTAATAATTGATAATGTTTTATTCTTTGCTAATGAAGTATGACACTAATGAAATATAGTACTCAAATCAGTATTAGTCACAATTATTTAACAAAGAAAAAGAGAAGGGTTTAGAAGCCACAAAACGCATGACTTTAGAATCAGATGGTACAATTGTAACACTAATGAATCTTAATTTTCTAGGAAAATGACCTCCATACAACCCTCAGAAAATAAAGGAACGAGAGATGTATGTGCCTTTCTCTGTGAAAAGTGAAAGGAGGAGGAATCTTCAAGTGAAGTGAAAGCCTTTAAAGAAGAGAGCTAGCTGCACCTGTTGTAACTGTGTATGCATGTTTGAGAGAGAGTGAAGGCCTTTGAAGAAGAGAGTTAGCTGCACTTGTTGTAACTCTGTGTGTGTTTGAGAGAGAGAGAGAGAGAGAGAGAGAGAGAGAGAGAGATGGGTATTTGGGATTTGTTGTATTCTGCCACGGACAAGCTCAAGCAAAATGCTCCCGATCTGACCTCAGTTGCAAATGCCTGTCAAAATAACTTTCCCGGTCCTCAAACTCAGGAGAAGATCAAAAGGATCGCCACGGAAGCAGCCATCCCTGAGTTGCTTAGATTCACAGGCATCCCAGGTGCACTCTTCTTCTTCTTCTTCTACCACTCATTTCACCTGTTAAGGGGGTAGCGATTTTGAGCTGGATGAGTTCTAGATGTGCACTATATTTTTCTTTTTCTTTTTTCTTTAGAAGTTTTTTTTTTTTTTTTTAATATAACCAGAGGTAACCCATGTGTGTGCAGTTGTTATTTTGTTAGTTACCAAAATTCAGGGTTTCCTACAAAAACATCAAAAAATAAAACAATCGTTCACATTCACCATCTAGTCGATGATCGTCGGCGCTCTCCTAAGCTACAGCTTATGTTATCCTAAGTTGAAACAGTCTGCAAAATCATTTCCATCGTAAACTGCCTAAAATCATTGTCTCCAAAACCTTTTTCAGCTTAGGATAACATAAGTTGCAGCTTAGGAGAGTCCTGCTTATATATATATATATATATATTTCCTTCTTCCTTTAATTTGGCCAAAGGGTCATTTTACATCTTTATAGATGAATAGAAGACATTTTCCTACTATGAAAAAAATTTAAACAGGATACATACGGTTTTTAATTAGTTCAAACACCTATTGATAGTATTATGAGGGAGGTGATTTGAAAGTCATTTTAGAGAAAATACATCCATAATCCATGATGTATATGTCTATGTTGTAGAGTAGGAAAGAATATTTATATACATAAGTTTAAGCGGAAATGTAGAACTCTAGTTTCACATAAATGAATTAGTATGTGATACTGATGATAATTTATGATGACAATTTTACTATTTTCTACTTGTTTAAATCAAATTCTATTGTGTGCTTTCCACATACACATTAATTGTTTGTTGCGTGCGTGTATAAGGCCATTCCAGACAATCCAAAAGCCATCCTGTAAAGTTTGGACTTGGCTAATTCATTGGGTTTTGAACAAAACACTAGTCTATATCGAGTTGTAATATTCTAATTTTTTAGATATGGACTGTGATTGCCAGTGTGATTGAAGTACGAAGATGCAGTTTAAAGAGAATCAGGAGTCGGGTTTGAAGAGAATCAGGTGTCGGGCAAAAACTAACAATAACCGATCTAGGCACAGAACCTATGCTCGCTCGAGTGACCGTCTGGTCGCTCGAGCAAGCATAGTCAGATTGCTAGACCGAGGTTGTGCTCGCTCGAGTGAAACCTTTGGTCACTCAAGCGAGCATGTTTGTCTTCAAACGCGGATTTAAAGTGCAATTTCCGATTTTAATCCAAATTGCCATTCTTAATCCCTTTCGAATTGCCTCAAATACACATGACTTTTGGCCTATTAATACATGTTTCTAGCATCCCAAAAATAAATCTCTCCAACTCTAAAACCTAGATATCATCTTGAGAGATCCATCATCCTCTTCAGAGCTATCATTCTATAGTGCTGAAGATCAAAGCTTTAGAGTTTTGTCCGTCCACTCCCTCGTAGTAGATCCACCTTGAAGACGCGTTCAAGGTGTTGGTTTTCAGGCACGATGATGGTTCACGATGAGGTGTTGGCAAATCAAGTAGTCCTTAGGTTGAGTTGCAACTGGCAAGGGTACTGTGAGTTCTAAAACTTCCAATTATTATAGTGCTTAGTTGTTTGTTGGCCTAGGCTATAAGTCTTGTGGTTTTTTCCAAAGCAGGGTTTTCCACGTATAAATCTTGCTTCTCCTTCTCTTTGTGGTTGGTTGCTTTTTAATTGGATTGCTTTTCAATTGGATTAGGAAGATTGTGAAATCAAGTTTATTACTAAGCTGAGTACAATTGTGAACTCAGGTTTCAATCTGGAAGAACCTATTCCTTAGCCCAAAATTGTCAGAAAATACTAAGGTCCTTCCAAGAAAGATTTCGCCTAAAGGTGGTAGCTAGTGAGGAGTACCAAGATCTTAATTCCCTCAAGGTAGAAGAATTGGTTGGGAGCCTACAGATATATGAGGCCAACAACATGTCATGTGAAGAAGGGCAAGGGCATTGCACTTGTGTCCTCGCACATTGCACTTGTGTCCTCTAAATCTGTGGCTGAAATGTGCGAGGTGATAATCACGCCGAAAGGAAGTGCAAGACACTTTGCTCCTTCATATATCTTAGTCATTGCATCGAATATGGTCTATGGAATATCCGCTGGAAGACTTGTGCCAATGGAGTACAGAAGGTATGCTGCTGATAGTTTAAATTAGAAATATGACCACACGGTTCAATGTTATGACTTTTCTATCTTGGCAATGTCATCGGGAGTGATAGTAACAACTACTACTCTCACAAATGACTTGAAGTTGTCCATAGTCGCGTCAAACTTATTGCAGTAGAATTCCCGAACCCAATCCAAAAACACTTTGCTCTCTAAGTCTGCCAAAGTGAGAAGATTACGAGCCATAATCCAGCGATAGAAGGATGTGGTGAACAATCCTCTTGCATTCACTGTCCTTTCTAATACAAGAGGACGAGTCTTGAATTTCTTCAACAATTCGACACATTGGGCGTTTGGAAATGTTTCTTCATTGTAAGAAGAAGACGATGTAGCTGGATGTTTTTCATGAGAGCGTTTTGGAGCCATCTTGTAGTTGAACAACCATAGAGACAAAAAAGCAAACAAAATTGGAGTGAAAACCCCATTCAGACGTTCCATCAAACACTTGGTGTGGAGAAAAACTGTATAGCATTCCAAGATCAACCAAATCTCCAAAAATGTTTCCAAAGATGCTACAAGATGCTCAATATCCCCCCACAAAGATTTTGACATGAATAATCATTAAGAAATCAACCATAGTTTCAATTTTCCTCAATAATCGAAGTTTCACAACCTTCAACCTTTCTTCCAATAACTTCATCTTCACAACAGAATCATCTCCTCAAACAGAAATAAAAATCCAAATCCATGAAACTCCAAACACCATAGCATGAACATAAGAATAAGAAGAAATTAATAAAGTCCATGAATAAAGAGAGCAGAGAACATGAAATTACACCTTTGCCTTAATGAAGAGATGAAAGAAAATGGGAAGAAAAGGCTTTCAAAAGGGAATAGAATGGGTAAAGAGGAACATAGCTTTGATTTTAATTTATAGAGAGATGCTTGAGATTTCAAATGAAAAGGTGAGAGGGAGATTTTTAAAACTTTTGAAATTTGAGAAGGCAACTAAGAAAGACTTGGGTTCCCCTCTTTTTGAAAACACGTCTTGCTCACTCGAGCGGAGAGTGAAGCTCACTCTAGTGAGAAAAGGTTTAAAGAGAATTAGAATTCAGAGAGAAACTGAGCATAACCGATCTAGGCACAGAACCTATGCTCGCTGGAGCGAACAGTCTGATCGCTCGAGCGAGCATGTCGGTCTTCAAGCGTGGATTTAAAGTGCAATTTCTTATCTCGATCTAAATTGCCATTCCTAATCCCTTTCGAATTGCCTCTAATAGACATGTTTCTAGTATCCCAAAATAAACTCTCTCCAACTTTAAAACCTAGAGGTCAACTTGAGAGATCAATCATCCTCTCCAGAGCTATCATTTTATATTGCTGAATATCAAAGCTTTAGAGTTCTATCTCTCTACTCCCTCGCAATAGATCCACGTTGAAGACGAGTTCAAGGTATTCGTTTCAAGCACGGTGAAGGTCCACGGTGAGGTGTCTGCAAATCAAGCATTCCTTAGGTTGAGTTGCAACTGGAAAAGGTACTATGGAGTTTGAAACTTTCACATCCCCCAAGTGTACTACGCTGGTTAAGGACACGGCTGTGAGTGTGAGAGTGCGTGAGTTTGAGTCCTCTATGTAGGGACAAAAAAGAAGAAAAAAATTCAAGATCCAGAATCATGAATGCCAACAAAGAGTCCATATAGAACATAAATTGGGCAGCGTCCCAAAGTCTGTGTTTTCACATTTGCACTAATGTGAAAATTTTGACTTTTCATTGCAATTTCTATTTTCCACGAACACTATCAACTCAAAGTAGGATTTCAATGCTTGGCCGCCTCTAAGAGATGAAATTGAGATTAAAGTTTAAAAAGAAAAGAGAAAATGAAAATGAATAAGCCTTCTTATATTTGGTAGGCATGCATATTTAAGATATAATCAATGGGTGTCAAATTGGGTTGAGTGAAAATTCATTTTTAGGTGGGGGGGGGGGGGGGGGGGGGGGGGGACACATGTGCCCCCTAGTTTCCAACAAATGCAAACAACAGCCGTCCATTATAGATCATAGACACCTTGGTACCCCACTTTTTATGCTCTTCAGTGGTGAGTTAATTCTTTCACCCAGCCAATTATCATGCCTCTGCTGAAAAGAATGGGGATTATGTGTGAGATTAGGGTCCAATCATGGTCTCAAAGGATTGAAGTCCATGGTGAGGTTAAAACATTTTCTCAGTTAACTGATAAACATATTGGAAGGTTCATTATGAACAAATGGTATGTAATAAAAGACATCTCAAATTGAGCACATCATATATTTTATAAAGTTGAAGTTTTACAGAAAACATAAACTAAAGTGGTTTAATTACATGGCCACTAAAAACCTAGGCCAACAAAAGAATAAACAAAATATTATCCAAGAGTATGTGATGGTAATCGTGTACTGGTCAAGACGACTTAGACAATCATATCGTCGGCACTCTACTCGTGCTCGTCATCAGGCTGATCCGTCCGGAACAACGCGTTTATCTCCTCTTAGAGGTAGATGGGCTTGATATCTATGAACCAAGCGTGACATCATCAGACTACAAGTAGTCGGTAGGTAGATAGACATATAAATAACAAATATGCAATAACAAAGCGATATAAAGATAATGTGATAATATGAAGTCTAATGATAGGAGTCTAGTCAAAAAGATCAAATAACAATAAACAAGGAACAATAAAAGACGATATCTTATCATGAGACTCTAATAATACAGGCAATCCACATAGGCTAATACATGACGGGATGTTCTTGTTGCACTCCCGTTCTCGAACAGAGTGTGGTAGAGAATATGCAATGAAAGAATAGCCTGACCAATCAATAAATGATGCATAGGAGTATCGCTCGGTCAATCAATGGGGTGGCACCCAAGGTGGCCACAATCAAAACCTCTACTTTTGCGGGTGGCGAACGGTTTACAGCCA
The DNA here is from genome assembly GCA_003546025.1 of Camphora micrantha. Lineage (NCBI taxonomy): Eukaryota > Viridiplantae > Streptophyta > Magnoliopsida > Laurales > Lauraceae > Camphora > Camphora micrantha. The sequence continues at coordinate 11,590,156 of QPKB01000007.1, forward strand.
TCCAATCTCATTCTAAAGTCGTAATCAATCAATCTATCAATCAATGGTCCTCCTATAGAGGTGACATTTTATGTCAGACGTTTACAACTGAGTGATACTTGACTCAAGTATTCTAAGTCAATCGGTAAGGGGTTAGTCTTATCCTACGTGAATACGTACGTTCTTCGACCGAAAGAGGTACTACCTTCGATAATCGTTGAATAAATCAATCACTTCCAATCCCAACATTAGTAGCCTTTCCTAAGCCTTACGATCAAAGCCACCTAGCCTCAACACGTCGATCAATAACAATGACGATCAATGGGAATCCTAAGTACAATCAATCTAACTTCTCAATGTGATTGCTCAAAATATAAAGAAAATACTAAGTTATGGAACATTCCTCAGGCACGTGTTCATTAATATCGAGGTATACAATTCAATTCGATTATTCAATAGTCAAGGAAGAGAAGCGATCCAATCCTAGGTCAATCATTGTCTTCTTCGTATGACACATCGCTACTCAGTCTGAAGAGGAAATGAGGTCATTGATATCCCATCGATTCACCTTGGTCCATAGTCCGTTATTGGATATCTCCTTGCCTCACTTCATTCCCATCAGATGTAGATTATACATCTAACGTTAATTGAACAATCCTTATGGATATGTTAGCTCGAACATCCTCCACTCTCAGTCTCCTAATTGGTCTTCATTAGGGGGTGCCAAAGGTCTCAATACTAAGCCCAAAATGCTTAAGGAGTAATCCCTTTAAAAAAGGAATACATTTCCACAGTTGATCATGGGACATCCACGATTGATTGCGGCACACTGCGGTGGACTTCACGACGAACCATGGAGTTGACCGAAGTACCCATAGCAGAACATTAAATCAAAAGGGCTCAGTCGATTTCTCCAGTCAAAACCTCACCCTCTATTTCACCCAATTCCACGGTGGACTCAGTCTCGACCGCGAGGTCCACCGAGCCCCAAGAGTAGAATGTGAGAAATAGAAGGGCTCAGACGATCAGGTTTCTAGAAGCTAAGTGATGTTTCACGGTGGACCGTGGGACATCCATGGTCGACTGTGAACACATGAATTCGCTACTGTCTGTCAGTCCGTTACCAACCTGTAACTTGAGGATAACATGTCTGAAGCTTCATGGTTGCTCGCGATACCTCTCATGGTTGACCGTGGGGCTTTAAAAACTGAAACCAAAATTCTTTTTTGATCAGAAACAAGGGGTGTGGACTTTAGCCTTTCTTCCATACACCTGATAGGCAACAATATATAGGGCCTCATGCCCTCTCCAAAACAGAATAAACAACTCTTGAACCAGTCCAATTCAAGTGCAATCCATTCCAACCTAAACTAGCATGTGATTTCCATTTAAACATCAATCGAGCACAAGGTCTACTAGAAATGAAATCATAACAAGAATCAAACATAAAACACGCATATCACACCATAACTATGTTTATCCATTTGCCTTGGGATGCAGAGCATTCAAACCACAAAACCCTCGCTCGAGAACCCATTAACGAAAATAAAACTCAGGAAAACCAAGATGAAAACCCAAAATCCTATAAAACTAGAAGATGAAAAGTATAAGAGCTAGTAAATAACCTCTCTAAGCTATTGAGCCACTAATACGAGAAGAAGAGCTTATGTAGGGCTAGAGGGATAGGGAAATCTATGGAAAGTTGGGTGTACGGGAAGAGGAGAGCTTGACGTAGGTGGAGAGGACGATGAACAGTGTGACGTGGCCCTTGGAATCTCACTTCAAGCAAAGGAAAATGAAACGAATTGAGAAAGGAAGAAGCGAGAAAGTGCATGAAAAGTGAATTGGAATGAAGGGTCAATCATACACTAAAAAGGTTGTGATGGGTTTAATGAAATTACACTTTAGTTCCTGATGGACTTGGGTTGGGATTAGAGGGTCTTCGACATGTCGTATCGAAACGAATCAAAGGAAAACGATTTGTAAAAATTTGGTCATCTACCTCGTACCTAGGAACCCAAAACCTAGAAAATGGGAAATCACTTTCCTAAAATTGCAAACTACCCCCATATTGTATCCAAATGAATTTGAATCTCAACGAAACTTCATACATACGATCCTAAAAATAAACCATACTTACTTAGCTTCTAATCAAGCTTAATTGGCTAAAATTCAACTAACACACTAGTTACACTATTTAGAGTCGGGACCTTACACAAACAATGATGGTAAGTCGCAAAAATCATGATCACATGGGGAACGGTAATTAGAAATAGAAGATCTGGTGTTGCCCGCTAAGTCTTCAAACAGAAAAGAGGGGCTTTTCATAGCCAGTTCTGTAAGTTCTACTTCATTTAAGTTTATGAAATGTTATTTTGTTTTATCAGCGTGTTCATTTTTCTTTTTCTTATGGGATTTTGCAGTTCTAGTAAAATGCTATAGGATTATTTTCGAAGATCGTTCATGACGGCAAGAAATTTGAACATCAGGCAAAAGAGCTGAAAAGAAATGCAAACGAAATATGAGGAGTTGTGGGAAGAAGTTGAGAAAATCAGATGCAATAATAAGATCCTAAGAGAACATATTCTATGATATCGTATTAAGGTGTGATGGTATGATGGACAAAAATTGTTTTCAAGTAAATGCTATTTTCTTTGCTGTGGTTTTTTCTTTTTTGCTTAATGCAATCTATGGTTTAAGATTCTTTTGAATTGTGATGTGGATGTGGATGTGGATGTAGAAGTGGGTGTGGTACGGAATGCTGCATGGGATCAAATTCATTATTTCATAGAATGACACCAAAACAAGGTTCTTGAATGACCTGCAAATTTGATAATATTATTGACTAGCTACATGGCCACATCTTTTAACACAAAATTGAGAGATGTGGGTTACCTATAGCTCACAATTGAGGTTGGAGCGGGCCGTGCCGGTCCATGCCTAAACAGCCACTTTATAAAAGATTAAATTTTATAATATTTATCATTCATATGGTATCATTTAGTTACTCTTTTTGGATGCTGCAAACCATATGCTCGAAGACTTCATATATACCAATTTATTACTTTTGACTAAGGGCTCGTTTGGATGTTTAAAGAATAAAATATTTACAGATTTAAATATTACAAGAATAAAATAGTATGTAATAGAATAATGCAATATTAAAATATTTTTGTTGTTTGGCAATTTTTGAAGAATATTACATATTTTAAATTAAGTTGTTTGGAAAGTGCTATGATTAAAGTAAATTACATTATTAGAATAATTTTTTATTAAATATTTTAATTTATATGTAACTTACCACGTCTGGATAAAAAAATAGTATGTTAAAGTAAAGTTTAACCGCCATGTTTTTTTTTATCATAAGTTACTTTTCTTTTATCACATAAAATCATGGTAAAGTACAGTAAAGTAAAGTCAATACAAAAAACAACTACTTTATAACTCTCTCTCCCACTTTGCTTTACCACATACTTCATTTCTGCTTACTTTACCTCACCTAGTACCATGATATGACATCAATCATTATTTTACTTTACCAAACCTGTAAACAAGTTACTTTTTATTTACCATATAAAACTACTACGATAAAATGTAATAAAGTAAAGTCAAACAAAAAGAAACTACTTTACCATTCCTTCCCACTTTACTTCACCATATACTTTACCCCACCTTTATCGTGCCATGACATTTTCGTTACTTTACTTTATAATATATGTAATAAAGACATCATGATGGATTTGGTGAACTAAAATCATTACTTTACTCTATCACTTTGTATTCACCATTTTGAAAGATTCTTATCTTGTAGAAAGTTTTCTATGTGGGGAAGCTATAAGAGAAAATATTGAACTTTTTGAAAGAAAAGAGTCTTTTTTTCAAATTTTTCTTAGGTTACCAAACGCACAAGATTTTTTTCTTAGAAAATGAAAGATTATAATCTATAAAATATTATTTTCTTGTGTTTTCTTGTGCATTCAAACAAGCCCTAATTTAGATCACACAATGATAGAAATTGTAGCTACAACAAGGAGAGTATTAGTTATAAGAGATGGCACCACAACCTCAGACACCTGTGATTCTCATTTCTTTTGCTACTCCTCGACCAGTTACTCCTACAGATCATTCCACCAACCTTTTTGTCTCAGGGCTAACAAAAATGACCACAACAGAAGATCTTAGAGAACCGTTTTCAAAGTTTGGCCAACTTGTCTATGCTGGAGTGCTAATAGAGCGTTTTTCAAGATATTCAAAGGGGTTTGGTCATTGCCAATGTAGAAGAGGCAGCAGAAAGTTATAATGGCTAGAGATGGAAAGTTACTAGAGTCTAGATGGCTGGGTTATCTTCATAGAATATGAAAGGCCGAGATCGCCATTGCCGCGTCAGACAAATGGGTCTCCCACTCTCCCCTCCGTTAGTCCTTCCATACTTTCATAGTTTAAAGAGTTTCATTACGACAACTAATATTAAAGTGTCATATATCAAGAACTATTTTTTGAACCTAAAACTGAGTACATTTTTTACTTTATATACCTTTCCTATTTTCACTGGGCAGTTAGCTTCTGTTAGAGAATAACTAAAAAGAGGGTAAAAAGGTTTGGATGTGCAGGCTTTATATATCTCGACTTGTGTTGAGGTCAATGTCCACCCTCACTCCTGAGCAGTCATAATTGTGGTCAAGCTTTCGTCCTCACCATAAAACCATTGTTTTGCCATTTCCCATCACCAATTAGTTTTGGGATGAGTGGTAGCTCAATGGGGTGTAAGATCATACAAGTGGTATTAGAGCCTGGTAGATCGGGTGTTGGAGTCATGGGATACATGTTTTGCAAGTTGCGCAACAGAAGTCACGGCGGGAATTAGTTTTGGGATAAGTGGTAGCCCAATGGGGGTGTAAGACCGTACAGTTTGCCTTTGGAAAATCCAAAACTTACTGAATTTGCTAAATGTAAAAATATTTATTACTTTTTAACTATTGCACTGCCTCTGTTCTAATTAAAGATTAAATCACATGTTAAGTTTATCTTATTGTGCAAAATTTTTCCTCTTCAAGCCCCCATTGGTGCAGGGAGTTCGGTATGCTCTGAGTTCCTATGCATAGGTTCTTTCTAATTGGGTTTGAGTTGTTTTGTTTGGAATACTAATTTTAAATGTGTTCCTTTTTCATCTGTAGTCCAGAATTGGGTCCTTTTGTTCTTCTATTTGTTTTAAGCTAATTAACATCAAATGTGCTTTTGTTTGGAAATGCTAATTCTAGGAAGTTGATTTATCATGGTCAATACGATAATATTGGAGATTGCATGATCATATTTACTGGGGCTTTGGTGATATACTAAATCTTCTTATCATTTCTTGACCCTAAGCAAGTTTCATATCTGGCTGACTCAAACTCGACCTAAATGACAGTTTTTCTGCCCCCTTATTGGACCTGCCTCGTCACTGTTATGGGTTGGGTCGGGTTGTGTTTTCTAATGTAAAAAGAAAAAGGTACAGATTGCTTATTACCACTTGTGCTACCATAATTTTTTATTGCAAGTTTTCTAAGTAATGTCTACCAACTCATTATTAAACTTGTCCCTAATAGAAAAATATTATATTGTCTATCTCTTATAAATTTTTTTCACATAATAATATAATCTAGATAGAAAAATTCGTGTTTTTCATTTCCTATATATTTTTCAAATTCTTATATATTTTTGTATATTATGAATTATATTTTTCTGTGGTAATAAGCATGGGCATATTTTGCTAGTTAAAGATGATGAACAATTAAGTTTTTGGATATTTACCAAAACATTACATAGAAACCCAATAATGACTAGTTAAAGACCTAAAATTTTGCCAAATAGAGATGTTCAAAGTCATGGGGGCTGTGAAATGATAGAAATTGTCAATGGTTTGCCATATGACTAACTCATAATCCTTTTTTCTTTGACCAAACCTAAGCCATTTACGACCTACCGAAATAAATTCATATGGAATTAGAATCAGAGAGGTTTATGGGGTCGAGTACAACTGCTAACATTACACCTACGCTGCATTGGTGATCTTTGCTGCTTAGGATATATAACTCATCGACGCTTTTGAGCTGGTGAAGGAAGATGCTAATGAAAATTCATAATGTTGTTTAGGTTCCACAAAATGGATCCTAATGAAAAAAAACCTCGATCATTGATTTAAGTTTCCATTTGAGTTTATATGGTTTAAGTTTCCATTTCAGATTGGGAGATCCTTAGAGAAGACCTCCATCATTAATTGCAATGCCATATGGTTTCATCACCATGGGTTCTAGTTCAGATATCTCTCACATCTGTTCTGTTTCGTGAATTATTTTGGTTGCCAAGCATTGTCAATTAATCTAGTTTTTGGTAAGTGATTGTATCTATGTGTCGAGAATCTACAATCCAAATTTGGTTTAATAAATGAGCCTTAGAATATATAAAGCCTATCACAACTTTTTTTTTTTTTTTTTTGCTAGTAAGGAATAAAGCCTATCACTTTACTTTCACTCACTTTTGTATTTTATTCATGTGTGTACTGCACATGATCAATTTGATAGTGAATTCATCTTTTGTTAAAATGCAATTTGCATCAATGATTAAGGGCCAAACCAGGGGAGGAGGTTGCCATGCTCCTCCAAACCTGTTATACTAAGGTAGGCTCCTTAATTGATAAACCTGACACTTGAATTCACTACCTATACAAATTTCCTACCGTTTGGTAATTTTACTTTTAAAATCAAGTGAAATGAAGTGAAGTAAAGAGATTGAATAAAATATAACTGGGTTATGATGATATTTTATTTTTAGTTGTTTGGTATGTAATCTTTTAGACTTTTTACATGGGAAGTAGAGTCTTTTTGTCTTTTAGTAGATAAAAGTTGTTGCTTTTTTACTTTTTTTTTTTTTAAAGATGAAGGAAAATTTGAATTAAAGTGTTTTTGATGTGACCTCTTGTCCGGAAAATAGAGACTATACTTAAGTTTTACTTTACTGTAAAATTTCCAAATGGGTTCAGAATTTCACTTTCCATCTCTATAGGGGCAAGTATTCTCCCTTAAATGTGTGATCAGGCGAGGGTTTGATGTAGGAAGAAGAAGAAGGAGAAGGGGTTGTTTAGGTAGCGGAGATCGGGTGGACTTAAGAACGAGGGAGAATGGAAGATTTAGAATTTTAAAAATTAAAATTTTATGCCTAACAGTTAAAAGGGCAAATTAGTCATGAAAATCTCTAATATGACGTATTTAGGGACCTCTCGCCAAAATATGTCCAGCTGTATAAACTATAGGCCTTAGAAAAAAAAGTTGTTGGACTAGAAGCCTTACAGGACCGTGCTGAGGGACTTTTGGCTAATTATGCCTTAAAAAAAAAAGTCAAAAAAGCAATATCATTTCCAAAAAGAAGAAAAACATGCATGCACTTTTTTAACAAAAAGTCAAAAATATTTCATATTTAACAACTAAAGACAAAATATCATTATAACCCATTTATATTTTATTCTTTCACTATTTCCTCCTTTACTTCACTTCATTCTACATGTATAAAGTTCCCAAACAGTGAGAGCGTTAGCTGTTGCATGTAACTATGGAATATTTATAAAATTCCATTTGTAGAAACAGGGGATCCAAACCTAGGTTTTTTGGCCAGTGGGTAGGACACGTGTCTAACTTTCTGCCTGATAGTTAGATGGGCCGGCCTTAATCAAATAAGCATAAAGGTTGGCCCGGCCAGGCCTGGCCCGGTATATTTAGCAGAAAAAACGATATATTTTGCAAAGAAGCTGGGTACTAGCAAGAATTTCAGGCTATCATCTGGGTCCGGCCATGAATATTAAATCTGAGAAGCAAAATAGATGGGCTTGTCACTCTTTGGCCCATAGAGGCCCAACTAATGCAAACCAATGGGAGGGGTGGTTATGGGTGGGGCCAGACTGAACCTGACCCATTTCGGGCTGGATTCAGGCTCTACTTTAAGGCCCTTACACAGTACCCAAGCCTAGATTTCTTGCTAAATAGCTAAATGGGCTCGGAATGGGCCTATTAGATCTAGCCAGGCCCGGCCTGACATCTTAACATAGAATGTGTTATAAATGAGAAACTATCAACACAGCTGGCAGGCCGTTCCGAATCTCCCAAAGAGAGGATGGGGGCCTGGCCCATGGTGCCTACCTGGTCTCCCAATGATGAGTCCAACTACTTGACATATATGGGCCTCCCAATTGATCATGGAAAAAGGTAGATTTTAATTCAATTGGATTGGACCGTTTGATCTTGCGTATTTTTTTTTTCTAATTAAAACCTTTGAACTTATTGGCCACAAATAAAGGGTTAAGATCATTGGATTGAAATGGGTGATTCCACCTCTACTTTTATCATCATATCTCTCATTATTTCTAGAGGATTTTACCGGAAAAAACAGATTAGGTGACCACCATGCCGAAAAGGTAATTTTAAGTGCCATTGCACCAAATCAGTCATTTTGCTTGAAAACGTAATTTCTTTTAATATTCTCTACTACGGTCCCTATCGATCTTTTTTTTTTTTAATGTTAAGGGTCCCTAGCGACCCCGCGTTCAACCCGTTCATACATTTTAGGGTTTAAAAGCCCGATTTTCTCTCTTGTTTGTCTCCTTCTTCTTCAGCATTGACAGCGACTCCACAACAGTTGTCAGGCGCATTCATAGTGGTTCCAAGTAGTCCTCTATCGAGCCATGGTGACATGGAATCACCATGGCTCTAAGAATTATGAAAAGGATTTCTGAAAAGTAGAAAATCATGTTTTAAGATAAAGTACAAACTCTGTATTTCCATTGGTCAGCCCCAAACAATAGGATATGCACTTTAATATTCTTCACCAAACAACGACATGTGGCTTTAATGTTCTTCAAGATATGGAAATATCCTACGGAGGGGAAGCAAGTCGAGCATAGTTGTTTTATTTTTTATTAAAGAATAGGAAATGAGGGATGAGTTTCGTGCATTCATAAGCGTACACCATAGGGTCGATAGAAGCCTTAACATTACAAATAAAGGTCGATTGAGACCCTACGAACAAAGTAAATGGGAGTTCTATGAAGATTATTACAGACCGTAAGGTCTTAATCGAACCTTAACATTGCAAATGAAGGTTGATAGGGACCCTAATAGAGAATGTTAAGAAAAAATACGTTTTCGGGCAAAATGACTAATTTGGCGCAATGACACTTAAATTTACTTTTTTAGTATGGTGGTCACCTAATCTGTTTTTTCCGATTAAATCCCCTTATTTCTAATAATAATGACATTATAAGGAAATTTTCATTTAAAAAAGTGCTAATATATATGACACAGGATCGGGTGATAAACTTGATATAACCCAGGAACTCAACTCGTACCCCACACATGAAACTTATTGTTGTTTGTTGGGTCAGTGATCCTAACCTGGTTTAATGGCCATCTGGCCAAGTTGTCCAATCCAATAAATGACTATGGTTCAAAGGAGTTGGCATCCTTGAGTAGACCCACTTCAAGCTAAATGTGATTGCCATTTTAACTAGTTAAGTTAAAGTAAAGTGAATCTAGATAAGAAATGACTAGGTGTCATATTAAAAGTAGACAATTTCAAAATCCCCTCGCTTTCTCGAAGAAAGTGAAAAATAAAAAAAATAAAAACAACCTCCTTTCTCCATTTAAAGACAAAAAATCTCTATTTTTATATACAGAAGGTCAAAAAGATTTCATACTAAACAACTATAACTAAAACACCACCATACCCTCTTATATTTTATTCTCTTTTGATTTAAGGCTTCACCTCACCTAACATCCAAACACACTAGGATGGAAACCTGTCAACTTAAACTACATTTGGTCCGTGTTACCATACTCAAAGCTTATATGAGTTGCATTCGGTTTTAAAAAAATCCTAAGCAGGACTTATGTGGCTCTAGTTAGGGCTCAACTTGTAGGTTCATATATTGGACCCAACCTGGACCCAATCCATTAATTAAACAAGTAGAAAATGTCAACCTGAAGTCTTAAATTCTAGATAACATTTATTTTCCAAATGGTAAAAAGTAAGACATGTGGTAAAACAATCTTATCCACCATGAGTTTTACCGTATTTGGTGGGTGATAACTGACAACAAGTTAAAAGGTATACTTTCAATCCCAACCAAAAAAAAAAAAAGGTATTTTTACTTTACCAGGCCCCAAAAAACTTTACCTTATAAAACACAAGTAGTTACCTTACCACTTTTGAATTCTCTTCTCACTTCATTTTACTTTAACTCATGGAATCAAATCTGTGTTTACTTTATCTATAAATATACCCCACATTTACCTAACCATTACCATTTCCCACTAATTTGAAACACTTTATCATACTTTAGTCGTAATAAACGAAATTAGGGTCAAGTCAACAAATTGATTAGTAGACACCGAATTCGAATCCTCTATCACCTTGGTTGTACGGTGATCATGAGTGAACCAGCCATGGCCTGCCATGTCAGCTGCAAATAATAACTTTTAAAAATTGACTTGGATGGGAAACATATGCATGTGATTTATATTTGCGTGTGAAATCATGACTGGCCCACTTACCATCATCAAGCAATCAAGGTGATAGAGGATCCGGACTCTGCAGAGGCCTAAAGCCTAACCTTCCCCTCAAAGCTTTCTACTCTACAATGGCTAGACAGCTGATGTGACTACAAGGTATCTGTGTTTTTCTTTTTTTTTTTTCTTTGTTAAAGTTGACTCAGCTCTCATTGATAGTCGCCGGAATTGGTTGGGTTGAACAATTTCTACTTTGGCCATCGGCCATTACCGAAAGTACCCCAGCAATTTCTCTTTTGACCATTGGCCAATAGAGCTGCCAATCGTATTATGTTAATGAATTCCAATTACATGTTTACGAATTCATATTAGATCTCAACCTATACACGAACAATTAAATAAATGGGTCTAAAAATCAAACGAAACACGACCCGTTAACCTGTTAAATAATTTTATCTATTTTGGACCATGTCAATTAACACACACTCTTTTACTAATGCAAAGAGAGTGAAGAAGTTAGAAAATGATCTTTTATATGTGGGTTTTAGGACTTCACTTCAACCTTTTCAAACTTACGAAAATACCCCTCGTGAATTTTATAATTTATGTAATTTATCATTTAGTGGGTTTTATCGGATTGTTAGTAAGTTATCGATTTTATTCGTTAAAGACCTACTAATTTAACGGGTTAACGGGTCTAACCCATTAACGACCCGAACCTTTTAATATCGTGTGGGTTCGTGCTGTGTTAATGGATCGTGTGGCATTTTGACAGCCCAACCCTATTGGCTGATAGGGAACAATTTCTATTTGGTTCGGTTAGGTGGAAAATGAGTTCCAGTTTATTTTGGCCAACATCCTACATTTTGGATCGAAATTATAGATTTTAGCACAAATTGCCGTAATCTAGAATTTCAGCCGAATCTCTTTTATCAATAAAGAAACCCAGAGAGAGATAGAGAGGGGTGGGTTCCACATAGTACTGAGGGAGAGAAGAGAGATATATTCTTCTTGAAGCAAGCAACCAAAAAATCCTTACCTTTACTTGTTTGGCAACTCTACTAAAGTCAAGTAAAATAAAGTCCTCATCTCTTAAGAAAAAGTCACATCAAAAGTACTTTAATGTAAATTTTTCACCATAATTTTTTAAAAAATGTCAAAAAGCAACCCCCTTTCTCTAGTAAAAAAACAAATAAAAAAAAATCCACTTCCCAACATAGAAGGTCAAAAAGATTTCATCACAAACATCTGAAAATATAATATTAACATAATCCAATTATGCCAGTCACCGCTAACTAGAGTGTTAGAAGGGAAATGATGAGTGTGTCTTCTTTTTCTAGTAAAGCAACCCCCAGGCCCGGAGAAAAACAATAGGAAAGAGAGATGCATGTGCCTTTCTTGTCTGTGTATGGTGAAAGGAGGAGGATCTTCTCAAGTAAAGTGAAAGGAGTGAAAGACTTTGAAGAATAAAGCTACCTGCACCTGTTGTAAGTTATAACTCTTATACTCCTGTCTGCGTGTTTGAGAGAGAGAGAGAGAGAGAGAGAGAGAGAGAGTGAGTGAGAAGAGATGGGTATTTGGGATTTGTTGTATTCTGCCAAGGACAAGCTCAAGCAAAACGCTCCGAATCTGACCCCAGTTACAAATGCCTGCCAAAGCTCATACCGTGTGAGTTGTACCGTCGCTAGCACCGTCTACAATGCCGTTACAGTTGATGGAGCAGAGAAGGTGAAGGATTACTTACCCGATTCTCATACTCAGGAGAAGATCAAAAGGATCGCCAAGGAAGTAGCTGTCCCTGAGTTGCTTAGATTCACACGCATCCGAGGTTTAGTCTTCTTCTTCTTCTTCTATTTCTACCACTCATTGCACTCTTCTTCTTACACACATTCAACCCTCTATGAGTCTCTTTAGTCATAAAATATACAATTCGAATCTATCCACTACTTGCATCTGCCTTGTGATTGATCATGCGCACAAAAATGCATTTTGACTTCCCTTGGTTTTTAATTTTCTAATTATCGATCATGTTTTCAAAGCCTGATCGATCGGAATCAGGGATAGCCCTATATCAATATGTATGCTTTTGCGGGGCAGTCACCCTGGTTGGATCTGGGTCGTCCATTTCCAACACACATGAAAATTTTGGGTCCGCTTCTAAAATCCAAATGAAATTTCTGGGTTTGCCCCAAAAACCCACTATCTGTTTAGGTCCTGCACTCCCGCCCCCTCCAATTAATATTTTTCTGCCACTTGTTGGAATTGAGTTGGGCCAAAAGCTATTGAGGGGCAGTGATTTTGAGTTGGATGAATTCTAGATGTGGACTGTCTTTCACTATTTTTTTCTTATCTTTTGTTTAAGCTGACTTACCACCTGTGTGATGCAGTTGTTATTTTGTGAGTCCTCGAAATTCAGTTGCCCTGCACTTAAGTTTTCTTGTAAATCTAATTTCCCGCAAAAAAATCAATAAATAAAATAAAGGGGTCATTGAAGATGGAAATCAAATGATTCTGGCTAAAGAAACTGGATTAAGGGTAGATGGGTAACATATTATGTTAAATGTGGAATGTATCGAGTGAAGTAGATTTTTAGGCAAAATTTGAAATATATGGGTATTATGAGCGAGGATCAAAATAGCAGTTGCAGCGTATGTGGCCAAAATACTACGTAGTGGGTGATATGTAATGGTTACGGCAATACGTATCATTGTGGAATTTTAAGTGAAAAAATTCGAATTTATGTAGCAACAAATATTGTGTGTGTGTTTTTTTCTTTTTTTTTTTTTTTTTTTTTTTTGGCATAGCGGCCTTTTATTTTAAATTAACTTGAATGTTGGGTACCTTTAAACATAGAGTTTTTGAAGCATATAAGAGTAGATACGGCTTTAGAAAAGTCCGTTTTTTTTTAACAAAGTCCGTTTTTCATTCTTTATAGATGAAGTAGATTTTCATTAAAAAAAAAAAAAAAAAAACCCAAAGAGAGATAGAGAGGGCTTTGAGTTCCATGCAATATTGAGAGAGGGAAGATGGACCACATTACATCGAATGTTATACGTACGAACCCAGATGGACTTTGTCTTGACCTCTTGAGGGGAATAATGCTTCTTCCTCTGCTGATTTCTTAAATAATTTCTCAATTTGTTATAATGTGGTCAAATGTGCCCTTTAATCCCACAAAAGTGACAGATGAGAATGAAACTAGGCTTTGGCCCATTCCTTTTGTTGACAGTGTTCAGGCTATGAGTAGTCGGTAGATAGTCAGACATATAAATAATAATAATGGAATAACGAAGCGATATAAAGACAATGTGATAATGTGAAGTATAATGATAGCATAGAGCTCAAATAATAATAAATAATGAAAAATAAAAGATGATATCTTATCACAAGACTCTAATAATACAGGCAGTCCATATAGGCTAATACACCACAGGATATTCTCGCTATCCGCCCATTCTCGAACCGAGGGTGGTAGAGAATATGCAACGGGAGAATAGCCCGACCAATCAATTAATGTTGCATGAGAGTGTCACTCAGCCAATCAATGGGGTTTACCTAAGCTAGGAACAATCCGAACCTCTACTTTTGCAGGTGCCCAACGGTGTACATTCATCCAATATCGATCTAAAGTAATAGTCAATCTATCTATAAATCAATCAATCAATCAATGGTTCTTCCACAGAGGTGTCCCTTTATGTCAGACATTTACAATTGAGTGATGTTTCACTCAAGAATCCTAAGGCAATCAATGAGGGGTAGGGCTTATCCTACGTGAACAAGTTTGTCAAATGAAAGAGGTACTACCTTCGATAATCGCTCAATCAATCAATCACTTCCATTCCCAACAATAGCAGTCCTCCCTAAGCCTTACGATCAAAATCGCCTAGCCTCAACACGTCAATCAAAAACAATCACAATCAATGGGAATCCTAAGTTCAATCAATCTAAGTTCTTAATGTGATCCTTCAAGTTAAAGACAATGATACCAAGCTATGGAACATGCCCTATGCTCGTGGTCATCACTACCGAGGTATGGAATTGATGCAATTCAATTCCATTGTTCAGTAGCCAAGGAAGGGAAGCAATCCAATCCTAGGTCATTCACTGTCCTTTTTGTACGACACATCAGTACTCGGTCCAAGTAGGAAAATAGGTCATTGGTATCTCATCGATTCACCTTGTTGCCTAGTCCATAACTGTACATCTCCTTGCCTCACTTCTCCCCATCTAATGTAAATCGTACATCGTATGTTAACCGAACAATCCATATAGGTATGTTACCTCAAACATCCTTCACTCTTAGTCTCCCAATTATTCTTCATTAGAGGGTACCAAGGGTCCTAATGCTAAGCCCAAAATGACTAAGGAATAATCCCTTCCAAAAAGGAATATCGTTGCCACAGTTGATCATGGGACATCCACGGTAGACTGCGGCACACTGCAATGGATTTCATGGTGAACTGTGGAGTCAACCGAGGTACCCAAAGTAGAAAATTAAATTGAAAGGGCTCATTCGATTTCTCCAGATAGAACCTCACCCTTTATTTAATCAAATTCCACGGTGGACTCACGGTCGACCGCGAGGTTCACTGAGCCCTAAGAGTAGAATGTAAGAAATAGAAGGCCTAAGTCAATCAGGTTTCCAGAACCTAAGTGGTGTTTCACGGTTGACCGCAGGATATCCATGGTCGATCCGTGAATATATGACTTTGCTATTGTCTGTTACTCGGTTAGCCAACCAGTAGCATTGGGGTTACATGTCCGAAGCTTCTCGGTCAACTGCGATACCTCTCATGGTCGACTATGGGCTTCAGAAACCGAAATCGGAATTCTGTTTCAGTTAGAAACAGGGGAATTCACCCATTCTTCCATATACCTGATAGGCAACAATATATAGGGCCTTACCCTCTCCAAAACACAATAAACAACTCTCGAATCAGTCTAATTGAAGTGCAATCCATTCCAGCCTAACACAAGGTCTACTGGAAATGAAATCATAGCTAGAATCAAACATAAAACATGCATACCGCACCATAAGTATGTTTATCCATTTCCGTGGGATGAAGAGCACTCAAACCACAAAACCCTAGCTCGATAACCCATTGACGAAGCTCTAACTCGGGAAAGCCAAGATCAAAACCGAAAATCCTAAGAAATTGAAGGAGGAGAAGTATAAGAGCTAGGAAATTACCTTTCTAAGCTATCAAACCACTAACCCTATTTTCTACGAGAAGAAGAGCTTACCTAGGGCAAGAGGGATGGGGAAATCTAAAAGAAAATGAAAAGAATTAAGAAAGAAGAGCAGGAAAAAGTGAATTGGAGTGAATGGTCAATCACACAGTAAAAGGGTTGGGATGGATTTAGTGAAATTATAGTTCAGTCCCCAGTGGACTTGGGTTGGGATTAAAGGGTCTTCGGCTCGTCGGATCAAAACGAACTAGAAGAAAAAAGTTCGGAAACATTAGAAAATCGAAAATTATGGAAAAGACCTACAAACTATTTTAAAATTGCAAACTACCACCTCTACTGTACCAAAATGAACTCGGATCTCGACAAAACTTCACACATGTGATCCTTATAGTAAACCGGACTTGCTTAGCTTCTAATCAAGCTTAATTGGCTAAAATCCAATTAACTAACAATAATTACACTATTAAGAGTTGGGACCTTACAAAAACAATGGTGACAAGTTGCAAAAGTCTTGATCGCTTGGGGAACGGTAATCAGAAATAGAAGATCCGGTGGGGCCCACTTACTCTTCAAACAGAAAAGAGGCTCTTTTCATAGCTATTTCTGTAAATTCTACTTCATTTAAGTTTCTGAAATGTTGTTTTGTTTTATCAGCGTGTTCATTTTTCTTTTTCTTTTGGGATTTTGCAGGTCTAGTACAAAGCTATAGGATTTTGCGAGATCCCATTCCTTCCTCTGTTCATGCCATCAAGAAATTTGAACATCAGGCAGAGGAGTTGAAACTAATACAAAAGGATAATCGGGAATTGCGGAAATTGCGTGAAGAAGTTGAGAAAATCAAACACGATAACAAGATTTTAAAAGAACGTATTAAGAGACTAGAGTCTCTTTTTCTAACTTATTTTATTTTTATCTTTTTTATTTTTAGTTTTAAAAAATTTAGCCATCTTGTAGCAATAATGGATCACAATATTTCACTTCCAACCGGGGAAGATGCAAAAGCCTAAGGAGGTCATAATGGATTTTTTGAAGAGTGGATTCAATGGAGTGATCTCTTATGTCATCTGGTTGTTCCCATGGCTGCATGTGCCATGTCCTAGGAAGCCTTAGATGGCTGTTTCTGTCGTCTTTTGAATGAAATGTCATGTATTTGGCTACTGTTGGGTACAGAAGTATTTTTCCAAGTAAATGCTATTTTGTTCTCCGTTCTCCCTTGTCTCTGTTTTTTTCTTTGGATAGGGGTGTGGGGGGTGTCTATGCAATCAAACTGTGGCTTCAGTTTTTGAATTGGGCTGTGGGTGTGGTATTGAATCCTACACCGAGGATCAAATTCAATGTTCCATATAATGGCAGACCCAAGATTTTTATTTAGACAGTGCGGGCAATTGTCAAAATAAAAAGTTAAATAAAAAAATAAAATAAGTATAGTATTATTTAAGAAATTTCTCGAACCTTGCGGGTGCTGTCGCACCATCGTGGTTACATGGAGGTCCACCCCTGGTTCCATAGATGACACCAAAATAAGGATCTTGAATGGATGCAGCACGGATACATTTTAGTATGATGGGGTCCATCGTTTAAGCACATGGATGTGGCCCAACTGTAAAAAACCCAAACTGTTATAAGGTCTAACACTCATTATCTTTTTAGCAAATAAAAGGTTTAAGTCAATTTCAATGGGACAACCGTTAGGTTCATGCGCCCCTCTTCTCTTTCTATCCAAGAAACAGAGGAATGTAGCTATTTTATTAATTTGAATGAAAATTTATAGTTGATCACTATAGTGAGCGTTAGGGCTAATAAACGGTTTGGATTTCTTAAAGGTGCGCCTCGCCCATGTTACTAACCTAGGCACTACAAAGCACTCGATGGATGAAAATAACTTTTACTAGGTTTGCCTTTAAATCGAAATTTTTTTTTTTCTATGTTTGGCTACTTGTCTAGGATTGATACTTTCTCGTCAAGACCAGAGATCAATCCTTGTGCATGTGTGTTAGACTAAGGTGTCAGCAACTCTCAACCAGAGTGTGTTTGGCACCGTTCAATAGCTCTTACTACGAGGTTCCTAGAGAGAGAGAAAATGAAAAAAGAAAAGACATTATAGGGCCATAAAGAGAGAAAAGATAACATGCGCGCCAAATTTCTCAATTTCATTTGCTGATCATGTAAGTCTCTGGGGACAAAATATATACCTTTCAAATCATCTGGGTGGCTTTTCTCAATTTCATTGACTGAGACGCGAAGAGCTTCCATGTATGAGTCGTGGAATAACCAATGAACTAAACTGGCATCCAACCCAGAATAAAGAGAACAAATTTCATTAAAAGTGAAAGAAGGTACAAAGAGAAAAAACAAAACAAATATGCAAAGAGAAAAAAGAAAAGCAAAGTGCGAGAAGGTCCAAGAGAGACATACTTCCAGTCAAGCCACGCTTACAAAGCAATCCCCTCCCATGGTATAGTCCTCTCAACCACCTGTTTGGCAAGAGTGTCCGCCATAAATTTGACCGATCTTGACTCATGCCGAAAGTTGACATTAATGGAAGAAGATAAAGCACAAATTTCATTGAAAATGAATTCAAATTTCCAAGGATTCACCAGACACTCATGAAATCGCATTAGAAGAGTCACTCTAAAAAATTTGACCAATACCGAATAGCTTCCAAGATAGCTAGCACTTCCGCCTGACTAGAGTCACACACACACCTACATGCTTAGAGAACATAAACAATCTTCCCTTTCATTAGTACAAAGCACCCCTCTAATACCCGCAGGCCCCAACTTACCCCTTGCGGCTCCATCAATATTGAATTTAAGCACGCCAAGAGTAAGGGGGGGCCAAAGAGTAAATCTTCTAACCTTAAGTAAGGCCACACATCATACAAGCTTTCCAATTAACAATTATGTCATTAAGGGGGAGGTAAAAGAATAAATCTCCTAACCTTAAGTAAGGCCACACACCATATAAGCTTCCCAATTAACAAAAATGTCATTAAGAGTATATTTGTGAAGCCCTCAGCCCGAGATCCCATAACCCCGCACGGTTCATGAGATGCCACGCTGCACAGGGACTTGAGTCAGCCGACTCACAGGAATTCTCACAGGATTTCACGTGCGAGGTATTACAGTGCCATCGCAAATGGGTACATTTAATTTTGCGGAAGCCTGTGTTACTAAATGAACATGCATGACATGTATGAAGCATGGTATCTAAATCCCACAACTATCCATAGCACATTTGAAACAATAATAAGGAGCATAAACTAGTTCATAGATGGCAGTTAGAGTTGAAGTTCAAGTTAGGAGTAAAAAGAGAGAATGAAGCACTGGCAGCATTAAGTTAAAGTTTACAATCCTTTGGTTAGATAAAGTCTAACAATAACACAATGGTCATCGAGGCCAGTAGTCTGGGGGCGATGAGTACTCATTGCACAAATATGTCTAGAAGATATCATTTGGAGTCCACTCAGCTAGTTATTGAGGAGTCTCCTCGACATCCTCAATCTCCGGGGCAACCTCACCTGTAATGCAACGTATAACATCATTAGATGCAACGATCAAGCAAGATAAACACATATAAAAGCATAGCATGTGATAACAAATGAATATAAAGTGCAAAAGATCATATGAGTTCAAATAGAAGTCATCTAGGCATAAGTATGCATGAATAAGCGTGAAGCAAATAGGATCGTGCAAGACAATGTCTAATAGCACATGCTAACAAATTGGCATATCCACATAAGCTATACTCTCTCTATTCAACCATTTAACATGAGTAAATAAAGAGGATAAAAAATAACATAACATAATGGTAACACTAGAAGGCATACGACCCACAAAACTCCATCGTTGACCTGGAGCACCGGTAAGCTCCCATAATACAACCTAGATTGCAGTTAGTCCATAAAAATACTAAATCCACACTCAGTTGGGTCCGAGTGTGTGAGATCCTGATGTTTAGAAGTGTATTTAACCCTAATTAATCATGTTTAGTGATTTATTCTGTGTTTTAGTGAGAGTTTTGATTTCTGAGGGCTTATTTGTATATATCTGTTTTTAGAGGGACTTGCTTGTAATTTGGATAAACCATAGGGTTTATTTGCAAATCCCCAAAATACCCACCACTTTGAAAAGGACCCAACATCTTCTTCTTCGTTCTTGTTTTCTCTCCTCAGTTCCATCTTTTACAAGACTCTCTCCCGCTCCAGCTCTCTTCACCCTCATCTTTTCATCTATCCATCATCATCAAGATCAGCGCTGTCATTTCCATCACCTGTTCATAATCTTCTTCAATCTTCTTTTTTCATCGTCCTTTTCTATTAGGGCACGTTTGGCAACGGTCCGCGCTGTGGATTTCTTGTGTATTTTCCGTGCGATGGTGAATTTATTACGTTTGGTTCACAGCGGATTTTAAGAGGGCAGAGGCTGGAAATCCACAGAAGCAATTATTTCTGCATTCCGACCCTCCCCCCTCGGATTTTGGAAATCCGTATAACCAAAGAAAGGCGGAACTACAGTGCCGATGTACAGTAAAAACGGTAACTTAGACCATAAGAGGATTTTGCTTTGGAAACCTAGCTTTTGGGTCCCATAGTCAAGATCCAAACCGTTAATCATGTTTAATCCCTAAATAACGGCTATATAATGAAATATCAACCGTTGATTCATCATAGATTTCAAGTTATTTGCTTTGGAAAACTACTGGCTACTGATTTCCCTAAGTGCAAAAACGGGGATAAAAAACAGTGTGATGTTTTCAATTTTTTTGGTTTCAGTGGGTCCCAAAATCATGATCTAAACCGTGAGCCATCTCCATAAGGTCAAAAACGGCTAGCTTCCCAAAATTCAGCCGTTGATTCTCACTAGATTTCGAGATATTTGCAAAAACGTCCAGATTTTAAAATATTAATTTTTTATTTTTGTGGGCCCCATTCGCACGATCCGAACCATTTAAATACTCTAGATGACCAAGTACAACTTCAAGTAAAAATTTGAGGTCTTGATTCTTCATGGATCTTGAGTTATTTTAAAAAAAAACTTAACAACTATTTGATTCAATATTCTGCTAATGGTAGGAATCCTCTTTCAAGGCCAAACTTAGAATTCCTTAGTACAAATAATGTATGAGGATATCTTTAATTCTAGGAGATGGAGGGAATCCTCTAAACGAAGGATTCCTTTCGTAGCATGGACTTTTACCAAACGTGCCCTTAGAGTCTAGGAAAGCTCAGATGCTAGTGGATTTTGAGGTTTTTTTTAGGGAAACCAGTTAGAAACCATTTGGAGGCAAATAACTGATATGCTTAACATGATTATATGTTTTAAATGCAAGAAATTTCATGAATATCAATTTAATTTCATTGAATTCCAGTTTTTAGTTCATTTTCAGATTGTATGTATAATTGATGAATCCTCAAGATTTCTTTGAATAAATGATGTTTTAGAACTATTTTGAATACTAAAAATGAAGTTTAGAATGTTAGAAATGGAAAGGAAGTGGAAGAAATCAGATTTGTATTGAAATAGAGAAGAACTGGAATTCGGGTTCCGTTTTTCATGTGTATCCAGTCGACCAACCTTGGTCATCCGGTCGACTGCACACACTGAACCTGTCAGCTAGTTGATTTTTCGCAACTGAGAGTGTTCAATTCTATTTTTCTTCAATGGATGTCAACCGGGTTCACTGATGGTTAACCGACTATGAAGCAAGTTGACACTAGGTCGACCACCTGGTCAACCGACCACATTGCATTTTCCTAATTTGTTTCTGAACCTAGTTTTATAGCATGAAAATGTACCCTGTGATATCCCAATGACCTTGATTATTTAGGAGACCATAGTAGGTGGTGTCTAAGCTCAACAATGACCTACAAATATGTTAAATTGTCATTAAATCAACATTAACACCATTAAACATTAATGTGGCCAAAGAGGTAATGTTATTGAAATTAAGTTTCGAAACGCCAATACCTGGCACACATTAGTGTCTAATGATGTTATTAAAGCAATCTAGACCTTATGATAGACCTTGTAGCTAGCTTAATTTTGATAATTAACTTCTCTATGTTGTCTTATCCGTCTAGGACCACCGACTAGGACTCCTTATATTAAGTGGTCGCCTGTGGTACCAACTGGAGATATGGCTTGAATTCTCTTATTGACATTTTTTTTCATGTTGTATCAGTTATCAGATCTTGTTATGAATACAAGCACACTTTAAATATCTTGAAAATATTTTTTTTTTCATTTTACAAGAAAGTCTATATTTTGTTATACATTGCTATATATGTACAAGTACTTTGAAATTGGTACTACTTAACACGGTCGTTCTAGAATTGGACGCGGTGAAGGTTAGACCATTCCGTTCCATATACTAGTTGCAACTTAGTTCTCTTTTGTTGCAATATTTATACTTTTGGTATCACTGTGTTTTGTATTGTTCCGTGTCGGAAGACACAATCAATCTCCGAAGAGACAATAAACGAGGACCCACCTCAATGGGAAAACGCAATTTCATTAATCAACTCTCTAAATAATCCTTTACTACAATGCCATATAAATAAGAAAGATAACTTAAGCCCTAAGAAACCTAATTAAACAAGAAAACTAAATAAATTAGAAATCTAATCCTAAATAGAATTCTTTAAATAAAATCAGAAACTAATGACATAATTAGTTAATAAAATATCCTAAATCTAAGTGGGCCCTACACACATGGCCATGAGGTCTACGCTGCATCACTGAGCCCTGCAACTCAAAACACTTACCTGCCTAGCCATACAACTCACTTGCAGTACCCATCTTCAAACCTAGAAACCAGCCAAAACCAGCCCACTTGCAACCTGTATCCAACCAAACCCATACCCACTATGAGGCCACCTTCAGCTATACATAGTACCCACTGTTATTCTGTATTTTGTAATTATCAAGCTAATGTGGTATTGCCCTCCTTTTACTCCCATTACATCAGTATTATGATTTCTGATAACTATATCATAGCTCATGAAATTATTCAATCTTTTTAAAAAGAGAAGGAAATGTAAAACCTTGTGCATTAAGTTTGACATGGCCAAGGCCTATGATAGGCTTGAATGGGATTTTATTGTGGCAGCCTTAGAAACTTTTGGTTTTAACAAAAAGTTTATAGATATGATTAATAATTGTATATCTTCCATTTCTTTCTCCATCGTCCTCAATGGGTCTCCCCTAGATTATTTTAATCTTTTAAGAGGCATAAGATAGGGGGATCCTCTATCCCCGTATCTTTTTATTTTGAGTGCGGAGGTTCTATCCCAAATGCTTTTAAAAGCAAAAGAAGAGGGTAGAATCCATGGGATTAAGATAGCCAAAAACGCTCCCTGCATCTCGCACCTGTTCTTTGTGAATGATAGTTTTATTTTCTGTAGGGCATTGCATAAGGAGCACTACAAGAAACTTGACATTTAGCTACGAAATTTTTTGCAGCCAAAGGTCTTAAAGTAGCGGCTAAAAGTTTTAGCGGCAAAATTTTGATCGTCGCTGAGTCATTGCTAAAAGTGCTATCACTAATTGTTTTAGCTGCGATGTTCTAAAAGTTGGACTTTTACCTACAACTCCAAAATTGTAGCTAAAAGTCTAATAATTAGCCGCTAGATTTATCGCCACTTATTTAAAAAATTGTTGTCACTAAAAGTGTAAAATCTTCACTAAAAATTTATTATAAACATATGAAAGTAGGGTTTTAGGGGCGATCTTAAGTCGCAGCTAAAAGTTTAATTTTAGCGGCAACTATAAGTTGCCACTAAAAGTAGTGTGTATAGTAATTTTAGTGGCAACTTGTTATCGTGGCTAAATGTTTAAATTCTAGTTACAACGCAAATCACCACTACAAGTATTAGGTATAACACCTTTAGTGGTAGTTTTAGCGGCGACTTGCAATCGCAGCTAAACATTTTACTTTTAGCTATGACAACAAGTCATCACTAAAAGTATTAAGTATAATAGTTCTACCGACAACTTATTCCCGCGACTAAAATTAATTAAAAGGAAGAATAAAATTAATTTATTGATCCCTTTTCAAATTTTCATGAACCTGCTTATATGATATGAGAAAAATGAAAACTTCATCACCATCAAGTATTAGAAAATAACCTTAAATTTAAAAACATTAAGTCCTAAGGTACTTGAGTATCAAGAGTAAAGTTTACATTAGCATAGAAAAAATATAAATAAAATAAAAAAATCATTATCATCTGGCTTTTGAGTAGTTATGCATCACATTGGAATTTGGCCTGACTCCTTGAACTGCAGGAGGAGGATGTGAAGCTGGGACTGTAACACAGCTTGCACCTGAGCATGCACTTGTGTTTGTTGTGATTCTGCCTGGGACTGGAGCGCTACCTGCACCTAAGCTTGCACTTGTGTTTATTGCGAGGCTAGTTGGGACTCTAAGAACTCCATTCACGAAGCCATCTCACTATTCTCCTTTTCTAACAACTCCAAGCACCTTGTATCCACCTTAGCTCACCTCCTAAACTCCTCATTCTCTCTGTAGCTGCGCATGGATTCGCTGCCCAACTGTAGAGGTCTTGGGCTTTGGTCCAGCCCCACGACTACGTATATATCCTGATCACTCTGGTCCGAGCACTACCTCGAATCTCTAGTCCTTAGTCATGGGAGGAGTGCCCTCCTTTGGTGGCTAAGACTCTAATCTCTTACGCTCGTCCTACATTCAAAAACCAATTGTTATTATTTATCAAGTTAACATGATATATAATATAAGAAGATTGATAAGAAAATAGAGAAGGGAACAATAAGTTACATAGACTTTTTGCGAAGCCGAATCCACCCAAAATTCTTTCTTCTTGCTATACCGGGTAGTGAACCACAATTTAGTCCGAAAAGGCTCGTCCCCCGTCTCAAGATTACGTTGTCATTATACAAGTTAACACAAATAATATATATTTAATAATAAATTCCTAGAAACATTATGAGAGAAGTTTACACTATCATAGCTGATTCGAGCAAAAGCTTTCGTCCCAGCAACATGGCCGATTTTCTGCTTTTCCCGGTTCTCCTTATTTCTATTACTCATTTTCTGCATTCGGGTACCATAAACTATATGCAATACATGTATGATAGATAGATTAAAAGGGCAGACGATATAACTTAGTTAACATGCATACCTTAAAGTCCTCAGATTTGAAATACCTAATGAGATCAACCAATCATCGTTACTCACACACGAGGGGGGATTCTCCTGTTTCATCTCATCGGTGCCATACTTGAAATATTAATCCTTATGCAACCTGTGTCGATAATCCCTATATTGGTGATTTAGCTGTTGATACACAGCTTCCTTGATATGGGGTTCATCTTGGAGAGTAAACTTTTTCTGCACATTATTGTATGAGTAAGCAAACATAGATGTAAGTTAGTAACATCAAATCTAAATAGAATTTCTTGAACACATAAGCTTCTTAATTTAAATGACTCACTTGTGTAGCTTGCCACATCTTAGTCTTCTCGTCATCTGGGATTGTCTTCCATTTAGGAAACCAGGGTGGGGCCATTTGTCTGACAATAATGCCACACTCAGTTATTAATGTTGGAACATTGTTTCCTACAGTTCACATAAGGTTTGGTGGAATATCTACCACTAGCTTTTCCCCATCACGCCTCCTCTTAATGAGTGTAATACCCCTAGTCTTCCCTCGTCCTCTCTTCCTGGACGCACATGGCCTTGTTCACTCAAAAAACAATTAAATTTATTAGCTTTCATCAACACAAATTTATATATTGTTGCATAAACCATAAAAAAGTACATGCATAATTTAAAATGGTTGTTAAACATACCGGCGGTGTCAACGGCAACCTCATCTCGAACAAAGGACTCAACCTGTGTGGGCTCTGAAGGTCCTACCTCTAATGTAGGTTGTCCTATATGTGAGGACTGGCTTGCCCGAGCTCCTCCTCATCTACCTCCACCTTGACCTCTATTGGCCATGTCAATGATCTATCATGCAACACTTTGCATTAAATTGATTATTCATTAAGCATATATGCATACACATCAAGCACATGTCTTACATCAAAGAAGGATTAATATATGAGCATGAAAAATAAGCTTTCCTTAATGTATTTATTCATCAAGAATGATAATGAACATATTATATATACAAATTACATCAAGCTATTGGTCTCACTATCATTATCAGTGCTCATTTCATCTTCCTCATTATCATAATCAACGGAGGTATCATCCTCCTCACTTTCATTGTTAATGAAACTATCAACATCCTCATCTTCTACTTCCTCATGCACTACAAGATTTGCATCAATAAGAGTTGGAGGAATATCATCTCTTTGCCACACCACAAAGTCGTCATCACTAACTCTCAAATGTATCAGCTACACTATATGACTCATTTTGTTGGTATAGCTCGTCATCACCGATCGACGCTTTATCTCCATCTTCCGGTACATCAAACAAGTCTCGAGCTTGTGTCTTCACCACGACTTGCCAATTATTGCCTAATTTGGAGTCTTTGACGTAAAAAACTTGAACCGCTTGAGATGCTAACCCAAATGGCTCATTGGTATTCCAGTTCTTTGTGAAATTGACGCTAGTAAAGTTGTGTTTATCTGTTTGTATTCCTCTACCTTCTTTGCCGACATCCCACCAATCACAGTTGAACAAAAAAACATTGCTGTCCCCAAAATAATCCAATTGAATAACATCTATAAGGACACCATATATAGTAATAAAAAAAACCATTGATTATAAAAAAAAGCAAGCAAATGACTAAATGTGATCTTAGTACAGCAATTTACTATTCATTTTTTTATTTTATACTGCTTGCACTTTACAAACAATTAGTTCCATGATTTTTGGGACATTCTCATTGATGATTTAATCTTAACTGTAACTTTCTATATCTCTGATATCAGTTTTGATATTCACTTTGACTTGAAATTATCTTTTTAAAAAAACAAGAAAATTCAGATGTAGAAGAGGTAGACACAGCAGCTGCACAAAATAGAATTTTAAAATTATCAAATCAGAACCACAACGAAAACTTTAGTTTGTCTTGCCTGCCTAGCATAGGTTGTAAAGGGACATCAAAGTTCAATTTTGGAAAGCAAGCGTACAAGTTCGATCCTTGGTTGTTACAATGAGTTGGATGAACAGAGCAATAGAACAAGAAAACATGATTAAAGATGAACAAAAGATCTATAAGAAAAATAGAAAACTCTAACCCATTGTTTGGGAATGGGGGGAAAATGGGCGGGAGGAAAAAAAGGGGGGAAAGTGGGGGGGGGGGGGAATTTTTTTGGAGGTGTTTGGGAAAGAGGGGAGGGAAAATGGCCGAAATTACTAAATTGCCCTTTTATATGTAAAAGATAAATTTAAAGTTTTTACAAAAGTAAGGACAAAACGGTAATTTTCTCTCTATCTCACAAACAAACAAAACCCTACTTTTTCACTTTTCTTCCTCCTACTTTTTGACTTTCCAAACAAGAAGAGGTAAAATTAATTTTCCCTCCCCTCCCCTCCCCTCCCCTTCATTTTCCTTCCCCCTCAAATTTTCCCTCCCCTCTCCTCTCCCCTCCCAAACGAACGTTCAAATGCCATCTCAACCATTTAAGCTAACTACTATGATTTTTGGGCTTTTTTATTAGTAACAACAGAATACCATTAACAAAAGGAAGACAATGAACAAAGTAAATAAAGAAGAAAATATAAACGCAAAGCCAAAGCCAACTCATTAACATCCCTACTACCTTGAGGCCTGGCTTGAGAGGACAAGGGTTTGAAATTCATAATATTTTTATTCATTCTCATGAGAGTTGGGAGGGGGGACTTCACTACCTCCAATCAGGACTTGATATCCAGTAAGAACAAGCATACCATACCCTCACAAAAAGTTGGATTTGCAATTTGTTTATTGAAAGCACGCCTCATTGCAAGAATCTCGCCACGATCATTTATGTGGTTACCTACTTTTTTCTTTTTTTACACACCACACACAAAAATAATAAAATAGTGTGATGTGTTAAATATGGGTCCTTATTCCTTGGTAAAGAGAGCAGTTCGAGTGAGCTGGATTAGATATTCACAAACCCAACGCCCAGCTAGAATTGACATTTAGGTTAGCCCAAGCGCAGAAGAGGAGGCCTCAGTTGCTAGGCCAAGGCCCAAACTGCTTCCAATTTCTCTTCCGTTACAAGTATCAAAACTCTACATCAAGTTAATACAAAATATATCAAATTCCATTCCCATTACAGCATACCAGGAACAAAACAAAACAAAAAAGGAAAAAAAAAAAACCCTTCTCAATAAGTAATAGATCTATATTGACTCTTTTATTTCCAACATAAATTGCATTATTTTTTTTTGAAAAGAATTGCAAAAAATCCCAATATGAAATAATATAAAACTTCAACAACAACAATAACAGCCATAGATAATATCATTACTTCCATCCACATAATATAAATTTATTGCATACTAATCCACTTCACCTCTGCAACCAAACAAGCACCCATTGGCATAATTGAAAAGTGACGGAGAGTCAGAAAAAGAGAACATGGAAGTGGAATGAGTATGACCAAATCTCTTCATACCTATGCTACCCCATTGGCATGAGGCAATGATTCTAGGTAGGGGTGTTATTTTTTTGAGGCAATGATTCTAGGTAGGGGTGTTATTTTTTTGATTTATTTTTAAGGGTTGCCTTTTGAACAAGTCTAAATCTTATAAGCAGAGTTTCTAGTATGTTAATTGACTTAGTTAGGGAATGTTAGTTGAGGAATGTCTTGATTTGGGGCACTCATTCTTTGGATGCTTATGGATATTTAACAATTTAGTCTTTATCTATAAACAAAAAATAACTTTAGAAATCCTTTTGCACATTTAAGCCCACCTTTCAAATAACAGTGTTATACGTGGAACAGGACACCTATGACCTCTTACAAACATAGGGAGTTCATAAATAGAATGTATTCATTTTACCTATGTGTAGTCTACTGATCGAGCACGAAGAAGTATAGAGTCTAAAGTTCAAATGCAAACCCCAATTTTGGATTAGAAAATTCTGTTCACCCCACAACTAAAACATAAACTAAAATTGTTAAACATAGAGACATACACAGTCACTGTACAACTCACCAAACCCCAAAGTTGAACCATAGAGACAAGAAAACCTCTAGCATTTTGAATTACAAATAGCCAAAGGCCATCTCTAATATAGAAACAAAACCCAATTCCAATAGCATCTAACAAAATGAACACTATTTCTCTCCAACTTGAGATAATTCAGATGCAATTTTGAGTGGAACTATCCAATTCTGAAAGTCTTTAGCAAGCAAAAGCATATCTTGAACGTTGAACCAAGAAATTCCCCTTACTTTCTAATAGATCCAAAGAATATAGATTTGGGCTTCATACATAAAAATCAGACAAAGAATATCAAAAGCCATAAATAAAAAAAATAAATAAAAGCAACAAAGCCCCAGTAAAATTACACCTAATGCCGATTTGAGTTGCTTAGGCACCGAGAATGAAATTTACTAAGAAACATAAACATAAACAAATATAAACCACAATGAAATTATAAACCAAATAAAATTTACAAATATAAACCACAATGAAACAAAACCAGAAAAGAAAATATCTAAGAAAGAGAACCGGAATAAGGCAAAACAGGTTTTTATTTCTTTGCTTTAGAGACTTACACATTTTGGGTTCGGATTCAGACATTAGGAGGTTTGGCGTTTGTATTTAGGTTTGTGCATTTAGGCATAAAATGATTTAGCATTTGTTATATGCATATATTAATTAAGAGAGAGGGGTATATTAATTAAGAGAGAGTGGGGGAGGCATGAGAGAGCTTTACCAGAGCATAGGCTTGGAGGAAGACGAAGACGGAAGACCACATGTGAAAGAAAACCCAAGGCCAAAGGGGTTTCATTTGCTCACTCTTTTTGCATATGGCCTTCTGGAAAACCTGCATATACATGGGTCTAGAACCAAGGAAAAGTGTCCCAGAAGCCATAGATGTCGTCTATGTGGATCTCCATATGCAGAACCCCATTCTAAAGTATCCATCATATGCAAAAACATGATCTCATGGAAAACCCCCTTTCTTAACGACAACAAGAAGAGAGATAGAAATAGAGAGAGAGATAGAGGGTTACCGAGAGAGAGATTGCAAATACTGATGAGGGTAGCAAGGGACCGAATCGCTTGATTGGAGCAATAGCTTATGGATTTTCCCTTTTTCGATATAGGGAGAAAGAGACCCGAAGAGGTTTTCTACATTTCTATTTTGGTGGAAAAAAGATGGTGGGAGAGCAAATGTTATTAGGGAGCTAGATTTTTAAGTTGGAGTGGTGGTAGTCCACCCTTTTTTAGTTGGACTACCAATGACGAAAGGACTAAAGGCCTTAGAATCCACCATTTTTTAATGGATCCGAATCCCCTGTTTGGACCAAATAGGGAAACTCTGTTTGGACCAATCAGGGGATGCCACATGGGGACTCCTCCAATGAATAAAAAAAATCTTCTCCCCCATGTGGCACCCCTTGATTGGTCCAAACAGGATTTCCCTGTTTGTTCCAAACAGGGGATCCGTTTCCTTTTTTAATTGGACGCAAGTTATTTTATTATTTGAAATAATTTACTCCATGGGCCTACTTATGAAAATATAGGTCATTAAAAATAAATGCCTCCTCTTGATGTTGGCTCTCAAAAATTTTTAATCAAACTAAAATTGGGCCCATCGAATTTTTCACTTGTAATTCCTTGGCATAGAAAATATTTCTTATGCTCCTATAGTAGAAAAGAAAACTAAATCACTCATAATAAATACCTTCCTAATAGGCCTCAAATAGATTTTACTTTTAAAGGAGTGGGGTCCAATATCATATTTATCATTTATAAAAATATCAAAAAATTATTAAGAAAAATTCCAATTGTTCTTGTAGTCAACATGGACTATATTAATTGATCTGTATATTAAAAAGTTGAAAAAAAATTATAACATTAGAATATGAGAATAGAATTTTAATAAAAATTAAAGTGATACCAGATGGTATGATTTAGGGGCCAATATTTTAATTTATAGTTGTTACTAATGGAAATCAGCATTATTCTTTAGCATTTTACAATATCCTGGATTACTTTGAATATTTTCTCGAAAAATTTTGGGGTGGAAAAAATTCATGCCACAACGACTGCTATAGATAGAGAACTGTATGTGGCCGATACCATGATAATATCATTTTTTGGGATCGACCAG
Organism: Camphora micrantha; assembly: GCA_003546025.1. NCBI lineage: Eukaryota > Viridiplantae > Streptophyta > Magnoliopsida > Laurales > Lauraceae > Camphora > Camphora micrantha. Next base: position 11,621,137 of record QPKB01000007.1, read on the forward strand.
TATCACAATTTTCATCCATGCCTTGGTGTAAGCAAAGATGGTTTATTCTTGCATAGATCTATGCATGTGTTTTAGTCATACGCGTAGTTTCCCGACATCTCAAGTTCACTCATCAGTTTATTTTTTTTAAGATCAAATCTCAACCTAACTTAATTTTAAGACTCATTGATTCCGCTACAAGACTTTTTTGGCATCTGTGATGGTGTGTGATCAATCGTATAGTGGGACCCGCTCCATTCAAATTAAAATTTGACGATAACCCATAAGAAAATCTCTTCTCTTATAAAAGAGAGAAAGATGAGTCTTCTTTTCACTACACGCATAGCCAATCAAATGAAAGTTGTGGGGCCCACCCTTATATATATATTTAAGATGAGTCATTTTTTTCACTACAAACATAGCCAATCAAATGAAAATTGTGGGGCCCACCCTTATATATATATATATATATATTTATTATGGATAAAGATATGGATAAAGATGGGGACATAATGGAAATTTTCCAACTTCTACTCTTATAAAATGTCTAAAAAAGAGAGAAAGATGATGTAATTTTTTCACTATACACATGTCCAATAAAATGCAAGTTGTGGGCCCACCCTTATGTTTATTTATTATGTACATGTATTTTATGTAGGGATAAAGATGGGGACATAATGAGAATTTTCCAATTTGTCTAAAATAGACTTTGGACCAGGCTTGGATTTAGAGGAGTTTTAAGTATTTGGATCAAGATGATCTAGCAGACTAAAGTTTAGGAATTAAAAATATCTACCTAACGGTACCATAATCTCAAAAATCTAAAATTACAAAAAAGACCCCTAAATTCTCTGGAAAATTGTTAACAACCTCCCTACTGTACCCAAATAAACTCGGATACAGACCAAACTTGGCACACACAATCCTAATAATTTTTTAATCTCTTATATTAAGTAGATGCTGATATTTTAAAGGTAATAAAATTTCGTTTTAATACATTCCAATAAATCGAGTAATTTTTTTCGATTTCTTTATTTTTATAAGGGGGTGGAGAAAATAAAAGGAAAATGTGGATAAGATTGAAATCTATCTCAAATCAATATCTCAAATGTGTTTTTTTTCCTCTTATTTTTTCAATTTTCTTTTAACATTCTTCTTATTCAAATACTACAAGATTTTCAATGTAGGGAATTTTGTGGGTATGAGGTTTTTCCTCTGTGAATAATTGTATAAGGAAGAACATGATATTTTAATTGATTCTTCATAGCCAATCAAATGAAAGTTGTGGGGCCCACCCTTATATATATATATTTAATATTAGTCTTTTTTCACTACACACATAGCCAATCAAATGAAAGTTGTGGGGCCCACCCTTATATATATATATATATATATTTAAGATGAGTCATTTTTTTCACTACAAACATAGCCAATCAAATGAAAATTGCAGGGGCCACCCTTATATATATATTTATTTATTATGGATAAAGATATGGATAAAGATGGGGACATAATGGAAATTTTCCAACTTCTACTCTTATAAAATGTCTAAAAAAGAGAGAAAGATGATGTACTTTTTTCACTATACACATGTCCAATAAAATGCAAGTTGTGGGCCCACCCTTATGTATATTTATTATGTACATGTATTTTATGTAGGGATAAAGATGGGGACATAATGAGAATTTTCCAATTTGTCTAAAATAGACTTTGGACCATGCTTGGATTTAGAGGTGTTTTAAGTATTTGGATCAAGATGATCTAGCAAACTAAAGTTTAGGAATTAAAAATATCTACCTAACGGTACCATAATCTCAAAAATCTAAAATTACAAAAAAGACCCCTAAATTCTCTGGAAAATTGTTAACAACCTCCCTACTGTACCCAAATGAACTCGGATACAGGTCAAACTTAGCACATACAATCCTAATAATTTTTTAATCTCTTATATTGAGTAGATGCTGATATTTTAAAGGTAATAAAATTTCATTTTAATATATTCCAATAAATCGAGTAATTTTTTTCGATTTCTTTATTTTTATAAGGGGGTGGAGAAAATAAAAGGAAAATGTGGATAAGATTGAAATATATGTCAAATCAATATCTCAAATGTTGTTTTTTTCCTCTTATTTTTTCAATTTTGTTTTAACATTCTTCTTATTTAGATACTACAAGATTTTCAATGTAGGGAAATTTGTGGGTATGAGGTTTTTCCTCTGTGAATAATTGTGTAAGGAAGAACATGATATTTTAATAGATTATTCATTGACTCTTAGCTTCTTTTGGAATGGAGGGAGTTTTCATACATGTGAGCACTGTCTACTGAAATTATTATTGTTTGATTCTGTCTTCTTCTTTAATTTTTTTAAATGTTGTAATAAAATCTTCATTCCAAGAAAAATGGGTGCAACCAGAGTCAATGAATGAAGTGGTTGTTTTAAGTGTAAACAACTAAAATAAGTATTTGATGCTGAGCTGCAACAAATTCAGTTTGCCTTTATTCGTTTCGAATTTTTCTTACTTTGATTAGCACTCCCATCCTTTTTATAGAATAGAGCAGAAGAGTTGATCTAGAATACCTGTGTTACATTCTTATGTATTTCTTAAGAGGAATGTCCAATTCTTTTGGCATATTTGTATTTGTAGTTTTTTTTTTTTTTTTTTGTATTTTTTCCCTATGGATATCTCATTTTGTGAGCTTCCATTTAACTGAACTTCTATGATTACTATGTATTATCTTTTTCTTACAGGGTATAAAATATAGCACTTTGTATCAAGCAAAAGAAGATGCTGACTCTTAGAGAGGTATTGCCTTTATTTACCTGATAGTGGTCCGTCTTATAAAATAAAACAAAGCACATGTTAAATACTAATATTGATCAATAGGTGCTCTGCAAATCGTACCCGTCAAAGTTCATATCATAGTTCCACCATTGTTGATCCCTGTTGCTTGAGGACAAGCCATATAACTTCATTATTCTTGACGGTTGGTGTGAGATGTTATTCTTCTTTGTAAGTTAAGACTAAAACCACCATCTTTGTTTTGTTATTCTGATGTCCTTAGGTAAGATATAATTAATTTTTTCCTTAATAGAATCTGATTTTGTAGTGAACATATAATATTCATGGTAATTGGTTAGAACAGTAAGCTCATCTGGTTCTTAGCTTTTATTTTTATTTTTTATAAAACTGCAGGCTATCAATTTGACTATGTTTTCAACTGGACTCCAACTTTAGCAGGTCAAGCCTACTAGAAAACTGATAAGTCGACCTGACATGTCAAATAAAGTAAATTGAAATTTCTTTGTACACATTCATGATAAAATATCTAAAAAATATGTGATTTATATCCTCAAAAAGTTATATAAATTCCATATCGATTGTCTTTTGAGATCTCATTTTTCTCACTATATCATTATTTTATTGTTTTCAAATGTATAGAAAAAAAGTAGTGTCAGCTGTATTTGGACATTGATGGGCCTTGCAATTTACAATCACTCATTTTTTGTTGAAAATTTATTTTTAAATGTATTGAAGCTTCTACTGAATTTTTTAAGAACTTTATTTTTTGAAGATTTTATTAATAAAACTATGTGTTTGGTGCATGTGCATTGCACGTGCAGGGCTCCACTAGTAATAGTTAAAAGGACACCTAGGAAATTAGCTATGGAAAAAAAATGTTATCGCTAAACTCCTAGACCACACATTAGTGGTGAAAGATTAAAACTCGCTACTAATCCTCTTTCCCCCTCCAAAATAACCTTTAGCCGCGACTTATAAGTTGCCAATAAATGTGGTTACTATAATAACTTTTGTGTTGATATCATAATTTCCACACTAAAGTGATTCTTTTGTGGCAAAAAATGTTGCCACTAAAAGTCAACTTTTCTATAATATATCATTAGTGACAATAGAAAGTCAACACAAAAGTTGGCCCATACAGTGGCAAAAAACATATCGCGGATAAATGTAAGATAACTAAGCAATTAGCCACGAAAATAAAAAGTTGTTACTAAAATTCTAGACCATTAGTGGTAAAAAATAAAATTCGCCATTATATCTCCTTCCCCTCCAAAATGACCTTTAGCCACGACATATAAGTTGTCATTAAATGTGATCACCATTATATGTTTAGTGTTGACATCAGCTTTCGCCACTAAAGGTGAGTTTTTAGTGGCGAAAATCAAATTATGGAAAAATATGTTACCATTAAAAGTAAACTTTCTTGGGATATATCTTTAGTGGCAATATAAAGTAGCCACAAAAAAATAGAACATATACTGTCAAAATATATACCGCGGCTAAATGTAAGAATCTAAGCAATTAGTGACGACCATAAAAAGTTGTCACTAAAACCATACACCATTAGTGGCGACTGTTAGGAATTTTATGTATTGCAATTTGATGGATGCATTATCATTTTAGCATCATTCGAATTTTCACACTTGCAGTAATTTAGCAAAATCTTGAAATCTTAATTTACTTATGCATTTTTTTAAATCTTGTAAATCATATGTTTCATGCATGTTTTGATTGGATGCATTTTAATTTGAAAAAGAAGTTTTATGAATCAAGCTAGCCTATGTTTTAAATCTTTCAAATCTTTTTAGGCTTTTATGTTTCATGATTTTAAAAGCATTTAGATTGAATTAAAATCATGTTTTCAAGCTTGATTTAATGGCCCAAAAGTCCCCTCAAAGAAAATCTTTGAAATATGCAATTTATGGGAATTTTGATACCTAAACCCGGTCGACCCGCAGTGTGGCCGGTCGACCGAGCCCATGGACCCGGTCGACCGGCCACACTGCTCGGTCGACCGGGAAAGAGCCGTTGCAGCTTTTTTCAAACGGTCATATTTATGACCGTTGAAGGCCAGGTCGACCGGGGTTCAGTGGGGGTCGACCGAGGACACGCCAGAAGTCACTTTTTGACTATAAAATGAGGTTCATTCCCATGAGAAAAGTGTTGAACATTTTAGTCTTCTTTGAGGTGTTTAGGAGACAAAAGAAAGGAGATGAACTAAGAGAGATCAAGGGGTCTAATGGAAAGCTAAAGCTTAGATTAATGAAGTTAAATCTCTAAGTAAGTTTTACTTTTCATTATCATATGTTTCATGCCTTGTTTAAATTATTGGTAAATTAATTTTAGCATGTTAACTATGATGTGTTGAATTCATCACTTCTCTTAATCTTTGATTTAAGTTGGATTGGATTCTTCACCCTTGATTTCAAACCAAGTTAGTTTTAAAACTTTATAAAACATGTTTTGTCCAATCCTTTGATTTCTTTTATAACATGTTTCATTTACTTGGTTGAATCATTTTGTTGTTTTTATTCATTTAAACTTTAGTTAAACTTTTGTTTTTGAAAACAACATTGCACATATATCACATGTTTAGACATGATTAATTTCATACAACTTGTAAGCTTTTGATTTTCACATCATCAACAAGTTAGTATTTTATACATGTGATTTGCATTTCACTTCAATCAAATCTTTGTGTGCTTTCAATTTTAAAATGCATTAAGCATACTTTAATTGAGCCTTCTTTTTAAACTTGATTGAAGTTTTCACACACACACTTCATGAGCATTCATCTTAGCATTTCATAGAGTGTTGTGTGAGTTGAATTAAACTTTCATATCCGCCTATTTAAGAGGCATAGTAATTGAGCTTAATTGTATTCTCTTAGAGTGTTTTGTGAAGACACTACTGTGAGAGAAAATCTCTTTATTGTAAAGGTTATTGCTTAGCCTAAGAAAAGCATTGTGTAAAGGTTATTGCTTAGCCTAGAAAAGCATCTTGTATAGGTTGTTATTAAGCCTAAAAAACAACATTGTTAGGTTATTGCTTAGCCTTGGAAAGCATATTGTAGAGGTTATTGCTTAGCCTTTTTCAAAAGCATAAATAGTGGAAATCCGGTGGGGTGTTGGATCACAAGCCGGTAGTGGATGTAGGCATTGAGGCCGAACCACTATAAATCCTTGTATAGTGGTGTTTGATTTGTGGTGATTGTTTTGTTTAAGCTTCCGCATATTATTTGTTAATCATCACATCTGACTAGTTAATTGTTAAGAAGTTAAAATTGGTCATAATTAGTTATTAAGTGTAGATCACCCTATTCACCCCCCCCCCCCTCGGGTTAGGATCCCGGACTTTCAGCGACAAATTAAAACTTGTCACTAAATCTATTTTCCTCCAAAATCTCATGTTGCCAAAAACTCCCACCAAGGAATTAGTGGCAAAATTTAGCTGCAACATATAAGTTGCCACTAAATATAGGCATTATATTACATTCAGTGGCAACATCAAGCTTTTACCACTAAAGGTGAGTTTTTAGTGGCAAAATTAAACCATGAGTACAAAAGTCGCCGCTAAAAGCTGACTTTCTTGTAGTGGAGGTAAGGGTAATTAAAGATATTTTGGAAGAGTATTGTTTGATCTCTAGTTAACTTGTCAATTATGAAAAGTTGGTTGTACCTTTTAGTAAAGGTGTGTTACCAAAACTGCAAAGTTTTGGCCTCGACTCTAGGAGTTAGATTTATGGGGGAATTTGATAAATACCTAGGCAACCCCCTTCTCTTTCAGAAAAGAAAAATTCATAATTTTCAAGATTTGCTAGATAATTTAAAAACAATATTCTCTCTTAGAAAGTTTCAATCCTTTCTCAGGCGGGTAGGAATACCCTCATTAAATATGTTGCCTCTTCAATTCTGGTTTATAATATGTCTGTTCTCCGCCTCCCCAAAGGTACTACTGATCAACAAGATAAGATGTACATGTAATTTTGGTGGGGAGATAGTGCGAAGAACATAAAATTTCACACAATTAATTGAAATGAGATTTGTAGACTGATTGAGGAGGGTGGGCTTGGTGTTAGACGTTTAAGGGATAATAACTTGGCCCTATTGGCTAAAACATGTTAAAGATGTTTATCTATTGAGAACTTACTTTGTACCAAAATACTTAAAGTTGGATATTGGCCCAATAAGTCTCTTTGGGAGGCTAAGAGTGGGAAGGGAGACTCGTGGTTTTGGAAAGGTTTTATCGAGGCTGTTGATTTTATTAATGATAAAATTCGATGGATCATTGGCAATGGAGAATCTATATCTGTTTGGATCAACTGTTATACCAGCTGATAAAGGCCTTCGTAACCTCTTTTCCCTGATTTGAGAACCAAATATGGTTGTTAAAGATCTTTGGCTGGATAATTACCAATGGGATTTTGAGTTGATCAAGAGTATTTTTTCTGATCCTAGAAATGTTGTTTCCATTATGAAGATATACATTCCTCGTAATAGAAACCAAGATATAAGAATTTGGGCCGATACTAAATGTGGTAATTTGACTACAAAATCTGCCTACAAAATCATTTGTGAAGATAATAGAGGTATTGATCACTCATTGAAGTATATTAAGTGGATAAATTTTTGAAAGCTCCGCTTACCCCCAATAATTACTCTTTTTGAATGGAAATGTTTAAGAGAAGCTATACCGGTACGTAATCTTCTCTTCTCTAAGTTTAATATTAGTCATGATATTTTTCCTATATGTGGTAAGGAGAAGGAATCTATTTCCCATCCTCTTTTTCTATTTGAGCATGCTAGAATTGTTTGGTTTGGTTCCAACTCGGGATTAATCTCCGTGGGAGACAACAACATTCAAATTTTGGATTGGTGGAAAAATGTTATTAATCCCATTAATCATACTAATTCAACCCTTGATTTGCAGTTGATCGCTAGGATCTTTGTCCAATGGTGGACCATTTGGAAAGTGAGGAATAATTATATTTTTAGGGGTTCCTCCATTAACCCAAAAAAAATCTCGAGGGAAGCTAATTGCATGTTATTGAAGTATGATATTATGGTTCCAACAAATGTTATATTTTCTTGGGGGATTCGACGATGGGTCCCTAAACATTTCACTTTATTGCCTTAGGTCCATAATCTTTTCTTATAGTGTGATAGGTCATTTTTTCAAATTTGAAAACCTAAAATGTCTAATTTACCCTTTCCTCAAATCATATCCCATGATTAGTGGGATAAGCCATTAATAATGGTCAACTACCATTAAATTAGGCACGATTAATAAAATTCCACTAATGAGATTTTCAAATAAATTAAAAAAAAAAACACAAATAAGTTTCAAAAAACAGGAAACAAAGTTCAAATAAATTTCTAAAAATGAAATAAATTTAAAAAACGCAAATAAAATTCAAAAGAATGCAAATAAATTTCAAAAAATGAAATGAATTTAAAAAACCCAAATAAATTTCAAAAGAAAGCAAATAAATTTCAAAAAATGAAATAAATTTAAAAAAATAACAATAAATTAAAAAAAAACTATAAATTTCAAAAAGAACGCAGATAAATTGAAAAAGACACAAATAAATTTCAAAAAATATAAATAAATTTCAAAAGATGAAAATCAATTTCAAAAGATCCAAATATATTTCAGAAGATCCAAATAAATTTAAAATATATATATAAATAAATTTCAAAAGGCTCAAATAAATTTCAAAATAAGTAAATAAAATTAACAAATGCAAATAAATTTAAAAAAACGCAAATACGTTTGCCAAAACTAAGACATCGTCGGATTTCCAAATTAGTGAATACTGTGGCAAAAAATTCAAGTCTTTTTGTTAAAAACTCAATTAAATTTATTTCGAAAAATACAAATAAATTTCAAAAGAAACAAATAAAATTCAAAAACACAAATAAATCTGCCAAAAACTTATATAGACTTGTTTATAACTCAGATAGATTTGTTCCAGAACTTAGATAAATAGTCTAAAACTCGGATAGATTTGTCCAAAACTCAGATAAATTCATGCAGAAATCAGATAAATTCATTCAGAACTCAGACAGATTTGTCCAGAACTAAGATAAATTCATCCAGAACTCAGACAGATTTGTTCAGAACTCAGATAAATTCATCTAGATTTCAGATAAATTTGTGTGCCAGAAGTCATATAAATAGCCAAAAACTCAAATAGATTTTGTCCAAAACACAAATACATTTGACAAAAAAATACAAAACTCAGATAAATTTAACTTTGACTGGATATGGATGGACTTCTGGAATGGGTCAGGTCAAACCTGACCTAGAACCAACCTGGAACTGCTGCAGATCCTAAGCCTACTTTCTTCTTCTTCTTCGTTCAGGAATCAGAAACACGAAAAAAAATCTTCCATTCGCCTTCTTCCTCGATTTCGACGATTGCATGGCGCAGCGTCCGGTGGTGATTCCCCTTCTTTGGCAACAGGTAGCTCACTACTTGAAAATTGACTTTTAGCGACCGCCAAAAGCCATCACTAAAAGTCTATTGGCGGTCGCTAATAGTCTCTAGCGACCGCGCAGACCCCGTCGCGGAAAATTCGACGCTAAAAGTATTAGGGACCGCCACATGGCAGTCGCTAATACTAGGATTGGCAGCCGCAAAAGCTCAATTTTAATTATTCTTTATAATTTTCAAATTTTTTTTAATAGTATTAGCGACCGCCACTGG
>QPKB01000007.1:11632936-11826450 GCA_003546025.1 Camphora micrantha
CAAGACTTCAGGCTTGATTTAGAACTTCAGGTTCATAACTCTTGAGGATCAGAACTACTGGTTCTGTCAAGACTTCAGGCCTGATTTAGAACTTCAGGTTCATAAATCTTGAGGATCAGAACTGCTGGTTCTGTCAAGACTTCAGGCTTGATTTAGAACTTCAGGTTCTAACAATTGATCAGAGCTTCTGGTTCTAACAATTGATCAGAACTTTTGGTTCTGTCAAAACTTCAGGTTTAATTTTATAGCTTTATAATTTTATGGATATGAATCTGCGGGTTCATATCATTATTTCAACTTTCAGGACTTCTGGTTCGTAGATCAGTGAACTTCAGGTTCAAATTTAGAACTTCTGGTTCTAATTATAAATTTATAAATTTAAAATAGACACAGTATGTAAGAAGATTAACAGTAACCGAGTATTATAGTTATATTAAATAATTTGAATTTGAACTATAGTTTGGATACCACTTACCGTAATCTCAGTCAAGAAAAAGAAGAAAAAAAAAAAAGAAAGAAAAATTTCTCAGAAATTTCTGGCGAGTAGGAATTGTTGCACGTTGCTCAAGGCTGATGGCATGAGATTAACATATGGAAACCGATTCAGGCCTTTCTTTTTATTTTCTGAGTTCTTCCACATGCACAGCGAAAAAGGCCCGGTAAAGTTCCTTGATGTTGCACGCCAACCGAAGTTGAAGGCTTGGTTTTCTTCTTCTTTTTTCTTTTTTTTTTTTCTCGTGCTGATAACGTATTATAAAAGGAGAGAGAGCAAGAGAGAATATTAGAGGGGGTAGAGAGAGAGTTTCTTACTATCTCAATATATGTATGTAAATACAATAGGGAGATGCCTATTTATAGGCAAAGTGATCTCATAAAATAGAAACCTTAAAACTAACCCTAACTTATCTTAAGTGGGCATCCAACCAAGATCCATATCTCATAACAAAGGATATTTTGAATGGCTATTGTGAACTATCTAGGGTCAATATTAAGCTTTAATAAATTAGTCATTACCTTTAGTAAAGGTGCATGTAGGCAAATATGAAGGCCTAATTAATAGAATCAATTTTGATGGTCTATCGGAGAGGGAGAGGGAGAGGGAGAGGGAGAAAGTGTCGGGCCGAGGAGGGCGGCCGGCTGGGATAAGGAGAGAGAGGAAAGGAGAGGGAGGGGTAGTTTAGGAAGTCTCTTTTATTTAAAAAAAAAACAGGGTGTGTGCAAAGTGATATTCAGTGTGTAGGTAGCAGCACTAAAAAAAAAAAAAATTCTACTAAAGGGCATTTCGGTCCTTCTATATTTGAGTCCTACGAGCTTACACGGTTAATAGGGAGCCTCCATAAATATCATTTGGATAGTTTCATATAAAAAAAAGAGTGGGTCCCACCATCCCATTAAGCACGTGATGAAAATGCAACCAAGTGTTGATGTGCATCATTGCTGACCTAAGGGGGTATTTGGAAAAGAGATATTTCTAAACATTATAAGATATTATCTATAGATTATGATCTAATCTACTCACTTAAAATGTAGGTGTTTGGCTGCGGTAGAAAGTAGAATACAACGAGTTGATTTCATGTGAAAATCACCGTATTTATTATATTATTCAAGGATAAGTTGAAGAAAATCATCTAAGAGATAAAAATCTTTCTTTTACCAAAGGGATGGGAAGGTTTATGAGTTTTGGGCCATGCTTTGTTCACTCTGAGTGAATAGTCACACACACACACTGTGTTTACAGGGCCATGGAGACCACAGAAGCAAGTTCGGCGCATAATGGGGCCCACTGTTGTGTTTCTCTTGCTTAGGGCTAGCTTTCTCACAGTTCGTGTAGTCCAGCTTTCTCACGGTTCGTGTAGTCCATTTGGATATGCTTTGGAACCCTAACTATACATTTAAATTCTTTTGACCAAACGAGCCCTTGAGGCTGCTTCACTGTTTTCAATTGTACTTTTTGGCATGAAAAAGATGAAGCCAACAAATCATATTCCCTACACCGAGAGATTTTGATGAGCGCCTACTTGCCCTATTTGGGCTTCGTTTAGTCCAAATTATTGAGATGATTTTTTCTTTCTTTCTTTTTTTTTTTTTTTTTTTTTTTTGGATCCTTGGGCCTTGTTCATCTGAGTCTAAACCTTTTTAGCCGGGTTGATACATGTTCATATAATTTATAGAACTCCTACTTTCTTTGTTCGCTAGCAGAGGGTTCCCAATCCTCTGGACTGGATTAATTTTTCCGGACCCAGAGAGAAGCTGGATATATAGAACCCCTGTGGCATCCAGGTGGTATTACTAGTGGACTCAAATCTTCAGTTCCTGAAGAAGTATAGAACTCCTTTAATTACTAGAGACACTTATCTTTCCCTTTTAGTATTCCCAAATTTCGTGTCAATTTGACTTAAAACCTAACCTTACCAAACTATTGGCCCAGAAACAAAATGGTGCGCCGCCCGTGATGTTTAGCCTACGTTGGCTGTCAAAGTGTCCATGTTAGGCTCTTTAAAATTACCTGTACAAGAGTTTTTATATGGCTTGAAAACTTTTGGGCATTTGCCTCAGGTTATGGCCCAGGAATGCCCCAGTAAGGCCAATGTGGCCTACCTTATGTTATTTAAGATTCTTAGGTTAACCAATGCCCAGTTTTGACAATTTAGAGGTACAAACACTCCGAAGTAGTTATATGATGCACCATGGTTTAACGTTGAGGGGTCAATTGTTCGCATGAAAAAAATATACACCAAGAAAACTCTAAAAACCTATTTGGGCTATTAAGTGTGGACAAGAAAGTCATCCACGACCCTCTACCCTAATGGCAGTTTTTTATGGTTACTACCATTGAAGGTCATCCACAACCTTCTTGCTCTCTACCCATATATTTCCGTGTCAAAACCCACTGTGTGAAACTATTTGACAAGTAGCAGCTTTACAAATGGGTAGAAGGAGGTCTTGACACATCCCCACGACCCTCCAGGATCCACACTCCCAAAAATTGCTCCATAGCTTTTAGTAATTTGATCCCCTTACTTGAAAGGTACTTTTGAACACCCTTGGTAGCTGGGGTGTAAAAAAAAAATCGAAAATCTGTCTAACCGACCGAAGTGACGGTTAATAATCGTATTTTACAATTTTGGTTACGGTTATTAAAATTGAAAACCGTACTTTACGGTTCGGTTTCGGTTTTCAATCTCGACTCATAGTTTTTAACCGAACCGAACTGTAAAATACGATTCCTCTAATCATTTTTTCCAAAACACACGATTGACCAAACCATTACACCTCAATTTAAAAGAAAAAAAAAGGAAGAAGAAGAAATGCGGTATTTTTTATAACTTAAATAACCCCTTTTAGCTTTTGAGCCCTAATCGCTGGAACAAAAACCGAAAGAGCGAGCCCTAGTCATTGGAACAAAAAATGAAAGAGGGAAAAGTGAGGGATCAAGGATCTGTTTGTTGGAAAAATGCATGTTATTATTTCATTTGTCTCTATGAATATTTTAATGCTTTAATTTTGTAATTTGTTAGCAAGAATATTTCGTTTTGACTTGTGAACATGTATTTTGCATCATGACAATATATATATATATATATACATATGTATATATATATATATATGTGTATATATGTATGTATGTATGTATTTTAAGTGACGATTAACAGTAGCCGAATCGTCTAATACGGTTAACCGCAGTTCCATTTTTTAACGGTTTCTTAGGGTAGGATTACTGTTTTTAAAAATTGAAAACTGTAAAATACGGTTTGGTCGACGGTTTTTTTCAAAACACACGGTTAACTGAACCGTTACACCCTTACCTGGAGGCATGTTTCTTTTCTGGAATTTAGGGAATTCCTGCTTAGGGAATTTCTGAATTCCAAGACATTGTGGAAGACCAAAATGTTCTTTTATACTTGGGGAGTTTCGGAATTCCAAAACATTCCACTAAAAAAATAAGGGGTTAGAATTTCAAAATTTTGTCACATAAGAGACCTTTTAGGTAGTTAAGATTTTAAAATTCTTGTGAAGAAACAAGATCTTTATAAATGTCAAGAGAAAACCCATCTCATCGTACGTACAGAAAAACCCAAACACCTTAAATTCTAATGAGAAACTTTTGGAAGAAGTACGATAAGAATGTCGACTTCAAGGTAACTTTAGTCTTTGGGTTTTCTAGTGTGGTTGATAGGAGCCTACCCTTATTTTTCATAATGGATGTAGTTATGCCCTCAATTTTTTTTTTCCACTCTCATTTGATTTTGTTAATATATTCTTAGTACCATTTATCAAGCTCTGTGCAACACTTCTATGCTCATTAAAATGTAGAACCAAATCTAAATGCCACAACACCACCGAAGGAATTATTGTAGGAATATAGAAGCATCGAAGACATGCATCCAACAATCTGAACATGAGCCCAGTTTCACTGCAGTGGTTATATTTGTATATTTCACTGTAGAAGGGAAAAATGAAGATGCATTGTGTTAATGAAATTAAGCATCTTTTGTTTTGAAGTTTTATCATTTCTTTCCATTTTCTATGTTTGCAATGAGTATATTGATACTCGATGAAGACATAAGTAATAGAAAATGAAGTAGTTCTTAAGGGCTAGTTTGACACTTTATTAATATAGTAAAAGTCAAGTAAAGCCTCCATTTCTCATGGCTTTGGAGCTTCAGACGCATGAACCAGTGGGTCATCTTTTTTGTGGGTAGTGACCGTGGTAGAGGTTTCAACGTTGAAACAAAGACAATAAAGATGTACCGTGGGATACTCACGATGAAAGAAAGAACTCCATTGATTTCCAAGATATTCACAATTGCATCAGCTGATCAAAGAAAATCTACAAAAGATGAAGAAGGATAACATAATGTCATTTGGCACCCTTTGGAACACTGCCTGGTTTTGAAAATCTTTTGGTCCCACTACGAATGTGAGGCGCCCTTTTGCCTCCATTTGAAAGGAGATACAATTCATCATCTACATGAGTAAGGGCCATTTACTTTACCAATTTTTTTTATTAAAATCTGTGATATTCAATCGGAATTTATAGACATGATGTGATTCCTTGCTCCATGGCATTTGAAAAATGATAGTATATTAAAGTCAAGGGTTTTGGCTTTAATTTTGGCCGATGGTTATAATTTGGACTTATAAGTCAATGAATATTGCACATTCTCTCTCCACTTCTAATGGTAACTCTCAACTGATGCAACTGCTGTTATCTTATGCAACAACTTAAAACTACATTCTACTTTTCTTTTTTCCATTACCTCCCTTGCTACTAAACTTATATGCATTTATGCTTATTCTTTTACTCTACTTGCATCCTACATCTCCAGCTCCTGCTTTCAGATTCTTGAATCAGTTACTATTGTCATGGTCTTTTCTTTTTAAAAAATTACTTTTGTGTATAATGTGGATTTGCATATAATATGTTTGCTGACCGTCTAAAGTTAATTATTCTTCAAAGGTATGATGCTTTCTTTTGATCATTGATGAAGAGAGAATGATTTTGTTTAATTTATTTTTCTTTCAGTTTCTAACTGGTTTACTGTGATTTTCTCTTGCTTCTCAAATTTGCTCATTTTTTGAGTCAGACTTCGGTGGAAATTCGAATCTTTGCAATAATCATTAATTCATTTTTCTTGATATTTATTTTTTTAATGTATAGATCTTTAATTGCCAATGTATGGCCGACATATCCTTTTCCATGCTTAGCACGGGTTATTGTGCTAGTGCTATATTACTTTGCTAGAGTTCCAAAAAGGTTTAAATGACCTTTATGAATTCACAAAATTAATTTTGGTCTTCTTGGCATTTGTAAATCCTCCACAAATGAAGAGGATTAAAAAATTCCATGCACCATGAGTAAGCTTTTGGAGAATAATTTTGGTCTTCTTGGCATTTATAAATCCTCCACACATAAAGGTGACTAAAAAATTCCATGCAACATGAGTAAGCTTTTGGATAATCCAATAATTCTTCAAACATGAGTTCCCTTTAAGTATGCTAAAGAAACATGCCCGAACAACAAAGAACTAAGCACGCATTCAACTAAGCACGCATTCGGATCCCAAAGCAGTAATTCCAATATCATATGATAATTAATATAACCAGTAAAATATTCTGAAGCTACGAGTCTATATCTAGAGGCATAAGATGCTTGAGAAGAGCACATTTCCATCATCTCATTGATCCCCTCATGTTTCCCACCAATTAGACTCGGGAGATGAATCAATGGGAGAATGGGAAATTAATACACAGCCACCCTGATAATTTAAATCACAGAAAAGTTAAGGATGCGTGTTTATCTGCTATCCTTATATCCTTCACCACTTCAATATTCTTGATTGGACTCCATGTGAATTCTTATAGTATTCAATTCTTACAATGCAACACGATATGAGTTTGTAGGGCACAAATTTTTTATTATTATTCTACCGACAATGATTAGACCATGTCGGCACGTCTATATGCATTCACCATGAAAAACCATTTCATCGTTTCTCGCTGGTGCCAACTCCATCCACATGCCGCCTTCATTGATGAGTTGTTTCGGGGTTGTATTGTATTATCTTTCTCCCATCAATTCAATGTTTGACTTGTATTCTACGATTGTAAGCACCAAAACTTTGAAAACAAACTATGCGTTGCCGGGAGATGGTAGGATTTAATTTGGGGGTAGGGATGTAAATGCGGGGTTTCTAATTCTTCGATTATTTGAAAGTTTTGATCAATTAAAAATTACGTCTGTGTCCTTACTTTGGCATCGGTAAGTAAATGGGTTCGGATTTAGTTCCACCTTCGTTTGGATCCATGGATCCGAGACCTGACATATTACCTTAAAAAATTATTTTTTTTTTTTTTTTAATAACGTTCTATACCTAGACCCAGACCTGAATCCAGACCCGTCCAATATATGGTTCTGGTTCCGGTTCCGAAGCCAAGAAACGAGTTTCGAAACGGTTCCAGGTCCGGATCATGGATCCACTGGAGGGTGGGGTACTTTTATAGGATCATGGATCCACTGCCAATCATCAGTAATCTAAACCATTTTATCCCATATGGAATGCATCCATATTTCAATAACCTACAATTTCTCTTGTTTTTCTATCCAGAATGTTGATCAGATGGGTGCAATCAGTACCCTGATTTATGAATTAGCAGTGCATATAATTCAGGAGTTGGAGCGGAGCACATGAACAACTTGTTAAGATATTTCCGTTCTAGCAATCAATATCAGCCATCTTTGAAACACTTCGATGTGCCTGCGAGTATGTAAACCACATTTTGTGCAGGCTCAGTAGTCAGTTTACCTGTTATTCCCTTGCTAAACTGGACATTAATTTCTATGAAAGAAAAAACCCAAAGTCAAACCTTATTCCCTCAGCTAGTATTACGGCTTTAGCAGCACAATACTCTCATAGTCTCATGGAGAATTTTAAGGCGGATCTATCTCCACAAATAAATTAGTGAGGCCACATGAAAAAGTCAGACAGCCCAAAACACTGATCCATCTTTCTCTGCTCTGTGCCATATTTTACCATACCAGAAGATTGTGGGGCTGTCCACCAAATTGAGAAGTGCCGAACTTTTAACTATAATATAAATAGGGAAGTCGATCTAATCATTTACTTTCTGTCTGATCACATTTATAAAATTCAATTTTGATTTGTAGATAATGTAATTATAATTTCAAAAATAAAAAAAGGTTATTTCAATTTATTTTATTTATAATAATACTTTGAAGAAATTTTAAAGGGGGTTTTACCGGAAAAAAACAGATTAGGTGAGCACCTTACCGAAAAGATGATTTTAAGTGCCCTTGCACCAAACCAGTCATATTGCCCGTTTTCGTATTTTTTTTTTTTTTAACATTCTCTATTAGGGTCCTTGTCGACCTTTATTTGCAATATTAATAGTCGATTGAGACCCTACGGTCCATCCTAACCTTCACAGAACTCCCATTCAGACGACCTTTATTTGTAATGTTAAGGGTCTTTATCGACATTGCAGTGTACGCTTATAATTGCACAAAACTCATCCCTCATTCCTTGTTCTTAGAAAAAAAAAAAAGCGACTTTGCTCGACCTGTTCTCCACCATACGATTAATCAAAACTTTCCTTGTCCATGGCTTTTATACCAATGACTGTGTTCAGTTAATATCAATATTCTAGACCTTAAATAAATGAGCAGGAACCAAATGGAAAAACTCGAGACAACTTCAAACACAAATGTAACAAACATTGAGTTCAGCCTATTCAAATCGATGCCCAAAGTCATGGTGGATGAAACCCATGGTATTTCTGTTCGAGAACCATTTGAAAACCACAAGCATGAAATCTCCCTTTTCTAGTTCTCTGCCCATTGTCTTCCAGGAAGGGTTTCAACCATTTTTAGGGCTTTTTTTTTTCCTTCCAGGTTATGCTACACAACTGGGGAAAATCGCCCCATTAGAGTCTCATTCTCAAGTGAAGAGTAGGTGTGTGGCAAGAGGAAAGCTGATATTGCAAAAGGAATGGCAAGGGCACAACCCAACCGATCATAAGATGACAAACGAAAATGAAAAAAAAAAAGGCTTCTTTATAAAACATACCTTCGACAAAGAGGGCGTTGGAGGGGATCACAATGGATTGATGAAGGAGCGCTGGGAACCACTGTGAATGTGCATGGTAGCTGATGTGGAGTCGCAGTTGATGCTGAAGAAGAAGAAGGAAATAAACAAGAAAGAAAATCGGGCTTCTAAGCCCTTATACGTATGAATGGGTTGAACGCAGTGTCTCAATCGACCCTTAACGTAACAAATAAAGGTCGATAGGGACCCTAGTAGAGAATGTTAAAGAAAATAGGAAAAATGGACAATATGATTGATTTGGTGCAAGGGCACTTAAAATTACCTTTTCGATATAGTAGTCACCTAATCTATTTTTTCCAGTAAAATCCCTAACTTTAAATTTACCTATGCATCTTTATTTTGAGCCCGGTCCTCCTCCGCTGGTATTTACTCTCAGAGAAGATCGCCTCTCCAGCAAACTGACAAACTTATAATTGTAACAGAAACAGGGGAGTCTAATCATTTAATTTATTCCTGATCAATTTGATGGGCATTATGCTTTACTTGGTGTGAAATTTTAGTACATATAATGCAATTGGCTTATTGATTTTGAGTGGTTAGAATTTTAAATGTATTCACAGCAATGGATTTATAGGAATGGGCTAGGATTTAACATGAGGATAATGTCCTTATAACATTCTACAGTAGTCTTACTCACCCTAATTTTGGTACACTGGCATTAATGATTTAGCGAAACATTGATCTGGTTGTCACCTACGTGAATATGTGGAATTTGGTTTATATCTTTTAGGTCCTGTTTGTTTGCATATAAACAAGGAACTGAATACTTTAAGAGTTCGATCATGCAACAAGTGGCTAAAAATGAAGATCAAAGATGAATACATAAAAATGATTATAAATAGCTTCTCCTTTTATGTAAATCGTATCAAACACCTTGTCATCACCTTAGCAATTCAAATCCTAGGAAAGTTACGGTTGCATCTACATCACTACCTTTCCTTCTCCCCACACCTCATACCATTTACGCCTCAGCACTTCAGCGACACTTCAATATTGGAGCTCATTTGACTCCAAATTTATATGTATTTAATACCTTTGTAATCTAATGCAAACAAATAGGCTTTTAGTTAAGAAGACCCTGACCTTCAACCATGTATAAATATATTGTACAGAAAGAGAAAAAACACAGCATTGGCTCAGAAGAATTGCCACTCTCTGGATATCTACGGCACAAAATGGTAGTATTTTGCAAATATTGCAACAGCATGTTGATATTCATTTGAAACTATACTTTGCTAATAATATCACCCTATATATTTTCAAAGGATTGCAAAAATCCAGGATATCACAAGAAAATCACTATAGTATCAAATAAGAATTGGAACATTTCAGAATTAAAGCAATAGGAATTGGTTTTTAACAATGTTTTACATTTATTGAGTACTTATTATTTAAAATTTTAATTCCCAGGAAATTTTCCCAATATTATGACAAGAAAGCCCCCAGAATTTGAAAACCATCAACATTTTGGGAGATGATATATAAGGTCAAAACCTCTTGGACAAGTTTATTTTGGGCATCTGACCATCCATAGTGGACTCAAACATGATCATGATTGAGCCAAGTCAAAGTCAAAACTTTGTACCAATCAGGATGATTATCTATATTGTACGTGTTCTTATCTGTAGGGACCTAACAGCTTGTTTAAAATATATACTTGAAACTTAGCTGCAACTCTATGTGACAGGCTTTCATTTGAAAGTCAATGACTAGAATTGCAACTATAAAAGGAGGTTGAGGTCCCAAATGATTTCAGTGTCAGCATCTGAGCATCTATTGTTGAAGCATGGCTTTGAGGCTACTATTCAAGTTCTTTCTCTCTTTTGCTGTGGCACTTTGTTACTTACATTCAACAAATGCACAGGGCCTGAAAGTAGGGTTTTATAGCAAGACATGCCCTGATGTGGAGGCCATAGTTCAAAAGACAACAGCCTCCTTCATCTCACGAGCTCCTTCTTTGTCTGGACCTTTGCTGAGGATGCATTTCCATGACTGTTTTGTAAGGGTAGGTAGAATGTATGGGTTTGACATTTCATTCATTATCTCAAGTATGAATACAGGCCTCCAATTACCCGAATACCGAGCCGACCCGAATTGAAAAACCTGGGTATGGGTCCAAGGGCTGGACACCTTTCTAATATTGGATGGTATTTTGGTCCTCCCAATCTTCAATTATATACCGTATTTTTATTTATCCATAAAAATCCATTTGGTTCTTAAATGATTGTTGTTAGATCATAATTTAGAAGCTTGGATAGATCATCATCATCTCCTTCTTCACCTTCAAAGCTCTTTTCTAACTATATATGTTGAAGTCGGCTACTTGAATTTTTTTCTCTCGATTATGATTTACCCTGAGCCAATTAGTCAAATAGATTGCACTTTTTTAAATCTATCATAACTATTTTCATCAATATCCTCCTCATCATGCTACCCCTTTTGTTAGTGGATTATCAACCTAGATAGAAAAATATTTTTTGGATGGTGCCATTGTTGCCCAGCATTGAATATATTTTTAACCATCTCAAATGAGTTTCTCTTTGTTTATCACTCATTCATGTTCCTCTAAAATATTTCCAAAAGTGCTTATTTCTGATATATATTTTCTAATTTCACTGAACATCTCTCTCAACATTCTCATCTTTATCACACTCAGTTTATACATATTTTCTTTCCTGATTGATTGGCCAACGTTCTACTTTATTGGTCATAGTTAGTCTAAGAATTATCCTGTACCGTTTCTTCAATTTTTCTGGTGTGCGATAATGTAGTTTATTTTAGTTTTATAGTATTGAAGATTATTTGCTTGCTTTTCTCCTAAACACAAAGTTTACAAATGTGGGTTAGTCATTTTCATTCTATATGACTCATGAATTTGCATTGAGATATTACCTAGTCGAAGAAGCATTGGCTAATGAGATAGATGTGGATTATGGACAGGGATGTGATGGCTCTGTGCTCTTAAACTCAACTAAAAGCAATCAAGCTGAGAAAGAGGCAGTCCCAAATCAAAGCCTTCGTGGCTTCCAAGTCATTGACGCGGTGAAGGACGCAGTGGAGAAAGAGTGTCCAGGGGTTGTTTCTTGCGCTGATATTGTAGCCCTAGTGGCAAGGGATGTTGTTTCTATGGTATGGTTCCTTCTTCTAAATCACAAAACGTATATGGAAATTCACTCTGCAAACTTGCATGTTTTGATAATTCATACGACTGTCACCTTTTATTTTTCACTCTATGAATCTAAAACTTCTCAGTCAACCTGATCACATTCAGTCATTTCTGGGTTTCCAAATGAATGATAAAACATTTCCTATGATCAAACCTCGTTTGAAATAATACAAGGCCAACAGCAATGAAAAGACCATTAATCTGGGTCAGTGTACTTAATTAGAACTAATGTTCTCAGTTGAATATTAATCTCTGTCAATTTTTTTAGAATTAATGCTCTCAAATATTGAATCTGAATCAGGTTAGTTCCAAGATTTCATCAACCATCACTACAAGAAAATATATTTTTAGTGGAGGCCGGCCAAAAACGCCGTTATAGATCACTTCTAGCGGCGGCAAAATCTGGCCCTGCTAAAAGTCGATTTCATTGCGAGTTAAGGTGGTTGCATGAGAGTTGTTTGTGTAACTGTAAAAGGATGCAAATAGCCATACATAGAATCTTCTGGAAAAAAATAAAAAAATTTAACCCAATATTTTTGGCTTGTGTTGTGTATGCAGTTAGCTAGAGTGTAAAAGCAATATTCTGACCCTCCCAAGTCCCAACTCTGTCTTAGAAAAGGGTTTTCAGAACTATCAAGAAAAAATAGTTCAATTTTCATGGAGAAGAATACTGCTTCAAATTGTAGAAATTTTACATGTATAGAAAGTTAGAGCATTTCTTATGACACTGGTAGAATCCTCAATATTACACAAATGTGGGTTTATTACAGGTGAGGGGACCCCATTGGAAAGTTCCCACTGGCCGAAGAGATGGTGTTGTGTCTCGTGCTTCAGAAGTGAACCTTCCATCTCCTTTCCTTAACATCACACAGCTGAAAGCATCCTTCAGTCAGAAAGGTTTGAGTGTAAAAGACCTTGTTGTCTTGTCAGGTAAGACCACTGCTTAAGTCACTTGAAACATAAGAACATCTTTGTCTCACAATGATGCATGCATTTATACTTTGGGCTGGCAATTTTATGACATAAACATAGGTTTCCACCAAGAAACGATGTTCTTAAACAATGATTAGAATGCAGTCATACTTACAAACATTTTTTAAACCATGTCTGATATGAACTCCTTGTCCTAATTAAGGTGGCCACACCATCGGAATTGCGCATTGCCCGACCTTTTCGAATCGCATCTACAACTTCACGGGCAAGGGAGACACAGATCCAACTTTGGACCCGAACTACATTACCCACCTGAGAATCAAATGTAAGCAAGGGGATGTTACTTCCTTTGTACAGATGGATCCAGGAAGCTCCAAAATATTTGATACAGATTACTATAAGCTTGTATCAAAGAGGAGGGGGCTTTTCCAATCAGATGCAGCCCTTCTTGATGATGATGAAACCAAAGTTTACATTGGTCTTCAAATCAACTCAGCACAACCTAGCTTCTTCAATGATTTTGGAGAGTCCATGGTGAAAATGGGTAACATAGGTGTCCTCACTGGCAAGGCAGGGGAGATAAGGAAGAAATGTGCTGTTATTAATTAATTAATGGCTAGTTGTTATCATCATCATATATCATCATTATTATTATCATGCAGATGTAACTTTAAAATATATTTGATTATTAAGTTTGATTGTATTTCATTTCTCAATATTCATTGATGTAGTCTTATGCCAATAATAAAAGGTTGCTCAATTGTCTATTATGGTTTTATTTCTTAGCTGGTCTTAATTTTTCCCCCTCCATTTTCAATTTTTTGTTAGCATGTAGGCGTGTCCTTACAACCATACTTGTGTATATAGCCAAGACGCAGGGGCCTCCACTTGCTCCTTAATGACAATATTTTTATTTCTTAAGGAATTGTTTGCCTTTTACACATATATGAATGCTACATATGCAATGTAGCATACGTGGATGGTACAAATAAGAAAAATATTACCATGTTTGTCAAAATCACCATTTTCAAATGGGTAAATGAGTACATCCAATTGATTTGGATTTATTTAGATTTTTTAAAATCCTTTATACGAATTTATCAAAATCAATGAAAAATTAATTAATTTCCTAATATTTACAATAACAAAAAAATGTTGAATGATTCAAATCATGAATTGGGGGCTACAAAAGTTCAGAAATTAGCTCGATAGGTTGAGAATTTTGACAAGTTACTCAAAATTTGTGAAAATTTAAGACAATCAATTTTCATATATTGGGCTTTATTAGTTCAATAAAACAAAGTGAACAATTTGGATTACAAGTATCAAACACATTGTAATGAAAAAAGAAGGTGGTTGATGGGTTCCATAAGAATACAATCACCATGTAAGAAGTGTACTGACACCTTTTTTTTTTTTTATAAGAGAGGTGTGAATTGTAGGAAATCGTGTGGGCACAATGCCGTGGGTCCCACATCAAATCAAGCACGGCAAAGGTCCAACAAAGATTAGATGATCCCATTGAGAAGAAGATATGATCTTCCCCCACATAAGACTCCCACTAAAATTAGATGGATGTGAGCTTCTTGGTGAAGAAGTCTTGAGTAATTGTAATTCTTTGTGACTCGTCTATATAAGGATATGAGGGAGCCTTAGGGTTAGATACTCTCCATTCCCATGGGTAAGATTGACGCAAAGAGTTGTGCAAAACTTTTCATTCGCCGGAATGCAAACAGATCCTCGATCGAGGAGTCCCACATCCAAATCCATCATGAATCACTTTTTCGTCCAGCAAGAGTGGTGATAAACTCAAGCTGGACGAAAAAGTAAATTAATGCCCATGGGCCAAATATGTTAGATTTCCACCTTCTTAGACCTCAGATGTTTTGTTTTATATATAGGGCAAGGCTCTCCTAAGCTCAAGGTTATGATAAAATCTTGTAAGCTCATGCTTGTGGGCCCTACTTTTGGTCCATCCAAATGGACCAAACACATGACCCCCCTAAATTGCACATGTCCACCAACTTTTGGTCAGATCCGAATTTACTAGACCGTTGGATATATCGACTATGTATCGATCCAAATGTATTATTGACTATTAAACTTTTGGGCCAATATGGAGATAATAGAAATCACGGTTGTGGCTGATTTTTTGCAGAGAGTAAGATCCCAAGGAGTCCTTGAAATTCTCTCCATCCCCATTCCTATGTGGGTCCCTATGTGGGCCCCACTACACACTTGAGCTTACCTTATCCTAAGCTTGAGCTTAGGAGAGCTGGTCTCATATATATATATATATATATGCATCACCTAGATCTTGTGTTGATGTCAATTCAACAATGGTGCTTACCTCCGAATTGGATCAACAATTAGGCGTTTTTGTTGCATATTTTCATTCCAAATGTTACATTTACTACAATTATTTTTGTGTTTTCTACATAGTACTACAAGGCACTGTTTTCTACATAATGCCTACTTTACCACTCAACCTCTCACTTTACTTTACCTAATTCAAAATAAGCATAAGTATTACCAGTAAATAGAATACACATACTATGATGTATTGATGTGACATTTACTTTACCTTTACTTTACCAGTAAATAGAAAAAACATTACCAGGCTAAAGCATTGATATGTCTAGCTTGGAGTGTAGCTGCAATTAGACTATTAAAGGCTTGATTTATCGATATTTGGGTACAACAGGTAAGTACCCATAATAGGTTGAGGTGAGTCTAGGGGTAATCTAATTCAAGGCGAAAACCATAAGGGGCCATTTTACGCATCATAAATGTGAAACATATTACCATATTGTTTGGAAACACCGTTTTCAAATGAGTAAATGAGTACATCTAATGGTTTTAGATGCATTTTGTGTTTTTTTAACTATATTTCTCATAGCTTATCGAGATTTACGATATGAAACTAAACATTTTTTTCATGAGAATTATACAATATCCTCCTAATGTGGGCCCTTAATCCAAATACATTAAAAAAGGACCCAGTGCTTTTTTGAGGCCCATAGATCTCTGTTTCATCAACCATGAAGTCTGTGCTTGGCCCAGTGGAAACTTTGCAGCTTTCTGAAAATTCCAGTGGCACTCGCTCAAGTCATCAGAAACTGTTGATTTTGGGATATGTCAATAGAGCCAAAGAAATCTGAATTAGAGACTTACTGACATTTTAAACAACTATTTAGGCCCATCAGAGGCTACACCGAGGCGATCAACGACCCATAAAAGTTGATATTGGTTATTTATGGTCAAAGTTCTCGGAAAATGGCCAATTAGATTGGCATTGCCCTGTTTTAACCAATTTGAGGGTTTCCCATGAATCTCAAGTCATGTTGGTAATTTTCTCGAGAACTTTCATCTTCAAGGTCACAAAAATAAATGTCGGTTATTTGAGGCCTAGGCCGGTCAATGGGTCGGGCCGGCCAGAGCTTGGGCTGTCCAATTCCCTTATGAATATTGGACGGGCCTGCCGGGAGTTGTCAAATCTCGGCCCTAAATTGAATGGGCCTACGTTAAATCCAGTCTCTTGGAGGCCCGGACCAAGCCAGACCTTAGCACGATCTTGAATATAAGCTAAAAATTCTCCAATTGTTCCCATACTGCCATCGGACACTGAATGTGAACCGGTTATTATTTTTCGATGATAGAGTAGAAAATCGAAAAATCCTATATATGTGGGTCAAGTAATGTCTAAAAGAACTCGGCAGAAATCAACATAAATCATGTTTCTTTTAAATACGTATAAAAGATCATTTAGTACATTTTTATCATTGTCAAAATCATCATCACTAGTTGGATCATGTCTGAACCAATCCCGAGCACAAACTAATGCTTCTACCGTATCTAGTTTCAAATAAGTCATATGTGGGTCAAGTACTCTCCCTCTAGTACTCTCTCTCAAATAAGCCATATTCTCAGGCTTGGGATGGACCGGGCCGGACCAGGTACCCAATTTAACGGGCTCAATTGACAGGCCTATTGAGGCCTAAATACATTGGATATGGCCCATTCAATACTAGTTTATCCTAACAGATGTATAAGAAGCCACTCATTCAAATTCAAGTAATTTGGATGCCATTTAGGGCATTTCCGGGAGGTGGGCCATAAAAGGTCCATATTGCCAAATCTGGTCAAAAGCCCAAACTTTAAGGCCAACTTCATCATAATCATATTCATCTTGGCCAGATGGTGACTCTCAAAATCAGAATCCATTCTGAGGTCATTTGGCTGTGATTTGACCTTCCAAAGTTCCACTGTCACAAAATTTTGTATTAGTTATTAAAGTGTTGAATCCTTTGATTATGGCCTAGGTGGATTTGAGAGCGTTTGTACAACACCCATTTCCACAAAAATAATCGGAGAGAAGGCATCGGATTTTCCAGTGCCTTCCGGCTTATGTTTGGGTGCAGCATGGATTTCGACTAAGATTCCTACGTTTTAGCCGAAAAATCAGTGCCAAAGAGGATTTCGAAATGCAACCTATCCAAGTCGGACTTGGAAAGACGCAGAAGAAGAAATGCAGGGTTTCATCTTTTGTGGTGCTGCACAAACACCCCCTTTGCAGAAACTATGAAAAGCCTCTCATTCAAATTAAAATTATTTGGATGCTATTTAGGGAACTTTCAAGAAGCAGGGCCAAAAGACTAAATCAGACCCAAACCCCAAGTGTTGTGGCCCACTTGGGCCATGATCATCCTTATTATCATGCATCAACCAATCCTCCCAAATTTAGGATTATTCTGAGATTTGACCTTCCAGAGCTCTATGATTTCGGATTTGGAGTTCTAGGGTCGCAAGCTGGGTTGTTCCCTCGTGATCTCCTGTGTGTGACGCTGTGACCCATTTGATCCATTTGTCTTTCGTGCCCTGCCTTTTATGTAATTTAGCCCTTCGCAGCTCGTGGCTTTACATGGCGACACCAATCTGGGTGGTTCTCATGGGTTGTTCCCTTGTAACCTCCTTTTTTGAATTTCTTCGGCTAGCCATCCGTACCAAAGCTTCAAGGTGTTAGTAAAGGCAACGGATTTCTCTTTGGGTGGATCCCACTCTTCAACACTCCTCCTCAAGTGGAACCAAGTCAGCGCACTTTTGGCGGTACGTAATTTTTTTTTTTTTTTTTTTTGCCAAGTTGTTTCTCTTGGTATTCGAATTCGCGAGCGATTGGCTCTGATACGATCTTAAATTTTTTGAATTAGCTATTCCTACCAAAACCTCAAGGCCTTAGTAGGGCAGCAAAAATACTTTTTAATATTCTCTTTTGGGTGGAGCACACTCTTCAACACTCCTACGTGACCTATTTGGTCCATTGGTCTTTTGTGACCAGCTGCATTTCATGGCACTTAACCCTTTGGAGCTCATGGTCTTTCATGGCGCACCAATTTGGGTGAATCTCATTGGTTGCTCCTTCATGATGTCCTATATGGTCCATATTGTCCATTGGTCTTTCATGACCTTCCTCTCTTGGCATGTGGTCTTTAGCTCATGTCCTTTCAAGGCTACACCAATTTAGGTGATCTCATGGGTTTTTTTGTTACCTGCTAGAGGTGATTCTTATGGGTTTTTCCCTGTGAACTCTTGTGTGACACATACGGTCCATTGAACTTTTGTATTGCCTTTTATGGCACTTAGCCCTTTGTCGCTCATGCCTTGTCATGGCTACACTAATTTGGGTGAATCTCATGGGTCATTCCCTCATGACCTCTTGTGTGGCCCATTTGTTCTATCGTCTTTCATGACCCAGCCTTTCATGGCACTTAGCCCTTTGAGGAACCCAGTCTTTTATTGCTCACAGTACGTCAGACCATGACCAGCATGGCTGCAATGATGGAACAATATCAGTATATGAATCACTGTAGTGATCTCCTCCTCTAAAGTAGGCTTGTTTCGCAACTCTATTAATAGAGTCAAGTAAAATAAAGCACCCATCTTTTAAAAAAAAAGAAAAAAAATCTATCAAAAACACTTCAATTCAAATTTCCCACTATATTTAAAAAAAAAAAAAGTAACATCATTTCTCCACTGAAAGACAAAAAAACTCCACAATCAATACAAAAAGTCAAAAAGATTCCCTCTTATATTTTATTCTTCTTTCAAAATAATCTTTTACTTCACCCAACTCTTTTAGTAAAGCTCCCAAACAACCCCAAAATAACACGAAAATGATAGGGGGGGGGGGGGCATTGTCATAATTATATTTCACACATTTCATTTCTAATATTGCAAATTCAATAAAGCAGCATGAATCAACCAAAACAAAACCCAACTAATTACTGTAGACGTTCCAACAGCACGTTTTGTAAGAACCAGCTGCAAATCACAAATCACAAGGATGTCAAATAATCTTTACAATTCTCATCTCTTCCTCTCTCACCAGATAATCAGGTCTTTACAGGCTGTTTCATGTCATATCACGACAGTTGGAGCTGCTTCATGTCATATCACAACTGTTGTTCAATCAGAGGACATGTGAGTTGATGTTTGCTATTTATCTGTAGGTTCATTCAAAAGTCACATAAAGAGAAGCAACCATCACATTTGGTGAGATTCCTAACTTTTGTCCATGAAAATCAATTCATCATCATCCATTTACCCACTAACAAGATCGTAATTTCAAAGCTCGTGACAGTTCACAGGAAAGTTTGGTTCTCTTGGTAAAAGTTGCATCAGCTAGCAGAATGCATGAACCAAGACAATCTTTCTTTTGATATTTGTGTTCGTTATTTTTGTGTGTGTATATAGGTCTAGTGTGATGGTACAATATGTGAATTAAATTTATATAGCTCACTTGGTTGTGTGTCAATCATGAAATATAAAAAGATTGAAAGATTTTGATGGAAGCTAACTATGTGGTTAAAATCAGCCCTATCCCATCTTTATCTCAATCATTGCAAATGTGGATTGTTAAGGTCTAGTGAATGGTGCAGTATGTGCAAAGAGTTTATAGAGCTCACCTGGATGTGGTAAGGGATGTGTGCCTACCATTAATCAAAAAGTCTACATGGACAAACTCTTTGTCCAGAATTGTGGACAAACTCCTATGTATCACTTGAATATCATAGTGATATTCAAGTGATACATAGGAGTTTGTCCACAATTCTGGACAAAGAGTTTGTCTATGTAGCACTACTCACCATTAATAGTGGGGGGTTGAAAAATTTTCATTAGGAATAGGTATGTACAAAAAAATCAATCATAATATCCAATGTCGTTTGATATGTAAAATAACATAATTGATCTCAATAATTGTAAATGTAGATTGTTAAAATGAAGGGGCTAGGATGATTGGATGTGGTTAATTTTTTGCACATACCTACTTCCCATCAAGATCTTTCAATTTCCTTACCCTTCATGGTTGTCACACATCCAAGTAAGCCATATAAAATTTGCTCACATACCGAGGGGCGGACCTATATTGGGGGGATGCATTTGCAACTTCTCTCAAATCAGGCTTTGGCCCTCTATCTTGTGGCCATCCATCCATCATTTAGGAATTTTTTTAAGATGGCATTGACTCTTAGAAAAATGAAATAAAAAAATTGCTGATTTTAGAGAAAAAGAAAGAAAAATAAAGGAAAGGAGAACAAATAATTTTTCATTTATTATAGTTAACAATAATTTTATAATTTTTTATATTTTTAATTTCTAGTTTTTTATAGGGGTGCCGATCATTAAATCATCAACCATTGATTCATTTCTTCAAAGAAAAACCGAAGAAAAAGATGAATTTATTGTGGATTATTTAATTGTATATACTGAAAAGGAAATTGTAGAAAAAAATTGTACTCAATGGTACTTGATGATTTCAACTCAATGAAAGAACGTACGGAATAACTTCAACAATTTGGTTATTACGTATATCATTACTATTTTTTATAATTTTTTTTAAAATTCTTCGGCCCCCACTAAACAAAATTTCTGGTTCCGCCCCTGAGATTGGGGCCCACCTTATGACCAATCTAAATGGACCACGCATACACAATCCGCCTAGTCATTGAATCCCATGACTTTTCGGATTTGAATGAACTGGACTGATAGATTGAGGGTCAATTTTTGTTATTAGGTATAAAGCTGTTAAACTTAAGGACCACAAACGAAGGGACTATAGGTAGATTGACTTCAAGTTTGGTATCTAGGTTAGCCCAACTTGGATCTTTTGATTCCCCTTTGTCCCATGATCAGTGGTGTCCATCGAGATGTCCACATGAGAATTTCCATGTTAATGAAGTAATGTAGAGTCATACGTACGTGCCCAGTACTTTCTAATTGATCTAACCAATTAATATCACATGTCCCCAAGTGGAAAAACTAGAGGCCCAAATTTTACATCAGTGAGAGTAACATTCAATGTCAAATTGATAAATATGTAACAATGAAGGGAAAAAAATTTGCAAAAATAAGTGAAAGATGGGGATTATGATCTATTTAGCTGTCCCTACTTTGTCGACGGGTATATCACTAGGAATGAACTTTATAATTGACAGTGGTATGAATGGCTTGGATTAGTTAAAGTGGGTCACACTTATGTGAAACCAATTTAACTATATATATGAAAACTTCCATGAGGAGGATATATAGCATGCATAGGATCATTTCTCTTTTAAGAACTCAACAAACAAATGAAACCCATTTTGTACTCATTCATGGGCATATATAGCCAGGATAATGGGCTGAGAAAACGTGTGATTCTATGTTTTTAATCTTAGACAAAGTCAGGATAATTGGGCCAAGAAAACGTGTTATTGTATCTATCATGTTTTCAGCTCAAAACAAAATCAAGCACTTTTGAGTGTTTCTAATTATCTATGACTCAACCTATTAGGGACATTAGTTTTTGAGTTTTCTCTATTTATTTTTTTATCGCAGCGGAAAAATGTTAGTGTGTGAGTTAAAATGCATGAGTGCAAATTCCAAATATATAGCAAAAAGCAAATAAAAGGATTATCAAACACATACAGCTGCTTTCACATGTGGGGCTCTGTATGTGGACCAAATGATCACCATACGCGAGCAGAAACTTGTTTCCTTTGATTCTCTCACACGACTCCTAACTTTGATACCATGTTAATAAGCAGAAACACCAAAAGCTCGAGCTATTAGTGATCGATAGAACATTGTATATCAACGGGTCCTGATATATTAAATGAGGCTATATTTTCCTTAAATAAAAGTTATTTAATTTTAAGTGTTTTATAAATGATCAAGTTGGTGGTAATAAGACCCCACTTTCATCGGAGTGATATTCGGCCAGGCTTTCCCCAGAGGAGACATTGTCATGTGTTGTTCATATCTCAATAAAATAATGATTTCCTTGCAGGGTTCACTGGATTTTCATTACTTGTTACACACATAATACGAGATTATATAAACACACACAGAGATAATCCAGACACCTGCTACCAGGATTGAGCTGTCTCAGACCTCATTAAGCTAACCTCTCTCTAACCTAATCTTAGTTTAGTATTCCTCCTTTCTTTTCAATTTGGTCATGCCAATTGTAAAGGAGATGCTAAAGATAATTTATTCATTCTAAAATACTTAAGTCGTTGAAGAGTTTGATGTTAATCTATTGATCTAACATCAAATTTAAATTACTATATCTTACTGATGATGATTACATTGTAACTAACATCAAATTAAAGAAGATGCAAAATTATTACACAAGCAATGACGCATATCTTAAACACTTGGACTATCAGTGTAATTGGTCAGGACTGTCCATTTTTCATGCCAGGGTCAAATAGATAAAGAAAAAAGATTACTCCAATCAAATATTTTTTAATCATTTGGTAAGCATAATTTTTTTAAAAAAGGGGTGTTTTGGAGTAGTTTTATAAAGTAAAAGGGCTAAATTGATCTTAGCCTGGATAAGGTTCATGTTCTAATCAACCCATTGAAGGATTATGAGCTGGTTAGTGTGGCAACCTGAAATCATGGTGATGGTGGTGATGATGATGATAATCTAGATCATGAATTTGCTTACATGAATTATATGTTTCATTTTGAAGACAAGCGAATCACTTCAATAAGGATTTGTAAATTTCTAATTAGCAATGAAAATAGACAATTAGATTTAGTTGCTGCCGCGGTTGCTATGAACAGCCTTGGCTATGATCATTGGGGCCTTGTCTTTTTGGGCCATTCAATTTGATCTCAGTGGACCCCACCATGATTGATGTGGAGGGAAAAGTTTAAATAACTTGAGGATGGGTTTGAGCCAGGCCAGATCCAACCTGCGAAACAGATCCAACCTTCCAAATGGACCCTACCTATGAAATCAGCCCTAGAAGGAGGGATCATCCGCCGTAAGATCGATTCAAGCAAGGCCAGGACAGCCAGCAGAGGGGATAGAAGAAAGAGCGGGAGTGGGGAAGGAACATCCCATGAGCGTGGGCCATGATCTTCTTACATACCTTAATAGGGGAGGTGCAAAGGATCATGGGTCGAAGAGCATCACAAATACGAGGAAGAATTAAATAAAGGGGGAGGTACGCCAAAAATTATATCCAAAAACTAATCATTACATCAATTTTCAATTTCTGTTGCAGACTTACATGATATTAACAGGTCATTTGTTTGAATTGGACCAACCGATGGAGACATTGACATGACATTTTCAATTTTCATGAAGTGGACCAACCGATAGAGACTTCTTTATTTAAATTTTACAAAGCCCATCCGAAGAATCTCACTCAAACCAGAAAGGATGATATATTAACATTAATAGGTCAGACGAACGGTCCATCTTGAACTCATCTCAATTTTTTACTCTACAATTGATATTGGCTATTCCTAGTTGGTACCACTTTATAGCAGTGTAAAAGAGCTGAGATGGCCGAGCTCGGCCAAACCTGAGCTTGAACTTGGATTGAGTTTGAGTATTCCAATCAAGCTTGACTTCCGCTAAGCTTTATCTTTTTCCAATGTGTCAAAATGACAAATGGCGGCTGGTTTGCATGGATTTAAATTCCTATAAATTACAAAAATTCTAAAAAATGTATTTCTGAAATTTGTTAAAATTAAAGAAATAAAGGTGAATAATATTCATAAATGATTATCAGACGAGGGGTGTGACGGTCCGTTTAATCGGTCAATCTGGAAAAACCGTTAACCGAACCATAACCGTAGTTTTTTGTCTTTTAAAACCGTAACCGTAACTGTATCCACAAAAACCGTGGAAAACCGTAACTGCGGTTAACCGTATTAAACGGTTTTGTTATGGTTAATAACCGTGGAATGCTGTCCTCACATAAGGGGATAAATGTGAATGATTGAAGGTAAAATGACACATAAGGAGCAATTGAATAAGATAAGAAATATTTCATTCAGCCCCCTTATTTTTTATTTTATTTGTAAACGTTACGATTAACCGCATATGGTTAACCGAACCGTATTATACTGTTTGGTTCTGTTAATAATGGTGAATTATTACAGAAGACCGTAACTGAACCGAACTGTACAGTTTTTGGATTTCATTAACTGTGACCGTAACCGTAACCGTAATCGAACTGTGAAATACGATTATTAACCGCGGTTTGGTTTGGTTAGACGATTTTTCAGTTTCTTTTTTACACCCCTATTTCAGACACTTTTCTTTTATCGGACAATAAATTAAGGGGAGACCGAAAATAAATACGCAACCCCATCTGCAATAAAAAGCCCATACTCTTAAGTTTTTTTGGAACAAAACCTTCAAGTAACTGAATAAACACAAGTCTATTGACAACCCCATCATGTAATTAAGAAAACTTAATCTTGGCTTGATGTGCATATATATATGTATATACCAGCTAAGCTCGAGCAGCAAGCCTAGTTGAGTTAAGCTGGCTCGACTGGTTAATATGAGACAGTCCCACTAAACTGATGGACCCTCTCCTGAGAGCATATTCCTACGAACTACTTGATGGGGGCAGTTGTTCTGTTGAAGAACGTCCAATTTTTTAATTTCTTAAACTTATCATGACCAGGAAGTACTAGAAGAAGAATCTCAGATATTGAATTCATGTGATTGGCACACTCCCATTGGGAGACTATAGAAAAAATGGTAATCTAAATCGCTTAGAAGGTTCCCAACACATGTTTCTTCAGATTTGTGAAGAGTCAGAAAGTGGACAAAAGCACCTAAGACAGGATCATCCTCATGCAGATAACAACATGATGCATGATTACCTCTACAGACCAAGCAAGCAGCTCTTGCTTTCCACATGTGACAGAAGAATCAGTAAAACTATTTAACCCCCATAGAAGGAACTGGAGTTTTGATTTATTTGATTTTGGGATTCATAGTAGAAACCCCATTCTCCGTGTGCGTTGACTTCATTGATTTTGAATTCATTGAAAGATATAAAAACCACTTAAAATAAACTCTCTTCATTTTTTATAAGATGAGGGCAAGTTTTACTCTTTCTTGCTAATAGACTATACATGATCATGTTATCTGAATCCATGAAATGTGGGTTTGGATATTTAATCTTTCTAGGTAAATAGACCATAGTTACCCCGTTCGAAATTCGATTAATTAGCATTCGAATTCGTAATTTGAGTCTTTGCTGGATCAATGAACTCGATGGAGTAGGTTTATTTGATTCGCATCTAAATTCGTCTAATTTGTAGTTCGAGTTCAACAGATTTCAACAGATTCGATGAACTAATTCATTAGTGTCCATGGTTAGGCAATCACTAGGGCCCACATCTAAAATCTAAATCACCGTGAAAACCAAAGTAAAACTTTATGTTTTATTGATAAGCAATCTTAAGGTGCCACTTTAATTGGAGTTAGATTTGGTTTAGCGCTAATAGATAGAGGCGCCATGCTTTTGAATTACTTGGATTTTCAGGTGGACACTTTTGGGTGGCCACCACAACTGCCTCAATGTAGAAAACTACATGAGACTAGTTTGATGACAATTCGTGAATGAACTGCGAATTATTCGAAATGAACTACTCGGAGTTCGAAGGACTCATGAACAAACTAGATAACTATGAAATAGACTGTAGTATCTTATACCCCATTGAACTACTACTTGTCCCACTACAATTATGACCGTAGGAACAAGGGTGGACGTTGACCTCAAATTCGAAAAACGCAAGATTCATAACTCGAAAACCCGACCTACCAGACTCTAATACCACTTGTAGGATCTTACACCCTATTGAACTACCACTTATTCCAAAATTAATTGGTGATAGAAAACAGCATAATGATAGTTTTTTTGGTAAAAAGGAGGGCTCGATCGTAATTATGATAGCTCAAAAACAAGTGCACCTGTCATACAGTGAATGAATTTATCAAAGTCAATGATTTAATATTAAAAGTAATATATGCTTGTCACTCCATTCATCATACAAGGAATTGTCTCTGCGTAGGTCGGTATTCACAGGTCATATGCCGTGTGGATTTGCATGCCAGAAAGATGACTAGCCTACCAGGAATTGTTAAAAGGACACATGCCAGATACAATTAATATATAGCCACAGAAAAGTTAGAAAGGTTGAAGGTGGTATGGAGTTATCGTGGAGACAAAGTATCAATGAGAGTGAGAGAGACGCAAATTAATATGAAACTTAGGAGTTAAGGGTAAAAATATATGGAAATGAAGGAAGTTGGAGCATAAGTAGGAGGGGCATTTAAAACATAGGGGTTGAATGCATGTTAATGGGAATGTAATTGGTAAGACTTCATTACAAATGATGAGTGTGAGATTTCTTGGGTGAAATTAGTGAGAGGCCATCTGATGTTGACACTTGACACCAGGCCATCAATTATCATGTCTTGAAAAGTCATGACCACTTCATTGTGTATGAGAAATATATGAAAATATTACCTTACCTAAAATAATATTTTTCTAATAAAATTATGATATTTTCGAATACTGGTATTCATGAAAATATAGAAATAAATTTATCATAGTATGAGAACAAAATGAGAAAATGGATAACTTTTTTTTTTTTTTATAACGCAAGGTGTCCCAGTCCTTTAGGCCAGAATAATCTGTACGGGCGCAGGAGAGAAAGCAGATAAAATTCCCCTATGACCCTAGTGTGATAGTACAGTTTCGAACCCACAACCTCCGGATCCAAACTTTTGGTCCTCCCTCAACTGAACTACCCCTAAAAAATTAATAACTTGTTATTATTCATATTTTATATTTATTTATCAGCTTAAATTACTTAATTTTTTTCCCCTAGAGGAGCCTCAAATTTGAAAATTTCCCACTTACTTTCTTGAAATGTTTGTTGTTAGTCTTAGATGAGCTCATCATGGACATAAACCGGTGAATTAGCTTGATTAATTAGATGTGACCTAGGGTTTAAACCCCTTTTCCTTTCTTGATCTTGATCTTGATCTAATCATGCATGTGGATTTTTCTCATCCAACTAGGAAGGTGACTTCTTTGGAAACTGATCTCCTATTTGGATCAATCAGAGGGGTTACCACATGAGGAAGAGGACGTCAAATAAACTACATCCCATCTCTTCTAATGAATAAAAAAAATCATCTTTCCCGTATGACAACCCTAATTCGTTCAAACAAGGGATCCGGATCCGGATCCGACTGCTATTGCCTCTAAAATACAGGGTTGAATACCCTAAAACCTTTTATATAGGATTTGGGGTTTCGTGTTGGAGCCCCTCACGTGAAATATGAATGACTACTCACATCCAACAGGTTGTCAACACTGCTAAGTTGACTCAAGAAGCTAGACCGGGTCAGGTGGATCCCATTGTATTTGAAGAGTTCTTAGTCCAACATTTACATCTGTAACTAATACAATAGAATAATAGAAGAATAGCAAACTATAAAGTTAGGAAACTTCCTTCCACGAGGAAAGCCATCTGCCTGACCCAAGGCATGTTTTGGACTAACTCAACTGAAATACTTATTCACATTTTTTCTGACTCGTTCAACATACTTTACTCGGCTAGCTCGGATGAGTCAATAGGTAACAACAATATAAAACCACTGACAGGGAATATCATAAAGAGAACCCATCCCAGACCTAGTCCTAAAAGCTATTATCCTAATAAAAGGTATTACTCGGATAAAAATAGTACTTGGCCAAAATACGAGCAACCTCATTAAGAGTTCTACGAATATGAAAAAAATTCAACAAAAGAAAATGAACAATACGGTTGATGACCCGATTATCTTTCCCTCTTATGCAGTCAATAACATCTTTAGCATCTAAAAATATCTTGATCTGGAAAAAAAAAAAAAAAAAAAAGCCTCTTCTTTTTGCTTCCTTTAATGCAACAAGAATAGATCATGCATCTGCTTCTTTAATGGTAGAGTTCCTTGGCTCAAACTGAACACCTACAACCAAATGATTTTTATAGCTTATCATGAAAAAATCATAGCTGGATTTTTCATTTTTTAGATTAAATGTAGCATATGTGAATATCAGAACTTTATCTAAAGAACCTAGAATTGAGATTATTGCCATAATAGGGGTAGGAGATAGAGGCTTTAAAAGTGCAATTGCAAATGGATAAATGGATAAAGGCTTTATTCTCATGTCCAAGCCTAACCGATTTGTGAGTCTCCTCTTCTTGCATGTATGAGTCTTTCCTCCCCGCATGGGCGGGTGTCTTCTCGTTGCTTGTACGAGTCCACTCTCACCACAAGTGCAGGTGCTCTCTTGAGTCTCAACTCCCTTGGTTAAGACACCAAAAATAAAAATAAAAATAAAAAAAAGTCTAATTGATTTACTTCAAGAGAAAAAAAAAAAAAAAACTACTGGTGGATTTGAGACCAAAGCCTAGATAAGATGCGAGTTTTTAAGTTGGGCCTTTTATGCATGAGTCTATTAGTCTAACCCATTTTTGGGGCAGGAGGATTCCACACCAACCAATGGCACCAAGGGAAGGGTTGCCCCACACTTTCACAAATATATATCAGTGATACCAAGAAATTATGTGAAAAACCAGATATATGCCTAAAATTGCCATATTTTCAATCCCCCAAAATTTTAAATATTAAATAAAATCAGAATAAATCAGATTAAAAGTCAATTAGGCCAGGACAGTGTTGAATTTTAGAAATGTGATCAATCACTGACAATGCTGTTAACTAATAGAGATGAAAACTCCAAATGCCTTAGCCAACATGTAGAGGTAGTCATATTTTCTATATGTGATCAATCAATATGATTGAGGTGAACTCTGATACCAAATGTGAAATGAAGCAACAAGAACACAGCCCTTGTCTTACCTTTGTAGTAATTGGGTCAAAGTTACTGTAAAACATCTGCAAGGCTAATGTCCCATGACAACTCATGGTAAGATTAAGGTGCTTGCAAAGCCTCTTCAAGGCTTACACCCCAAGTTCTAAGATGTTTTGGCAAATGCAAAGTTTTCAAAAGAAAAAATCACAAATTTTTTTTTTCATTTCAACAACCTATCACTTTTAATACAAAATAACTCATCGGTGAACATTTCACAAATAACAGAAAAAAAAAGAGGGATTTGACATATCAATCCCCCTTAAAACTTGCAACCCCAATTTCATGACTGAAAATCTAATAATGTCATGACTCTGGTACGCCCAATTCCCCCAATTTCATGACTAAAAAGGTATTAATGTCACTAGAGTAATGTCTATAATTTATTTTTTTGTTTAACTTTTCTGTTCTAAATCCCAAGATATCATATGGGATCCAGAGTAGAAAAGTAAAAAAAAAAAAAAAAAAAGGCGTACCAGAGTCATGACATTATTAGATTTTCAGTCATGAAATTGGGGGAATAGGGTTTAAGGGGAATTAAGATGTGAAATCCCCGAAAAGACTGCCTAACTAAAACTAATTTGCACCCTGCATCTAACAATCCTTAAAACAGGAAATAAATCTAAAGTATAAAATAAATAATTTGTCCCACCTGAATTAGTACCACTATAAAAACCTGTTGAGAATGACCCCTTCTTATGATGTGAGATAATGTGTTGAGGTCAGGCCTCTAGCTAAAATTAAAACCATAGATCTAAATTTGATTGCAGATTATATCACTTATTACCCAACATTAAACGGTTATCACTTGCCAACATGTCGTTTATAACCATTCATCTAATGTTTAATGATCTATAGTGTGATGGTTGTCCACCTAACATGGGTTCACAATAGTCCAATCAGTTAAGGACAACAAAAGGGGCACCTAATCCTAACAAAATTGGAATCAACATTTGTAATATATCTTATATATGGTGCATGTATGCTAAGTGTGTGTGTGTGTGTGTGTGTGTGAGAGAGAGAGAGAGAGAGAGAGAGAGAGAGAGAGAGAGAGAGAGAGAGAGAGAGAATAAAGCCTGTTTGAGAATGACCCCTTCTTATGATGTGAGATCATGTGTTGAGGTCAGGCCTCTAGCTAGAGTCTAAATTTGATTGCAGATTATATCACTTAATTATTACCCAACATTAAACGGTTATTGCTTGCCAACATGTCGTTTATAACCATTCATCTAATGTTTAATGATCTATAGTGTGATGGTTGTCCACCCAACATGGGTCCACAATAGTCCAATCAGTTAAGGACAAAAAAAGGGGCACCTAATCCTAACAAATTAGAATCAACATTTGTAATATTTGTTAAATATGGTGTTTGTATGCTAAATGTGTGCATAAGAGAGAGAGTGACACACTCTCTTTCTCTCTCATCTCCAGGTAGACAAGCAATTAATAATTAGAGGCATTGATTCACTTCACACATGATGGTAATGCCCCCAGTCAAGGGGCTGTTACCCGATGCAACCTACACTAGTGGGAAGAGGAAATCCACAAAGTAGAAAGAGTGTCCTACGCATGGATCGATAAGTGGGAACGATGATACGTGGGATTGCCAACCAACCGAACAAACTGCACATATTGTTGATTCCCTCACATAAACAACAAAGAGTTAAGGTAAATGATATTACATTTTCAAATAAGCACTAATTAGACATTCACCAAAAACTGTGATCACCTTTATAAAAAAAGAAAGGCAAAAAGAGTCAAGCAAACCAGAATATTTAAGACCCAAAACAGTAAAGATTATTAAGAAGATCATACATGAAGTTACTTATTTGAATTGGTGGAGTGGTGAAAAGTCAGGTCAATGTTGGTACAGGCTCAATCTTTTTTGTTCGATTAGTTTGGTTATTTATTTAAATCTGAGCCCATTACCACTAATAAGGATGCAAACAGGATCATTCGCAACCTGGATAATCCATATCCATTATTCTTGATCTTACCAGAGAATTGAGTACATAGGGGGCCATTGCCATTCTACATAAATGGTCTGTAGCAAATTTTTTGGTGCATCTCTGATCCACATTGTGTTCCACCCTGTCGAAGGTCTGAATCCAAAATCATTCACCTATGTACCTTAGTTAAATGAACAGTCTGAGAGACTCCGAGCATTAAAACTGCCCCATAAATATTTTCACAAACATAGCTCTTTAAAACAAGCAAAATTATTATATATAACTGCATTGGGAACGTAAAAAATCATGCAACGTTAGAAGAAAAAAAAAAAAAGATTTACGTGGTTCGATAGTGAGCCTCAATGGACACTGTGACAGAGCAAATTTCAGTCTCTAAAAAACTAGAGTTGCAACTCAAGGGGTTTTTCACATGAGTTTCACCCTCGAAAACAAATTAGAGCTACAACTTTAGGGATTTTTCATGCTTCTCATACCTTTTAAAATATACTAATTTTCATAATCCTGAAAAACCCTCTCGAGGATTGGTGTACAATATGGCCCAAAAGATCAATCACCATCCCCATTCCTCAGTTGCAAATCATCTTTTCTTGAAATACCAATCCAGGAAACATGTATCAATTTAGAACCGACACCTCTGGCACCCTTCATAAAGAACAAATATCGAAAGTTCTATTTCCTTGTCTTACATCCGGCAATCCTAACTAATCTCCTTAACATTGGCTGGTGTAACTGTTGAAGTCAACTTCCCCGGAAGGCATAGTAAAAGCACATGGAGGTTGGCTTGCAAACATCAACCTTTCATGCTTCCATCATACAACGCAGACCATTTCAAATAATTGAAGGCTTCCACATTTAGGCCTATAAATATTCCCACCTGCGGACGTTGTATTCATTGAAAAATCTCATAGCTTGCAAAAAGTGAGACAGAGAAGATTTCTTCACTGATAGAAGGATGGGAAAGATGGGTTATGTGGGTATTATCTTCCTTGGAGTTTTTGGTTTCTTGGGCTCTGTTCAGGGTCAACTGAAACTGGGGTTTTACGACCAGACCTGCCCGAAGGCAGAGGAGATTATTCTGGACTATGTGAAGAAGCATATTCCAAACGCACCTTCTTTGGCTGCTCCCCTTATTAGAATGCACTTCCATGACTGTTTTGTGAGGGTTAGTATTCTCTGTTGTCGCTGTTTGATACTGTAATGTTATTGTGAATGACTTCCTGTTAAGAGAGAGACCTCTCTTAAAAGCAATATTAGGACACATCGTGGGCTTCTGTGTGACCAATCCAACCAGCCAATACTGAGTTATCTCCCATGAACAGGAACTTACCTGGATTAAACATTCCTTTCTTACTCACCATTGGGTGAAAGACCATATTTATTCTATGTTTCCAACATCATTATTTCGACCCTATAATATGCTCCTCTTCCAATTTTTTTGCCTTTTTTTTGTTCTTTGGGACCTAGCCAAAGTAGCCGCCCCCTAGTAAACCAAACCACACATTGGGAACAAATACACGTGCACGCGTAGGGACGATGACCGCTTGCACATCAAGGGAGAGGAATAGAGACCAAACTCTAGGTAGCGGAGTGAAAGCGCACCGACTGCCAACCACTGAGACCCTGGGCAGTTGCAAATTGCAATCATTATTATTACTACTATTGTGGATGACATCCATGCATCACTACCATGTGCCTTGAATGTCTGGTTTTGACACTGTCAACAAACTCTACGTTTACAATGACGTAAGGCCCTATAAACCCTCTGAAGGCACATGTAGGCATTGTTACAAATATGGCTATTGTTTTAGTCGGTTTAGGCTTTTTCTCACCATATTTTGGAAAATTCTACAAAAGATGTATTAATGCAAAAAAAATATAGAATAATGCTTCAAAACTTTTTCCCATTTTTCTATTTTACTCATATATATTATCACAGTTTTCTCATAAATTTTTGGACTTTGCTAATATTTTTGAAATATGAAATATATTTTTGCGAAGATGCAATTAAGCTAAATACTGCGACATTATCAAAACATTGCAAAATTTGTGATAGTATATGTAAAGGTATATTTAGATAGCCCCATTGAGGCAGAGTTCATCTTAGTGATGCTACCAAGTAGGAAATAATTCTACTTATGAGCAACATTTTCACAAAAATCATCATAAAGTGTTGATAATATGCAAGAAAAGAGGGAAAAAATTTTAAGTTTTGCTCTTCCGTTGCGATTGCAATTCATCCAAATGCTATACAAAATGAAAAAATATGCTGATTTTCTTTTGTTAATGTTTCTTGATAGGGCTGTGATGGATCTGTTCTGATAAACTCAACTGCAAATAACACTGCTGAAAAGGCTGCAGTTCCAAATCAAACACTCCGCGGATTCAATTTCATTGACGGTGTGAAGAGCTTGTTAGAAGATGCGTGCCCTGGTGTGGTCTCATGTGCAGATATTGTTGCATTGGCTGCAAGAGATTCAGTTGTAACCATAGTAAGAATTCAACTAGAATACATCAAGTTGCTTCTGTTTGAAATATTAGGTTATGTAATGGAGTGCCAAAGTGAAAATTTGTTTTCCAAATGCACTAACAATTTCAGTTCTATTATTTACAAAAACAGGGTGGGCCATTTTGGGAGGTTCCAACAGGCCGTAGAGATGGGAGAGTCTCAAATGCCACAGAGGCCTTGAATGAAATCCCAGCTCCATTTTTCAATTTCAGTTCCCTAAAGTCAAATTTTGCACAGAAAGGACTTGATGTCAAAGATCTCGTTCTATTGTCAGGTAATCAATCAATGTGAAAAATAATCAGTCCAAACAATTGTTGTTTTCTTTATCCATCCAGTAATTGTGTTTAGTGGCCCCAAAACTAATGGTAAAGATTTATATATAT
The DNA here is from genome assembly GCA_003546025.1 of Camphora micrantha. NCBI lineage: Eukaryota > Viridiplantae > Streptophyta > Magnoliopsida > Laurales > Lauraceae > Camphora > Camphora micrantha. The sequence goes on from QPKB01000007.1 coordinate 11,666,751, forward strand.
ACCACTAATCTCATTCTCGAATTCAGGGTTGAGTTTAACTCTTTCTCATATTCAGGTTGAAATTTCTAACCTGAGTAAGCACGAGCTCGGGATGAGTTCAATTCTTGCTATTTGATCTGGCAATCTGACCAGTGTTATGCAACCCCATTAATTCAACTATGACCCACCAACCCAATTCGACCATGACCCGGCTCAGGTCAACATTTTCATCGTATGTAATAAATGGGTGCGCGTGAGCTTCCACATGTAGGGACTTAAAAGAGTTGGGTATCGGTTTGGTCAATGGTGGACCCAGCTCAGGACCCATTAGGTTTATATAGTTGGTATTGGAACTGATTTTATTGAGACCTGACTCAAAATTTAAAATGTGAAGTGGTCTGTTTCCAGGGACAAGCAATTGGGCTACCGTTAAACATTTTATCAATCCTTGCATTACTACTTCTCAAACAGATAATTAACATTCTTTAATCAAATCACAGGAAGCCACACAATTGGAATTGCTCACTGCAATCCATCATTCAACAACCGCCTCTTCAACTTCACAGGAAGAGGAGACATGGATCCAGCTCTGGACAGCGAATACGCCCAAGTACTCAAGAAAAAATGCATGGTCCCAACCAACAACATAACCATTTTCGAAATGGATCCTGGGAGTTTCAGGACTTTCGATCTTAGTTACTACAGGCTTCTACTCAAGAGGCGAGGTCTGTTCCAATCTGATGCAGCTCTCACCACAGACAGTACTTCAAAATCCACCATTACTGAGCTTCTGGATGCCCCACTGTCCGTATTCTTCCAAGAGTTTGCACTGTCCATGCAGAAGATGGGTAGGATTGGAGTAAAGACAGGAACAGTTGGTGAGATTAGGAAGCATTGTGCTGTTGTGAATTAGTAGATTTCAGTGTTCGTTGTTGTTTCTGTTTTGTTGTTTTCTCCCCCTCCCTAATGAGTCCAACTCAGAAGATTTGAACAGGTAGGATTTCTACCATAATTATTGTATGTTGGTTCATTGGATGTTGCAAGAATAAAGCAGTTGAATGATCTTTTTGAATTTGTTATTGTGTGGTTGTGTTTGTTGATGTCATGGCAGATATTTGAAATTAAGAATGAAACATACATTCAAAATTGCTTAGACAGTGACAAATTTTAAAATTTGTGGAACTGTGTATCAGAATTGATAGTCATCTACTTTTCTTTTCATGCGGGCCAGCAGGGGATTTTTTTCCCTCTTCAGTCTTCCCTTTCTAAATCGAGCTGTTTAAAAAAGGAAAATAGTCCCATATAGTCCGCAATTCAAGCAATTTGCTTTCAACTTCGTAATTTGTAACTTGAGACTTCACATGATTTGAAAAATCAATAGGGGCAAGTTCACAATTCAACCAATGTGCACTCTAGTTTGTAATTTGTAACTTGAGACTTCACTTGATTCAAGAATTCGATAGGCCAAGTTCATTTGATTTGCATTTTGACTCGTTTGATTTGAGATATGGTTCGACGGGCTTGATGAACTTGATAACACTTCAAGTCTACACTACAAATCCATCACCAAGGTGCACATGTAAAATTCAAACCTTTAATAACTATATTTCTTATATTTACGACCATAATTGACACGACTCGAGTCAGAGATTATGATTAAATCTGAGTTAACTCAGAGTCGTGTCTATACCTACTCCCGTGAATTTCGCATTAAACGAAATTCACAAGGGATATCAAATATACACATTAATACGGAATTATATACAATACCTTATTCAAAATTGTACAATGTTCTTTGTACACAACAAAATTCTTATTTACACTATGCAACACATCCAATTGCATATTCAAATACAATGCAAGGATAATAAGTGTGAAACGTTTCAAAAAAAAAAAAATATTTTCAAAGTTTTCATTATATTTTCATTCTCCAATAGCATACTCAAATGGTGTCACATCATCTCATCGATTCCACTCAACTAGTCCTCTAGGAGGAATCAGAGTGGTCTCCTCCGCTGACGCTGTCGGCCTAAGCAGGATCGGCACGGGCAGCTAGGCTTCGTAATGCCATCAATAACACTATGAATTCGACGATTCAGCAATGTATAAACAGATCTATGATTACACAGGCTAATTACACATTTAATCTGCATAAAATGAAACATCAGACAATTGCAGACACAATTCAAAATCAATAAGAGTCATTTACAAAGTTGGCAAACTACAATAGCATCTTATATCACATCTTCCTAAGAAAGGAAGGAATCACATATTCCACACGGAAGGAATCATCTTCCCTTAAGGAAGGAAATACAAATAACATTTATTCTGTGATTTATCAGTGCCTGGGCCAGGGACTATTGACATTAACACGGAGCTCCGAAACACTCTCAAATCATCTACTATAGTAGGAACAGCTCATAAAGAGCAATAATCAATAGCTATGGAGTACCAAACTCGAGAGTAAATACAATTCAACATTTAAACCGTTTCAATTTCAATTCAACGGATTCAATTCAATATATAATCCATTTCGGATTCAATTCAATTCATACTTCTATTCAAAAAAAAAAAAGGAATAAACCTTAACAATTCAAATCACTTCATTTCATTTCATTCTTAGTTCCAACCAACCATTTAGGTGAAATCTTCGGTTATTTAATGTACGTGTTATTCTCAATGGACACCACATTGTTATGAAATTTGTACATTAAAGTCCCCTTAATTAGCACCCAGGAAGGTTTAAACATTATTATCAACCTTGATATAAACATGAGGTTCTATTCTTTAAATTCAGAAATTAAATCTGAAATTTTATTAGTTTCGATTAACCCACGGTCAATTTCACTTTCAAATCCAGGAACACTAGATTCCTAGAAATTCCAAGAGTACTTTAAATACATTTGAAACACCATTTGGTCAAATGAACTTCATCCTTTGGTTAACCAAATATAAATTCGGCTACCCGCCACAAATCACGAAATCTCCTTGATTAAGAGAAGTAATTCACGTTTCAATTAATCTAAAAACCCTTAAACAATTGCTTCAGGTTCGCTCGAGCAGACCTATATCCGCTTGAGCGGACGTCATTCAGAGAGTAGGTCGCTCCACTCAAGCGTGGACAATCAGAAACAGGTTCACTCGAGTGGTGGCCATAAAGAATCTTATTCGCTCGAGCGACTGCTCTAGAATTCCAAATCTGGAATTTTGAACAATTCTTCTTCCATTTCAAATTCCTTCACAACCTGCAAGAAAACTATGGAACCTCCTGTTCCCTTCTCAAACATCATTCCACATAAGCATAACACTTCTAATCCATCATTTAATCAATTTCAAGACTATCAAATTGATCCACAAATCAAATCAAATCAATTCCATAACCCCATATCATTTATAAAGCAACAAAACTAAAACTTATATCTATATAAGATGAACAACAGTTCTTTTTGTCTCCAAATTAGCATATAATCACAAGTAATGCTTATTCTTGCCTTTGCTTGTAATTAATTGACAAACACCCTTTTGCTAGCTCAGTTTGAGATAAAATTCCTAGATTAAAAATCCCTTTTCAAACCTAATACCATAAACAACCCAAAACGAATCTAATAAGATGTTTGAGATGGAGAAAAGTCTAAACAACTCTATTGAAACCAAAATCACTATAAGTACTTACTTGTAGCATAGCAAAGAGAAACCACAACTTCCCCTTAAACTTTAACTCCAAAAGATTGAAGAAGATGATGGAGAAGATGATGTGGATGAGATCCCTTCTCTAAATCCTTAACTCAGTCTCACCTCAAGCACTCAAGGAAGAAGAAACGAAGAAGAAAGCAAGAAAGAAGAAAAACCTAGACTGAGTTCACTCCTACGGCTGCTGGAACATTTGTATGAATGTTATCTGGGTCCTTTTAGAATCTTATACAAAAGGATTTTTCATTTTAACCGTACTTTATCATCTTATTTTCATTTTGAGTCAAATCAAGACTCATTTAATTCACTTGTGGTTAATTGAAAATGAGTATATTATGAAAGTTGACGTACTCGCCAAGATACATATGATGTTATCAAGTTTCACCATATTCAGCGAAATACACGAAAATCCGTATTCACGGAAAAGTCCTTAATTTCATCAATTTGAGTCTAAAACCAACTCAATCAATTCAATCTTTTCTAAAACTATTTCATTATGCTTAATTCATTGTCTTGAGACTAATTTGATTCATTTTGATCATTAACCACATTTAACTTGATTAATCCACACTAATATCAATTAATTAATTCTATTCTCAATTAATTTGGGACGGGGTGTAACAATCTCCTAAACTTTTAGAATCATTCAGTCCTCTGAATGGAACATAAACAAAATAAAACATAATGAATAAAATTACCTGAATGAATAGCTCTGGATACTTTCGAATCATTTGTTTTTCAAGTTCCCATGTGGTTTCAATGGGTTCATGATGAGCCCAAAGGAATTTGACCCATTTGATTGTCCTTGTGCGAAGAACTTGCTCATTGGCATCGATATTTTGAATTGGCTTCTCAACATATGTGGTGTTTGGCAAAGCTTGAATCTCATCATAATTGATGATGTGTGAAGAATCCACCACATACTTGTGAAGCATTGACATATGAAATACATTGTGGATACCAGAGAGTTCTACCGGAATGTCTAGACGATAAATCACGCCTCCAATTCTGCTCTTAATCTTGAAAGGTCCGATATATATTGGTGAAAGCTTTCCTTTATGCTCAAACTGGATAGTACCTTTCATAGGAGAAGTCTTTAAAAATACCCAATCACTAATGACAAACTCAAGATCAAACTGACAATTGTTAGTATAGCTTTTCCGCCTAGATCGGGCTTCTCTCAATCTGTCATATATTTTCTGGATTTTCTCTGTTGTTTCTGTAATCAGTGTAGGACCATGAAAACTCCGTGTTCCGACTTCTTCCCAGCGAACTGGAGTCCTACATCTTAGACCAGATAATGTTTCAAACGGTGTCATTTCAATACTGGAGTGATAGTTGTTATCGTACACAAATTCGCACAATGCTAGATGTTCATCCCAATCACTCCCAAAATCAAGGGGTGCACATGGGTGGTTTGGATCGGTTTATAGGAGAAACTATCAACCAAACCGAACCCATTGGTTTTCAATTTTTTCAAACCGAACCTAACCACCTAAATGCTCAAACTGAACCAAAACGAACGGGTTCGGTTCACTTCAGTTATGTTTTTTTTTTTTTTGTTTTTTATTTTATTTTATTTTTCACAAAAAAAAACTGCAGTTCAAACTTGGTCCTTCAAATGGAATGAGGAGAAGCTATAATGAACACAAAATTATATTTTATAATTCGTTTCAACCAAAGAAGCATACATCAAACGATGGATGAACTCTTTCTATCCATCATCTGGTCGCGTGATTGAATGGATTAGGCCAGGTTCGGCCAACTTTTCAGGCCAATAAGCTGAAGCAGTTCAAATCTTCTAGTAAAATGCACCAACAAAATGGTTAGGTACGTACCTATTTCTCTACATAAGAGCTGGACTAAACTACATTGCTTGATCCAGACCAATGAATTCAACACAAAAGGAACTAGTTATTTATTTATTTATTTATTTATTTTGCCAACAAGATGGGTTCGAGTGGAATGTAGCCCCAATTTTGAACTAATCGAGATGGGCCTCTTCATAGTTCACTTTCTCTTAGCTCAGACCAAACCCCTGAGCAACGCTACCAAAAACCCAATAATATACTTCTTGTAGAACTTTCATCAAACATGTAACATGCAAGTAGAACATACAAGCGCTCCCCCTAAGGCTAAAATAGTTAAAACTCAATGCTCAAGTGACTCAAGTTAATACATACGGTCGATTCGGTTTAAGTAGTTAACCGTGGGGTTCAAACTGATAACTGACCGATATAAAACAGTTTTTATAATTTTCAAACCGTTGACCGAATTGATCTTGCTCGAAGCTTGAAATATTTAGATATCTCCAGTAAATCTTTTTGTGGCTACAAGGGGTCATTATATAGTCCTAGGTTTGTGCACAACCCTTTTACAAACAAAGAAGGACTTTTAGAAGGAGTTGAGAAAATTTCAGCAAGCAGAGTCTTTAACGGATAGAAATCTTCAGCTCGCTATAGTGAGCAGGGTGCTCGGTATAGCGAGACCACCTTCCGTCTGTGCCAATGTCATAGCTCGCTATAGCGAGACTGTCTTCTAAAATTTCATCCTGTTGGCGCTTGATCCATCCGGAAGGACTCTTTAAATGACTTCAAAACTGATTAGAATTCTTTAAGGCTTGTCTTAGGAATCCAGAAGTTGTCTTCCATTGTGAAGAGGTTACTTCACAGTCCTTTTCTAAAAGAAATAGAAATTACAACTCAATTAGGACTTGAGTTTTGTTCAAACTAGGAGAATTGGCTAACTAAAATTCTAACAGACCCAATACAGTAAAGAATATTCAGAAGATAATACATGAAGTTGGTTATTTGAATAGGTGGAGTGGGTGAAAAGTCAGGTGAATGGTGGTCCAGACTCAGGTAATTGAGTACATAGGATCCCATTGCATTCTACATCAATGGTGTGCAAAATCTTCGGGTTTTTTCTTGATGCATAGAATCATCCACTGTAGGAAGTTTTTTGGTGCATCTATGATCCACATTGTGTTCCACCCGGTCGAAGGCCTGAATCCAAAATCATTGACCTCAAATGTGCCAAAACAAGGTACCTTAGTTAAATGAACACTCTGAGAGACTCCGAGCATTAAAACTGCCCCATTTATATTGTCACAAACATAGCCTCTCCAAAACAAGCAATATTATTATAAATCTTTATTGAGAACAAAATAAATCACCATGCAACATAAGAAGAAAACAACATGATTTACGTGGTTCGATAGTGAGCCTCAATGGACAGTGTGACAAGAGCAAGTTTCTATATCTCTTAAAAACTAGAGCAAAAAAACAATAGAGTTACAACTTCAGGGAATTTTCATGCTTCTCATACCTTTCAAAATATACTAATTTTCATAATCCTGAAAAACCCTCTTGAGGATTGTTGTACATGATGGCCCAAAAGATCAATCACCATCCCAATTCCTTATTTCAAAATCATCCTGCTTTTCTTGAAATGTCTTTTAATTTTAGTGATATATGATAATATCACAATATTATCCACAAAATAGTGAAATATCAATTAAGGAAAACATGTATCAGTTTAGAACCGACACCTTTGGCACTATTCATAAAGAACAAATATAGAAAGTTTTATTTCCTTGTCTTATATCTGGTAATCCTAACTAATCTTCTTAACATTGGCTGGTGTAGCCGTGCAAGTCAAACTATGCCCGAAAGGCAAAGTAAAAGCACATGGAGGTTGGCTTGCAAACATCAACCTTTAATGCTTCCATCATACCACGTATACCAATTCAAATAATTGAAGGCTTAGGCCTATAAATCTTCCCTCCTGTGGACCTTGTATTCATTGAAAAATCTCATAGCTTGTAAAAGTGAGACAGAGAGGATTTCTTCACTGATAGAAGGATGGGGAAGATGGGTTATGTGGGTATTATCTTCCTCGGAGTTTTTGGTTTCTTGGGCTCTGTTCAGGGTCAACTGAAACTGGGGTTTTACGACCAGACCTGCCCGAAGGCAGAGAAGATTGTTCTGGACTATGTGAAGAAGCATATTCCAAACGCACCTTCTTTGGCTGCTCCCCTTATTAGAATGCACTTCCATGACTGTTTTGTGAGGGTTAGTATTCTCTGTTGTTGCTGTTTGATACTGTAATGTTATTGTGAATGAGTTCCTGTTAAAAGAGTGGCCTCTCATCGCGGGCCTCTGTGTGACCAATCCAACCAACCAAATGAACCAATACTCAGTTTTCTCCCATGAACAGGATCTTACCTGGATTAAACATTCCATTCTTACTCTCCATTAGATGAAAGACCATATTTATTCTATGTTTCCACCATCATTGTTTCGACTCTATAATATGATCCTTTTTTCCATTTTTTTTTGCCTTCTTTTTTATTCTTTGGGTGCTAGCCAAAGTAGCTGTCCCCTTCTAAGCACACACTGGGAACAAATACACATGCCTCTTGCACGTCGTGGGAGAGGAATAGAGATCAAACTCTAGGCAACTGGGTGAGAGGCTGATAGCACCGACAGCCAACCAGTGGGACCCTGGCAGCTGCCATCAATATTATTACTATTGTTGTGGATGACATCCATGCATCACTACTATTTTCCTTGAATGTTTGGTTTCGACTCTGTCAACACACTGTACGTTTACAATGACATAGGGCCTACCAAGTAGGCATTGTTACAAATATGGCTATTGTTTTAGTCGGTTTAGGCTTTTTCTCACCATATTTTGGAAAATTTTAGGAAAGATATATTAACATTTAAATCATTAAAATAATAAAGAAATGCAAAATAAATAGAGAATAATGTTTCAAAACTTATTCCCAATTTTCTATTTTGTTCATATATAGTATCACAATTTTCTCATGAATTTTCAGGAAGATGCATTTCAGCTAAATCCTGAAACATTATCAAAATATTGCAAAATTTGTTATAGTGTATGTTAAGGTATACTTGGATGGCCCCAATGATGCAGAGTTCATATTAGTGATGGTACCAAGCAGGAAATAATGCTACTTATGAGCAACATTTTCACAAAAATCATCATAAAGTGTTGATAATGCGCAAGAAAAGAAAAAAAAATTGCAAGTTTCTCTCTTCTGTTGCGATTGCAATTCATCCAAATGCTACATAAAATTAAAAAATATATATATATATATATGCTGATATTCTTTTGTTAAATGTTTCTTGATAGGGCTGTGATGGATCTGTTCTGATCAACTCAACTGCAAATAACTCTGCTGAAAAGGCTGCAGTTCCAAATCAAACCCTCCGCGGATTCGACTTCATTGACCGTTTGAAGAGCTTGTTAGAAGCTGCGTGCCCTGGTGTGGTCTCATGTGCAGATATTGTTGCATTGGCTGCAAGAGATTCAGTTGTAACCATAGTAAGAATTCAACCAGAATACATCAATTTGCTCCTGTTTGAAATATTAGGTTATGTAAAGGAGAGCCAAAGTGAAAATTTGTTTTCCAAATACACTAACAATCTCTGTTCTATCATTTGCAAAAACAGGGTGGGCCATTTTGGAGGGTTCCAACAGGGCGTAGAGATGGAAGAGTGTCAAATGCCACAGAGGCCTTGAATAACATCCCAGCTCCAACTTTCAATTTCAGTTCTCTGAAGTCAAGTTTTGCACAGAAAGGACTTGATGTCAAAGATCTCGTTCTATTGGCAGGTAATCAAACAATGTGAAAAAATAATCAGTCCAAATAATTGTTGTTTTCTTTATCCATCCAGTAATTGTGTTCAGTGGCCCAAAAACTAATGGCAAAGATTTATGTCTATACCACTAATCTCATTCTCGAATTCAGGGTTGAGTTTAACTCTTTTTCATATTCTGGTTGACATTTCTAACCCGATTAAGCGTGAGCTCAGGATGAGTTCAATTCTTACTATCTGATCTGGCAATCCGACCGGAGTTATGCAACCCTACTAATTCAACTATGACCCATTAACCCAATTCGACCCTAACCTCTTAATTAAAGGTTGGCTCAGATCGACATTCTCAACCCAAGTAATAAATTTGATTCAGGCCTGACTCAAAATTTAAATATTTTTATGTGAAGTGGTTCAAAGTTATCACCTTGACACTGCCAACCCTGTTTCCAGGGACAGGCAATTTGGCTACAATTAAACATTTTATCAATCCTTGCATTACTACTTTTCAAACAGATAACTAACATTCTGTGATCAAATCACAGGAAGCCACACAATTGGAATTGCTCACTGCAATCCATCATTCAACAACCGCCTCTTCAACTTCACAGGAAGAGGAGACATGGATCCAGCACTGGACAGCGAATACGCCCAAGTACTCAAGAAAAAATGCATGGTCCCAACCAACAACATAACCATTTTCGAAATGGATCCTGGGAGTTTCAGGACCTTCGATCTCAGTTACTACAAGCTTCTACTCAAGAGGCGAGGTCTGTTCCAATCTGATGCAGCTCTCACTACAGACAGTACTTCAAAATCCACCATTAATGAGCTTCTGGATGCCCCACTGTCCACATTCTTCCAAGAGTTTGCACTGGCCATGGAGAAGATGGGTAGGATTGGAGTAAAGACAGGAACAGTTGGTGAGATTAGGAAGCATTGTGCTGTTGTGAATTAGTAGGTTTCAGTGTTTGTTATTTGTTTCTTTCTTTTTTTCCCCTTAATGAGTCCAACTCAGAAAATTTGAACAGGTAGTATTTCTACCTTAATTATTGGATGTTGGTTCATTGAATGTTTCAAGAATAAAGCTGTTGACTGATATATTTGAATTTGTTATTGTGTGGTTGTGTTTGTTGATGTCATGCCAGATATTTGAAATTAAGGTTGAAACATACATCCAAAATTGCTTAGACAGTGACAAATTTTAAAATTTGTGGAATTGTGTATCAGAACGGCTAGTTATCTACTTTTCTTTTCATGCGGGCCAGGGGGGGATTTTTTTCCCTCTTCAGTCTTCCCTTTTCAAGTCGAGCTGTTATATTGTCAACAAAGCGACAGAAGAAATGGAAAAAGAGGAAAAAAAGTCCCATATAGTCCGCAATTCAAGCAATTTGCATTCAACTTTGTAATTTGTAGCTTGAGACTTCACATGATTTGAAAACTCAATAGAGGCAAGTTCACAATTCAACCAATTTGCATTCTAGTTTGTAATTTGTAATTTGAGACTTCACTTGATTCGAAAATTTGATAGGCCAAGTTCATTTGATTTGCATTCTGACTCGTTTGATTCGAGATACCGGTTCGATGGGCTTGATGAACTTGATAGTACTTTAAGTCTACACTACAAATCCATCACCAAGGTGCACATGTAAAATTCAAACCTTTAATAACTATATTTCTTATATTTATGGCCATAATCTACTCTAGTTAGATTTTGCCTATCGAGAACAATGGATATGTTGATGTAGGATGTGTGTGCAAAAGGAGAACCCCATTCGCAATTGAAATAGTAATCAAAGTTGGACAATGTATCTAAAGAGTCCAATAGCAGCCAAACTTGTGACCGTTTTTTTGTCATTCAATGATTTGGGCTCATGGTTTGAGAACTCATGTGGCACTACCAAACCACAATCTCAAAGTGTTGGCTCATTCAATCACTGTATAATCCAAACAAACAATAAAGATACTCACTATGTTCCAAACCAACTTGGAAATAAAATGTTTTAGTGCATACAATGATGTAGAGAAATGTATGGGCTCGGGAGTGTTTGGGACTTCACTAGTAAATTTAAAGTGGAGTATAGCCTTCATTATTCAGACAAGAAAAGATTAAGGGGTCATATCAAAAGTATACAAATTCAAAATCCCCTCTTTTAAAAAAAAAAAGTGAAATTTTTTTTATTTCTCAACAAAATTACAAAAAAGATCCTCATTTTATACAAAAATCCCAAAAAGATTTCATAGCGAGTCAGTACAAACAAAAGATCATAATAACCCCCTTATATTTTATCCTCTCTTGATTTGAGGCTTCACCTCACTTTACATCAATTCATCGTCCATCCAGACACGCTAAAGAAACTTAGATCTTGTTTTCAGACCTTAAAATCAGCAACAATGTAAATATTGGATCTTGCAGGTCTTTTATTGCGCAGAACCTCAAGAATACATGTGAGACACAAAGATCTCTCCGATATCAAGATTGTGCTAGATAAAAAAGAATAAATATCAAGAGATAATAAAATATAATTGGGTTATGATGGTATTTTATTTTTAGTTGTTTGGTATCGAATTTTTTTGACCTTCTGCATAGAAAAGTGGAGATTTTTTTTGTCTTTTAGTAGAGAAAGTATATTGTTTTTTTTTTTTTTTTCTTTTTTTGAAAAGGATAGAGGGAATTTTGAATTAAAGTGTTTTTGATATGATCCCTTGTCTGAAAAAGATGAATGATGGATAATGAGGTTATTATTGTATTTTATTTTTAGTTGTTTGATATAGAAGCCTTTTGACTTTTTATATAAGAAAGTGGAGTTTATTTTTGTCTTTTATTAGAGAAAGTAGATTGTTTTTTGACTTTTTTTAAAAAAAGATGAAAAGGAATTTTGAATTAAAGTGTTATTGATGTGACCCTTTGTCTAAAAAAGATGAATGTTGTGGATTGATTTTAGATTACGACTTCTTTTAGGCAAATGAGAATTTAAAGAGAACTTTTGTGTTGTGAAGGGGGACCTTTTTGAATTGAAGGAAACTTTTCTTTTAAATTTTTTGGACGTGAGACTGCAGAAGGGTCTAAAACCCTCAAATCATTTATATCAGTTACCACCAATGTTTATTTTCTCATGTAAGTATTAATTTCCCTGTTGCACCAGACGCATTGATTAAGCATAAATATTGATCATGCTAAACATTCTTACCAATAGCAACTTAGTAGTACATCAAATTAAGCAACTCAAAATCAACAAACCTCCATTCCTAATGTTTATTTGTTGAACCGAAAATCAATAACCATAAATAAATTTTCAAGTTCAAGTATATCAATGATTCTTATTGTTCAATCTTCGACAATTCATTCGAATCTCTCCTTCTTCTCCTGTTAAAACACCCACATTACCCAATTTGATCATGGCCTTTGAGAATTGATGTATAAAAAGTCTTGGACTGTTGGCATATCTGACTACCAAATCATCTGTTAGACTAGTGAAAGCTAGCTCTTGGTCTAACTGAAGAACAGCTTCTCCATTGAGTACGCCGTGATAAAAAGAGTTGTCTAGATGGAATGGTGTTGTAGTTGCCTGATTGATAAAAGCTTTTGGATCAGAGCTTATATTAGATATTGTTGAAACAGGTTTGGGGCATTTCTTTCTGAGTGCATCAAGTGTACTGAGATCCATGTCTGGATCAGGGAGGCCGGTGCCTTCGAAGTCATACAATCGATCGACGAAGAAGAGGCAGTGACAAAATCCAACACTGTGTGCACCTGAAAATCAAAATTTAACAAACTAACACATAAAATTCACATAAGCAAAATAATAAGATGGAAAGATCTTATTGGTTTGTTAATGTTAATGCAAGGCCCATGTGTACCTGTTGACTGATGGTCAATGAAATGGAAAGTTGACTGACAGTCAAAGTAAAAAGTCCCCCAATAAAACTACTGTTGACTAATAGTCAAGTAATAGGAAAGTAGATTTATTATTTACCTAACAGTGTGGTGAGATCTGAAATGTCCATGTTAATGGATTGAAAGGCACTCAAAGCAGTAGCAATAGAGGATGCAGGGTCAGGAATATGAGCCTCTGTAATGGATGAAACAAAACCATCCCTTCTTCCAGTAGGCAGATCATACGATGCACCTCCTGATAAGGCGACGCCATCTCTCGTAGCCAATGCCAGTATGTCTGCGCATGAGACAATGCCTGGGCATTGCCTCTCCAGCGCCGCTTTGATCTCATCGATGATGTCGAATCCTCTGAGACTTAAATTGGGTGGTGCTTCCTTTTCTGCTATATTGTCTCCATGGCTGTCTAAAAGAACAGAAGCATCACAACCCTGCATCAAAATGAGATTTCAAATGCATTATGATCGAACAATGATAGTCAAAGGGGAGAAAGGAATGACCAAAATGTAGAAACTTGGAAATCACCAACAAATAATTATGCAATGTTTAAATGTATCAGAAGCTGAATTGATGATGAGAGACATTGTTCATGGGTCCAAGATGCACAACAAATCAAGTTGGGCCCACCTAAGGTTCCATTCCTTCTTAATACCCGATATCTAATTTTTCGTCCTACATCCGGCCTTTTCGTCCCCCATCCTATCCTTAGATGTTTATTTGTCATGGAATAGAATAAAAGTAGAGTGAAATAAAATCTAACGGTTGAAAATCTTTTTACTCAAAAACGTATTTACGGATATTGCAAGTGACAGTCCATAGCATGGAATCCAATTGGTGTCGCGCACCATCATTTTGAGTCTTGCTTGGGGGATCATTACTCTAAAAATCTATTCATAGTGGAAATATTCCATTTTCGACATACAAACACCAAGTTATAGCAGTTTGGAAGGAATGTTGCAATGAGTTGATGAGGTAGCAATAATCACAAGAACAGTGACATTTACTTGTACATATTTTATTTCATTACTAAAGAAATTCTAAAAAAACCAAAATATCAAATATATATATGCCCATTTTGTTTTCATAAATTGGACTAGAACAGTATTGAAAAAGCATGAATATGGAAATGTAAATGAATAAAATTAATGTCCAAAAAAATAGTGTAAAACCATTTTCTGATCTAACATAAAAGAACATATCACAATCTTTCAAAAATTGGACAATTTCATTGCCAATACAAAAGCTGATTACATCACAAAGACAGGGTAATTAAAAAAACACTAATAAGTAAATCCTAAGATTCATCAATTCAGTCATATTTTCTCAAGAAATAGTTGATTTTTTTAATTCCAAAAATAGCTAGAAAGAAAATAGAAAAACAGGGACAAACAAAACCAATAATAATATTAATCTGTATCTTGCACAGATTAGACTACAACATTGAGGAAAGATGCAGGAAAAATTAACTTGAAAGAAAATAGAAACAGCAATAATTTGGAGAAACCTTACTCTGATGATACAATCGTGGAAATGCAAGCGCAGTAAACCAGCTGGAACAGATGGGTCTTTCTCAAAATGCTGTTTTACAATACTATTCACAACAAGCTCTGCTTGGGGACATGAAGTCCTATAGAAGTGGATTTCAAGAGAAAGAGCTGTGTGTAGTAGTAAAGCTAGAGTAAGCAAAGGTTTAAGAAGAGCTGACATCAGGGTAGATTGGATTCTCTCAACTGTGGAAAGAGTAGTTCTGTGCAAGATTTGATACCCTCTTTTATGGAATTCCAGGTCTTTTGACTTTAGTGTCTCTAGATTCTAGAAATAGAGGGTTATTGATTACTTGATCCTTACTTCTATCTTTCCGGAAAGTCTGTGATCTGAAATTTGTAATCTTACATGCACATGGGCTCCATGAAATCACTTTAATCAAGTCTTCCGCTTTTCAACTGCCCCTTAATTTTCATGAAATTGAGATTCCAGGACATTTATGGTGGTGAGTTTGTGTGTCCAGAGGATTTCATGATGAAGAGGAAATCCGTTCTAATTTTCCATGCAATCCACTATAATGGTGTTTCATGGACATTGTTTGCTCTCAAAAAGGAAAATAATTTACTAATTCTCCTTAATAGAGAGGGGTAGTAATGCAGGATTCGTCTCTCTAATGAAAAAAAAAAAAAAAAAAATGAGTGTGGATCCAAACCCAACCTTCTTCTTTATTGAATTGATGGCTTTATTCATTTTTAGGGCTTTAATCCATCCAATTCAAAATTTCCAAATGTATTTTATTATAGAAATTTATCTGCTACATTACGTGAAAATGAAGTACATTTTAAATATATGACTAGAATGATAGTACATTTTTCTCTATTTCTTGTGCTTGGAGTAGATGAATATAAAATACCAGCACAAATGCAGCCTTTTTATGGAAACCCATGTGGCCAAACACAGATGAACTGGAGGAAAACAGAAATTCAACTGGTAACTGGCTCAGCCCTAATAACCCATATAATCATTGGGCCCAGAACATTAATCAATTTTAATTGAGTCAACATTACAGCTATGTCTTAGTCCATCATGGGTTGGATTTGGTATATTTCTTTAAGATAAATTTAGAAAGAATAGAAACTTAGATTTCTGTCCAGATACTTCAAAACCCTTCCCCACACGTACAACCAACAAAAAGGGCCCTTCAAGTCAATATTATAATGAGAGCTGAAAGGGGAATGTGCATATACTATTGCATGGGTCATGTGCTCTGCATCAATATTCACCAGAGTTTTCCTAGAACGTTGAGCAGAACCATGTGCTTTTGCTTGTACCATTACCATCTTCTCACTTTTTAGAAATGTAGATGGATTGCTGGCCCAGAGCACGTCCAGGCTGCACAATTTCTCTGCATAGTCAGGGCGGGCTTAAGACAATTTGTGGCGTGAAGTAAAAATCCAAAATGAGGCATTTTTTTCATTTTTAATATTAATATAAATATTTTATTTTAAAATCCATTTTTGTCGCTTTTTATGATGCAAAATTACTAATTAAATCATTTATTTATTTTTAATTTGAAAAGAGCAGTTGTTGTTATGGGGACTTATATTTTGCTATTAGTAATTAAGTCACAACTCTTGGAAGATAAAGCTTCAAGCATTAATGGTCAAACCCTTTTAAAGTGGGCAGAGAGAGGCAAATATATATATATATATATATATATATAAGGATAATATATGTATATATATATATATATATAGAGAGAGAGAGAGAGGGCCCAGTAGACAAGAAATGGATAGATATTAATGTGGTGGGTGATTTTGAAAATTGGTTAGGCAAGATGAAATGAAGATCTTGATTATATCTTCTCTAAGAGAGTTATTATGAGGCCTTATTTTTAGGAAAAAATAAAAGGATGTCAACTGTTGTTTTGGAATCTAAAAAAATGCCAATTGATATTGTGGGGCCTTATATTTTGCATTTTTGGGGCCTAAAGCAAGGGCTTTCCTTGCTTCATGGTAAAGTCGATCCTATGCATAGTTTATATTGTTAGTGTGTGTGAAAAAGGGCAAAACTTGTGACTGAACAAATATGCCACATAAGAGAGACTAGAGGATATTATGTGGTTAGGCAAAACCGCAAACGTCCACAACAAGAAAGCAACGATTCACATCTTAATTCTCTTCGGAGTTTAGGATTATAAATTACATTATTAATATAATCTCTGCTTTCTTAGCCCCCTGAGAAAGCCTTGGTACACTAACCAAAATACCCTTGACCCTACATCCGGTCATTGGCTAACCCAATGGACAACTACGGTAAACCCGGAATACAAGACATAAACCCAACAATTGCACTTTTTCCCCTCTTTTTTTTTTTTTTTTTTGTTTTTTTTCAAACTCTAGATTCAGTACTACAACTCAATGCAAGTTTTCAGATAGGGCAGGCTATCCTTGAGCTTAGAATGGATTCACCTAGCCCCTCTATGGTTTATGAATTGGTATTGAAACAAATTTGATACTCATCTGAGTTGGACATGCCATTTTATTCAGCATGCGAAGTTCACACTCATCCCACAATTTCTCTGCATAGTTAGGGCGGGGTCAAGACAATTTGAGGCGTGAAGTAAAAATCCTAAATGAAGCCTTTTTTAAAATATTAATATAAATATTTTATTTAAAATCCATTTTTCTTGCTTTTTGTTGATGCAAAATTACTAATTAAGTCAGTTAATTGTTTTTTTAATTTGAGAAGAGCAGTTGTTGTTATGGGGACTTATGTTTTGCTATTAGTAATTAAGTCACAACTCTCTTGGAAGATAAAGCTTTAGGCATTGGCCAAACCCTTTTAAAGTGGGCATAGAGAGGCAAATATTTATATATATATATATATATATATATATATGTAGGGTAATATTCAAGTGAGGGATTCCCTCACCATAGGGTGAGGGACACTTCCATATATATATATACACAATATGTATGGATACATATAGAGAGAGAGGGGGGGCCCGAGAAGACAAGAAATGGACAGATATTTCTATGGTGGGTGATCTCGAGAATTGGTTAGGCAAGAGGATATGAAGATCTTGATTATATCTTCCCAAGAAAAAGTTATTATGTGGCCTTATTTTTAGGGAAAAATAAAAGAATGTCAGTTGTTGTTTTGGAATTTAAAAAGATGCCAATTGCTATTATGGGGCCTTATATTTTTGCATTTTTTGGGCCATATTTTTTGGGGCCTAAAGCAAAGGCTTTCCTTGCTTCATGGTAAAGCCGACCTTGTGCATAGTTTATATTGTTAGCGTGCTTGCAAAACGGCAAAACCTGCGACCGAACAAATATGCCACACAAAAGAGACTAGAGGATATTACGTGATTCAGCAAAACCGCCTAGGTCCTCAATAAGAGAAAACGATTCACATCTTGACTCTCTTCAAAGTTTAGGATTACAAATTACATTATTAATATAATCTCTGCTTTCTTAGCCCTCTAAGAAAGCCCTAGTACACTGACCAAAATACCCTTGACCCTACATCTGGTCATTGGCTAACCCAATGGACAACTACGGTAAACCCAGAATACAAGACATAAACCTGACAATTGAAACTTTTTTCCTTCTTTTTTTATTTCAAACTCTAGACTCAGCACTACAACTCGATGCAAATTTTCAGATAGGGCAAGCTATCCTTGAGCTTAGAATGGATTCACCTATGGTGCCCACCTAGCCCCCTCTATGTAGGGGTGTAATGGCTCGGTTAACCGGGCATTTTGGGAAAACTGTTAACCGAACCGTAATCGCGGTTTTCTGTCTTTTAAAACCATAACCGTAACCGTATCCACAATAACCATGGAAAACTGAACCGCGGTTAACCGTATTAGACGGTTCGGTTACGGTTAATAACCATGCAACATGTTGGCAGCCAGGTTGTTTAAAGCCATATCCATGATATACCCTTATAGATGGCCTAAAAAACAGTGACACTGGTAAGTGGTAACTAAAGAAATTTCGAGGAGAAAAGAGAAGTAAATATAGATATGATCAAAGTCCAATAGGTTGCAGTCGTGGGACCCACTTTGACTACCTATTATACTGTTGGATAATAAGGCCCTTGTATAGATTGTAAATGTCTAAAATCTGCCTTCATTTGATGATGATCATCACCAACTCATGAAGAGTCTTCAAAATAAATGGCCGCAATAATACTATTTTTAACCATTCATTTTGCACACAATTGAGTCAATGGCCATGATCATCAAAATCAGATTCAAATTTAAGGCCATAAAGGGTTGGACATCATCCAATGCAGCAGGCCACTATTGTAGTTCAAACAATTGGACTCGATCATTTCTCAACAAGGTTATTCATGTAAAATTCTATTTATAAGAACTTCAATCATTAAATAAATCCATAAAGGATAAATGACATTCAACAGAAAGAGAAGTCTTTGTGAGAAATGAAAATACAAGTGTATGAAAGTGCATGAACAAACTATAGGTATGTCTTAAAAAATTCTCCAATGAAAATTCACCGGTCTCTTCATCTTCCCTAATAAAATAAAATAAAAAGACATCCCTTCACCTAATCTACTGCTGAAAATGCTCACTAATACTCTTGTTATCATACATCAATCAATGCAGTACTGAACCTGTTATCATGCGTCAATCAATGCAGCAGTTTTGTTTGTTATAAGAGGAAGAGGAAAAGGTACCTGAGAACCTAAATCTCATCATCTAGAACTAAACCTTGAAGTCGGCATCAAAATTAGACTCAATCAATGCCTTAATGTATTTCACAAACCTCTTCTAAGGAAGAAACAACAACAAAACAACACCAACATGGAAAGCAAGACATATAAGTATCATTACAGCTAAACCAAGCTTATTAGTACCATTACAATAAAAACACCACATGGAAAACAAGACATAGAATTACATAACAAAGGCCCAAATATGAGTCATGATAACTCTAACGTCCAACATTTGCATGGAAGCTGGAAAATAAAGACTTATAAGTACATAACAAACACAAAATGTTTGTCATTGTTGATACACCAAATATCTGGAGTCTTGGAAGCACATGCGTCTGCCTTCGATTCAACATAGCTTCAATTCAAACCTCATCAAAATCAAATTCTGACAAAAAAGAAAATCATTATTATCATTTGATGTAATTCAAATTCACAACAAATTTGAAATAACATGAAATATCAAGAGAATTAAGGAATGTTTTACCTAACTCCTCGAAGGCTTGAAATTCCTCCATGACATCTTCCGTATCAACTACTACATTTAAACCTCGAAACCAATCTTATGCACAAATTAGGCCTTCTACTATTTTGGGAGATAGAGAACTACGATATGGATCCAACACACGTCCGCCGTACTAAAAGTAGATTCTGAAGCAACTGTAGAGACAGGAATAGTTAGAATATCTCGTGCAACTTGAGAAAGAACTGGATACCTTGAAGAATTTATTTTCGACTAAACCAAAATATTAAAACTAGAATTGGCTTGAACTTTTCACGAGGAAAACCCCAAGTATTATTTAACTTCATTTTTGTCCACATCATTTTTCACTTCTGCCATATGCTTTTCATATTCCTCCAGCTCATCATTTTCATTAAAAATGGGTCGGTCAACCTCCAATTCAGAATTATGACTCGAAATGAAGCATTAGAGGACTCAAGTTGTTGGTACTCCACATACAAAGTATTAAGTGTATCCAGTATCTTTTCAATAAGCTCAACCACCTTGGAAGACTCAGGTTTAAAATAAAATCCATAACACCATGTCACATATGTCAACTTGTAACGTGGATCCAACACAAGAGCAACAACAACACCATATTCATTTTCTCAATTGGTTCCCAATACTTCTGAAATTTCAATTTCATTTTGACAGCCATAGCTTTTAAACAAGAATCAAAACCAGACATCAAGGTATTCAATTTGTTCTCAATGGAAACAACTACGGGAAAATACAAATGAGAAGTCATATATGAAGTGCCAGATAACTTAGTTGTAGCATCATAGAATTTCTGCAAAAAAGTGGTCAAGAGCCTACAGTCTTCCTAATCCTCGAAGGTAGGAGGTCCACCTACGTCCTCAAGTTCCTTCTTAAAATTATCATCATCATCAATTATTCGATCAAATGCCTTTTCAAATTTAGCTGCAGTTTCCAACATCAGAAATGTAGAATTCCACCTAGTTGTAACATCCAAACACAACATCCTTTTACAATCTATTCCCTCCTTCTCCACACAAGACTTAAATATATGTGCCCTTTGTGGAGAGCTCCTAACATGTTTCACAGTAGTCCTAATTTGATTTATGGCACCATCCAACTCATCCAATCCATCTTTCACAATCAAATTCAACACATGTGCACAACATCTCATTCGAAAATATCGACCGCCTAAAATGAAACTGTCATTTCTCCTAAAGACCTTTCTCTTCAAATAAGTAATGGCAATGTCATTTGATGTAGCGTTGTCAATAGTTAATGTGCAAAGTTTCTAAATTCCCCAATCAACTAAACATTCCTCAATCCTTCGACCTATTGCCTTACCTTTGTGACTAGAATTCACACAAAAGTTTAAGATTTTTTTGTGCAAGTTCCAGTCTTTATCTATGAAATGAGACATAAGGCACATATAAAAAAGGTTCTGATTTGATGTCCATGCATCAGTAGTGAGACATATCCTTTGTTTACTTTTCAGAAACATACTCTTAATTTTTTTCTCTCCACCACATACAAAGCTATACAATCATTAGCAATTGTAACATGTGAAATAGGTTTGAATATGGGCTGCATCATGCTACAAAAGCGCCTGCACCCCTCATTCTCTACAAATTTGAAAGGCAATTTATCTAAGGTGATCATTCTTGCAAGTTCTTCTCTACAAAAATCCTGACTAAATTTCCAAAGTGCAATGGGATTCACATTTTCAGCTCCACTGCCAGATTTCATTACTGATGTAAGTTTCTTTTGTCTTTGACTACTTGCATTTATATTTTCTGAAAACTTAGGACAAATTTTTAAATGATTCCTCATTGCACTAGTTCCATTAATACTCAACCACTTAACCTGAGCATCACAATGGCTACAATGGAGTATATACCAAATCTTAGGGTCATAATTTTCAGGTCTAGGAAAATGCTACCAAATATCTTATTCTTTGTTATTTTTTCTTTTGAGAGAGAGGATACCTGACTCTGACAGTGACTAACAGAGTGAGTTTCAGGTTGAGGAGCATCAGGCTGAGGAAGTGGAGTCTCAGCCATACTAGACATCAAAATCTGACAGTAAAATTGAACAAAAGAAATTACACTCAGAACAGAACAAAAAAAAAAAAAAAAAAGATGAGACTTGTGGCAATCTATCAGTCATGGAGTTATCATCAATCCATCATTCACAGCCAGCAAATTAGTTTTGTCTTCATTAAATTCCATCCATCTCTTTACTATAAATATAGTTGTGTATTATGTTACAGTCTATGATGCCTAGATATTGAATAGATCCAGTGGAGACATGCCATGGATATGGCGCAAAAATGAATTTGACAAATAAAATGTGAAATATCGAATACAGTGCTACATGATATGTTGCCTATTTTGAAGCATTCGGGTATTATAGGTCACAATAATATCTAAAACAAAAGTCAGATTGCTTGTAAACATGAGCAACCTCTCTCACATTGTTGGAAATAATTACAGTAGATGAAGATGAAATTATGAACTCTAAGTTACTAGTATATAGATGGGGTCAATATTGGCTCTACTCGCATTCTAACTCCAAGGTTCCCAACCTCTTAAATATATTGCACGAGAGTCACATTTGAGATAGAGGACTACTCTGATCAATGTCCCAACTCTCTAATAGATTAAGACTTCTACCAATGGCATTTGTCCATTGTTTATAACAATATTGCTCAATCCAAGTGAGCCCTAAGGCAATTGGGCCATATCATTTGTAATGCCCTTGACTTTTTTTTTTTTTTTTTGGTTGGAGCCCTAATATTGACCATCCATATGTCAAAAGATACAACCATGGCATTTTAAGATGATTACATTGCACCACCATGTGAAAGAGGAACCCCACTAGCTCAGTGAATAAAAAGGGGATTCGTGGAATATGCAGCTACTGTAAGTCAACCATGCTCTTTGGTAGAATGTTGATCCACAAACCCTCACTATCATGGGGCGCTGGTATGAATTCCCATACCTCCCATCTTAACAAGGTCATCATGCAAGGCTGACATGCTGCAAGAGGACGGAAGACCAAAATCCTTGATTAGGGAATGGGGAATATTACTAATTGTTGTAACAGGAAGTAAATAAAACCATGGCCAAGCGAAAAGAGGGTAAAAACAAGAAGATAAGAAAAGGAATCAACCAGCGTGGCGAATGATACACTTGTATGGATCTCCTGATTGCTAGAATGAATGTACAAGATAAAAATTCGATGGCAATAAGAACACAAACAAATCTGGATCTGGACAGGAGTCTTCTTCTTCTTCTTCTTCTTCTTCCTCTTCGCCTACGGTCATTGCAGGTCCGGTCTCCATCAGGGGTCGAGAGAGAGAGAGAGAGAGAGGCGCCTGAGGCGAGAAACAGAGGAGAAAGGGTTTTGGACTTGCTAGTTGCTAGGGTTTGTTTTGTTAATATAAGTTCAGAATTACATCTAGGCCCTTTATTATATTAGTATAATGGTGCGGTTAACCGTGTGGATCGGTTAATAACCGTGAATTAATACAGAAAATTGTAACCGAACCTAGAGTGCAGTTTTTGGAGTTTAATAACCATAACTGTAACCGAACCGTGAACCACGATTATTAACTGCGGTTCGGTTCGGTTAGACGGTTTTCAGTTTTTTTTTCTTTTTTTACAACCCTACCTCTATACTTTGTGAATTGGTATTGAAACAAATATGATACTCATCTGAGTTGGACATGCCATTTTATTCAACATGCGAAGTTCGCATTCATCCCACTCATCTAATGGCTAAGGGCCCGTTTCTTTCAAATAATTTCTGACTGGTTTTCCGTCTATCTGGGTATTTTGGAAAACTTGTTAGAAATTCCTTGTTTACTTGGCAGAATTTAATGGATTTTTAAATTCTGGCATTTTGGACTACCAAAAAACTGGGGTTTTGAAATCCCCTTCAACCATTGAGCATTTGAGAAAACTCCTTGAGAGAGGAATTCCGAAACATCATCGTCATCTCCGATCTTCTCCAATGGTCTTCTTCGTTTTCGCTTCTCAAGGCACGTCGAGAGTCTTAAAAGGTATGGTTCTTCTTCCCTTGTTCTCCTCCATTCATCTCAATATTTATCTTACAAACTAGAGCCCCAAAATGTGTATTTAAGATTCGTGGGTTTCTGCAATAAACTTGCAGATTTATGGGTTCTCCATCTACAGGTTTCTTGATAACATTTCTTTCTAGATTTGAGGCTCTATAAAATTATTTATTCAGATTCTGCATTTTTGAATGTAGACTTGCAGATTTTTAGGATCCTCCATCTGTGGGTTTTTGGCTAACATTTCTCTATTTATATTAACATTCAGATTCGGGATCTTGATCAGTTAGCAGATTTGGGCTTTCTTCATTTGTGAAACTTTGCATAAATGGGGTTTTCAATTTTTTTGAGTTTCTGCAGATTTGTGAGTTTTTCCAGTTTTTGAGAGTTCCTACATGTTTGCGGTTTATTTACAAATGTGGGGGTTTCTACATATGTAGTTAGTGGGTTTCTATAGATTTTGATGTTGCCTTATGGTTGTTTTTTCCCTCTTTTGATTATTATTTAGATTGAGAATGGGTTCTTTGACTGTATATATTGAAAGGCTTGAGCTACGTCTCAAAAAATGTTATTTCAGGAAATAGAAGTTGAAACCATTGTACATTTTGTATGAAGATTTCATAGTTTACAATAAAATATAGTCAAAATGCCCTTTCTCTTAAATGAGGACTGTTGGGTGTCATATATCTTCTTATCTTGTACTTGTACTCGCACTCGGCAAATGTTTTTGTCTCAAATCTTAAAAAGGTTTGATAGATTTTCTGTTTCTCCAATGGCACCCAAGGATAGTCCACACCTGTTAACCTTTCTTGAAGATTTCCTATCACAGCCCCGCTCAACTCAGGATGAAATTGTCCTCTTTGGCCCAAGTGCACATGCGAGGACTTTTCAGGAGGTCACCCATCCTAGTATTGCTCTCGCCCGAGCACGCTTAACTTCGGAGTTATTATGGTTTCCGGAGCCGCACAGTCGTCACCCATCCTAGTACTGCTCCCGCCCGAGCATACTTAACTTTGGAGTTGTTATGTTTTCCGGGGCCGTACAATTTTAAAAGGCCTCATGCTAAGTTAATACGGGGTTTGATTTATAAGCCCAGGGTCAGGACTTGGATATTTCGGATGCGGGCTAACAGAGACTCACCGTTTGAAGCCTGTAGTTGACACGCTACACCCAGTGGTTAAGGGTGCCGCACGGTTTTAAAAGGTCTTATGCTAAGTTAATACGGGATTTGACTTATAAGCCCAGGGTCAGGACTTGGATATTTCTGATGCGAGCTAACGGAGACTCACCATTTGAAGTCCCCACCGGAAATAATTTAGCATGAAATTGTCCGCTTTCACCCACATGCACGCACGAGCACTTCTCAGGAGGTCACTCATTCTAGTACTACTCCCGCCCAAGCACGCTTAACTTTGGAGTTCTTATGATTTTCGGGGTCACCCGGTTTTAAAAGGCCTCATGCTAAGTTAATACGATGTTTGACTTATAAGCCTAGGGTTAGGACTTCGATATTTTCGATGCGGGCTAATAGATACTCATCGTTTGAAGCCTGTGGTTAACAAGCTACGCTGTGGTTAAGGGTGCCGCCTGGACCAAGTTTTCACATTTCCAGCCTCATTTTAAAACAGGTGCTAACTCAGAGGCTCTAATAGGTTTGCTTAATGTGTAGGGGATCAATCTTTGTTCCTGCAGTTGTCTTGTAATTTTACTTAACAAGCTTGTCTATTCTTTTCATCTCATTTTACCTTTTAGCTTTTGGTGCCTTCGGGCTACCTTTTGTTTAAGCCCTTATCTCATTATGCATGTCCTCATTCTACATTGTTTCTTTATAATAGCCACTAGTCAGATGAAGTAAAAGATCACAGACCTTGAGGCTACACATCGAGGATCAGAGTATTTGCTAATTTAATCTGGATGGAGAAGTTTATGTTGATGTGTCATTATCCAGTAGATCATAAATTGTAATCCTAGTACTAGAGAAAATCATTAACATGGATTTTCAACCAATGATGGACGGAATATGTGAATCCCAGTTCCCTTGATCTCACATTTAATCTCAGTTCCTTTGATCTCATGTCTGTCTTATGGACTCCTTTAATGAGTTATAAACACAAGATTCCTTTTGTATGCTAATTGGTAGAGAACTTTCAGAAAATTGAAAAGTATAAAATCCTAAGAGAATAAAGCAAAGGATATACTGAAGAAACTAGATCACTCTCAAGGATGAGTTCTTTCTTAAATTTGTGGAGATGATAAAATCCTTAGTTATGAGCTGTCCGGGGGGTGGGGGGGTTGGGATCTAAGGGTTGTGGAAGAGTTGCTAGGCTACCAAAATGTCACAACCTGCTAGCCAACTGACTTTAAATAGTTCTTGATTCAACAATAAAAATGAAAAAGGCACCGTTATATATAGCTCCTCTCCTCCAAGACCACTATAAAAATAGTTCTTGAAGTTCAAAGTAATTTGAAGTTTAAAGTATCATTTGTTGTTAGATTAATTGAAAGTCAAGATGCAATGTAGTTCATTTGGTGTTTTCTTAACACTCAATGGAAGGTATCAGTTCTTCCTAACTTTTTTCTTGGCTTTAATATGATACTAGTGATTCCATGATATGTATAATTCGTAAGATTGACCATTTGAATATAATACTAGCTATAGTCTTAGCATTTGCAACTTTACTCGCCTTGGTGTTTTTTTTTTTTTTTTTTTTTTTTTTTTTTTTTTGTACATAATGACCTTCTCAATTACAACAGAATCCTTAAAATTATGTTTAATATCTGTTGTTGGTGCCGTTGTAGCTGTATGTTGTGGGTTGGTTGAACAATGACTAACATTACAAGAGGAGCAGGCTAGAAGGAAACGTCGAATGTCATATTTATCAGGCAAATCATGGGTAGAAGAGCTTTTGTCAAGTGAGGGCCCTTAATGTCATGAAAACCGGCACATAAGTCCTAATTGCTTTATAGTATTGCGGGAAACACTTATGCATTGTGGAGTCTTTCATAACACACGAGTCATGTCCATAAACGAGCAATTAGCAATAATTCTCCACACAATGGCCCACAATGTTACTAATAGAGTTGCTGCTAATCAGTTCAGCCATTCGGGCGCAACTGTTAGTCATTATTTTGATAAAGTATTAGATGCGGTATGCAAGGTCTATCCAAGTTACATTCAAGTTCCAGAAAATGCCTTAACTCCACATCAAATTAGGATAAACAGTAGATTCTATCCTTATTTTAAGGTTAGTTTGTTTATTAACTGCTCGTTTATCCTAATTTATTCTTTTAGATGAGACACTTTCATTATTCATAACTTTTTCGTTGAGATGATAGGATTGCATGGGTGCAATAGACGGTACACATGCACATACCCGCTCATGTACCAACTACGAAGCAGGCTAAATGTTGAAATAGGCATGGCCAACTCTCTCAAAACTGTCTCATGGCAAGCGGATTTGATATGAGGTTTCAATATGTGCTTGTGGGATGGGAAGGATCCACGAGTGATGCTACTGTGCTTTTTTCTGCATTAAATAGAAACGACAACTTAGTAGTACCAGATGGTAATGGAACCATACAAATATTTTATGTCCAAAATATAAGTATATTTTTTTAATTACGTGAAGTCCCATTTAACATTTACTTCTTTAATACGCAAATGTAAGTAAATTTTATCTAGTGGATGCTGGTTTTGGTAATGCGCTAGGATTTTTGACACCATATAGAGGTGTGCGTTACCATCTGAGAGAGTTGGAAGAATTTCCTCCAATGAATTGTCAAGAGCTTTTTAATATGTGAAACTCCTCATTGCGCACCCCCATAGAACAAGTGTTTGGAGTTGTTAAAAATCGCTTCCCCGTTTTATGAATGCTACATGGGTATTCATTGACAACTCAACGAGATATTGTCATTGCTTGTTATACTCTCCACAACCACATAGTTAATTATGCATAGTACAGGAGATCCAATGCTTGAAACTATCTCCACCTGGACAAATTCTAGAATTGATCCTCCCTTGACAAATACTAAAAATATAGAACAGTGCCATGCTGGAACAGAGACACTTGGCATTCATTTTGGGACTCCATAGCTGAGCAAATGTGTTATGATTATGAGCACCAACAAGAAGATAATGATAATGTGGAATGATTTTTTTATTTTATTTTTTTGTTCGAACTCCTGCATTTTAGTTTTGCAAACAATGTATGGTTTTGGATGTTGACAATGTAATGTAATTTGACAATATAGAGATACATTGTATGCTTTTTGGAAGTTTATAATTTATTGTGAATAAATGCTTTTTAAATCTCGTTAAGATAGCAAAGAAAAGTAAATTACAAATGGAATCCAAGTCAAGAAAGGGTTTTAATGGACACACTTCTAGAGATGAAGCTAATATTGCTTGTTGGAAGGAAGCAATAGCAAAGATTAAGGAAAAAACCAGATTGGAACCAACTGTAGACAATGCCAAAAATAAGTACAAAAACTGGCAAACACGAAATAAAGAAGTAAAGCAACTTCTCTCAATGTCAAGATTTGGCTGGGATGATACATTAAAAATGGTAATTGCTTCAAATGATGTGTGGGACTCCATGGAGTAGGTAAATTTCTGACACCTACATTTCGACACTGTATGTTTTCATTTTTTTTCTTTTCTTAAATGAGTTACATTCTAACTAAAAA
Organism: Camphora micrantha; assembly: GCA_003546025.1. Taxonomy (NCBI): domain Eukaryota; kingdom Viridiplantae; phylum Streptophyta; class Magnoliopsida; order Laurales; family Lauraceae; genus Camphora; species Camphora micrantha. The sequence goes on from QPKB01000007.1 coordinate 11,695,406, forward strand.
AACTTTATACCGGCAAAGAGTAAGTTGGCTAAATATAGGCGCATCACTGTGCGCATTATCTTATTGACGATGATGTGGCCCTAGGCGATGTGGCCCTCATAGGAACTAAAATGAGTGAACAAGTTTTTTCATAAATGCCAACCGATGATGAATTCATGAATGATGGCTTTCGTACCCGAACACCTGGGTTGGATGTATGGATGAGGCTAACTTGCCTCAACATAGTGTAACATCACCAAGGCGTACAACTGTGCCATCAAACCGAATTGGTACCAACAGAACTTCAAAGAAGCAAAAATCAATGAAATGTGAAGAAGTGAGAAATACGTTGGATGAAGTTGCAAATGCTGTCATTAAACTTGTAGAAAGCGTAAACCCGCTCGAAGGCTTGATTTCACGAGTTAGTGAAGCTATGACTGCACATCCTCTAATACCATCGGATATGGAAATGCTAGTTCTTGAGTTTCTTGTTAGTAATGACAGGAGGGCATTAACCTTCTTAAGCTTGAATGCTGAGAAGCAAGTAAAATGGCTGGAGACAAATTTCCATCTCGGGTCATCAGGCCATACTCCATGAATGAGAAGTCTTTCAGTAAACATTTTCGTCCATATGAATGGAGGACTTCATTAAACCTTATTAATTTCAAGTGGTTAGATGTTTAAGTACTTTCTGTCTTTTGGATGGTTGTCGTAAACATATTTTAGATGCTTAAGCACTTTCTGTTTAAGACCGTTGGTATCTATAGATGACTGCATTTGATCTATATTATGTTTGGCATGTTTGATGTGATTCTATGTGTACATTTGATCTATATTATGTTTGGCATGTTTGATGTGTATCTATATTATATTTGGCAGGTTTGATGTGGTTTGAATGTACAACTCATTCAATTGCTTGCTAAATTTCATACACTAGATTCAGTGTTTTGTTGTTGGCACTCCAGGAAAGGAACCCACTCTTTGGCTTAGGAACATGTGATTAGTTCCTACATGTTTGTGGTTTTTGAATGGATTATGTTTTTTATTTTTTATTTTTCCTGCTTGAATTGTGAAATTGGTATATAAACAATGCATACAAAAGTAAAATTCTAGTCATAAATCCTTATAGTTATGAAACAGGGAATTTAGGAAATTCAGGAATTCTCAGGCAGGAATTCAAGCATAAAAGAAACAAGGAATTCAGAAATGACAGAATTCAGTAGCATTTCAAAATTCCAGCATTTGAAAATCCCAGACAGCCACCAGACATGAATTCCAGGAATTCTAGGAAAGAAACGGGCCCTAAGATTGTTAGGGATTTTTTACTTTGCAATTTGATGGATGAATTATCATTTTAGCATCATTCGAATTTTCACATATACTTTGACTTTGGAAAACTTGAAATCTTGATTTACACATGCATTGTTTTTAAGACTTTTAGAAATAATGAATCATGCATGTTTTTTTAATTAAAACTTGGATGCATCAAGTTTGAAAAGAAGATTTTTTGAATCATGCATGCCTATGGTTTTAAAACTTTCAAATTATCTTAGGCATTTTATGATTCATGTTTTTAACAACTCTTTGCTTCAAATATGTTAGCCTCTAGTCAAGCCTAGACCTCCAAGACCAAGTTTCCCTTTAAAAAATCATTTTTACGAGTCTTTAAAATTAGGGAAAGTTCGGTCAACCGAACTTTTATCGGTCAGCTGTCGGTTCTGAATCCAGAATGTGAAATCTGTGATTTCTGGGAACTTCGGTCAGCTATCGGTCAAGTGTCGGTCACCTGTCGATTGACCGAACTTCAGTTCGGTTAACCGAAAAGTGTATTTCGATTAGCAAACTTTCGAAAAATATGACCATTGGGATTCTAGCCGTTGAGTTTGGCTAACCGAACCCTGTTTGTCGGTTAACCGACAATAGATCCGTTGGACTTTTTTTGTATACAAGTCCATTTCATTCCTCACTTCAAAGAGGCTTGTTGGTTGAATCTTTGGAGTTGTTTTGAAGCCTAAGGAAGGGGAATGAACTAAGGAGGCTAGATGGGAAATGGAAATCCAAAATCTTGAGATTTTAAGGTATATCTTTCCAATTTACGATTGATTTCCATCCTTTCAAAATCCATGCATATTCAAATCTTTGAAACTCTATATTAGCATGATTTCTAGATTTGACTGGGTTGTTTTGCAAACATCAAATCACTTTCGCATATTAGATTGTTTTACAATTAACACTCATGTCTCAATCACATGTGTTTTAGTCTTTAAACTTCATACAACTTGTGCAGTATGTCTTTCCAAGTTGTTTTGATTAATTCATGTGCTTAGTTCATCCTTCAATCATCAATTTCTATGCTTAGATTTTTAAAATGCATCAAGCATTCATTTAAGAGCTTCATTTTAAAAATTAATTGAAGTAAACATACATACAACTTGAGCACTCATGCACCTTAGCTAATTGTAAGTGTATGTTTGTAACTTGGTTTAACTTTCATATTAGCCTAATTAAGAGGCAAATGTATTGAGCTTTAATTATATCTCTTAAAGTGTTTGTGTAGACACTTCTTTGAGAAACTCATCTTGTAAAGGTTATTGCTTAGCATAAGAAAAGCATAGTGTAGATATTATTACTTAGCCTTGGAAAAGCATCTTTTAAAGGTTATTGCTTAGCCTAGAAAAGCACATTGATAGGTTGTTGTTAAACCTTGAAAAACATCTTTGTAGAGGTTATTGCTTAGCCCATTGAAAATCATAAATAGTGAAAATCCGGTGGAGTGTTGGATCACAAGCCGATAGTGAATGTAGACATTGAGGCCGAACCACTATAAATCCTTGTGTTGTGGTGATTCTTGTAGTGATTACTTTTGTCAGCTTCCGCATTTAGTTTTGTTATCATCACAGGTGACTAGTTAATTTAAAGAAGTTTAAAACTGGTCATAATTGATCACTAAGTTGTAGCTCACCTTATTCACCCCCCTCTAGGGTTAAAGATCCTGGACTTTCAAAGATTTGGTCGACTTTGAATCTTACGAAATAGTACTAAAAAAATGAGATCTAGTGATATTTAGGGGATGGTTGTGTGATGTCCATTTGGATTAGTAATCGAGTGGGCCCACTAGGAGGTGTGCACCGGATCATTCAACTGTACATATGTGTATGTGGTATGAAAGTTTTATACAATTGAGAACCTTTTGCACATAACAATGGTGCAGTTAAATTCTGCGGGGCCCACTTAGGGTCATCCCAATCATGGAAAGAATAAGGTCTTGCAAAATATCAACCTGATGATTCATGAGATCATTCTAACCACCCTCAATGTCAATGGTTTTAAGTTATAGAATGTTCAAGGAGGTGGTAGTGTGAGACACTCTCTCTCCTACTTTTAAGCTACTACCTAAATGTCATGGCCCTGCTTTTAAACTATTGCCTCAATGGCAAGGGCTTCTTGGTATTCCCATGAATGTGGATTGGCTAATTGCCACCAGTCCATTAGTCGGTCCGCAAAAGAGAACACTTATTATTTGAATACTTAGGGCACGTTTCCAAACAGAGAGGATTTGTTGGTTAAGTTGGAACCAAGCTATCTTCAAAGAAGACTTTTGAGGATTTGAAATTTTCTTATCATTCATGACACCACACACCCCACCTCCCCGCGCTTGTTTTCGCTATCTAGAGAATTTGAACAGTTCAGATCGTGCAAATAGAGCCCAATTGATGTTTTTGTGTATGGACTTTTATGCAAATACCTCAAAATCCATGATGGATCTATAATTGTAAAATTGACCCCTTAGCTGTGTTTTATATTCTAAAAAAATGATGCATGATTTGGATCACAATTTTGGGGCCCACAAGATTCAAAAAACTAAAAGAAAAATAGACTAGCAAAAAGTCTCGGTTTTTTGCATTGTGGCAGATCAATGGTCAGAAGCATTTTTTTTCATTTTCTCAAGATTTATGATGAATTACATTACTAAATAAGAACCCATAGTTGATTTAGGCCTTTTGAAGAGACCAGATGGTTTGGATTTTGTATAAGTGGCACATAGAAGTCCAAAACTTGTGGTCCAATGGTCTAGACTTTTATGAGAAATCAACCACTAATATTTGACCTACCAGATGTTTTGAGGCTTTTTAAGATGATGGACGGTTCAGATCTTGATTGTGGGACCCAAAGAAACTTAAAAAAACACAAAAAAAAAAAAAAAAAAAAAAAACCAGTATCATTTATACTAATGCTCATTTCATTGTTCGTCTTCCTTTCTTTCGTCACATAGATTTAGGGAATCATATGGGGCGAGGTCCGATCTCACAAATATTAGAAAACGATAAACCCAAGACTCCTCACTGCAATTTCTTATGCATTACCAAACTTGGATTTTCCACAGAAGCATGAAAATTCCTGAGAAATCCTCAATGATGACGGTTGACAAAAACGTGCCCTTAGGTACTGTATGTTGTAGGACACAATATTTCACTTTGTGTGTGTAATGTCACTTTGAGATAAGGAGCCTCTAGAGAAATGAAGAGAAAATAATTAACGATCACTGTAAACAGATTGGGAGTAAAAGGAGAAATGAACTTAACAAAGTTCTTTTATCTCCATAAATGATTAAAGGAAACATCATAAATACCTGTGAAGAATAACTAACTTTAAGAAATCTAGCAAACATATTATATACAAATCTGCATTATACTCAAAAAGTGATTTTTTAGAAGGAAAATAAAACAAGAAAAGACAATGAGCCTGAGTAGAAAAAGAGTGGAAGTATGATACAAAAGAGTAAGAGAACAAATGAATAGAAATTGAGTAGAGAGGGAGGTGTTGCATTAAAGGAAGAAGGAGAATAAAGAATTAAATAGCAGATTTACGTGGTTGCATGGAAGTGACTGGTTGTATGAGGGAGGTGGTGCAAAAAGGAAGAATGAGAATGGAAAATCAGAAAGCAAATTTAGGTGGTTGCATTAGATAGAAGTGAGTGATTGCATGAGATGAGAGATAAGAAAGGAGTTGTATAAGTGGGAAGTTACTACTAGAAGTGGGAAGATGACGTGAAGTGTTCGTGGAATAACTGAAAAGTCCAAATTACAACTGATGGTCAAAATTAGTGTTAAAAGGCTTCTCTATAATATATTATAATTAGGTTTTGAGCAGTTTTTAGGGTATTTGGAAATCTAAAAATGAAATGAGTGAAAATATTAATCTAAGTCAAATACAAACTATTAAACTACTGCAAGTATAATTTATCTTCCAAAGCCCCAAGCATGAATATGGGGCAGAGGAAGACTTTCTTCAAACATGGCTTAGGTCGAGTACAAAAAAAGTAAGGTTCATATCTTTTTGGGAGTTGTGTTTAAGGCCTCCGGTGAGAAAGGTGCATTTGTTGGGGTAAGTCTTGGGGTTTAACTGGAAGGTCTTTTGGGTTAATTGGGTTGTATCTTGGGTTTTGAGGGTGTTTTAGGAGGTTTTTATTTATTTTTATTTCTTTTTTGTAAAATACGAGGTCTTTCTTAGGGCTTAGAAACATAATATATATGATGTATTGTAACCCTCACTTTGGATTGAGAGAGCTGGAGGAGAGAAGAATTAATAGACTAACAACTCTTACTATATCCCGTGGATATAAACACCATTTCCAAACCATGTAATTTGTTGTGTCCGTGTGTGAGCTTCATCTATGTGTGAGAGAGAGAGAGAGAGAGAGAGAGAGAGAGAGAGAGGAAGGGCTTGGATTTCAAGAAATGAAAGGAAACGGCATAGAAGAAATCCCCGAGAAGGGACAAATCCGACGACTTATCACTACAAGGGCAAAGGTCATTTGGTTGATGCGAGAAGGGAAGAAGAGGATGAGCAAGACTTGGTTGGGTCCATTTTTCAATGGGAGAGACAAGGAGGAGTCAATGCGGTAGGAGGACACTCATACATTTATTTCGAACCAGAGAACGAGAGAGAGAGGAAGAGATCTTCCTCCCCTTTTGGTCACTCCACAACTAAGAAACAAAGGTGGAGGGCAGAACAGATAGTTGCCCTGCACAAATCTTGAAGAGCTGCCCCTCTCGCCACCTACACAAACAAAAAGGTGAGCCTGGACAGAAACGATGAGGGAGAGAGCCGAATCACTAAAGGGTCTCCATCTTGTTTACATGAAAAGAAACCTGAGAGAAAGGTTGAGTATGTGGTTGAGGTACAAATCTCCACAATACATGCTTCAGATAGAAAAGAAATCACCGGATCTTCTCGATCGCCATTGTCGTAGAAGATAAAGGATAAAGAGAAGGTATTGACCGATTTCCCATAATCGGGAGTTTAGATTTGTTGATTCAATATGACTCCATCGTTGACCTATTGCCATCACCTTCATCGTTAGCAGCCATTGCGCCAACAATTAGAACTACCGACTGGCGGTAGCATCTCATCGCCATGCAAATGATACGCGGCGCCTCAGGAATGGCGTAGCAACAGTGGTCGCCATTTCTATAAAAGGAAGCCTTTGTCCTACATCTCTGGAAGTGCGTCTCAGGTCAAGTCTACGTTTGGACTAGGTTTGAGTGCACTTGTGTTGCTCACAGCTCATGAAGCCTGGCTTAACCAGTACAACAAGATTTAGTTAAAACTTTGTATGCGTCATCGAAAAATCATACAAATGACCCCGACGAATGGGCAGACATAGAAGAGAGGGCGATGAGTTTCATACGACTCAACCTCACAGAAAAAAATGTTACTTCATGTCATGGAAGAAGAAATTGCTCTAGGACTTTGGGTGAAGGTCAAAAGATTATACATGATGGACGGTTCGAGTCATGGAATGTGAAGTTCCATGTCGAAGGGATTGGGAATGAGCGAATGTGCTAAAATGAGTGGAAAACACCGGTTCTTATGCTATTATTCTAAGAAAGAAAGACACCTGAAAAGGAATTGCAGAAAGCAAAAGGAGGACTTGGAGAGAAAAACAGAAGACTCAGAATCAGGAGTGAGTGAGCCAGGATTCTCAGATTCAGACAATAGAGAATCACTTTTGGTCACCACAGGTATGAATCAGGTTTGTGATTTATGGTCTATTGATTTTTGTTCTTCCTATCTTATGTGTTTTGAGTAAAGGTTAGTTTGGCCATCATAAACCCTATGTTGATAGGTTTGTTTATATGAGAAACAATGCGGAATTGGCTAGCGTTGGGATAGAAATACTAAAGATCAAAACGTATATGGAATCTTTCGGACCCTAACATATGTGATGCATGTTTCGGATTTACAAAGAAATCATATTTCTTAGGGAGCTTTAGAGTACTCCAAGGGCTATAAGTGCACTGTAGCAAATGGAATTCTAAAGGTGAATAATAGAGCAATGGTCATCATGGAGGGTGAGATTGTCAGAACTCTCTACAAGTTGACAAGGGTTGTAGTTCTAGGTGGAGCAGTTAAATTGGTATGAGTTGACAATGGGGGCAACTAGATGGTTCAGGTGGAGCCAGTTGCGACAAAATCATTGAAATATGGAATGAGGGAGTCTTCCAAAATACCATGTAAGGATAATCTAGGAAGCCATGAATGGCGACGATTTCCTCGGAAAAAGAAAGGTATTTGGGTTCTGACTTGTCTTGAATTAAAGGACAGAGACCTGTTATCCGAAAGATGACAATTGCATGATCAGAGTGGAAAGAATTAGGTTAGCCCGATGAAGATGGGTACCCGGCCTGGCCTAAGATCGGAAACATAAGACTCTTAGAAAAAATTGAGCCCAGCGGGCTGGGCTTGAACAATTATTTGAAAGCCCGGCCAAAATGGGACTGGGAATGCATGCCTAACCCGTCCAAGCTCGACCCAGCCACCCTGGAAGGTTGTTTTACTAATTCTTATATATTTTTCTGAAACTGCCTCCCATAACAGCTAAAAAAGGGCTAATTAAGAGGGTTATTTTTGCAACTTCACCCTCATAAATCTCTCCATAAAAGGCCATCCCCCCTCAAGACAAAGATTGGTTTAGTCACCACCCAACTAGTGATGATGATTCATACAATGATGGGAATTTACTAATTGATCTTTTAGACATATTAAAAGAAAAATAATTTCTATTGAGTTCTTTTAGACATTACTTGACCAACATTTGATACTTATTTCTATTGATTTTCTGATTTTCTATTGTCATAGAAAAAAAAAAATTTAACTCGTCAAGTTGCTTGTTGCATTGCATTGCCGGTCCCAAAGCCGGAAAAAAGGAGAAGGGTTTACAGTCCGACGACAATATACGAATAATTAGAGAATGTTGATCTTATATTCAAGATCGTGCTAAAGTCCAGGCCAAAACCAGGCCAAGCACGAGCCCACACGGGATAGGATTTGACATAGGCCCGTTTAATTTAGGGCCAGGATTGGACAACTCATGCTCAAGTCCGGCCCAGCCCATTGATAGGCCTAGAAAGAACACCAAGATGGAGACAATGAAAAAAGCATTCACAAGGTGCCAGTGAGATCCATATTTTGGAAGAAAGTCTCATTTGTCTGGTCGGATGGAAGTGAAAGCTCAATATGTCACCAGAGAAATGCATGAAAAGATGGAAACAAATGGAGGCCACTTTGGAAGATCAAGATGGGAGTGTTTAGATCGAAGGAAGCAACAGCGTAGAAACTCAAGTCCCATTTAGACTTGATCGATACCGATCGATACCGAACAATATTGAGATTGTTGGTGCACCCTAAAAGCTAGGGGCTGCACCCGATCGTAACAGGTGTTGCCATGTACCTTCTAGCGAGGTACGGGAGGAAGACATTACTAGTTTCAAGGTGGCTCGACAATTGACAGAATCCAAGCCAAGATGAGGATTATTGGGGTATATATTGTGGATGTAGGCACCATTTACAAACAATGTGATTTCTTGATGGTTGTAGGCAATCTATGATGTACATATTTGATTGCTTGATAGTTTGTTTGTTAGTGCATCATGGAGTTTTTCGATTGTAAGCATTTTCCGCTATGCCACCCAACAACATTTTGTTGTGTTACATTTTATAGTAATAAACTTTGTGGCGTAGGTGCCTCAAAAGGGTGTTACATTTATTACATTTTATAGTAATAGACTCATTTACCTCAGTGTCTTTAAATGTGTCAACTAGGCAAGTCAATATGACTTGAGTTTTGAAAAATATAACCTTGATGCAGGGGCGGACCTAGGTTGGAATTCGCCACAGGTCAAAAATTAAATTCCCATGAAGTTTTTTTTTTTTTTTTTTCTTTTCTTTTCTTTTTTTTGTTTAGAACCATGGAGTTTGAATGGGGCCTTGGAGCAGGGGTAGACCTATGTTGTAGCGATCTAGCAGTTACCCCAAGTCGGAATTGAAATCCCCATAGAGTTGAATGCGCCTTGGAGAATGCCTCATATGTTTAAATTTGTCGCTCTACATGTGTCTAAAGATAGCCCCATATATGTAAAGCTTCGTTGGTAAAAAAAAAAAAAAATAGAAAAATAAAAAATTTGTGGCAACACAACCACTACAAGAAAAAACATGTTTGGTGACATGAAAAAATGTCACCGAAGGCCCAATTTTTGTCACCTATTATCATTGGTGACACGGGATGGGGGTGTCATTGTATCCATGACATTAAAAGTCAAGGGTGACAAAGTTTGTGCACTTGTCACGGAATGATGTCAACAGTGACAAAAATATGGTGTCGTGGAAGAAAGATTTTCCATGACATAGTAGGGTGTCACTAAAAGCAATGGTGACAACAATGCGGGTGTCATAGAAAAGAGATCTTCTGTGACAAGAATTGTCACTGAAAATATTTACCCTGACAACCAAATACGTGTCACCGATAATATTACTAGGTTGGCACACAAGGGTGACATACTCTTTTTGTCACAAAAAAACACAATCAAAATATTTGTGCCACCCAAATTATCATTTCACACCTGCTTATAAAGTTTCAAATATTTGTATCTAGATACACCCATTAGCAAAACTTATACCACATAGACGCAAAATATCATCCAAACCAAATATCCAACAAGTCAACATTCTATCATCCAAGTTCACAACCTTTCAAAATATTCATCCTTCAACAATAAACACTTCAAAGTTAATAGTTTTAGCATAACTACAAAACATCCATACACGGTGTGTCATGTCAAATGACAAAATAATTCAAAACAAGTGTTCCAGTTAACTATAAAAAGTCTTCAACTCCATCTTGGTTATCTTGGTTAACTGCCAAAAAGTAACTCTATCTCGATCGATAGTTACTTACCTGTATAAAAAAGTACAATCAGATTTTTCATGATGTAAAAGTTGTACAAGAAAACTTGTTATTTAATAAAATTATATGGAAAAACTTATAAAAAAAATAAAAGGGATATTGTCCGTACAACGGTCCTTGGACCGTACATTCACCCAATAACTGTTTAAATGTAAGTATTTCTTATAGAACTGTTCATGCGATGTCATAAGGTCATGCGATATTTCACACAACAGATTGCAATATCCTAGGGCCATGAAATATCACACATCGATCGCCTTATGCGATATCCTAGGGCCGTGTAATATCGCACCATTATTGTACGAACAACTTAGTAGAAAATATTTAAACTTCACTTTTTCCATGGACAAATATCAGGTTTAAGAGTAGTTACACGGGCAATATCCCAAAACCAAAATAAAAAAGTGTCTACATTTATGCCTATTTGGAAAATTTAATCTTCAAGTTATTTTTGAAAAAGAACCAACAGGTCTTGAAGCTTATGTGAACTTTGTCAAATAATGTAAAGTACATGGAGCATCATTTAAATTAGTTTTAAGTCAGATATAAAAAAGTAGACGTGCCAAATGGCTCCTTAATGTATTAGGACTGATCTCCGCAACAGATGATTCTCCTTTGGCAAATGGAGGCTCCAATCTTTTTATTTATTTTTATCTAAACCATCCATATCACATGCATATAGGTGCGTGCTGGCTAAAATTTTATTTATATCATAGTAATTTCTACCATTAACGGACCCTAACATAGTTGGACAAGGCTTTAATGATGATGATGAGTAATACCTACCATTAGACGGACCAATATATGAAAAATATGGGATTGAGGATTGATTTGAGTCCCCTAAATCCCCACATAAATCCATTCAACAGCACTTATCAATATAAATAGAGTGAAATTTGGCCATGTGCATATACATGGAAGGGCCTATGGTTTAAATTGCATGGATCAAGTAAATGTGGGCCCTAGTTATTCCAAACTAAGTAACTCGTCCAGCATATGATCATTCTCTCTTATTGTTCAAATAGGGCCCATGGTTTCCTAATTAAATGGGTTTAGGACCGTGAATTATAGATTAAGTACTTGTCACATGGCCCAAATGAATAAGCTCAAAGCCCTTGGATAAATAAAACAATAAAGTTTCATGTCTTACTTCAATGATATTTTCTTGTTCAAAAGAGACTCTGCTATGGTTCCTTCCAATCTATTGTTCGCCAAGTTCCTGACAAAAGGATCATAATGGTTAGAAAAACAAAAGGATTGTTTGCAGTTTAAATTTATACTGTAGACAATTTTCTCTATTTATTTTCTCATTATTTTCTACACATCCAATCAAGCCATTAAGCTTCTTGCTTGTAAAAGAAAATGTGATTTACATGAGGTAAAATGATGAAGGTAGTACTCCTTTGAGAATTTGATAAGAGTTTGAGAAACTTGGGACAACCTAGTGGTAAGGGCATTTCATCTCACACACACCTGCCCATGAATCGATCTCTAAGATAGTAGATAGCCTCACAAAGTTTGAACAACTCACCCAAAAAAGGAAAAAAAGAAAAAACGGAATAAGAAATAAGATTTTTTATAAGATCAAATTATTGAGAGCTAAAGTTATGAACAAAACTTGTAGAGGAGCTGCACAATACCAGTCATAGTAAGGCAAAAGGCTTGTGTATAGGCAAAAGTTATTGACACTCCCTCTTCTTCAACCTTTTCTTTCGAAATTCATCCGCGTCGATTGTCAATCAAGCTCCTTGGCGCCAGTCACTATGTTGTATAGGCATCTTCTTCTGCCAAACATATGTATTATAATCCTTCATAATCACTCTAAACCTAAATCTGAACGCGTAATCTCCAAATCCTAAATCCAAACCCTAAGTCCTCAAATCTTAATCCAAACCCTAAGCCCTAAACCATTAAATCTAAGTGTATTTACAAATCTAAAGATGAGCAAATCCACTCCCGTTATCATCTTTTCTTACCCCACTTAGTTTTTTCTTGTATTCATTTTTTTCTTACAAACCCACTCACCTTCAACTTACAGCGATCTCCTTTGCGCATTGATTTTGACATATAAATTTAGTGAAAATGATAATGTGAGTTTGAGTATCTAAAATTAAGGTTAGAATCATTTTTTATCCATCTAATGCTTTTTGGTACTTTTGATTAACATCATAATTCCTAACCTCTTCATTGCCTAGTGTCCAATAATTATCATGCATCTAGTTGAGTTCCACGAGCTGGACATTTTCTAAAGAAAAACTTACAGGTTCTATTTGATAATGTGAAAAAGTCTAGCAAAGTCTAGAAAAGATTTTTTTTTTTTTTTTTTTTTTTTTTTTTAATATTAAGTCTAGCAAAGTTTTAGCCCAACCCAAATGAAAATCCTGGATTCATCACTGCCTTGATGTATTACTATCAGCTCTCGTAAGTGACCCAATGACCATTATGTAATGTTTGGGTTCATGAGAGGGTAGGCTGCATCACTCTAATGCGTTGTGAGGGATGACAATGAGACCTGGAGCTCATCACCTGTTTAACGATTTAGCGGTGGAAGGAAAGGCCTTTAGCGGCGGTTTTTTACCACTGCTATAGAAGTCACTTTCTCTAAGAATCACTTTTTTGCTAATTTGATGCATTGAGAGGGCCCTTCATGTCTGTTACTCTGTTTGGCTCCACAGGGGCCATATCATTTCAAAACCAATGATCTGACCTGCTGTGCTCGGTCTCCTGATTATGGAGACTATGATGATCAACATGATGTTTCATCGGATTTGTGCCCGGGGTCTGGCACGACTCTCATTGGGAGCCGTACCAGATGGGAACGGTCCCATCTAACCGGGGTCTGTAGACTTTTTCATATGGTTTTAGTGGCATAACAAACCAGCACAATTGTTCACACCCAACACAATCTACATCTACAGGTGAGGGACCTAGACTTCGGCCATCCAAACAGTCCATCTGGTGGGCCCTGCAATGGATTATGGTGAAACAAAGTTATCCTTTTCATACAATGATCTGTCCCTTTCATCTGCTAAATCTCCAGCTTTTTTTTTTTATTTTATTTTATTTTATCTCTTTAGGTTCTTTTTTAAATTGGAAGGAACTTCTCTTTATTAAGCTTTTTTCCTACCTTATATATTCGTTCCTTCTTTCTTTCTTTTATTCAGTTTGGCACAAAAAAACTATTCTTTGCTTTCTCCATTTTAAAAACTACATTCCCCAGGCATCCCTTCGTCTTCCCTCAACCTTCCCAGCTCGGATTCCTGAATCTCTAAGTGGAGATTGAAGAATTTGAGTTCTGAGTCCATCAGGAGCTCACCTTCAAATTGCCCAGAATATAACTACATGAAAATTTTACTCCAACCAGGTGGTTCTTTTTTTTTTTTCTCACATTAAAGTAAGAATAGAAAGGAGTGAAAAGTATTGTTTAACATGTCTTCAATCTGACCACAAGGGGTTTTGTTGGGCTGTCATCAAGTGATAGATCCCTTGGTATGCCACGCTTTTCACTTGTGTCTTCCAACTTTGTGGCTTCCTCTTCCCACTTACGTGGGTTATCTAGGGTCGAGGCTCTTAGGCTTGAGTACAAAAGAAATAAAAAATAAAAAATAAAAAATAAAAAAACTCCTTTTATCTATAAAAAAAAAAAATTATAATACAAAAAGGTGAGGTAGTGGTTTTAAGCAATCTTGATTTTGAAAGTGGGGCATGTTGATGGATTTATTGCAATGGTTAGTTAGAGAATCTTATGGATTCTGTTTTTTAAGCAAAAGGAGCAGCAATGGAGGAGTAAAAGTAGGCCACGATGTGTTTTTTCACAATAATCAAGTGAAAATTTAGAAAGAGTAAACTATGTGAAAGGTTCTGTTTTTACTTTTAACTCCTTTTATTTTCACACTTTATCGTTTCTCCTCCACACATCATGCATGTAAACAAACACGAGCCCAACACTGTAAAATTTAAAGTGGGGCCTACATATGTAACACGAACTACTTAAAATGATGGTCCCAACTTGGCATCCAAAGATAACCCAACATTAAGAAATGTATTATTTGACTAATCATATCTTTTAGATGTAATCGATTAAAAAATTATCTTCGTTAATGATAGGAAATATTGGGATTATGAGAATGGATGAAAGTAATAAGATTAAATATGAAGAAGTAAAACTTATTCAAGTATTTAACTCATAATAAAATTCATGTAAACTGACCCAACCTTGTTGAGACAAGGCTTTAATGATAATTGATGATGATGACCAATTTTAGTTGAGAGGTTTTTTCTTTTTTTTTTTTTTTATATACCACTCTAAGGTTTACAGGATTTGTAAATAGGCTTCCACCTACCACTGATTTTTAGAGTGATATGAAACTTTTGCCCATATATTTTATCCCTATATATGCTTAATTTCAAAAGCTTAGACTTTTTTTCTTTTTTCCTTAAAGCGTGTAACATTAATAATTGCTTTTAGTGGGAAAGAAAAACCCTACATAAATCCAGATTTATCAATCAAGGGTTCATTTCCATTAAATCCAAATCTATCATAATGATAATCAAATACTCATACTTAAAATTGGTTATCATTTATCCAATCCATGATGACCCGCCGTTAGATTGATGAAAGACTCAAAATACATTATTAGGCTTCATGTGCACGAGAAAATTACTGAGAGAAACCGTTGGAACTTCTTGAAAATACAAATCTCATGGTTGTTGCCCATTTTCATTAAGAATATTGCTTTTGGAGACAAGAAGGATATAAAAATAAGAAAAGCATTAAAACCTTAGAAGCATATTTACAAATCCTAAAAACCCTTAGTGGGGTATATACATATATATATATATATAATTCATAATTTCATACAAATAAATTAAGAGAACCTCCAAAGACAATAGTCAAAATATAAACTCTATAAATGCTCCCCACCCTCAACCTTCCTTCTACTATTCCCCCTCCCTTCTCTCATTTACAAAAAGATCCCTCCACCCCCTTAACAATTTCTAAAATGTCGTCCCACACCCATTACCCGGACCAAAGCCGGCAACCACCACCCCACCAGCCCCACCCCCACCGCACTCGCTACTACGCGCGCCGCGTGAAGGAAAGCTTCACCTCCCGACTCTGCAAGTTCATATGCACCATCATCCTCAGCCTCCTCCTCGTCATCGGCCTCGTCGCCTTCATCGTCTGGCTTCAGCCTTCGCCCCCACCGCCCCCGGTTCCACGTCGTCTCCTTCTCCATCGCCGGCCTCCTCGGCCAAGACAACGGATTCCAGAACTCCGCCATCACCTTCAACGTAACTATCCGAAACCCGAACAACGAAGTCGACATCTACTACGACGACATGAGCGGCAGTGTCTTCTACCTCGACCAGCAGCTCGCGTCGACAACGACGTTACTGCTACAGTTCCGCCAGCGGAGAAAGAACACCACCTACGTTAGCGGCGCCTTCACGGGGGTGTCGCTGCCCGGCTATGGGGACAGTTTCAAGCAGGCCTTGGCCACCGGGAAGGTTGTGTTCCGGTTGGAGCTGAAGACAGGGATCCGTTTCAGGATTGCCAGGTGGACCACCAGGCACCATCGGCTGCACGCCAGCTGTGACGTGGGCGTGGGGCCGGACGGTCTGATGTTGTCCACGTATAAGGATAGGAGATGCTCTATGTACTTCAGTTAACGAGAATAACTGTGAGAAACCTTGTATGCAGAGAGGCAGGGTTGGTTTTCTGGTTGAAGTGTAGGGCCAAGCAGATTGTTTCTGATTGGCTGACATTTGCTGACACGTGTGATGATCGGTTGTGATTAACCCAATCATATGGGTCAAGTCAATATTGCTACTGACTTGTTGGCATATACATTATTATCTGTTTGTGAATTGTGATCGCCAGATGAACTGTTTATTAAAAAAAGTGTGTATTCTGTATTGATTTGTATTCCTCTTTTTCTTTTTTTCTTTTTTTTTTTTCAAGTTATATTTCTGCAAGTTAGTATTCATGCTCCTGCCTTGAGTAGGGATCCCACAAATTGACTACTACAGTTAAATAAACATCAAGCTCGGTAAGTATTTTCCTGTTAGCCCGGATAAAGGAGGAGGATTGCGTTAGGTAGGCTGACATCCAACGAGAAATTGTGTCACAACCCAAATATGAATTCTGATGATGATGATGAGTTAAATAAATGCCGACCACAAAAAGGGGGTAATTGAACCTGATAGGGCTGAAGCTTTTTCAAGTGCTATGTATGAGATTTTGGCCATATTTACTAATGTACCCAACTCTCGTAATTAGGTGATTACTTAGATTATTTTTAATATCGGAGGCTCGTAAGTATCTTCGTAAACTAGGGTAATTTGAGTTTATCTACCTACAAGTGGGAGTCGTTTTTTTTTTTAATGATTAATTAATTAATTGTAGGTAACCAGAGTCACAAGCATTTAAATCTATACAGTGAAGGGCAACTGAGCTTTCAATGATTCAAATGGGATTAGGGTGTGGTGGAATTTTGGGCTTCTAGGATTTCTTAGTGCTGATAAAGGGCATCCCTGAAATCTCCAAATTCTTTGTTTGACAGAGGAAATCCCAAAAATCAACTAAAGTGACTGAATAATTACCTCGAAAATGCACCAAACTATAATTCTATTGGTAAGATTACTGACAATAATTCCAGTGTTTTTCGAAGTCTCTATACAAGAAATCCTTGTTCTTGCTATGAAACAGACCCAGCTGGGTCATCTTGAGATAAAAATCTGGTATGCAGATGATTCAGTGCAAAATAACCTTAAGAGTTAAATCTCTCTTAAAGTCACATACATAGTATTTATAGGCATTATTTTGAAAATCAAAACTGTACCTCTAATCACTCAAGAGGATAAACTAAATTGTATCGTGATTTGAATCACAAATCATAGGATTCTTTATTTCGTCGTCGTCATCGTCGTCAAAGTTTTGCCCACTATGTTGGGGCCAGCTACATGAAGTCTATTTCTCCATTACAATATATTCTTTATTTTATTTTAATAACAATGAAAAATAATAAATAAGAAAAAGAAAACGAGAAGTTATTCATAAACCATCCGTTCTCCATCTCATCAACAAAGTTACAATGACAAATAGGATTGATACATATAATATTAGTAAATTATATGTGTAAATAGTTGAATATGTTTAAGATGTCATGTTACAAGGAAATATTAGACAAGTTGCAATAGTTGTTCTTTTGTTCTCTTTAAATAAATAAAAATAAAAGATCAATCAAAACCCTAAGTTTTACATGTTAGGATGCCTCTTAAAAAGTTAAAAAAATGTGTCTATGGAGAAAAAAGCGAAAATAGTTTTTAAGAAGAATAATACAGAGCAAAACCCCATATGGACAGTCAAATGCTTGTTTCCCTACTCATCTCTATAAAGTTTCTCCAAAAACCACAAAAATTCTTAAGATGTTTCGTTAACCATTAGATAACCTTACCTCTTCGCTGTGGCTATTCGCCCTTAAGCCGAATTGATTGAGTCATAAGATTCATTGAAACAATTATTGAATCGTTAAATTCATATAGGGAATCTTAAGATTCACGTATAAGTGAGATTCGCTCCATAGATATAAATCCTTCTCCTAGGGATTCTATATGTAATTGCAGGATTCGGAATATAAATCGTAGGGTTTTGACAACAATGCTGATTGGACGTTATCGAAAAAAAAAAACAATGCTCATAGGAATAGGATACATTCTTTTGAACTGAATTATCATTGCTCAAAGATCACGCCAGGATTTTGATCACATGCAACCAGGTCTACCTCAATTATCACGGTTCTAGTAACAACATTTCATAATTTCCCCTACACTGTATGTAACCTCATATCTGATGTATTCACTGACAATATTGTACAGGATTAATAAATGAAAACAAGGAAAATAATGTGAGAAAAGTGGATTGAACAAAAGTGGAGAAATGCCAAGCCTTCATTAGTAAATACTTTGAGGAAAGTAGGTTAGAACCGTTTGCAATCATTCTTCATTTCTCCTCTAGGCGCTTCAACACTGACTCAGCAAAGCTCTGCTGCCTGAAAACATAATGCAAATAGTTTTCACATAAATGTAAGGCATAACAGTGCTTTTGATGGCTATTTTAGGGAAATGTATGTCAATGTCAGGACTAATTTATAGTTATTAATGTCATTAATATACAACTCAAGTAGAGTTCACAAGATGTACACACACATCACGACTAGGCTGAGGCTTATACAGAATAAGTGCTGTCTTTTTTTTATCAGGACCATCCTGTGGGCCCAAACGTTGAGTACGCCTATTAGACGTGTAGTCTGCCTTACAATTGCTGTTAATCAAGGTGCCAAAGCAAAACCATATCGTCAAGCATCCAGATTAGCATAGACACGGGTCCAGACCAGGCCCAGTCAACAGACATACAGAGTTGGTCAAATGTTGCCCGGAAGAGGCTGGGAACATGCCTGAGACAGCGCGACCTAGTTTCAGCCATACCAATAAGTAATAAATCATGAAAAACAATGTAAAGAAGATGACCAACATACTTCCGTTCTGTATGCTTTGGACTAGGGCGGGAGTATTTCAGATACCCGTCCCAAGGGACCATCTTAAGACCAGCACGAACAGAGATAATGTTCCTGACCCTGCAAAACAAACATTTTATCTTGATACCAGATAAATCCTAATTTCAATATATATAGAACAAGACAAATGGCTTTCTTATCTATTACCAATTAAATACCAAGAAAAATGCTTAGCCAACACTCAAGACTGCTTGATAGCAAAGGAAAGAGAAACAGCAGCTTTCTCATGTATCTGAACTCTGAAGCCATATTTGGCTTAAATCCTGAGCTCTTTGAAGAAATCAATTGGCACCTGAATACTTTGAAAAATGCTAGTTGAAAATGATTCTCATCTTTATGAGACTTCCAACAAGTTTTACAGGCTTCCATCTAATTATAGGGATACAACAGTTTCTAGACTTGAAATGCTGAGGAAATTGGATTTCTCTTCCCTTGCAACAAAACCCTCTTCGTATCATGTAGATATATAGAGGACAGTAGAAAATACAAATTACCTCTCTGCAAATTCTATGGGGCTCTCTCCAGGTTTCAAGTTTTGTGGTTCCAAGTACCACACATCACAAACAACAGCCCATGATGTCATAAGACGGAGTAAATGCATTGTAAAAGATTGTCTGCAAAGTTGATAATAAAGGGAAAAAAATGAATAAAAGGAGTACAAAACAACTGTGGCAATCAATTCGAATATGTAGTTAGCTGATGTAGCATGATTTAACTGAACATCAATTTAACATATATCATTCAAGTATACCAGAATTAGCCTACATCATCGACCCTGGTGATAAGATGTATCATGCATTGAAACAGGAACTGACTAGGTAACATTGAACATTGCAGGGTATAACTGGAGCATGTATATATACAGGGAAAGTCAAATTTCTCCAATCGCATGCTCTAGAGATCACATTTCAACATGATGCCAAAGCTACTAGGTCTAAGATAGAAAAAGCCCTTAGTTTACACTGAGATGCACATGTACTTGGATAGGTCCAGCATATAATGACATGATAAACTGGCATTGATAAAAATGTCAGCACTTGTAGATTTGTTTTCACCAAGCCCCTGTATCTTCCGAGGCTCATATATAAAGTTCTTATGTTTCATGTGCCTTATTGATGCATAGCAGACTGCATCCATTGGTGGCAATCAAGCAGAAAGAGTATCCGACCAGGGATTTAACTGAGCCCGTAGGAACCAGAGACGCTTCTAGGGATCCTAGGAGTAAATAAGCCCTGATCTCTCTCCGTGCTGTGTGTGAATGAGAATGAGTGTCCAAGACACATTGGTGGGTAGATGAAAAAAATTATGATTAAGATCATTTGTAGAGACGTATTTGTCCATATGTTTATTGTTTATGCTCCTTTCCTTCCGTGCTTATGTACAGTACTATCTAGGGTGAATCAACCTATACAATCTATGATGCCCAGAAACAGCAGGAATATGGCAGGGACATGCCATAGAGACCTTAGAGACATGGATTTTACACATAAAAATTGAAGTATCGGATACGATACGACATGATACGTTGCCCATTTTGAAGTATCCGTGCACCATAGTATACAATCCACCTTTCTAAAATCTCCTTTTTCCCTCTCCTCCTTTGTTTTCACTCTTTCCTTCGCCCTCATATATATAGGGCTGGGATCAATTCCAGTCAAGATTTGTTTTATCTAACAGTAGCTGCAATATGGATGATTTATCTTCAAAAGGTGTCAAATACGATATATTTTTACAGGGCTACCCATAGGTGACATGCAATATGGAATGGGATATGATCAATAACTTTATTGATATAAACAAATACTTAAAGCACAGGTATAAGATGCTTAAATATGAAACGGTTTCCATTAAGGCAATCTTACTTCTTACTGTTCCAGAATGCATCAACAAAGATTTTATTGTACTTGATTGCAATTGGGCAAACAGTACAGCCAAGTTCAAATGCACCCTGAAAATATAAAAACATAATTATTAACAGGAACCACCATAATGAGATTTTAGTTAGAAATGATCATCAGTTGGAAAGTATAAAAGATCAGAGAACCTATTTCCTGGAAGTAACTAATTTCCAAGGGGTTGGAAAACCAACTTAAAAAAGAGAACTCAAGTAAGAAGGCCAATCAAATCCAGAATCTAAGCATAGTAAGTAGATGTAGATAGCCACCGCACTTAAAATAACCAACAGAGGTGCAGACGAAGAGAAAAATTGAGTAATCTTTGTAACTAGTATTACCCAACAGGAGCCAAACTCAACCGTTTTCAAGGGTCCTTCATTGGTTATTTGCATGCAGTTCATTTTACTTTTTAAAGCATATAAAGGAAGAACAACATATAAACCTTCTTGAACATGACTGTATAGTGGTTGTTCACGCAGGTTCCCTCAGGAAATATGAGAAGAGGATTGTTGTCAGGATCTTGAATGTGTCCCCGCAACCTGAAATTTACATGCCCAACATAATTCATATGGAAAAATATGCTATGAAAATTACAGCCTTTTTCATGCCAACAAACCAAACAATTACTTTCTAGCCACAATTTCTCGATCCTTGGCCTCTGACCGATTAAACCATATGCATCCAACACTCTCCAAAATGGTGCTTTGTAAAAGCCCTACAACAGAGACATAATTAAGTAAAAAGAGACGATTATCTACAGATCCATACCTCTTCTAGGGTCCATACATGGTGGCCCAAGTTTGGTCGTCCAGACTGTAACTCTGATGGCACACCATGGACAAGGGTTTCAAAATATCTTCTAGATTGTTAAGACATTTTCCTGGACAGATAAATTTCTGATATCAAGCATCCATTATAGGCCCGCTGAATGTAAGTTTAGGCTCTTCCAAGATATAATTGGATATCTCCCACCTATGGTGGGGGTAATCACATCACTGATCTAAGGTCATAAAACAGCAGGCGTCACAAAAGTTTTGAGGCTCAGAAATTGCATCAGTGCAGGACCCTATAAATTCTTTTGAACAGATAATTTGGAATTATGGGTAAATTGAAAACCATGTCAGTGTTAAAATGGTACTACTCTAAATGTCAGGAAAAAGAAACTCATGGGAGAACATACATTCCTAGATATTCAACAAGGAAAATGACCAAAGCCTTACCAACCCATCCAGGATGCTTTTGCATAATGACTGCAAAAGCAGTCATCTGTTCCAAAATAATGAAATCGATCATGGAAGTATGATTGGCGACAAATACCTGTTTCAAGTAAGGGAATGAGTAAGCGTTTAGATTAAGGACATCATCGACTCAGATCTTGATGCAGAAGCAGATGGCCTGGATTGGATGGATCATGTGATTGATCAGGCCCTTGATTAATTGGATTGATTTCATCGATCAAATGGCCTTTTGATCCATCTCAATCAGGGCCGAATCAAGAAAAGGGGCTTAAAATCTAACTTTGGTTGCTCAAGATGGACCTAAGATGGGTCCCAAATTTGAATTAAATATACAGAATTTTATGAGGATTTAAGTCAGTCTTTAATGGGTCGGATTGGACATCCAATAAAGCCCATAAAGGTCCAATGGTTGAAAACAGTCCATCTATCTCAGGCCCGCACGTCGAGGCCTTCCATGACATTGCAATGAGACTTAAGTTTCTTGCTTCCAATTGTCAATGACCTATAAAGCCCACGACCCATGACCCATTTGCAAAGCCCATCTTATTGTAGACTAGTCAAACTTGTACGACACTACATACTAAAATAGGAGATTTGATAGATTGATACTAGTCAATATTGTACAGCACTACATACTAAAACAAGAGATTTGATAGATTGTAATTGTAGCCCAAATTGAGCATCTCTGATCTATAAATACAATGGCGGATCCTCAAGGTAGGACAACCAATTCCATTCAATCTTGTTTTGTATTTTGTTTCTCTGTAGATATCATGGACAGTTCCATGATGCAAAACAAGAGTTCCATGATATCTACAAAGAAAAAAAATACAAAACAAGATTGAATGGAATTGGTTGTTCTACCTTGAGGATCCACCATTGTATTTATAGATCAGAGATGCCCAATTTGGGCTACAATTACAATCTATCAAATCTCCTATTTTAGTATGTAGTGCTGTATAAGATTGACTAGGTACAAGATTGACCAATATCAATCTATCAAATCTCCTATTTTAGTATGTAGTGCTGTACAAGTTTGACTAGTCTACAATAAGATGGGCTTTGCAGGTGGGTCATGGCTCGTGGGCTTTATAGGTCATTGACACCAATCCCTAGTTTACTTACAATCACTTCTTAATTAAAGTTGCTATGGATTCTACAATTTAGGATGTTGTTAAGCATAAAGATTAGAGATTGAGAGATTTTCTCTCAAAAGGATAGCAAGAATCTTAGAAATTCTTTTTTCCAAGTCATTCCTCGAAAATTTTCTTCAGATTCCCTTGGGATGTTTCAAGATATCCTATTCCTATTAGTATTAGGATTAAATGGAAAGGCTAATTTGTCTATATTTAGGGGTTTTCAAGTCCATTGATACACATGTAAGGATACGTTCCATGCTGGTCGTGTTATTATTCATTCGTTTTAATAAAAATTTCACTTTCATGTACTTTTCTTCTTTCTTCTCTCTTGGGTGAGTATTTCCCATTGGAATGAAGATATCCACTGTGAATTCTCATGATCAACAATGAACGGATCTCTACTTTTCTCGTTGTTTGAGGGGGTTTTCTGTTTGATTGAAGAATAAGGTATCTTAGGCTCATAATCAATCGGATTTGGCTTCCCCAGGCAATATCATATCTACAATGAATAGATACTCAATTAACAACCAGAATAGACTATTTTCAAAAATTATATAAAATTATATTTAGTATTAAAATCACTCAAATACATTATAGCTTAAAAGGTAATCTATGTTGCACTTAATATTAAATTATTGGTTGCATCTATTCCTTTTCAGCTGAATTGCTCGAATCATAAGATTCGATGAAACGAATATCAAATTGTAAGATTCTTCGCACATGAATCCTAAGATTCATCTATAAATAGGATTCGTTATATAGATACAAATCACTTTCCTTAAGATTCAAGATACGAATCGTTGGATTCAGATAACTATGGTTGCATGGATTGTTTAAAATGAAGTATGTACCCGTGTCTGACACTTCTCAGAAACAACAACATATAGGATTCTCTAATGCATTCTTCTATTAGAAATTTAATTATTCTTTACATAGTTGATAAACAAGTTTACTACTTTTGAAATATAACTAAAATTGGAAAATAGTTTATTATTTAGAAAAGGGCTTGTACATATATTCTTATTGATGTTGTTTTCCCATATCATTTGTATCTAAAAATTAACATTTAGTGAGAACTCAAGAGCTAAATAAGCTTATGGACAGCCCTATTGTGACGATAGGAATTTGACAACTGTTTATTGTAATTCTGATGAAGGGAACTCTGGTTACATAGAAGACAGAAACAAACGATAATGGTGAGAACTGAGAACAAACATTGAGGTGAAGTATAAACCAATAGCCCAAACATGTGAGCTTGTGTGGCTAAAACATCCTTTGAAAGAGTTCACACTTTCCAATAAATAGTTAAGTTCTAATTCACTGTGATGACCAAGCAGCTATTCATGTAGCCTGAAAGTAATCTCCATGAGCACACCAAGTATAGTGAGGCATTGTGGCTAACTGACATTTATTTTTTATCAGAGAGAATGTAAGGTATATATTTGATATATCTGGACACCATTTTCCAATTAGACCATGCTTGCAGTTATCTTCAGAAAATCCCTTCCTAAAGATTAGAAGTGACACATTGCATACAATTTAGGCATGATTATATCTATGCCTCAACTCAAGGGGGAGCATTCGGAAGTACATTTTATTTCATGTCTCTTTAGGTCCCATATCGTAAATTCTTTCTTTTTCATTTCGTCTTTTTCCCATGTAAACTTCCACTTGTCCATCAGTAAAAACAGATTTAAAGTACACCCAAGTCAATTAAGGTGAGTTTTTTATTTGTAACATGAAATGCACCCACAACATCATGATTGTGACAATGAGCACCTTCAAACAGTGGTACGGGCTCTTGATGGTACTAACTGATTAGTGTGATAATGCCCAAAATTTCTTCTATCATGCAAAACGACAAAAATATGCTTTAACTAAATCCCATCAAATGGTTTGTTATAGTTGAATTGATACTGATTTTATTATACCATTTTTACGAGATATCTATAAAGGAATGCTATAAAAGACCTTACTTTAAAAAGGTGTTAATTTAGATTTATGATAAACTTAGCAATATCTATGAAGGATGCTATAAAGGACCTTACTTTACAAAGGTATTGATTTAGATTTATGATAAATTTAACAAGCTTGAAAAATTACTTCATTTGAAGTGACAATCACGAAACAAATGTAAATAACAAATGTAAATAATTTCATAGATTTTGGGAAATGAAAAGAGCTGGAGGTATTAGGTAGTGTTCTTCCAAGCATTTCCCTTTCATTCATGGACATAAAAACAGACCATAAAGGACCTTACTTTACAAAGGTATTGATTTAGATTTATGATAAATTTAACAAGCTTGAAAAATTACTTCATTTGAAGTGACAATCACGAAACTAATGTAAATAATTTCATAGATTTTGGGAAATGAAAAGAGCTGGAGGTATTAGGTAGTGTTCTTCTAAGCATTTCCCTTTCATTCATGGACATAAAAACAGACCATAAGCATGCTTTTTTATTTGTTTTTTTTTCCTTTTTTCCTTTTTTTAGGTGATTGAAAGAGTGCATTTAGACCTTAAATTTGAAAAAAAAAAATATCTGCAACGATCATGGGAGTTCAAGAGGACACTAAATCAAGGAAAGAGTGGAGGAAGATCGACCAGGTTGTGAAATGGGAGGACTTCTATAAAGGAATGCTATAAAAGAACTTACTTTAAGAAGGTGTCGATTTAGATTTATGATAAATTTAACGAGCTAGAAAACTACTTCATTTGAAACAATCACGAGAATTGTGTAAAGTATTAGGTAGTGTTCTTCTAAGCATTGCCCTTTCATTCATGGACATAAAAACAGACCATAAGCATGCCCTTTTTGTTCTTTTCTTTTTTATCCTTTTTTCCTCCCTCCCTCCCTCCCTCCCTCCCTCTCTCTTTTGAGGTGATTGAAAGAGTGCAATTAGGCCTTAAATTTGAAAATAAAAATACTGCAAAGATCATGGGAGTTCAAGAGGACACTTATTTAAGGAAAGAGAGGAGGAAGATCGACCAGGTTGTGAGATGGGAGGACTTCATAATAGTATTTGTTGACAACCTGCCGGACAATGTTTCTATCAAAAGGGTGAGATCAGTGTTTTCCCTATATGAGAGAATGTTGGATGTCTTAATCCTTAGAACAAATCAACACGAAAGCTCTTGATGCCCTCCATAGAACAAGTCAAAAGGGATAGAAGATTTTGTTATGACTTTGTCCAATACTGGGATAAGGAGATGGCCAGGAAAGCTACTGATGCTCTCCATAGCAGTAGCTTCCAAGGTCGGAGGCTGGTAGTGAAATTAACTTCTTTTGGATGGTCACAGAGGAGATATCATATAGGACATGTAAAAGCGATAAGAGCTGCCATGAGCGGGATGCACAAAGCCACCCACAATCAGCCACAGAGATCTGGTATGGCTAAACTATTCTCAGGTAATCAAGGCAGCAGTCTCATTCGCTCTCAGGTAGGGCGGAGTTACTATGCTGAAGTGGTTTGAAAGGTAGAGGAACCAAAAGATATGAGCATGGTTGAAAAGAGCATTATCAAAGAAAATACAAGCTGATTATCTAACAGCCTAGCAGCGAGTTGTTAGATGGGAAGGTGCCATACATCCCGTCCAAGGTTTGTGAGAAGCCTATGGTCTGAATGATGTGAGGATAATAGCCAGGTAAGGAAAGGAGTTGCTCTTACTATCCATCAGCAGCCTTGAAGACACACTTTGGTCTAGAGCAGTTTTGAAATAGAATTCTCAGACAATTTCATCTAATAGGAAAGGTGATAACCAGGTGTTTTCAAGCCTCTTTGTTCTGTTTAGGTGAGGTGTATGGGGGTGCTTCTTCATGGCTGGAGTGGGGATACTTGCAGAAAAATCTGTGGTAGATTTGGGCAAGTGCTAGGGGTTGCATAGGAAACTATTGTGAGATCATGTCTTGAATTCAGAAGAGTTTGTTTGAGGGCTGAGTGTCAGCGGCAGACTAATGAGGTGGTGAACCTCGTTATCTTTTGCAATAGATAGTCCATAGTGGTTACAGAGGATATGAGATGCAGTTTCCAACACCACTGGGAAACCTTATCACAGAGAGGAGATGTTTGAAGAACTTCTGGTAGTAAAATTGAAGACATGTTTCTGACACCATGTTTTTTAATGCGGTTTCAGTAAGGATCGGTAAATGGGCTACATTAATTAAAGAGTGAATATAGATAGCGTTCTTCACAATTGGGAGGCTTGTTTGTCTTGTGTCTCTTCCGAGGAAAGGAAGTGGGAAAGATGTTCACCCCCTCCAATTGGTTCCTTCAAATTCAAAGTAGATGAGGCCTCTAAAGGTAAGCCCGGTCCAGTGGGATAGGTGGCATTCTTTGTGATTTCAATGGTAAGATTTCGTTCTTGTACTAACTTAAGAGGCATTAAAGATTCCATTGAAGTTGAGATTGTGGCTATTCTTTAGGCATTGAGGCCATATGTGGGTTCTTTCCGAGTCCAAGAGCCTTTGATATCTAAAAGTGACTCAGCAAATGCAGTTTCTAGGGTTTCCAGTGTTATTGGCAATTCTTGGAAGTTCTCCTATTATCTCAAAGACATCTGCAATATCCTTGTTTTAATTTTTTTAGTGCAATTCTTTATTGATTTATTTATAATTATATTACGTGGGGACTACTATTTTTTCTAGGTTCTCTAAAATAAACTGGGTTTAAGATATTATTAAGTGGGACCCTTGCACTTCTGTTAGTAGGCTTTTATTTAGGGGAAAGGGACCCATGTTTGAAGAGGGGATATATAAGAAGGGACCCAGCTCTTTATACAATGTACTCGACACTCATGGTAGAAGCCTTGCACAAGGACTTGCACACTTCAATCCCAAGAGAGATTCTTGTACAGCAAGTTACTAGGTTAATCAAGGCACCAGTCGACTCCTTATAAACCTCTTTCACCTCTTATTCATCCCATATACCAATCAGCAGCAAATCATTCTCTAGGAAACCCAAATCCTAGGTTAGAGACAAGGAGAATTAGAGAAAGTTTGAAGGAGGAAGGAGAGATCAGAGAATAAGAAGCTCTTATGGATGTCTTATATCTTTTCCAAAATCAACAGAGCCACCATAGTTTACTCCAGGTGAGTGGAATCCTTATCTACTTGCGATGAATCCCAAATCCTGATGTTTTGCCTCTGTATTCCTTGGTACGCAATTGTTTTATGGTAAGATTAGTGATGATGATTAGGCTGACTTTCTAGTTTTGTACAACTGCCACAGTAACTTTCCCTTCACTGTCGACATGTTTGGGTGTTGTAAGAGCACGGAATTCCCTTTTCAGACCCTAAGAAACTTGTCACTTGCTGTCATATGGTAGATAGGACCCTTAGACAATGATTCCTAATCAATTTGTCCAAAAATCAGCAAGAAATCTCAACAGAATTGAAATCTGGCTGTCTGGGAGCAGATTCATGTTTTCGGGTTTTGGGTTATGGCCTATGGGGCCCACATGGCTCACTAGTTCAAATATCAGAACTGTAGGATGGAAACAAGACTCATGGGCAAGCTTGGTAGTGTAGGACCCATATGGTTGGACCCGGTTGTTCCCACCATCCGTTTGACCCTTAGGGCCTGTTTGGATGTACAGTGAATTGAAGTATGGTAAGGTGAAGCATCAAATCAAGAGAGAATAAAATGTAAGGTGTTATGATGGTGTTTTGTTTTTAGCTGTTTGGTATAATCTTTTTGATTTTTTGTATAGAAAAGTAGAGTTTTTTTTGTAGTGGATAAAGGAGGTTGCTTTTTTGAATTTTTTTGAAAAATTCGGAGGGAATTTTGAAATTGTGTACTTTTGATATGACCCTTTGTCATTTCTTTTCAGGATTCACTTTACTTTAACTAGTTAATTGCCAAACACGCAGCAGTAGGCTTGAGGCCATTTCTGGGAATGCCGGTTCTGGGTATTCACATGTCGAGCCTTGTTTTTATATCTTTGAGAGTCTTATGAGTATTCAAGAATTTGCATGTAAGCCCTGATACTTTATAATAATTACAACTGAGCCTTTCATGGCTTACTTTCTAGAGATTTGTTCAAATTATTCATTACTGAATATTCTAGATTTTTTCCACTGTTGACAGATTTGGACCTAATCTATATATTTAAGTTATTTTATATCATGAATTAAAGATGTTAGCGTGTTCAATAAGCATGAAGAATGCATGTTAGACTGAATTGGATCTCAAGAACCCACTTACAAACCCTAACCCTTGGATGAGTCTGAATGGCATAAAATGATAAAGTAAAGAATTCCCTTATGTTTCTACATTGACCTATGGGATTATAGTTCTTGAACTATGAACAAGTGTATCCATGAATGGTGCTAGATTCTAGTGTTTCCTCTTATAGTTGTGTGTTACAGGCCTGAAACTCTGATCTTTTTTCTGTAAAACATGTGATGATGTGTATATTTCTTTTATGCCTGCACAATATGAGTTATGATGGATAAGGTTGCTAAGCCTTTTAATGGAGAAATATCTCAAACATAGCAGGGTAACTGTGCAACAGCTCTTACATTACTGGGTACCGAACTACCGATTATGGATTGGAATGTGGGGTAAGAAACCCAGAATTTGTGAAAGGGACTAATTCTAAGTTGCCTTGTTATTGGTATTGTGAACTACTTGCAAATTGATGATGAATCAAAACCATGGAATCTCTATGATGAATGACAATGTAAAAGATTAGATGGAACTACCCATTAGGCACCCCTAGATCACTAGCACGAGGCAAGAGATGAGTTTCTTACATGTCTTTTAAGGCCATCAACTTCACTTACTCCTACGTCAATTGCGTTGTTTCATTAGCTATAGGTCAGCCAGCCGTTCGACTTATAGTTCGTCCCCTGTGTTCGGGAGGCACCCTTGAGGCGTAAGATTTTGAAAGCCTGTGCATACAATGGTTAGGCGGTAGTTCCAAGGTTAGAGTTGAAAATCTTAACCGGACTTAACAAGTACATTTCCTTATTATTTCACCCTCTGTTTTATTATATTGTTGTTTACACATACATGAATATCTAGGAATCTATTCACTCAGTGTTACTGATTTGTTTATTTCCGCCCCAATTCCAGGGGAGGATCCCAATAATGAAGATATTGGGTTCGATGTCTATGGCTGAGCGATGACAGGACGCGCATGTCAAATTAGAAGATTAGTTTAGATTATTTAAATTAATGTGTTTTAAACAGCAAAGACTTCATGAGGAGATTGTATTTTTTTTTTTTTTTTTTTTTATTTCTTACTTTGGGATTATTTTTATCATGGAGTTTGAATTGCTTTAATTTTTATTAAAGATGGAACCACTTAGGTAAATGCCTGGTTATTTTGTGCTTATAACAACTTGATTTATGATGGTGAGTTGTTACTATTTGGATACAACACGGAGTCCGACAGAGACTCGGATTTCAGGTCATGGCAACATCAGGTTTCTGTCTTCATCCCTTCAGGTGGTATTTAACAATGTTCTTCAGTTGGCAACTGAAGAAGCGACTTTTGGCTATTATCCATTGGACATCTAGTGTTTTGCTTTCTGTGTAATTGTTTGGTGTTTTGGTTGTTTCTGCTTGGTTGCAGGGCATGATTCTTTTGTGTTTTGGTTGTTTCTAGTTGGTCGATAATGCTCTTATACATTCTCATATTTTTCTCATTGGTTTGTGTTTGTAAAGTTTCTGTTCCTTCCATCTTTTCTTAATATATTTTACCAGTTACCAGGAAAAAAAGAATGATTTTGGAAAATGGGGCGTCATTCATTATTACCTGTAATCATGTCCATACTAATATCTGTATCTGTTCCTCACAGAACAGCATCTAGAACTTTTGAACATATAGAAACATGACAAGCTACAGATAGAAAGGGACTGAGAGTCTGGCTTATCTTACCTGCCTAGGACGCATGCTAGGCCGTGGCCCATGGTACCTGACCACTCCAGTCCATGAAGCCACAAACACACTGCACATTAACTCCACCAGTATCCTCTAAAGAAAAACACATGTCAAAGAAGTTATATGTTTGTGTAAAAGATATAGTTAAATACTCTCCTCAGAGGCAAAAGAAAAGAACTAAAACATTGAAACAGATCATATCACATAACATGCCAGCATTGTTTTCACAAAGAACTGTCTATGGCAACTAGTACCAAGTACAGACATGAGCTCACCAAATGATGGGACACAACAACAAAGTAGTAGTAATTTAGAGTGTTAATGACAACACTATTCATCCATTTTCATGTTACAGGACATGCTGTCAGTCCCTTGGACATGAGCATGAAATATGATGTTGTAATTACACCATCAAATTGGCGCTCTGAAACACACAACATTGTCATTGTTGAGTAGTCAAAGAGGACCATGAAAGAGAACACTTGTTTGAGAAAAAACACATTTAAACTTCATGCAATAGAGGTCCAACTTCAGTATTTTTATATGGCATAGGATCCAATGGCACTTTAACAAAATGCATGCCTGACTTTCATCCAAGAAATTAGTGGAGGAAGAATTAAAACTGAAATGAGATCACAATAACATGATCCTGTAAGAGTACCATATTTATTTGTAGCACTGAGGACTATTCCGGTAAATACATAGATTGGAGGATAGTCAGCTCTATCCTACAAGAATCAGCAGAAATTCGATACTTCTCTGCTGAAAACTGAAACCAATACCAGGTTCTGCAACCTGTTGGATCTTCTGGATTCTCTCTCTCTCTCTCTCTCTCTCTCTCTCTCTCTCTCTCTCTCTCTCTCTCATTCATTTCTATTCCAAGAAATGACACAAGCCCTCCTTCCTTTGTCAGGAACCAATTCATTCATTTCTATTCCAAGAAATGACACAAGCCCTCCTTCCTTTGTCAGGAACCAATTGAAAACCTGATATGCACGCCAAGAGAAGTGACGAAAACTTCTCTCCCTCTAACAATGACAAAGGAAACACGTGCCTTGTCTCAACTTCACTCACGTCTCTCCATCCTTTTTAGAGGAAGGACAAAGCGCCCCTTCTCTTTTCTCTGTTCATGCAAAAGAGAACGAGCGAGCGACTCCAAATTTTTTCGATTTCCTGAGACAAACCAAGACCCAAAGTGTGCTTCTTCGAGACCCTATCTCAAATGTTGTCAATCGCAAAACACAATTGAGGCACTGATACCAATTGTTTAGCATGAGCATGTGAAGCCGAGAAACTTGCTATTGACAATCAATCAAGCCACACAAGAGAGACATGAGAGATTTACGTGGTTCAGCAATGTACCTACGTCCACAAACAAAGAGAAACCTCTTTACTTTGCACTCTTAGATTTAGGGTTACAAGTTACATGATATATATAACTCTCTCTTTCTTAAGCCCTAAGAAAGCCCTGGGACAATAGCAAAAATAACTCTGACCCAAAGCATGCTTCCTAGCTAACCCAATGGGCCAATCCAGTTAACCCAGAATACAAGACATAAACCCAACAAGCGAAGTGAATGCCCAAATTTAGTAATGTGAATTTTACCCATGGGTGAGAATTTCGTTTCAGAGCCCATCTGGGTTTGGCCTCCAAATGTAAATATTTTGACCGAAATGGAATTTCAGCATAAGACTTCAAAGTTATGTTTAGGAAAAATATACATATGTAGAAAAATTTTAAAAAAAAAATTAAATTATAAAATAGCATATAAATTATATATTTAATTTATTCTACCAAATTAATAATGCAATATGTTATGTGACCTATGTCTACATGCCAAATTAGTAATTTTTAAGGTTTTTAATCTTCCATAAGTAGACCTATTAGAGGGTACAAGTAAAAGAGAATAAAATTTGGACGCTCAAGGCCTTTAGTGCTCTTTTCTTTATGACAATCAAAATCCGAAATTTCAGCCCAAATAGATCGAAATCTAGACTAAGTTCTTTCAGAGGGGCTGTTTGATTCAGGCCATTGTCCGAACTTCGAAACAAGATTATTTGACCATTTTGGCCAAAAAGAACCAAAATTCTCAACTATGCTTCTTATACCCTTACCTGGTCTAAGATCAGGGCACATCCTGTCAGTCACTAAAGTTGTTAAGACCTGTTCAATCCCGACTCAAAGACTATCCACCTGTAAGTTTGTATTATACTATGTTTCCACAGATTCTTTTCTTAAAATATTTCCAAAAACAGTAGGAAACTGTTGTATTTTTTTGTAAGGAGGTGCTCTAGTGAGAGACACTCTCACCAAGTTGGTGAGAGATGGGTGGGGGCCCTCACATTTAAGATGGGGGTCCTTGCATTTAAGTTGGTGAGAGTGGATATGGAAGTGAGGGCCCCATCCATCTCTCATAAACTTGGTGAGAGTGTCTCTCATAGGAGCACCTCCCTTTTTTGTAATACTCTATACTACTTTAAATATAAAAAAAAAGTAAGAAATGTGGTTGAAAAAAAAAAAATGTTTCGAGACAAGTAAAATTTTTGGTGGTTGGTGGGAAAACCAAATCTAGATTTTAATTCTTAACTTTTTCGAAAACCATGAGTCCCACATGATTAGTAATGGGAGAAATTATATTTAAAAAAAGAAAAAAAGAAAAAACTCTACATCTCTTCATCTTCTTCGAGCCTCCATTTCTAGAGACTTACATGTCTCACCTTGAGCAAAATAAATTTTCAAAATTCAGTATTATAATGAAATATATATTATAAAGAAAGGAAAAAAATGGAAAGAAGGAAAGAAGAAATTGAGGAAGAAGGATCCAATGGTTCATTAAGGAAATATGAACCTTTGAATGTTACCAAACAGTTTTTATAAGCTTTTTTCTCAAAATTTCGTTTTTCGTGTTTGTTGGTTTCACTCTTCAAGAAGTTACAATCGCAAGCGATCTAACCAGAGTTGCTAAGAAGCACGGACACGGACACGGGACACGGACACGACACGACACGGACACGCCGACACGACATTTCTCAAAAAAATAGGACACGGACACGTCGGGGACACGTTAATAATTAATAATAATAATAATATATCTAATCATATACTAAAAGATACTATTTCCACAGCCAAGTAATATTTCCCCCTCCTTCATTAATTTTCTCAAACTTGGTCACATATTTCCACATAGGCTTATTTTATATCTTCTTCATGGGAGGGGTGTGAACTCATATTCCTAAATTCCAAATTGTCATGCAAAGGTGAAGAAGCAGAGCTGATAAATAAATTAAAAAAATTGATATAAAGAACAGATTTGATATATAAACAGCAAAAATAGATTTGCTAGATTCATGTAAACAGCAAAAACCCATCACCCGGCCTCCTCAGGGAGGCAGAAGGATGGTCCCTTTGTTTTTAAGTTATGACCTTTTACAAAAAGCCCCCCTTGCTCTTCTTTTTTTACTCTAATTTTATTTTTTTTCCCAATTAAAAGAGGCAAACGTGTCCGACACGTGTCCGGAACGTGTCCCCAGCGTGTCCGAAATATAAAACATTAAAAAATAAACAGGACACTCTTTTTAGCGTGTCCGACACGTGTCGGAGCGTGTCTGGAGAGTGTCGGACACCGACACTCTGGCCCCGGAGAGGTGTCCGTGCTTCCTAGCAGAG
Organism: Camphora micrantha; assembly: GCA_003546025.1. Taxonomy (NCBI): domain Eukaryota; kingdom Viridiplantae; phylum Streptophyta; class Magnoliopsida; order Laurales; family Lauraceae; genus Camphora; species Camphora micrantha. The sequence goes on from QPKB01000007.1 coordinate 11,730,036, forward strand.
TTGTGTCCTTTCCTTTAAAACGGTGAGATACTAGAACCATGAATCCCTATATCTTCTATAAATGAAGGGTTCACTCCATTTCCTGGGCAGTCAATCTGCTCCAATAACAAAATAGTAGCAATTACTCATACAAATTATTAAAAATAATAATAATAATAATAAAATCATCAAAACCAAACACAGGCCAACTATAACTACTTAAATTTATTAAAAATATCAAGTTAATAACAACTAAAACACAATGAGCACAGGAATTTTATAGTTCTTGAAATTTATTTTTCACTATTTGAGTTCTTTTATGAATTGAATTGTTCACAATTTAAGAATTATATGGGTTTGAGGTATGACTTAATCCGACTCAAAACAAATCCCATCCAACTCTGCAGAGTCACCATGACTCAAGGGTCACCAATTTTCACTCCCGAGTCCAAGTTTTAAAACCCTGACTAGATTGTCTTAAGTGTGACATGCAGTAGTGTGGAACAGTGTTGCATGATCCATTAATTCTGCATTACACAAATCCAGCATATAGCACAAATTGTGCAACATCATCATTTGAACATTACATTGGATCTCGTACTTTTGACTATTTTCTTGATAATTGTTTGCTGGATTTTATCAATTAGTGTGTGAAATTTGCATTGAACTATCCAAATTCATATTCTTCGAATTTCAGCCTAGACTAAAATTGATTTAGAGAAGCCTAAACTAATCCAGATCAACCTCAGTTTGGTTCGGACTATCGTGATTATGTTCGACCAACATCCTAATTATTGCATCAATAAGCCATTGATTTGAGGGTTAGAATTTTTAACAAAGTAAACTTTCAAATTTCAATAAATATCTAGGTATTGGGGAGTTCATCATATCAATGGAATGGATCACCAACTACTGATCCCACCATTCATAAAAAATTGAGCATCAAAAACTACATATTTTCCTAAGGCTCCAAACAATAACACCTCAGCGAAGAAACTAAGTGAAAGTTTAGCAATTAAGGCTCCAAACAATTAACACCTCAGCGAAGAAACTAAGTGAAAGTTTAGCAATGACAACAAGGTTAGCTATGCATGATTCTCATTGCAACTAGTGACCGTACAGGACCTTTCACAACAAGGCCATTAATGTATAGATTTTGGGGGACAAAGATGAAACTAGGGATATCACTTCAAGCAACACAAAAGCCCCCATGTAATCTCAATTTCAAGTAATTTTCAATCTTCAACTTTTGAAAATCAATCTATCTATACATAGGCAAGTGTTAAAGCAGTCATGAATTCTTTACCAAAAAAAAAAAAGCAGTCATGACTTTACAATGGTTAAAGTTACCAAGTCAAAATAGTAACAACAAGGGTGCATGGCCAACCTCTAATTTTCGCCTCAACTTATCATGCCCCCTCAAAAGAAAATTTACAGGAATAAAGGAGGAAAGGAATACTATCCATCCTACTGCCAATACAATGACCCTGCAATTTTAAATGAATACCTGTCAAACTATCCATCAAGCCAATAGGCAATGCTCAAAAAACTCAATTTTATTCGCAATAACTCAAGTACAATGCAGAAGCTTGGTATAGTAGAAAAGTAAAACCAAGCATATTTAGGTAACACTTGATACCAGAAGAAAGTAAACAGAAAAGATCACTATTTATCATAAATAAGTGATATCATGCAAACTTCTCATTTATAAAAAAAAAAAAAAATAATAAATAATAAGAATTACATGATATAATTGCTTTTATTGTTAACAAGAAAAAAATTAATGATAAGAAAATTTGTATGCAAACAAAGTGAAAGTTTTCTTAAGCAGATGAAAGAGGAGTTAGAATAACTCTTGTCAAACAAGATAGTTAGTACCAAATAAGGAAAAATGCAAAAGTAAACCAAAGACAATAATAAGAAAGAAAACTGCAGATGCTAAACTCAAGTGATGCAGATTGATTTCCATGAACTAATAAAGATCAAGAAGATTAATTATTTGACGCTAGTGATCAAACATGAAAAGCGTGGACACACTTGTATGTGGGCCAAAGGAACAATTGGGCCTCAAACAAACCCGGACATTGAAGAAATTATGACTGCAAGAGCTGTTTTGAAGAAAACAAAAAATACAGGGTGTCTTTTGGAATTTCCAGAAATTATGAAGCTCTTAGGAGAGCCTAGTGTGCAGCAACTTTGGGGGCCTGATTTACCGCTTCCCTGACTGCGTTATCAAATCTACCAACTAAATCAGTTTCAATTGAAAATGGCAAAAATGAAGAAGCTCAGGACTAATTCCCACGATTTCAAGGTCTCACAAATGTTTTTATTTATTTCTTTTATTGCAAAGGCTCTTGAATGAGATATTAAGAACAAAATCATTTCTAGATGAATGGAGAAGAAGGGTTGAGTATGTTAAAGGGTAAACTTGTATGATATCTGGCCCAACCCACTTGTATGATATTAGGCCCAGCCCAAGTGTAAATAGGAGACCTAGTCATAATGTGTACAGCAAAGATAGATTATATACAGCACGATAGATTCATTGTCTTTCCATTCTTAGAGATCTAATTGATCTAATTAGGTTTTAATTCCTTGATTTGTAGCCTAATCTTAGGCATTGTAAAGTCTACTTAAAGAACAGAAATCCAAGATGATCATCCATCGAATGTGAGGTTTTCACATAACTCTCTCTCTTTCGTTCTGGCATATGCTTCTGAATATCACTATGAATGACATGGTATCAGAGCCAGGTTCTAGGAAATCTTCTTCCTTCTTCATCTGAGAGACTTCTAAAAGCTTGAGTTTAGGTTCTTCTCTTCTCTCTGCGTGGGATATCTCTGATCAAAGTGGCCCACCTCTGATCAAATCACTAGTAGCCAGCAATCTACATAATGATGATCGACTATTCTTCAAAGGATTTTTGAAGATTTTTCTCTGGCAACATAAGCAACATCGATAGGAACAGCCTGAGGAGCATTCTGTGTAAGCGCCGTCTGAGTTACCAAGCGTTGTTCCTCTCTAAGAAGTTCGCCCAGACATGATTCGAGTGAGGGGGATGGCACCCTGCTCATTAAGTTGGATCGGACAGTTTCAAATTGTGGCCGTAACTTCATCAAAAACTGATCTCGCTGACCTAGTGGATCTCGCCGATCTCGGTGCTTCTAGCCCAGTCGACACACCGTTGGAAGTAAATGCAAAGCTTCATCAACAAGACGGCGATCTCCTTTCTGATCCTACATTCTATCGTCGTTTGGTTGGTAGCCTTGTCTATCTAACCATTACTCGACCAGATCTCTCTTATGCTGTTAATCTGGTCAGTCAGTTTATGACGGCCCCACGGCATCATCATTTGGCAGCAGTCAAACGGATTATTCGATACATCCTTGGTACCTCTACCCGCGGCTTATTCTTTCCAGTTGGCACACCACTTACACTCACTGCTTATTCTGATGCGGATTGGGCTGGCTGTCCGGACACACGTCGCTCTACTACAGGATGGTGTGTTTACTTGGGAGAAGCTTTGGTTTCCTGGAAATGTAAAAAGCAAGATAGAGTCTCCAAATCTTCCACGGAATCCGAATACCGAGCCATGTCTTCTGCTTGTTCTGAGATCCTATGGCTACGTGGGTTGCTTTCCGAGCTTGGATTCTCCCAGACTCAACCGACTCCTCTTCATGCTGACAACACAAGTGCCATTCGAATCACTGAAAATCCTGTATTTCATGAGCGAACCAAGCATATTGAAGTGGACTGTCACTTCATTCGGGACGAGTATGATCGCAAAATCATTACTCTTCCCCATATTTCCACTGAGTTCCAGCTTGCTGATATCTTCACCAAGGGCCTTCCCTGACCACGGCATGAATTCCTGGTTCGCAAATTGTTGCTGGTTGATTCACCGCATCAATTTGAGGGGGGGTGTTAAAGGGTAAACTTGTATGATATCTGGCCCAACCCACTTGTATGATATTAGGCCCAGCCCAAGTGTAAATAGGAGACCTAGTCATAATGTGTACAGCAAAGATAGATTATATACAGCACGATAGATTCATTGTCTTTCCATTCTTAGAGATCTAATTGATCTAATTAGGTTTTAATTCCTTGATTTGTAGCCTAATCTTAGGCATTGTAAAGTCTACTTAAAGAACAGAAATCCAAGATGATCATCCATCGAATGTGAGGTTTTCACATAACTCTCTCTCTTTCGTTCTGGCATATGCTTCTGAATATCACTATGAATGACAGAGTACCCATACATAAGAACAAAGGATATATACAAAGTTGCGCCAATTATCATGAGATTAAATTTATGAGTCATAGTATGAAACTATGGGAGAGAGTACTGGAGCAATGACTTCGACAAATGATCAAGATATCCGAAAATCAATTTGATCTCGTGCAAGGGAGGTCAACTACAGAAGTTATCTTTTCACTTAAAAAAAATACTGTGAGAATAGGAAAAATCGTCATATGGTCTTCACCGATCTAGAGAAAGCTACGATAGGGTACCTATAGATTTAATTTGGGGGAGGGGGTTATTTAATAAAATAAGTGTACCAAGAGGTTATATTGACATGATTAAAGACATGTATAAGGTGTCAGATTCAGAACTTTGAGATGAAGAGAAGAAGCTTTGGAATATTGGATGATCTGGTCGATTAGTCCTTTCTTTACTTATAATGATTACTAGCCTTAATCAAGGCAATTACAATCTATGTATGAGGAAAGAATATAAAGAATATAAATTACAATCTTCTATACATGGAATGAGAATATAAACAGATTGCTGATGAGTCAACTAATCCCACGTGATATATGAGTATGGGTCTATTGTACATGGGCCTTGGGTCAGATGGGGCCTTGGGTCAGATGAGGCTAACACCCCCCCTCAAATTGATACTGGTCAACTAGAAGCAATTTGCGAACCAGGAACTCATGACGTGGCCGAGGCAATCCTTTGGTGAAGATGTCTGCAAGTTGGAGTTCACTCGAGACATGAGGAAGACTAATGATCTTGTGATCATATGCATCTCGAATAAAATGACAATCTACCTCAATATGCTTCGTACATTCATGAAAAACTGGATTCTCAGTGATACGGATGGAACTAGTATTGTCCGCATGAAGTGGGGTAGCTGAGGTCAGAGGAAAACCAAGAACTGTAACGAAACCACGAAGCCAAAGGATTTCGGAACAGGCAGCAGACATAGCACGATATTCAGATTCAGTGGAGGATCTTGAGACTCGTTCTTGCTTTTTGCATTTCCATGAGACGAGTGATTCACCCAAATACATACACCAGCCCATGGTGGATCTGCGAGTATTCGGACAGCCGACCCAGTCAGCATCAAAATACGCAGTGTCAATGGTGTGCCAACTGGAAAGAACAATCCACGTGTCGAGTTACCAAGAATGTACCAAATGATCTGTTTGACGGAAACCAGATGGTGATGCCGCGGTGTTGTCATGAATTGACTAACAACATTCACAGCATATGAGATGTCTGGTCTAGTGATGGTCAAGTAGACCAAACTACCGACTAAGCGTCTGTAGAATGTGGGGTCGGATAGGAGATCCCCGTCATCTTTCCTGAGCTTCACATTTACTTCCAATGGAGTATCCACAGGTGTGGCCTCATGGAGGCCAGCAAGGTCAACTAAGTCAGTAGCATACTTATGTTGATGTAGAAACAGTCCCTTCTTAGACCGTTGAACCTCTAGGCCGAAGAAATATGTTAACGGACCCAGATCTTTCATATGGAATGCAGCATGAAGTGAGGATTAAAGACTCTGTATCATATTATTGTGAGTGCCCGTAATGATGATATCATCCACAAATACGAGAAGTATTGTAGTAGCTTGAGCAATTTGACTTATGACTAGTGACGGATCATAAGGACTTTGAGCAAATCCAAGGTGAAGGAGAGTAGCACGGAATTTCTCAAACCAAGTTCTGGGTGCTTGTTTAAGTCCATACAAAGAGCGACGAAGCTTTGCCACCTCATTTTTAGAAGTAGAGTCACATCCTTGAGGAAGATGCATGTACACGTCTTCTTTTAGATCTCCGTGAAGGAAGGCATTCTTGACATCCAGATAAAGAGGCCATGAGCGTGATGATGAAATAGCAAAAATTGTACGCACAGTGGTCATCTTGGCGACCGGAGCAAATGTCTCATCATAGTCTATGCCATACTCCTGACGATTGCCAAGTGCCACCAATCGAACTTTATAACGGGCCAAAGTACCGTCAGGATGGAGCTTGATAGAGAAAACCCACTTAAATCCAATGGGTTTGATGGACTGAGGACATTGAACAACATCCCACGTGTGATTAACTTTCAGTGCGTCAAGTTCTTCCTGCATGGCCTGACGTCAACACTCATGTCGCACTGCTTGGGAAAAATGGTTAGGTATATGACCAAAGGATAAAGTAGCAAGTAAGGATGTATGAGTGAAGCCAAACCGATCAGGGGGACGGGAAATCCTGGATGAGATACGGGGGACTGACTGAGAGATATCTGGAGCAAGCGTTGGGTCAAGTGCCGAGGAAGATGATATATCAGGGGGCTCAAGTGCAATAGTTGTTTCCCGTCTACACCTTTCATACACATAAATAGGTCTAATATTTTCCGTAGGTGGAATCGGAGGATCAACAAAGTCAGGAACAAGTGAAAACACATGAGATGTATCATGATCTAGATGATGAGGGAAAAAATATTGATTTTCAAAAAACACAACATTACGAGAAATCCGGATACGTTTGACCTTGGGATCATAAGATAAAAATCCTTTTTGGTCATTCGCATAACCTAAAAAAGCACACTTCGAAGATTGAGAAGATAGTTTTGTTCGTTCAACCGAGGGAAGATGAACAAAACATATACACCCAAAAACATGGAGATGAGAATAAGTGGGATGCTTATGAAATAAACGAAAATAAGGTGTTTCATGATTTATGCGCGGTGAGGGTATCCTATTTATTACATGAACTGCTGTGGACAGAGCCTCAAGCCAAAATTTTGGTGGAGCAGAGGATTCTAAGAGGAGTGACCGAACAATATCCAGAAGATGTCTGTTTTTCCTCTCAGACACACCATTTTGTTGGGGTGTATAAGGACATGATTTTTGAGAAAGTATCCCTTTGTTTTGCAAAAAAGTCTGAAATTCATTAGAAACATATTCACCACTTGAATCCGTACATAGTGTTTTAATGGATGTGGAGAAGTGATTTTCCACATAGGCTAAGAAAATTTTAAACGTAGCAAACACCTCAGATTTTGAATGCAAGTAAATCCATGTAAAAAGACTATAGTCATCAATGAATGCAACAAAATATTTAATATGAGAATGTGATATGACAGGTGCTATACCCCATACATCACTATGAACAAGATCAAAACATTTCAATGATGATGAAGTACTGATTGGAAAAGGAAGAGTCTTGCTTTTACTCATTTTACAACTAGAACAACTGAAGGAAACATCCTTAAGGGAAATTTTATTATCATGTAGCAAATCAGATTTAAACAAAGACAACAAAGCACAAGAATGAGGATGGCCTAATCTATTGTGCCATAATTGGCTTTTATTAGAACTAGAAGCAGAAAACAAAGCAGAGGCAATCAAATTCCTATCTTGTGTAGATAGTTGTATCGGAAAAAGACGACCACACTTAGGCCCCTTCGCTATCACCTTCCCCGATTCTTGATCTTGTATAACACAACCAGAATGAGAAAAAGAGACAGAACAATGATTATCAACTAGTTGCCCAACAGATAATAAATTTGTAGATAACTGAGGAGAAAGAAAAACATGACTCAAAGGTAAGGGACGAAGATCTCACCGATGGCAGTAATAGGTATACTGCCACCATCTGCTATATTAATTCAGAGATTTCCATCATAAGACTTCAATTGAGATAAATTATCAGAAGAGTGGGTCATATGATTAGAGGCCCCCGAATCCATATACCAAGTGGAGGTTGACCGTTTGGTTTTACTTGAGAGGCCAATAGCAAAAAAGGCATTCACGATCATCTTTTGAACCAGTTCAGGGGTAAGAGAGGATGAAGAAGCAGGCGAAGCAAGCAACAATGTATTAGTAGCAGGACTCAATGCAGAAGAAGACGCATCCAGGGTTGCCAGATTGGCCTTCTGAGAGGAAGTCTGAGCACGGCGCCGACATTCAGGAAGAATGTGGCCCTTGCGTTTGCAGTAAGAGCAGTATTTCTGATTGCATTGAGTTGCAACATGTCCATATTTATGACAACAATAGCACTGTACTTTGGTCATATCTCTGTTCTGCTAATGGGAACGTGCAACATAGGCCATAGTGAGTGAACCAATGGAAAGTGCTTGTTGGAGAGTAGCCTGGGTTGTAAGACGCTGTTCCTCATGAAGGAGTTCTCTGAAACAAGAATCAATAGATGGGGAAGGCACTCTACTCATCAGATTGGAACGTATTTGTTCAAAATCAGGTCTAAGTTTCATCAGAAATTGATCCCTCTAACTAGTGGAATGAATGGTTTGAACCACCACAATCGAAGCATCAGGTAGATTGGAGTAGATAATCTCAGTATAGTCCGTCCATAAGCGAATAAACTGAGAGGAATATTCTTGAATGGACAATGTCCCTTGAGTAAACTGAGAGAGCTCATGTTCCAAATGGAACCTCCGTGCAGAGTTATCCTATTGATATACCTGTTTTAAGTAGTCCCACATGCCTTTCGCTATTTTGTAAGGCCTGAGATTCAGGATGTATTGTGGATCGACTGACCCCAGAAGCCAAGTCATTATTTTTGCATCGTTGGTGTCCCATTTGGAGACAGCCTTGACATCCTCTACAGGTTTTGGATCAGTCCCATCTATATGACCCCATAATTCTTTTCCTTCTAGATATATCTGAAACTAGAATCCCCATTATGTGTAATTTGTTCCTTTAAACTTAACTATTGAAAGTTCACTTTTGTCCATTTTCACTCTAGGAGTTGGCCCAACTCAATGTAACAAAGGACAGTAGTGATCTCAACTCAGATCTATTAGAGTGATCTCTTCTGTAAGAATCAGGAAGTGATTTAAGTTATCTCCAGCAACACAAATGGATCTCAAGTAGTCTAGAGATGAACAAAATCCCAAAAACAAATAGGCTACAGGACTGATTCCACAAAGAAAAACAGGTCTGACAACCCTGTTTTTGTGGTCTAAGAGAGACTATGGGACCTAGTGGATGATCTGATGATTAATCAGATCTGATGGATGTCTAGTACTCCTTTTTTTTCTTCAAAGCAAGCCAAGATTCACTCCAATCGATTACAGATCCATGATGTTATGCGCATTTGATGAAAACGTATGCACCAAAACAAGAAACCACTAAATCATTCAGAAATCCTACCTCTGATGAGCCAAAAATTCTGAAAAAGTGTCTAAGAAATCCAGGATTAATGGTCGACTAAGATGGTGTGGTCTGCTGATGCTATCGTATTGATCCGAGGTGGGCCCCTGATGAGTTGCTCCAAACTACTGACGAGATTGGTTCCCTGAACCAAAATAATACTCAGAATTCTCCGTTGAGTCAATACAGAGATCCACAAGTCTCTAATTAACTGTTGATCAAGATCGGATGATTGCCTCAATGAACTTTGATGAACTTGGACGACTGATTGGAGGTGGGCCACCAGTGATCAGACTTCAAGATGTTGATGAAAACACTATGTTAACATGCACGAACAGTCATAAGCAAGGTGCCTATGATTGTTATATCACCAGGATTCGACAACCAGGTCGAAGAAGAAAGCTAGAAGGAGAAGGAGAAGAAAGTCTCTGATAACATGTCAGAATTAGAACTTTGAGATGAAGAGAAGAAGCTTTGGAATATTGGATGATCTGGTCAATCAGTCCTTTCTTTACTTATAATGATTACTAGCCTTAATAAAGGCAATTACAATCTATGTATGAGGAAAGAATATAAAGAATATAAATTACAATCTTCTATACATGGAATGAGAATATAAACAGATTGCTGATGAGTCAACTAATCCCACGTGATATATGAGTATGGGCCTATTGTACATGGCGTTGGGTCAGATGGGGCCTTGGGTCAGATGGGGCTAACATAAGGGAGTGGTAACGAGTGTGAGAACTACTGTAGAGAAAAAAGTGAGTTTCCGGTAACCATAGGTTTGCACCAACGGTCAACTTTAAGCACTTATCTCTTTACACTGATAATGGACGAGTCAAGTGCTCATATTTAAGAGGTGGTACCTTGGTATAAATTGTTTTTCCAGATCATATAGTGTTAGTGGATAAATTGGGAGATGGTGTTAAATGCGAAACTTGAGAGAAGGCAGGAGGCTTAGAGTTCCAATAGCTTTAAAGTCAGTCATATAATGACATAATTGCAACTTCAATAGGGATCTGCATAAACCCTAAACATGCCTGAGAATTAAAGCTCAAGAGATAAGACAAAGAAATTCATTCTAAAACCTTGGCTCAATAATTAGTGAGGATGGAGAGACTGTGGTAGAGGTCGAATAAAAGAAAAGAGCGAGATGGTTGAAGTAGAGACTTGTTTCTAGAGTGCTTTGTGATTGGCTAATACTAGCAAAATTAAGGAAAAAATTTACAGGATAACAATTAGACCAGTTATGGCCTGTGGAGTATAATGTTGGCCAGTCAAGAAGCAACACATGCACAAAAAGAGTGTAGCAAAGATGAGAATGTTGACATGGATATTGTGTAAAACTAGGAAAGATAGGATTAGAAATGAATGCATTCAGGAGCATGTGGAGACTTGTTTCCAAAGTGCTTTGTGGGCTAATACCAGCAAAATTAAAATACAGGATATCAATTAGACTAGTTGACCTATGGAGTATAATGTTGGCCAGTCAAGAAGCCGTATGCACAAAATGAGTGTAGCAATTTTTTTATTTTTTTTTTATTTTTTTTTATGTTGAAATGTTGAATGGTATGAGTGTAGTAAGATGAGAATGTTGAGATGGATGTTTTGTAAAACTGGGAAAAATAGGATAAGAAACGAGTGCATTCGGGAGCATGTAGGGTTAACATCAATAGGTGATAAATTAAGCAAGACTTGTTTGAGATGATTTGGTCATGTCAAACACAGGCCAACAACGGCATTGTTGAGGAAAAGGCTTTCTATGCAAACTTTGTAAGCAAGTTTATGGCCCACCAAAAAAAAGGGTTAGGCTGAGGAGGACATGGATTGAAGTAACAAGGTTACATCTGAACAAAAGCAACCTATTTGATGATTTGGCCCAGGACAGACGGGAATGGAGAAATAGAATTCATGTCGCCAACCCCAATATAGTTGGGACAAGGCTCTGGTGGTGGTGGTGGTAATAGAAAAGGAAAGGTGTTGCGTCAATTTCAATTATTATTCTATAAAGACACAAAATTAACAGAAAGTGCAAAAGAAATCTACAGAATTCAGGAGTAGATAGTCATAAATTGAAGAAAATAAAAGTGTAACAAGTTTAAATAAACAATCCTAGCGAACTGGTTCCCTAGTGGAAAATGCACCAAGATAGCTAAAAGGAGAAATCTCACCTTGCTGGAAAAAGAATCCCATATCTAACAACTACTCCTAAGCACCATAGAGGAAACAAATATACATTCCAGTTCCAAGGTTCTGGTGGATTTGACTTGAAGCAACGAGTGAAAGAATCCTGTTTATCCAACACGAGAAATTGTAAGAGAGAGCATGAGAAAGAATAGAAACTCATCAAGAAAGTGATGTCATTGTGGGACTTTGAACTGTTAACAATTAAGGGGAAAAAAGTAGTATTGCAGTGTAAAAGAGCCAACAGAACACATCATAAGAAAAAAAAATCGACTCAGCAAAATGCAATACAAGTGGGTATGGACTGTCACATACAAATGATCATGGAAAATTGATTCTTTTATTTTGATGGAAGAAGAAGAAATCTAGCAAGATTGGAAGAGAAACCAAACAATTCAGCAAATTTAGCAGCACAAGGCCCACAAGCACTGGATTGTCAGATCAATGTTTCTCAACGCATACAGTTTCATTCAATCTTCCAAATACACCTTAAAAAAAAACATTTACCTCCTGGTGATTATTATAAATCACAAAATAATGTAAGATAGAGAAGTTAAAAGTCTTAGCAAAATGGCCATTGGGTTGAAAAAGATCCTATTCAGTCTTCACAAAACCCATAGACTGTCAACAGTGGTAAAAGGTATCCTTGACAGATGAGTACTCTTCATGGATGAACTTTTCTTCTTTTGGAACTGTTTCTTTGTGGTGTGCGTTCATTTTGATCTCATGTTGCCTAGAAACAAGGTTTTGGCTATTGTATAATACAATACACCACAATTACCTTCTAAAAAAAGAGTACTCTTCGTTCATCAGGCCATTGATAGGCATTAATAATCCCTCCATACGAAACCCAATTCTGCAACTTAAGGAACTCATAGAAGAAGCATCATTCTCTTATGAGTAGCTGCAAATGAGAACGTATTCATCTATTAACTTGGGTATATTATCAGCTGCAACTTTCGCAATAAATCATAGCACTAAATGTACTTCCAGTATTAGATACAATGGAAGAGGTTCACAATTGCAACTTTAAGGTTGTGGGTCCAAATCAAGTTACCAAACCAAACCAAACCAAACCAAGCCTTTTCCCACTAAGTGGGGTCGGCTATATGAATTTGATGACGCCAATCAAATCTGTTTAGGGCCACGTCCTCCGTTAGATCCATATGGGCAAGGTCATGTTTAATAGTTTCTTTCCAACTTCTCTTGGTCTCTCTCTCCCTCTCCCACTCCTGACAATCTCCACGCTTTCACACCTTTTAACAGGTGCCTCCGTTAGACGCATTCTAACATGGCCGAACCATCTCAGTCGATTTTCTCTCATTTTATCTCCAATCGGTGCTATTCCTATTTTGCCCCTAATCTCCTCGTTCCTAATCCTATCTCTCCTTGTGATCCCGCACATCCATCTTAGCATTCTCATCTCCGCAGCTTCCATCTTCTTAACATGATTATGCTTTACTGCCCAACACTCTGATCCATATAACAACGCTGGGCGTACCGCCACCTTATAATATTTTCCTTTAACCTTGAGGGAGACTTTCCGATCACACAAGACGCCCGAAGCACTCCTCCATTTGGTCCATCCGGCCTGAATCATGTGGCTTACATCAGTATCAATCCCTCCATCCTGTTGCACCATAGATCCAAGGTATCTAAAATTTTCTTTCTCTACAATCTTTTGTGTGCCCAAACTTACTTCTATGTTACCAGGTGTATTACTTTGACTAAACTTGCATTCCATATATTCCGTCTTGCATCGACTTAGCCTAAACCCTTTAGTCTCTAACGTTTTCCGCCACAATTCTAGCTTAGCATTCACTCCTTCTCTCGTCTCATCCACTAAAACAATGTCATCTGCAAATAGCATACACCACGGCACCTCATCCTGGATATGTCTTGTAATCTCATCCATAACTAGGGCAAACAAGTATGGGCTTAACGCTGAACCTTGGTGTAGACCGATCGTGATAGGAAACTCTTTAGTCTCTCCGCCAGTCGTTCTTATAGATGTCACGACTCTATCATACATATCCTTTATCACCTCAATATATGCGACAGACACTCTTTTCTTTTCCAGCACTCTCCATAGAATCTCCCTAGGAACCCTGTCATAAGCCTTCTCCAAGTCAATGAACACCATATGTAAATCTCTCTGACCTTCTCTATACTGTTCCATTAACCTTCTCAAGAGAAAAATGGCCTCCATGGTTGATCTCCCAGGCATGAAACCAAATTGATTCTCTGAAACGTTTGTTATTCTTCTTAGTCTTCTCTCAATAACTCTCTCCCATAATTTCATCATATGACTCATCAATTTAATCCCGCGGTAGTTTGCACAGTTCTGAATATCTCCTTTGGTCCAAATCAAGTTACCAATTAAAAAAAAAAATCCAATGGTATCATTAGGCTCCAGCCTCCGCAACAGCAAGGTCAAACCCACTCATTATGAAGAGTTAAAGGCACTATCAGTAAATCAATAGAAGTAATAAGATATGTAACTTCCACAGCATACTTGGCCATTGACATGGTTTAATATGGTCCAGGGTACTGAGATGCAGCTTAGAAACCTCTAAAGCCTAGTTTGTAGTTTACATTGCTTTAGAAACAATATTGTCCTTCCATTAGAAACCTATGACTCTCGGCTTTTATGAAATACACCTATAATGACCTATTATCTATTGTCATTTATAAACATAACAGTCAAGCAATGAAAAAGATCTTGTTCTTCAAATTGACCTTCCATTTGAACTTTGAAGAGCAACCATCATGCAAATTGGGCACCAAATAGAATGATTCCATTACCCAGATGCATGAACCAGGGATAGAAGCATGTCAATCATGTTCTGATCTACAGATTTATAAACACAGCCAAATATATTTGAATCTATGGCATTGTAAGATCTAGATTTTAGAAGTGAATTTATCTGTAGATACACTCCTGGTATAAACAAGACCTTACAAATAAGTAGCACCCTGACAACAACCACCGAAAACAAGAGATTCTGGGAAAATGGAGTGATCCTTTACTATCATAGATCCCCCTTCATCATCCTTCATTCAACTATATTTGGTAATTACAAACCCTCTATTAGGGAATTACAATCAATCAATAATCCTATCAAATCTCCACAATAACTGTAGTTATAGTCTTTCAAAGGTGTATTAAAAATACTATACACGTTTACAATCTAGTGATCCATAAGATACACAAAATTATGTTCATTCACACTTCCTTCAAATTGAGGTGGTTCAAAAGGACTCAATTTGGATACTAGAAAATGAAGCATGCCTTGAGTAGTAGACTTGGTAAATATATCTGCAAGCTAAAGCGATAATGATGAAGGGGTAGAAATTTGTCTTGTAACTTTACCTAGATAAAATGATAGTCAGCCTCAATATGTTTTATATGCTCATGATAGACTAGATAAAGTGCAATTTGAATCACACAGTATTATTAGCATAAAGGGGAATGGGAGTCAGAAACTCGATGCCAATTTTATAAAGAATTTTGAAAAACCAGATGGTTTTGGAGCAAGCGGAAGACATTGTGCATTTCTCAGCCTCCATAGAAGATTTTGATTCCTGATCTTGTTTCTTCCACTTCCATGAAATAATAAAATCTCCAAGAAACATACACAACCAACCAATGGCGGAGCAACAAGTTTCAAGACAGCCGACCCAATTGGTATCAAAAGAAATAGTCAGCTGAAGTGGTGATGTAGAGGGAATATACTAGAGTTGATGTCAAGACTGCAGCATCTATAAGAGAGTATAACCAATTTCCTACGATAGGATCAGAATTGGACCCTCATAATATTTATGATATTTAACATTCACTTCCATAGGAGTGTAACGAGTGTTCACAGGCTTAGAATCAGTGAGATGAGCAAGATCACTCATCTCCTTTGTGTATTTGGTCTGAGTGAGCCGAATCCTACATTTGAAATGTGTGATCTCAAGTCTGAGAAAATAGGTGATAGGACCAACTTCCTTCATATGAAAATGCAACTAAATAGTTTGTTGCAGCTGTGGAATTCTGATAAAATAATTACCATTGACCAAGATGTCATCAATGTATACTAAGAGAATAGTAATGACTGTATTTGTCTTCCAAAGAAAGAGAGAATGATCCAAGTGACCCTATTTGAACCCAGAGTAATGTGAAGTTTCTCAAACAAGGCTCGTGCCTATTTGATTCCACAAAGCAATCACCGAGGTTGAAAGACAAACAATGTGATTGCGGACAGGGATGGAACCAGGAACTTTTACTTGGCGGGGGGCAGACTAAAAGAGGCATGTGCACGTTGATCATTTTAAGGAAAACAGAATTATTTGATTAATTAAAATTTTAAGATTATTTCAGTAACAGGAAAAATAGAATATAAAAATGTGAATCCCTCCAAAATGTACATATATTTATGAAAGAAGTTTAGAAGTTCAAATTATAAGAAATTGAAACGATTGAATAACATGTATAAATTTTTTATGAACTTAAAGTAGGAAATGGATTAAAAATCTGGTAAACAAATAAATATGTTAAACCTTGTCAGTATGAAGGAGAATAAAAAATACTGTACATTAACCCCAAAAAGAAATGGAATTAGAAGACATGAAATTTTCAACAC
This sequence comes from Camphora micrantha, assembly GCA_003546025.1. Taxonomy (NCBI): domain Eukaryota; kingdom Viridiplantae; phylum Streptophyta; class Magnoliopsida; order Laurales; family Lauraceae; genus Camphora; species Camphora micrantha. The sequence goes on from QPKB01000007.1 coordinate 11,746,222, forward strand.
ATTGTATTGTGTTACAAAGAGAGATTTGATCCTTTATTACTTTAAACATAAGAACAGATTCGTGCATTCTATAGAGGGTATTTTGGACATGCTATATGATTAGTGAGAAGTTTTCTAATCGATTATTCTAGATTAACTTGGTTCTTGCAACTCGGTGATTATTGCTGCTAAATTAATGGTAATACATAACAATATAACATAATCATATTTAAACATATAATTAATAAAACTGCTTTATGAAAATATAAAAAGAAACTGATACGTGAGGGTGAAAGGAATATGATTGAGCATGTAGCCCAATATAAAAAAAGGTTTTCATGATTTTATTTTATTTTTATTTTTTTTACAAACAAATGCCATGAAGCAATTCCAATTGGTTGCAAGTCATAGTTAGATGAAGTGCCACCTCATTTGAAAAGTATCTTTTGTTGGTACTCCACAAAAATTTATCACCACTATGAACCATTAAAATGCCCATTGCCTCATTTACGTGGTTGTCAAACTATTAGCATCAATCTACAAAACTCATCCATATTGATATTAGAGGGTGAGGTATTGCCTAATCCAAATAATAACCATCACCTATTTCCATCATGAGTGGCTAGCATTTGTTAAACCATTAAAATGTCCACCTTGATCACTTCTGTTTTGAACCATCAACTAGGAAGCACGGACACCTCTCCGGGGCCAGAGTGTCGGTGTCCGACACGTGTCGGACACCGACACTCTCCGGACACTCTCCGACACGTGTCGGACATGCTAAAAAGAGTGTCCTGTTTATTTTTTAATATTTTATATTTTGGACACGCTGGGGACACGTTCCGGACACGTGTCGGATACGTTTGCCTCTTTTAATTGGAAAAAAAAAATAAAATTAGAGTAAAAAAAGAAGAGCAAGGGGGGCTTTTAGTAAAAGGTCATAACTTAAAAGCAAAGGGACCATCCTTCTGCTGCCCTGAGGAGGCCGGGCGATGGGTTTTTGCTGTTTACATGAATCTAGCAAATCTATTTTTGCTGTTTATATATCAAATATGTTCTTTATATCAATTTTTTTATTTATTTATCAGCTCTGCTTTTGCATGACAATTTGGAATTTAGGAATATGAGTTCACACCCCTCCAATGAAGAAGATATAAATAAGCCTATGTGGAAATATGTAACCAAGTTTGAGAAAATTAATGAAGGAGGGGGAAATATTACTTGGCTGTGGAAATAGTATCTTTTAGTATATGATTAGATATATTATTATTATTATTAATTATTAACGTGTCCCCGACGTGTCCGTGTCCTATTTTTTTGAGAAATGTCGTGTCGGCGTGTCCGTGTCGTGTCGTGTCCGTGTCCCGTGTCCATGTCCGTGCTTCTTAGACCATCAACATAGTTAAGCTGAAAATTGACCCATACCTTTTTTATAATATCATTCAGTTCTCTGCTCTCTCCTATGGGAACACTAGCTGGTGCACGCACACCAAATATCCAACCCACTCCAAATGAATAGAAGAATAGAAGAGGAAGAAAATGAGTCCCTATTGAGAACAATTCTCTTATTGCTGCGATCTTAGACATTTACTTATTATTGCCGTAACTATTAAATCAAGGAAGAAGTGGCAAACAGTAAAATTATGAACTATCAAAGTGAAGTTGACGTCACAAAATAAACACCAAAGGAAGTTATCCAATAAGGTAAGAGACCAAAATGGTCTGAGAAAGGGAAGGTAGCTATATTAATGGAGATATATTCATGGTGTGAATTAAGGAAATACAATAGATGTACAGGGATATAAGGTAGAGAGAGAGAGAGAGAGAGAGAGAGAGAGAGAGAGAGAGAGAGAGAGAGAGATATTCAAATTTTGAAGAGGAGGGGCCCTCCCTAGACCCTTCTCCACCCCTAGAAGTAGAAACTTCAAGGCTTTCAAGTGGACACATATAAACAGTCTCCTTGAGACCATGATGTAAAAAGGCAGTTGGCATTCTTTTTTTTCTTTTTTTTTTATTTTATTTTTATTTTTTTTATTTTTTTTTTTTTGTTTGATAATGGAGGGTGTCCCAGCCGTCTAGGCCGGACTAATCCCTATGGGTAAAAAGGCAGTTGACATCCATTTTAATGGGCCATGAATACGTTGCTCCAACTGCAATAAGAATGTGGACAATAATCATTTTACCTACAGGTGCAAAAGTTTCATCTTAATCCAATTTATATTCCCTTTTATTGTCTAAAGCAACAAGCTGAGCCTTGTATTGATCACATGAGCAGTCAAATTTGAGCCATGTAAATCCATTTGCATCCAATTTGAGTGATCACGAATGGATATGGAAAGAGATCCCAGTGTGATTCTCGACTAATACAATCAGCGACTCAGGTCATGAACCAAATCCTAGGGATATTTGAAATTTAGAATTTAAGAGTATAAATTGAACAATTGAACGAATGCTTAAGCGTCTTTGGCACATCCGAGGCCGTGATGGTTTTAATGATGGTCCAAAAAGCGATGATTTTGTTAATCTGTTCCATGATCAATTTCCAATGAGAAGACATCAAAATATGGAACCCTATGAAGACAATGATCGGGATCTAAAGATTAAATTTAGATTCCAGAATATACTGAAATAATGAAAGGAGACAAGTTTTATGATTGGCTAACTACTGTGGAAAAGGAAATTGCATATAAGGATTTGGCCCATCATAGAAAGGTCAAATTAACAGCAATCAAGCTTCGTAGTAGGGACTAGGGCTGATGCATGGTAGGAATAACTTCAAAAATCTCATCAATGCATATGTAAACCACGAATCACATCACGGGAGACGAAAACACCAATCAAAGGTTATTCACTTCCTGCCCCTTTCAAATAGTCGCTATTTCTGCAATTGCAATGTCTTAAACAAGGGTATCGCTCCATTACTCACTGGCCCATTATGGGCCAGAATCTCAAGGACCATGGCCAACTCTGCAGTAGGCGATGTCCGTTCATCCAACTTATCAGCATTCGGCTGCCGTTGAAGAGTCACAAAAAATCAGGATTCCCCAGTCTAGATCATCAGTTTTGCAATCCACAGCTATCCTACATCTAGAGATGAGGGTGGATCAAAGAGTTATGGGCAGCAATCGAGAGAAGATATAGCCGGTAGCCCACTAACACAACCAAATCAGATTGGTCAACAGGGTATGGGTCCAGATAGTCATTGCAAGGGCAAGGCCACTATAACTTGTTTTAAGCACAATGATATTGGCCTCATTAACAGAACATAGAAAGAGATCCACATTGCCAAGAAGGAAGATGAGCCAGATTTTGTTGCGCATGATGACGAGCGAGATTTTGATGAAAGCCTGAAGGCCACAGCTGATGATGATGTTATCTATGGGTATAGCGGCAGATCATTGATGATTTGAAAAGCCCTACTTTATCTAGAGGCAACAAAAGAAGATGATTGGCTCCATATGAGTATCTTCCATACTACCTGCACTCTCAAATACCGCAAGTCTCACTTGAGCAAGAATAGATGCCGTTGCAAGAAAGTGGTCTCACGAGAAGTTGCCAACAAACTCAAGTTTCTGACAGAAAAGCATCCAACACCATACTAGCTCTCTTGGTTCAAGCGTGGTAATGAGGTACAAGTTACAATTAGAATTTAGTTTCCTTTTCCAATAGTGGGTGGCAACCACGATGATATGTGGTATGAAGTTGTTCCTCTGGACATCTGCCACATCTTATTGGGCTGGCTAAGGTAGTGTAATCGTCGCACACTTGATGATGGTTATGAGAATACATTCACCTTTTACAAGGAAATGTAAAGATTTTTCTATGGCCCACACAGAAGAAGATTTCTACGAAATCTACTTTGTTGGGAGACGTAAACATTTTCTAGGAAATGGTGAGCAACAAGGAAACTTCATGATGAGGAATAAGGATTCAGGATTATAAAGAGAGAAAAAAATTAGATGTGCCACCAATATTTGATGAATATGTGGAAGATGTTTGCCATGATATAAATTTAAAAGATCAATTTGTGTCAAACAGCCTGTTGGTACAGCCGAGAACCAAAGCAAGCCAAAACTTGTGCCAAAGCCAGAATAACACTAGTAATGACTTTTGAAACTACTACTCTCTTGACTGATTATATTAATCCATTTTGGAAAGCGGTACAGCCAACAATCAACATAAGAACAAGTTCATGAAGTTACAAGTCAGATTGAAAGGTCAACTTCAGATACTGCGACATCAGATACATGGTGACAAGGCGGCAAATTAAATAGTCAAGAAATTCAAGCTCCACGACAAAAAGCGTCACAAGAAGAGAAAGGGTCAACATAAATTGTGAAGTGATGACACAAACTCAAGGGCAAGTTCCTTTCAACCTGGGCAGACTGATGGCAAGTAGAATGAAGATCACGAAATTGCACTTGCCAAAGCATTCATGGAACCATTTGAGAGCTCTAAGAAGGTCTGCAAGGGCTGGATCAAGGTTTTGAGTACTTCAGGACAAAGATTAGGCCCAAACAGTGATAAACATTCATTAAAACAGCGTAAAATTGCTGTTTTTTAAATATTTGAACTGCAGAGGCAGATTTCTGTAACTTACAAAAATTTGCATGCAAAATTTGCAGCACGTGTTGTTCGGCTATTGCCTAATTAAGGGGACTTAAAAGGTTTAATTCCACAAAGTACCCATACCAATGGATCGGCCAGGGGTCTAACACAAGAACATTAGATCTATCTCATTAAAACATGGACAATGTGCAGCCCACAGAAGCTTTTGTCCTAGAAGGACTGGATGTCCAGATTTCTTAAAAAATGCAAGCTTTGTTAGGATTGTAGCCTTAGCAAGTAAAGTCTAGGTGTATTTATGGTTTGTCAATTTTTTAGGCCCTTGACAGTCCAATTGCATAAATAATATAATAAAAAAAAAAGGAACACCAGATACATTAAAAAAAAAAGTGAGCAAAACACAATGAACACCTTCAGAAAAGCATCATATCTTGAAACCCTAAAATCCATATTCCATAAAAATAAAAATAAAAAGCAAGTTGGGTATATTCAACCACACCCCCTATCAACTATTCCACAATAATAATTCACAAACTTCTCCAAAATCCCAAATCCAACAAATCAAGTAATAATTCACATACAGCTCCAAAATCCCAAATTCAACAAATCAAGTAATAATTCACATACAGCTCTAAAACCCCAAATTCAACAAATCAAGTATACAACTACAAAAAACCGTGATTCCCACAGACCATAAGCAACTGAAACTAGCAAACCACATCAAACAATGAAAAGAAGAAAAAGGAAAAGAAGCTGGGGTTTGGTGGGGGACTTACATCGACGATGGCGCCCGCTGCTTCAGTCAGTGTGGGTGAGATATCGAGCAGATCGCGCCTTGACAATAAAAAGATGATACCAATCAATTGTATGAAGAAATGACGAGAAGAAGAATGAAAGTTTAACAATAAAAACATCAAGCGTTTGATGAAATGAGAGAGAGAGAGAGAGAGAGAGAGAGAGAGAGAGAGAGAGATACAGGAGGAGCTTCTCGTCGTGAGACGTCTCATGGATGGAAGAAACAGTGAGATACTCTTCGATGTTGGGACGATCGAGGTCCATCTCAGAGCTTGAACTGCGGAGTTCTGACATGTTGTGATCTTTCAGTGGACGACACCACACAAACAGAGATTGGACTTTGGAGAGTAGTTTTTTTCTTTTTTGGCTTTCATCAAAAAGAGAGATTTTTAAATAAGGATTTAAGTTTTTACCTTATTTTAAAAAAAAGACACGAGTTTAATAACTTTTCAAATTAGGGCTTAGGCTTTTCCGATGAGTTTTCAATTAAGAACAACCGACCATTTAAAGCTATATATTCCAATGATTTTTTTCCATAATTTTTAAAATATCTAAATTTTCCTTCATTAGCATAAATGTCTATTTCTTTTTGTCATTTTCTCCTTTATTTTTTCAGCGGTGTCCTCTTACGGTGATTAAAAGCAACCAACGTCTCCACGACGATTCGCGGTATGTAGTGGCTATTGGGAGCATGTCATGGGTTCAAATGAAGGGGAGTTTAGGTATTTTTAAAGAAATTAAAAGAAAATGGCAGTGAAAAATACATTTAAATGGCCAGGTGTTTTTAAATGAAAATTACTTGAAAATCTTAAGCCTAAATTTGAAATTTTTTGGAATTTGTGTCCTTGTTTAAAATAAGGTAAAAAAAAAAAAAAAAGAAGTAAGGCCTTATTTGAGATTTTTCCTAATTGTTTTGGGGAGCTGCTATTTGCCCATCCCTTATTGCTCCCTACACATCCATCCATGGGACCTGATGGACCGCTCTAAAAAATTACTTAAATACTCATCCCCCTTTCTTCCCCTTCTTCCTCTCCATACTCGCCGCCCACCTCCGTCCTCTCCCTCTCCCTCCTCTCTCCCTCTCCTTCTCCCTAAAACTCGTCCTCATTTTTTCAACCCTGAGTGGCCGAACAGGAGAGGGAGAAAGAGGGACAGCGATTAGGGAGAGAGAGAGACAAGGAGAGGGAGAGGGAGAGGGAGAGGGCACGAGCGGAGGTGCGTGTTGGACGGAGAGAGGGAGAGAGCGAGAGACAATAAGGAAGACGGAGAGGGAAAGAGGAAGGAGAGGAAGAGAGATAAAGGACAGAGGTGGGTGGTGAGCAGGGAAAGAGGGAAAAAAGGGTGGGGTATTTAGGTAATTTTTTATAAGGGTGATGGATATGCAGGGAGCAATAAGCGATGTGCAAATAGCAGCTCCCTTATTTTTCTCATATTAGATTCCAATGGGTGTGTCACGTGTGCGGCTTTGGTTACACGTGTTGAATGGGCTATTGGGTGGGGAGTGTGAGCGTGTTGCATATACGCTCCAAATGAGTCGGATCTTGGTCGGATTGGGTGAAGTGTGTAGTTCTGATTGGTATCATCGATTTATGGAAGTCTGGAAAGGAGGTTTTGTAGATTAGTGCTCTGCAGTTTCAAACTACTTCAAAAGGGCTGATGTGTTTTTGTTTAGAGTTATGATGAATGCTCCCTTAATTAAGTCAAGCGACCAAAGGCGTGGTTTGTAAACTTTAATTTTAATTAACAAGATCTAAATAGATTCCCATATAAAATAAAATATCTAAATTTATAATTAGTGTGCATGGTGAAATTATTAAAAAAAAAAAAAAAAAAACTTTTATTTCATGACGTAATTGGGTCACACCTTTTAGGAAATTTTGTGATTTTGGCTCCCCTAGAACCTGCAATTTATGTCATTTTGAAAATAAGTTATTTTCATCCAAAAGATATAAATTTTGCATTGTCCACATTTATCCACTTTAGTGGGGACAAAAAAAAATCTAAAAAATGAGCAGCCCCTAGCTTAATTTTTTTTTAAGGTAAAAGCTCAAATTTATAAATAAGCTCTAAAATTGAAAAGTTAATTAGAGGTTTACCAAATCCTCTAATATTTTACGCTAAATCATAAAAGAAGAGCTTTTTTTTTAGAGTTATCAAATGTGCCCTAATTTTTTTTTTTTTGGGTGTTGGATATTACTTAGCTGGTTAAGGGTATTGATAGAGTGTGCTAATATATGAGTTTGATGTCACCTTCAAAGAAAAAGACCACAATGATCACCTATATATTCATGAGTCGGGTTGCAAACGGGTATCCGATTCTTCGATTACCCCAAAGTTCCAACCTGCAAAACACCGGGTCTGTTTTAGGTTCCGATTCATTAACGGGTCCGGGTCCGGAACCCAATTTAGGTTCCGATTGATAAACGGATCCGGTTCCGAGTCCACATAGGTTCCGACCCGTGGACCCGAGACCCGGCTTATGAGCATTTGATGTTGCAAATTGTATCTCAAAATTAACTTTTTTCTTGATATTTTTATGTATAATATTGGAGGTAATAGACTTGATGCACAGTTATAGGTTGAATGATATGCTTGTTTTTAGAAAAATGAAGAATAAAGAGAAATTAGAATTGATTTTGGAATTAGATTCCAATCCTCTAAGTGGACTCGATTCTGGAACCAGATTCGGGTTTTCCTATCGGAACCGGGTTTGGAACCAACAAAACAGATTCAGAGTCAAAATCGGATCCAGAACCGAAACCGTTATTTAAAAACGGGTCCCGATCCACTATGATTCCGATCCGGAATCGTCCTGTTTGCAACCTTAGTCATGAGGATGAGGGTATGGGTCACTACTTATTTCAATCTTACATCTACGGCAGGGGCTTCTTGTGAGATGGTTGCCAATGGATCATGGCCTCCCCTAACGCCATTGAGACCAATTTTGGTTAGGCCACGGGCCTGACAAGGCTTGTTGTAAAATCATTTCAACGAGAAAAGTTTCGCAATCCATAACAATGCAAGCAAGCATACAACAAGTTGGTTGTTTGTAAACAAATCACAACTAAAAGAAGGTATGTGCAATTGATCTTCTGTGGGTCCTCAGCTAGACAAGGTTTTGTTGTGAAACCATACTGTGAGTGTAGGCATGCTGCGCATGCATGCCAAGGGGAAGCTTGTTGAATGCAGCTTTCCTTTACTGTATAAGGAAATTTTTTTTTCATTTTTCATTGACTTGGAACTTGAAACTTGAAAGTCTTCCACGGTCAAGTAGGTGTTGTAGGGTCGGCATATTACTAGCTCTTGGTGTTACTTGCATTGCCTCATGTTTGCATTTGCATTTGCACCAGCATCTGCCATATGTCACAAACTCACAATCACTTTTAGTGTAAATCGGCAACCCAATCAAGAGGAGGTAGGACACTTTCAAATAGAAGCTAATCTCTCTCCTTTTCTTCTCATGTTGTATCCACATGCATACATGAGATGGCACCTACCATTTGGATCCTGCTGCTCTTTGCATTTGCTGCAGGGAGAACTCAAACCTATACTCTCTCAAAACATAAGCTTGGGCTCGACTCTGTACCCAACAAGGAAACCCACCTCATGGAGCTCACCTTCCGGGTATTTCTCCTTTGGGTTCTACCAAGAAGGCGAGGGCTTCGCTGTTGGGATCTTGTTATTGGATGGAACTCCAAACAAGACAGTGGTGTGGACGGCAAACCCCGACGACCCACCTTTCTCTGACAACGCCACTTTGATCCTTACTGAGGATGGAAAACTCATGTTAACATCCCAAGAGGTCCAAACCAAATCAATTATAGACGTACGCGGTATGTTTATTTACTCTGGTTCCATGCTCGACAATGGCAATTTTGTTCTCTACGATTTTCATTCCAAAATCATCTGGCAAAGCTTTGGTCACCCCACAGACACCATTTTAGCAGGTATGGTAGGTTCATATTTGTATTCAAGCGTGTCAAGAACTAACCACGCAACTGTTGGTAGGTTCGGACTCTTCTTCCAAAGTGACCGCCTTTCGCTGGCCCCTGTTAGAGATCGAGATGATGATACCTCTAATTACCACTGGAAGATCGATTTCGACAACAACTTATCCCAGTTAAAGCTAGAAGACTCCGGGCACCTGTACCTAACCAATGATAGTGACAAAATTTCGAAAGAATTTAACTAATGGGTGGCCTTCTAGCAATGAAGCTGTGGTCATTTATCGCGCAACTCTCGACCAAGATGGGATTTTCCGGCTTTACTCGCATAGTATTCACAAGAGTACTGGTGGAGGCTCTACAATTGAGGTAAGATGGCAAGCCCTGGATAACAAATGTTCCGTCAATGGCATTTGCGGATTCAACAGCTATTGCAAATTGGTGGGTAACCAAACAGATTGCATTTGTCTCCCTGGTTTCAATTACACTAACCCCAATGACAGGTCTGCGGGATGCGAAATGAGATGGGGTGACCATGGCCTCGGAAGCAATGAAGAGAAGAGAATAACTTATAGCATTATCACCCTCGAGAACACTGAGTTTCATCCTAATTCGTATGATGCATTGTCGATGGGGAAAGAAGATTGCAAGGAGGCTTGTTTAACAGATGCTAATTGTGTGGCTGCACTGCTCAGTAGTAGTTGTTTCAAACTCAAGTTTCCACTAAGGTTTGGGAAAGCAGGTAATTCTGGAACAACTTCAAATACGCTTTTGGTCAAGTTGCCTAGTGGAGATTGGGCGAAAGAAAACAGTACTTGCACCACTACATCCTCCATTTCCAAGACATCAATCTTGAGTTTAGTAGCTGGTGCGGCGTTCACATTATGTCCGTGCATTACCATGGCAGTGTTTGGTTACTTGCTTTCGAGACGAGGTTTGTGGAGTCATACAAAGTCATCTGAGGGGAAATTTGGTATAGCAGAAGACATTGTTTTGCGGTCATTTTCCTATAACGAGCTTGCAGTGGCGACGAATGGCTTCAATGAAGTCCTTGGTCGTGGCTCTTTTGGAACTGTTTATAAAGGGAAGTTAACCAGCAATGAGAGAACTGTGGCAGTTAAGAGGTTGGAGAAAGTTGTGGAGGAAGGAGAGAAGGAGTTCCAGATGGAGATGAAGGCCATTGGGATAACCCACCACAGGAACTTGGTGCGCTTGATTGGCTTCTGCAACGAGGGTTTCAACAGGCTCTTGGTATATGAGTACATGAGAAACGGTTCCCTTGCAGATTTTCTCTTTAAGGCTAAAAGATTCCCTCCTTGGTGTGATAGGTTGAGAATTGTACTGGAAGTTGCTAGGGGCATACTCTATCTACATGAAGAGTGTGAGCCCCATATCATCCACTGTGACATAAAGCCTCATAACATACTCATGGACGAGCTTTGGACAGCAAAAATCTCTGACTTTGGGCTAGCAAAACTGCTGACACCGAATCAAACAAGAACCTTCACAGAACCTAGAGGCACAAGAGGATACCTGGCCCCATAATGGTACCAGAACAAACCAATATCAGTGAAGGCAGATGTATACAGCTTTGGGATTGTATTGCTAGAGATTGTATGTTGCAGGAGGAACATAGAGTTAGCCGCTGAAGATGATGAGATCATTCTTACTGATTGGGTTTACAAATGTTATGAAGCGGGGGAGCTTGTTAAGCTATTTGATGGTGAAGAAGTAGAAAAGAAACAGTTAGAGAGGATCGTCAGTGTGGGCTTATGGTGTATTCAAAGTGAACCTGCTCTTCGTCCTTCAATGAAGAATGCAATTCTGATGATAGAAGGGCATATGGATGTACAAGTTCCTCCATTCCCAACTTCTAATTAGTCTTGTGATGTTCTACTTTCATTAGCAAACCATGTCAAGAGTTCGTTTAATTTTATGCAATTCATGTTTCCATTTTTAACTTTTCCTCATTAAGTTGTTAAAAATAAAACAACAACAAAATTTCTAATCATATGCCTCACAAGTATGTATTCTTGCAGTTTTGGTGTATGTATAATTATGTTAATGGTGGATCTTCTAATTTTGTAGAAAATGAGAAAAAAAATATATGTGATTCATGATGTGTTTGCATTCACTTGGTTGAACCAAGTAGCAATGGGATTACAGATAGGTTAGCTTGTCTCAAAGTTAAAATTTAAGTTTGTCAAGCTCAGCTGGGCTTGGCTTGATTACTGTTCAACCCAAGCTAAAGCCTAATTCATCTTTTTCAAGTTTATATTTCTATTCCCCACAAAAAAAAAAACTTCTTTTTTTTTTTTCCTAGAACTATCTTCTATTAGTTGTCTAAAGAGATCTTTGTGTTGTTTGTATAATAAAAGTATTCACATAACCCATTAAAATACAAGCGTTTCATCGCTGCAGATTGTTGTACTTTCAGATAAGAGAAAAACGAAAGATTAATCAAGAAGAAGAAATATTATTTTCTTCGCTCTCTTACATTTATATATCTTGTTTTCCATTTATATCATCATCTTCATTGAGCATAACTTAACTTTTTTGTCCTACATCATTGAGGACAACTTTATATATATATATATATATATATATAGCGGTTTCTATTTTTTTTAATTTTTTTATTTTTGTTTGAACTTGTTCTTATTGCATTTACAGTGACCCAGGTGCCAACAAGCAAGAGGAATTTTATGATTCCACTCTTCATTCCAGCAGCATGACTAGGTCCACTTATGTGCAACTCTGTTCTTGAATAAATACTGCAAAAAAAGGTTCTTTAAGAGACACATTTTCTTTGATGAGAAGTTGCAAAAATAAACTAACCATTCATGATGCCATCAAAAACCATTTTTTCAGGTAAAAGGATTAAGACAGTTTTAACATTACAGAAGAGCCAAGTTACCTATTTTCACTTGGACAACATAGAACCTATACTGCATAGCTATATTAAAAACCATCAGAAACATATAGTGAGATATTACTCAAATGAATAAGTTCTATGCTGCTCTCTTTTGTATTAGATTCATTCAATCTCCTCCTAGTTAGGATCAAGACTCGATTAAAAACAACATTGTGCTTTACTAAAGCTGATAATCATATTCTTTGATAGGATGAATCCCATGGAAAGTAAGCCACTACATGGTTCAAAAATAAACAACAGATGCACTCAGTCTACAGTAAAGTTGAGAAGCAAAACACAACAATATCTGTTGAGGAAGGATCGCTGGCCTGCCCTAAAGAGGAACTAGGTGCCACTTCAATGCATTTCTTTAGCTGTGAATCTTCTTCTGTACATACTTTTTTTTTTTTTTTTAATAACCTCTTCTTCTGCACATACCCCCTTTTTAATAACACTTAAAAAATCCATCAAGGGAAGTGATCCATGCTTTTCTTCACCCCCGGTCCCATGGTAGGCCCCACAAGATGAAAGAGGGTTTGTGGATTAACAAGCTTCCGCGTCTATTGTGCTAGCTCTACAAAATCAAAACTACTTAAAATTAATGCTTGATATCTTGTATGCTCTTCGACCAAATTTCATTCTAATAGAAGATGACCTCACAATCAAATTCATTATATATAAATTCTGAGAAAACTTTTATAATATTATGCTCAAGTGTTCAATACTTTAAAAAGTATAAAATCGGCCTAACTTTTACTTAGGGCCTATTTCTTTTTTCAAAATTTCTTATGGGAATTTCTGGTGTTGGGAAGTTCTAAATATGATGTGATGGCTTGTTCATATCATGTTTCTTTGTTAGAATTTTAAGTTTTATCTGCCTAAAAAGTCTCAAACAACCTTTAGAATCCTTAGAATGCCATCCTTCTTGGCATTTGCAAATCCTCCACCCAAGAGAAAAATTTAGGAATTCCAAACAAGGAAAACATTTGGAGAATTTAAAATTTCTCTAGATATTAATTCCCTAAATTTTGCTAAAGAAACACCCATTTGTAGCACCTCATATGTGTGTGTGCGGCCTTGACTACAAAATGCCCTATGTTAATAATAATAATAACGACGGCAGCGGCGACGACAATCTCAAATGAGAACCACATAGAAGCATGACAATCGAGGAAGGGCGGATGGGTGCCAAACCCGGGATTAGTGACCATCAGGCATGTTTTGCTCGTGTTATTGTGAGCACCAGTGCTCACTTGAGGAGAAGAGAACTTGGGAAACCCAAAAGCACTCAAAAATTTTCATTATTTATTGTCCTGTCTAACTCTCAAAAGTGGCATTACAATGCTTTAAATAGGAGAAAACCAAACCTACATCTAATATGGACCATCCAAAAACACATCGGGGGCAGAATTAAAATATCTAATTAAAAGACAAGAACTACTTAAAATATAATTAAAATTACTTAATAAAATAAAAATAGATGGGGTAAGCCCATTGGCTGGCTGATCCACGGGTCTGTCCTGCATCATAGGAAATTCAAAATTGATAAAATTCAGCAGCAGTTCAAATTCCAGCATTTGGAATTCCCAGACAACCCCCAGAATTCTACATATTCTAGTAAAGATACTGGACCTAGAGTCAAACTGAAGCAACGGTATCCGCTTTAAGCTCCTCTTGGTTTTGCTTTGCCTGTGAACAACAGTTAATAAATACCCAAGATAAAGTTTGCAATGTATGCTTCTTGCGAGTGATGTGACATTCACTAATCTGACACATAATTCAAGTAAATAATAAGGTAGGGAATTAGCAAGCATAAGCTGGAAAATTGAGAGCGAAAGCTCAATTGATGTATGATGGAGAAGATAAGTAGTCAAAACTGAAGATAAACTAGTACCCCATTGTGAAATATATTTTGACATCAACAGTGATGCAGTATAGACCCGTGATCCATGGGCCGACCAGGGCCACTGGACCTAATTTAGGATAATGTCCAGCCCATTAATAGGGGAATGCCTACTTTAGGAGCTTTATTTAATTTTATTTTCATATTTTGTTTATTTTGCAATTAAGAATATTCACATAAACGTTTTGTTTTAATCTTAGTGGGATGTAAAGACACCCACCACCAAAAAAAAGCCCAAATCTGGATTTGGTGATATTTATCAGGGAAATAACCTCCATTGTTATAGGTGTTGGGTTTAGGGCAACAGGCAGAACAGAATCTGAACCCACACAAATTCCACTGTCCAAGGACAAGCCATGTCACACGAGTAATTGACTTTCTAATGGATGTGAAAATAAAATCACCTGCAATCAAGCGCACCCCAAAATAATCACGTTGAACAGCAAGTACAAAACAATTCATTTTGAGATCCCAAAGATTCTAATGAATCATAATATGACAACATAGGTATGCAAATAATGTGGCAGCTATATTTTTATTAGCAAAACACAAGAAAAAATACATCATCTTCTCTGAGAGACATTTTTTCTTGGGACTTTATGAAGGAAGTTCGGAGACCGGGCTCTTCGGACACAACATTTTGCATAGAAGGATGCTTTACCTCAGTGATGATTGTGCTGGACATAGCGAAGGCCACAGTATTTACATATGGCAGGATCCTTCAAATCAAGACATATGAATTCAATTGGATGTCCAAGAGCAGGATTGTTGTCTGCAACCAGTGTCACCAAAGAATTGTATCAAAGGAGATGTAGCGTGAATGCGTGATAAAGGAGATTGAGTATGAGGTACTAAAGGTACAGATACATCAGAGAGTGTGGCTTGTCCTGTTACCCAAATCCATATTGGTTGGGTCAATAATTCAGTAATCCAGACTGTGCACCTGATATTTTTCACCACAAAGGGGGAATCCAAAAATCCTCCATATTGTAAGAAAGGTGATCCATATCCTATGATTAAGTAGAACTAGATGGGGCCAAGAAAGAAAATATAGCAGAATTTTGAAAAGGTCAAGGGCTTATACTAGGTTCTTCCAACAGTTACATTCTTTTAACACACTTCAGCAACTGTTCCCCATGGGCCCAGCCCCACTCATGAGGACTCTGCAAGACCTTGTAATTCTTGTGAGAGAAGCAATTTTTTTTAAATGGGCGATAAGAGTTACTGAGATATACCTCCTTCACAAGCAACAATTCGACCCTCAACTTTGATGGGAGGAACTTCGTTAATTAACTGCATTGGAGATTTCTTGCTTGTATCCTGTACCATAAAGTGAAGTCTTTT
Organism: Camphora micrantha; assembly: GCA_003546025.1. NCBI lineage: Eukaryota > Viridiplantae > Streptophyta > Magnoliopsida > Laurales > Lauraceae > Camphora > Camphora micrantha. Next base: position 11,761,664 of record QPKB01000007.1, read on the forward strand.
AGAACTGATGATTTTGCCAGTGTTCAATAGAAATCTTCAAGAGCATATCTTAGAACGAACACACATTAAGGAGAAAAACCAAATGAGTACACAGAGACATCCTGAATTCCTGATCTCTGTCGTGGACAAGCTTTAAATTCAGGAAACCAAGAATTAAAGCCTGAAATCTTCTCTTTTGTAGATAAGCTTGAGAATGGTTTGAATCAGCCAGACATTGTAATTTTTAAACTGATGAAAATTAACCATATGGTTCTGCATGCTTTAAGTAACGTATCACATCATAATGAGTACAAACTATACTTCATAACGTATATTAGAATGCATTCATTATTTCCATAATATTAGATGGTGTGCTTAGTTCTTACCAACATGTTGGGATGGTTATAATGACCTACACGTGTCTAAGAACTGAAGGCAAACAAACAAATTTCAGAACAAGCAGTTGACCTCAAGGATTACCATTCAAAAGACTACCTTTAACAAACACCATAAGAAGGTATCATTAAGTTCTATACACAAGTGTCTTAAATACAATTTAGTGCCATGTAGAGTTGTGGATGTTGTTGCCTGGAAACGCAAGTTACTCGGGACCATTCTCTAACACCATATCTTTAATTAATCATGATGTGCACATCTATTGGATTACTGCGTTTAAGAGTCAGGAGACAATAGCCTGGTAGAAATGGTTGAAAGGTGCTAATTGGAGCAAGCAGAAGGTTGCAGGTTTGAGCCATGTTACCATTCAAAAGAAAAGGCACTTGGAACAGAAAATGATTAATGCGCTTTGTAACATTTAAAGAAATAACCTCTAAGGAAGTCCAGTAGTAAAATGCCAGTGAAAGAGCTAACTACTTGGTTCACTAGTACCCTGAGATCAAAGACCCACAACAATTGGTTTGAATCAAGAAAGCCATACTGAGATATCATCATTTCCAAGGCACCACAAAGTGGAGCGGCTTAGGGCTCTTTTGGCTAACATCACCATCTCCAAGTCAACTAATATTATAGTTCACTCCCATCAGTGCAGTTATTCCTTATGGAAATCAGATTCTGCCTTCTTCAAATTTGAATTCTCTGAAACAAGAATAGAGTAAGACGGAAACCCTAAGCATAGCAGAATTTGCCTGTAATTCTTGAAGTGCCAGAAAAACATGAGAATTAGATGGGTTTTTAAAAGAAAAACAATTGTTGAAGGTGTGAGACTGAAAGTACATCATGTGTGGATTAAAAAAGGGATGAAGGGGGGAGTAAGAGATGAGGGAGAGAGACAAGGATCAGAGAAAGGAGGGAGGACTAAGAGATAAGGGGCGGCGGCGGTGGGGTGGGGGGGGGGGGGGGGGGGGGGGACAGAGTGCGCGCGCGCGCGCTGAGAGACAGGGTTTGGTAAGAGAGTGAGATGGGACAATGCAGAGAGAGAGAAAGGAGTGAGAGATGGGAGAGAGGTACGAAGGAGATGCGTACTTTCGAAAAAAGAGTCCTTAGAGATTTTCGTTGGAAGGATGTGTTGATCGACACCTTGGATTTTCATGTGTTTGATTCCCCTAGATTTACATGGTGCACATGTTGCATGGGTTGTGCCTGTGCCAGAGTCGGGTCAAATGCCACGGGGATACCCTCATCAACACAAAAAAGGGAGCTGCTATTCACACATCCCAGATTGCTCCCCGCACATCCATCCATGGAACCCTTGATGAACCACTCTAAAAAATCTCCAAACTACCCCTCCCTTTCTTCCCTCTCTCCCTCCCCCTGCTCGCCTCCCACCTCTACCCTGCACCCATCTCCGCCCACTCCCACTCCCTCTCCATCTCCTTATCCATGTCTCTCTCCCTCTCCCTGCTCGCCGCCCAACTCTGCCTAGCACCCACCTCCGCCCTCTCTCCTTTTCCGTCTCCCTGTCTCCCCCTCGCCCTCTCCTTGATCGTCATACCTCTCCCTCCCTCTCTCCCTCTCCCGTTCGGCCACTCAGGTTCGGCCACATAGGGCCGAACAATATACTCATTTTTTCAGCCCTGAGTGGCCGAACGGGACAGGGAGAGGGGCGACGATAAGGGAGAAGGAGAGGAGAAAGAAAGAAGGAAAGACAAGGAGAATGAGAGGGAAAGGGTGCGGGTGGAGGTGGATGCCGGGTGGAGTTGGGCGGCGAGCAAGGAGAGGGTGAAGGAGATGGAGAGATGAGGGAGAGGGAGGGAGATGGGGAGAAGGAGAGGGAGAGAGGACGGAGGTGAGCGTCGTGCAAAGGTGGGCGGCAAGCAAGGAGAGGGAATAAAGGGAGGGTTAGATTTTTCAGAGGGGTTCATCAAGGGTCCCATGCATGGATGTGCAGGGAGCAATAAGGGATGTGTGAATAGCAGCTCCCCACAAAAAAGGGATGCATCCCTATAGTAGTTTTAAAATTCTCGTTCTGCAGAGGCCCTGTTTGGTGCAACGTTCCAAAAAAAAGAAAAAAGAAACAGCATCTCAAATACAATTCATCCATTTTTATCACCTAGGGGCATGCCCCATGCAGAACATTCCTTGAGGAAGCCAAACAGGGCATTTAATCCCCACCGTGGAATGATTTGTTTCTTGCATCTTGAGGATGCATCCTTTGCATGCATATTAAACAAGGGATCTCATCACATCAGTTACTATGGCTTATCTAATAGCAATGACGACTACCTAAGGGAATATAAGCATGACATATGTAAGCTAGTGATCAACTTAAGGGAGCAAAGAGTTTTGTTGGTCCAAAATCATTACTTCAATGCAACCTTAGGTTCTAATGCAAAGAGATGCATAATGTCCAGGTCGTACTTCATACACTACTTTGAACAAAAAGAATTCTAGATGCAGTCAAAATGGAATCCACAAGTTTACAAAAAAAGAAAAATATATATTTTGCAATATGTATATATCAATCTCTTTCATTGATGCTCATTAAATAGAGTCCGGATCCTCTGAGGATTTCCCCCACGGTGATCGTGAGTGGACCAATCAAGACCTGCCACATCACCGCGGGCAGCCCACCATGCACGCGGGCAGCTTGGCATACATCCGGGCAGGAGCTGCCCACGATGACGTGGCGGACCATGATTGGTCCACTCACGGTCACCGTGGTAGATGATCCAGATTCCATTAATTAATGTCAATCTCCAGCTACCAAGTCTAAATGTAAATGACTTTTTCATGGGTCTTACATTTAAAATATTTTGATAAGGCTTTAAACAATAGTTAAACCTACAATGTTTTGGAATAGTAACTGATATATATATAATAAACCAAAAGGAAGGCCAGGATTACAAAACAAAGAAAACGAACAAGAAAGAGAATGAAAAAAGGTTAATGAGTGCTATACCCACCAGCTATGATGCCCAAATACGACATGGATATGACAAGGACATGCCATAGATACGGCAGGGACACAGATTTTATACCAAAAAAATGAAGCATCGGATACGATACGATATGATACTTTGCCTATTTTGAAGTTCTGCGCATCATAGCCCACCAGCCCTCCAACAAAAGCCAAAGATAAAATAAATAAAAAAATCAACACTCAAAACTACTCTGAAGCACCTCTCTTAGCCGACACATCAGCCGCCTCATTCTCTAAACAAAGAATTTGCGAGAGTCTCTACCACAATAACCGAAGAGAGAAACTTAATTTTATTGAGATAAAAATAGAACTTCCAAGGCCCTAGTGGAATTCAACACCCAATATAAAACATTACAAGAATCACTTTCCACAGTCAAAGGCACATGAAAAGAAGATTTTCAACAGTTCAAGGATGGCTAGAATTTCTACTTCATTTGAATCTTCAACACCTACAAACTTTGAAAAGGATAGAAAAATATGACCTTCGTGATTGCGAAGAACACCACCAATACCAGCCAGCTCCGGCTTTCCTCTAACTGTCCCATCAACATTAAACTTAAAGGCTCCAACTAGAGGAGGAAACCAGGAGGAAACCATTGACCCTGCTCACTAACTTTCATAGAACGACAAGCTCTACACCTCTCATTGTTAATAATCCAATCAAAGTCCATTTTCTTGAAATCTTTCTTGAACATAGCCCATTTACCTATCCACAACTTCACCAAGTTTAAAGTATCTTGAAAGAAGGCCATCTCATTTCTAAGAATCCTACTATTTCTTTCTTTCCATAAGGACCAAAGAATAACAAAAGGAATGAGCTTCCAAAGAACTCTCCAGCGTCCTGAAAATGGCTCCACCCTCCAAGGCAAAAAAAAAAATTACATAAAGATGCTAGATACACCAAGAAACCAACAGCCATCCAAGAAAAAACATCATAATGAACAAGCAAGGTCACACTACAAGAACACATGGCTAATCAACTCACCCTCCTTGCCGTACAAGATAGAAATGTCTAACAGACTTAGCAGATATGCACCTCCTTCTAAGATTATCCACCTTCAACACTTTCCCAGGTGCCACCAACCAGCAATTGACAAAGTTGCTAGCCGGTAATCCCAAAACCAATTGGTGATAGGAAACTGCACAAACAACTACTTAACACCCCCCTCGGGAGGGACACCATCCGGACCCAAAGCACATGCCTGCACAAGACTACAACACAGCATGGGGCCTTAAAAGCCCTACGCACTTGCGCCCACACAAACACACAACGCGGCATAGAGCTTTTTTTTTTTTTTTTTTTTTCCTTGCATGGTTTCGAGCCCAAGATGTGTTGTCTCTAATACCATGACAAAGTTGCTAGCTAGGAATCACCAAACCAATTGGTGATAGGAAACTACACAAACAACTACTTAACCGTTAACACAAACAACCTCCACAAAGGGAGGAGCTACACCCATCCACAAGCATGATAAAAGATGAAAATCTCTAGAAGGAGTGTCTAAAGACAAATAAAAAGACTTCACAAAGAAGAGCTCGTTGGGGTTTGGCTTCCAACTATGCTCATCCTCTTCATCCCTGCATTAAAAAAAAAACACTCAATGTAGACTCATACTCTTGATTCATCAAAGTGATGAAGTCTTCTCCTAAATGACATTACCCATGAAGCACCATTGCCATCCACAACATAACACTCTTTGACTTAGGACATTTTATTAGACACCATGGATCAAAATAGGGGCCGCTATTTTAGCACAGCTACGGGGCCGCTACGGAGTAAGACAGATTCCTACTTTCCAAAAAAATTAAAAATATATAATAAGACTTATTTCTTTTTTTATTCTCTCCAAATAACATTTCTACGCAACTCTTCTAACCTTTTATGTTTAAAAGAACACAAAAAAAACACATTATCTTGCCGAAATACAGTCGATACATAGAGTTCTTCTGAAGGGTTCTTCTCTAGGTACATCCTATGAGACACCTCCTTTGGTAGAAGTATTTTTTTTCTCCAGGTACTCTTAAGTTTTAAGTCTTGACTTCATTACATAGTTCTTTTTTTCTTATGAGCCTTTCATTAGTTTCTAAGTTAGCATAACTAAGCAACATGAATAAAAGTGAAAAAAAAAAATGATCATTAAAATTATTTTCTATTTATACAACGACCTCATACAATGAGGGGACCGCTATGCCCCCTTATCTTAGTTACTTTTGGAAAAAAAAATACATTTTCTATCATTTTCCAATATTATAGATTTTTTACAATTTTTTTCAGATTTTTTTGACGATTTTTTCAAATCGCACCGCTATGCAGCGTTTTGGTGGCATGCTGCTATGCTCACCGCTACCGCTATTTTCATCCTTGTTAGATACCACGTCACCACCCTAAACACTATAGGGAATAAACTCGACAAAGAACATATCCATCCAGCCATCCAGTCGAAACAAAACTCTCCTACAATCCCTGACTTTGAAACTAACCCCCCTATTAAAAACCTCCCCATTAACACAAGACACATCCCCACAACATGAGTTTTACCCCAACCCCTAGACCTTTTGTACCTAGGGACTCTTCTAGGGACCCTCCCCCCACTCATCCTCACGATATTTAGATAAAGTAATCCTCCTCCATAAGGCTTCCTTCACTTCTCCAAATCTCCACTGCCATTTGGAAAGAAGCGCCATATTTTTTAGGGCAAATCTCCCTAATCCCAAACCACCATGCAGTTTAGCCTTAATGACATCACAAAACTTTCATCAAGTTCAACCTCCTCTTTCGTTGTTGCCATCCCATAGAAAATTTCTCCGGAAGCAATAAAGTATTTCGATCACCCCTGCTCACATCTTATACAAAGACATGTAGCTTTGATTGGAGTAATTCAACCCCTCACAGAAAGGAAACTTTTTGAACTTCTCAACAACAATATCCCACATTTTCTTTTATATATATAAATATATATATATATATGTGAGCAGTGCTCTCCTAAGCTGAAGCTTAGCTTATCATAAGCTAGAATAGTGTCGGTTCCACCAATCAAAGTTGATTATATCTATTTTTTGCATGATGGAACTGGAAAATCCAATTCTAATTGGATTTATCTTGATTTTGGAGACGATTATCAAGCAAAAAACAACGATAATCGACTTTGATTTGTGGGACTAACACCATTTCAGTTTAGGAGAGCTGGCCCCTATATATATATATATATATATATATATATATATATAAAGATCCCACATTTTCTTAGATCTAGCATTTGCCCCAATAGGCAAACCTAGATACCGAGTCGAAAGACTTCCAAACAATTGAAAAGATTTCATTCTACTTTATTTTCCCATCAGTTTCATCAAACTTGATCCAATGGCTAGGACTGTTTTTTTGATAGGCAACGAAGAAAATATATTAATAAAGGAAAGAGAGTTACAAAGAGGCCCGACCAAAGGGCACTATGGTATAAAAGCATTATACAACAAAACAAGTTACATAGTGAAAGCTAATAAGTTAGAAGACCTATCAACCCCTTGCTTAGCTAAAGAGTCTGCAAAGCCATTTGCTGTCCTCCCAACATAAATAAAGCTCACTTGAATTGAAGACAATAGAGGTCTAATCTCATTCAAATAGAACTGAAATTTCCAAGGAAACATAGCCGAAGAAGACACCCAAGATAAAGCATTAAGAGAATCACTTTCAACCACAAGTGTAGAACGAAAAGAGGTTGAAGTGAAAATCCGGATAGCTTCTAAAATAGCAACAACCTCAGCCTCATTAGACTCCATATAACCCACATACTTTGAGAACAAAGCCAACACAATGCCTTCACTATTGCGAAGCACCCCACCAATACCTGCCGGCCCAGGTTTTCCCCTAGCTGCCCCATCCACATTGAACTTAAGCACACCTTCCGAAGCAGGAGCCCAGGAAAACACCTTTCTCATTTTCTTAACTCCACAAAATAGAGAGGCTTCCCAATTGTGCAACACACCATCAACTCTTAGACTATCAAACTCACACTTGAAAGCAGTTAGCAGCCCATTTGGCAATTCGAGCCACCACCAATAACGTCAAGTCTTCCACTGACGACGAGGACCTTTTGAACACTCTATCATTCCTCTCTTTCCACACAGACAATAATATAACAAAAGGTACAAGTCTCCAAAGAACTAACCCACACCCGTAAAAAATAGAGCAACTCCAAGCTTCAATCATCCCTGCCAAAGTCCCTAGGCTACACCAAAGGACACCGCACCGCAGGAGGAGCCTACACCATAAGGTATGAGAAAACTCACAATGGATAAATAAATGGTCTATAGTCTCCATCCCCTTCCTGCACAACAAACATAAGTCTGAAATAGCTTCAGAAGCCAAGCCTCTCCTCCTAAGGTTATCCGCTGTAGAAACCTTCCCCAAAATAGCAAAACGGCTAATATCATATACACCCTCAATCCATAATTCACCCATAAATATTGTAGGTCAATTTTGGGCGTTTGAGTAGGTTTAGTAGGCACCACCCGAGGGATTAGTCCTTTTGGATCAAAGAATACCCACATCAGAAAAAAAAAATATATGGTATGTCAATAGACCCCACCAAAATACCACATTATCACAGCTGATGATTAGTCTAAAAGACAAAAAGTCAACATCCATTGGTTGCATATTTCCAGTAAGGGAACAACTAAACAAAGAAGTACTATTTTTTATTTTCTATTTTATTTTAATTTTTTTTCTTGTGTAAACTTGGAATTGAAACAGTGTCTATCATGATTTGAGAAAATGCGCCTTTTTTCTTTCAAATTCAAAACAGTGCAATGCACAACCAAACGCGACATACTTCAAGTAGTACTTAGCCCTTGAGACAGTGCATAAAACCTCAACTGAAGAGGTCTTTTTTTTCTTCTGCCCAAAATCACCAGCCCTAACGCTAAAGGAAACCTTTGGAATCCTGGATTTTTGGCTGCCACATTTGAAAAACCTGTATTTCTCATCATTCCCATAAAAACACATCATTTGGCAAACATTAGAACTTCTATATTAGAGGTTTTCGAACCCCATCTCTCCTCTCAAAAAGCCACAACTTCACAAAATCCCATGAGAGAAATTTTTCCAACAGCACAGGAACCCCAAGACTTCAAAATCCAGGAAGCATCTCCCGACACAAAATTACTGTCAAGAGCATTTCAGAAATCCCAACATCATAAAATCACATAACAAATGAGATTCACTTCCAAATATGCCCAAGTTTATTTAGAGCAGCTGAACTAAGCCTCTAACTAAAAACCCCAATTCCATAGTTTGAATTCCATCAATTCTCACACAAACCTACTTGGTTTGACCATTCTTCATGCAAAAAAAAAAAGACACAATTTTTAACTGATTTTCCAGGACAGAGGAGGAAAACAAAATCCAATGGGGAAGTGGAGACTGAAATTCCACTTCTGTGCATATAATGAATCCTCACATTACACAAGCGTGCCCCAATGCAAGGATTCCACATTCCGCAAATTAAACAAGCACTTCAAATCAAATCCTCTGGTCACAAAAGAATAGAGAAAAGGAAAGAAATGAATCCGATCGCCCAAGAACCCAAATCTACACAAGATCAGGGAAGAACCCTAATGATTATTAAGAAGAAAGGGGAAAAAAAAAAAAAAAAAAACCAAGAGGCCCTTCAGTCAAATCCAAGGCAAACAAAGGAGAGGAGAAAAGGGGATTTCTGAGGGGGGGAACAAGAATACCTGCATCCATTTGGCAGTGTGATTGCTGATCAGAGAGAGATTTCTGGCGTTCGATGGGAGAAGAAATGGATTCTCATAGGCTTTGAAGAGGTCCGAAAGCAACATCGCTCCTTGTTTTTTAGCCATTGCCATCGATGCCGCAGACAAAGGAACGACGACTCCCTCTGCCGGTTACGAGTTGGCTGGTCCATTATATTCACATGATTCGCCCCTCACCATATATTATTTGTGAATTTTACCTAAAAAAGCATGTTAGAGGTTGAGTAATCAAAACAGGTATTCATAGTTTTGATGTAATAGAATATAGTGTTGATGCAATAGAATTGGTATTCACGCCAAAATACTCCTCCTTTTTTTTTTTTTTTTTTTGCCTTTTTTCAATTAACGCTCACTTAATATCGAAAGTTAGTGTTGACATCGTCCCTAATTCGTCTTCTCCAACATTTATCATATACGATTACTGGTTTTCTGTGCCAAAATGAACCAGAACAGAACTCTCCTCCAATATTGAATATTCCTTGTTGAGGTTGTTGATCCTCATTTACGAGGTAGACATAGCATAGTTTGACCTTCTTTCATGTGTTATCTACCATAGAGTCTGAGTTTCATGTTTAATTTCAAGAAAAGTATATTAGGATTTTGATATATAGTTTATTCATTTCATTATCTTTGTTGTATGATTATTTTTTGGTGGCTAAATCATTAAGGTTAGGACCTTTTGAGGAAGGAGGAAAGGAAACCGCCGGGGAAAACGATGGGAGGAAGAAGGGAAAAATGGAATAAATGGGGTTTTGGGCGATTTGTATGGATTTGAATGTGACGACGTTGTCACACGTTTAAATCTTTAATAAATAAAAAAAACGAAAGTGGTCACAGGGGATGACTTCGGTGCCATATTGACTAGTGGCGCATTTTTCGATTAATGGCTATCTAGAGTCATTTTTTTCGTAGTTTTATCTATATTATTTTATTTAGAAGGACAACTATGGGAACCACTGATTAAGGACGATTGATGGAATGTGATATTTTGAATGGGCCATATATCAAGTTTAGGGTCAATCACATGCACATAACCCCTTCATCAAAGGTCTTGCACGACTTCATATAATAAAAGATTGACTCTCAGTCCAACGGTCCAGTCCAACTTAGATGATGAAAACTTGTTAGATCGATGAAATTTAGAGGATCCTGCTTGTGCTTTTGATTTTGTCCCACTTGAACTAAGTGGACTTTAACATTTAGTTTGCCAAAAGAGTTAAAAATTAAAATAAGAAAACAAAAATCAGATTTGCTAGCTATTTTAATGATATGTTTTAAATGTGATAATTTTCTCGTGCGAGCTGGGCATAAGCGCTGTTTGTGATGCGGACTCTATGAAATTAAAGGAGTCCTACCTTTGGTGATTGGTGAGTGTCCTATGGAGGAGAAAGTTTTTCCTATTAGTTGGTCTTATATCTAATTATGAAAGTTTTTCCTATTAGTTGGTCTTATATCTAATTATTAATTTATGATATCTTATCACGTGTGATGTTTTGAGAAGTAGAGGATGTGAAATGTGTATAACAATATATTTAACACATGAATGATTTTATTGTTTGAAACTCTCATTTTGATTGTGATAGTGGGTCCTATTGAGGAGGACTTTTGGTTTTATCTATCAAAAATATTTCTCTCTCACACACACACACATATATCAGCGGTTTTGTGCGAGCGGCTCGTGTGGGTGGAACAACAGATGCAAATGCAATTGAAAATTTCACTGGGCCCCATGCTTTCCCATTTCCCCCTTTCATCTTTGGCATACCTAATCGAAACTCGCTGTTGCCACTATCTCAGATCTCTCTCTTTGCTGCGCTAATCTGTCCCTCTCTCTAATCTCTCTCTCTCTCGCTGCTGCGCTCTCCCATCTCGCTCTCGCTGCTACTCTCTCCCATCTCGATCTCGTAGCTGCTCTCTCCCATCTCGCTATTGGTCTCTCCCATCTTGATCTCGCTACTGCTTTCTCCCATCTCGCTCTCACTGCTGCTCTATCTCGCTGTGCGACCTCTCTAGTGCGATCTCTCTCTCTCTCGCTGCTGCTCTCTCTCCAGTACTGTAGCTCTCTCTCTCTCTCTCTCTCGCTACTCTCTCTCCCCTCTCTATTGTGTCTCTCCTCATCTCTCCCTCACTCATTGCTGCAGGTAACTGTTCTAGTGAGAAAGACCAACATTTCAAGCTGATTCAAACTCCTGGTTATTTTTGTCTTTTTTTTTTTCAAAATTCATTTTAAAGCTACTTTCAATTGAATGGATACTAAAACAATGTTAAATGGATGGTACTTGATTTTGAAACCCATTAGATGTCAAAAAATAGAGTCAAAGGAGACATCTTTACATTTATTTCTGTTGCTTATATTGACTCAAAAGCCATTGTTCTAAAACAGTAGCTTACACATTTATATAGTGGCTGCTTCCAAATAGAAGAGAGCAATTTAACATCTCTCTAAAAGCAGTAAGTCTTTAATTTTTGACTGGAAGGAAAGATAAAATCCACGAATTTGAAAAACGACATTGATGAATTGTATTGAATTTTGTATGCAATGTGTAGAGTTTCAAGTTTGTGTGGAACATTCTCATAATACCGGGATTATCCTAGTTTCGGTAAGAGTACCAGCTAGGTATATCCTGATCTCGGTCAGATACATCTCGGCAATAGTACCAGTGAAGATATTCTCACAGTACCGAGATCATCCTAGCCTCGGTAAAGGTACCAGCTGGCATGCCCTGGTCTCGATGAGATCATCCTACCTTTGGTAAAGGTACCAGCTCGGCATACCCTGGTCTCAACAAGATTGTTCTAGTTTGGTAACGGTACCAGCTAGCATAACGCATCTAGGCAACAGTACCAGAAGGCGTCCATATTAAGGTTGTGCTTGGCCTTGGTGCCATCTTCAGTTCGGATTAACCGAGACGAGCACCAACTCTCAACCAGTGACAGTTGTACCACGTTACAAAACGTGTTGACCACGTTACGGAACGTGTCAAGAGATAATGACATGCATCGGATAGAGATAAGAAGTTATCATTACCCGGTGATTACGTCACTTTCAAGATATCAGGGTAAGGCCTGATGAGACTCTACATCTGACAGATCAGGGTAAGGTCTAATGGAACTCTACCTCCAAAAATCAACTCTTGGCCTATATATACAAGGACCAGATCCAGGAAAGGTATGCACAAGAAAGCTTATACATAGCTCCAACCCTCCTCTTTTCTCTTCCTCACTCACCCTTTGTCTAGTTGCAAAACTAACTTAGGCGTCGGAGTGCCTTCGGCTGATAGCAGCCAGGGGCTCTGACCATCTTTTCTCCTTCTCTTTCAGGTTTCAGGCATCCAATCCTTCCAAAGAAGTTTAACAAGAAGTCTTACATCATCTAATCAAGAAGTTATCATTACCCGGTGATTACGTCACTTTCAAGATATCAGGGTAAGGCCCGATGAGACTCTACATCTGACAGATCAGGGTAAGGTCTAATGGAACTCTACCTCCAAAAGTAAACTCTTGGCCTATATATACAAGGACCAGATCCAGGAAAGGTATGCACAAGAAAGCTTATACATAGCTCCAACCCTCCTCTTTTCTCTTCCTCACTCACCCTTTGTCTAGTTGCAAAACTAACTTAGGCATCGGAGTGCCTTCGGCTGATAGCAGCCAGGGGCTATGACCATCTTTTCTCCTTCCCTTTCAGGTTTCAAGCATCCAATCCTTCCAAAGAAGTTTAACAAGAAGTCTTACATCATCTAATCAAGTCCGTAATATTTAGGCACTTACAATTGGCACCATCTGTGGGAAGAGATTGAATCAAATTCATAAACGCCATGCCTCCAAAAGTTAAGAAGGGCGGAGAATCATCAAAGACGGCACAGTTGCCAGCACAGTTACCACCACCACCAGTGTTGCTGGCGCAATTGCCACCGGTACTCCCAGCGCAGTTGCCGCCAATCCCTCGCCAAAGAAGATCCGGGGGAAGGTTTGGTGCAACAAGCATGGAAGGCCCTGTCACACAGTCAGGTTCATCGTTGAAGGGGGTGACGGCACCTCCCCGACAAGATAGCCTTCTGATGGCACCTCCCCAGCAGAATGCTCCTCAACCAGAGCCTCCCCAATGAGATAAAACTCCAATGCCAGCCAGATCTCGTCAATCCCATCATTAGATTAACGGTGATGATGATGACAACTCTCTCCTCGCGGATATCAGGGCTCAAAACCTTGTTATCCAAGAGCAAGATGAGTTGATTTGTCGGCTCCAGCAACAACTCCAGGAAAAAACGAAGACTTCGGTTCCACCCCTTAAATACAACCGAGCTCCTTTGGCCAAACATGATTTGAGGCAAATCCTAAATACTAAGAGGCGCGACCGAGCCTACGACGAAGGCTCGAGTAGCAGCCACTTGGATGATGACTCAAAGAGGTCGAGACAGAGATCGGATGACAACGATGACTTGAAGGAATGACTTGACCGACAAGTCAGGTAAACGGTCCAATGGAACATGGAGGTCGTTAGTTTCACCCGAAATCGGCTGAATGCCTTCGACACTGAAGATCTCGGCACATTTCCCTTCTCTCAGGAGATAAAAGACTTCTCTCTCCCTACAAAGTTCTGTGTCTCGAGGTTTGTCCTTTACGACGGGACTTCGGACCTCGCTGCACATCTCCGGCATTTTACTCATAGGATGTCGGTATGGGGTGATCTTGGTCACGTGAACTATAAAGTCTTCTTTTCCAGTTTAGGAGACCTTCCACTGAAATGGTTCTGCGCACTTCTAGAGGGGTCAATTTTGAGCCGGCGGCAGCTCCGAAATTCCTTCGTGGAGAAATTCCAAGCTCACAGGATCATCCCAAAGACGGACAATGACCTGATGGCTATCAGAATGAGGTGAAAAGAGAACATCACACAGTTTGCCAAAAAGTTCTAGACCGTCTATAGCCAAGTTGAAGACGCCACGGATACAATGGCAATTAAGTCCTTCAAACAGGCTTTGTTGCCAGGCAACGAGCTTCGAAGGGACTTGGTTCGGTTCCCTGTGGTCACGGTGAAAGCACTGATGGCCTATGCAAACCAATTCATTGAACGAGGAGAAGAAGATGAGGCTCGAACTCGGGAAAGCTTTAGCCTCTGGCAAGAAGACAGAGCCTCCAGGAGAGACAAGAAATCATCTTGGAGGGAGGAGGCGTACCGAAACAAGGCATCGCTGAGTTCAGCAGTGAACTAAATCTCCACCTTGGGGTTCGGAAAGAAGTCCAACCCAGCTGCGGTCTCCTATAAGGTTGAGAATTCGGTCTTCACGGAGCCAATCCACAGGCTCCTCAGCAAGATCAAGTCACAGCCTCTCTTCAAGTGGCCTCAACCAATGAAGGGTGATCCCTCCACCCAAAATCAAAACAATTTCTGTGCTTACCACAAGCAGAATAAGCACAGAACTGAAGATGGCAAGGCCTTCAAGTCCCACCTCGCGAAGCTCGTCATGGATGGACACTTGAAGGAGTGACACTTGAAGGAGTGCATTAAAGAAGAAGGCAATTCGGCTCATCAGCGTCGAGATGATGATTAGGACAGTGATCAAGGGGGTGTACTCCAATATATTAGACGTCCAAGGGGGTTGGTTCCCCTATTTATAGCCCTATGACACCTCCTCTTACTAATTAATAGAAGTCTCACTTCCACAAGAATTAATAACCTTCTCTTCTTACTATTACCACCATTAGAAGTCTCACTTTCAATAGAAATAGTAACTTCCTATTTTCTTTCCTTTTGAGTTCAAGTAGAATTAGTAATGATCTAATCTTGGGCTAGCGTGGGGACCACTAGGGATTCCATAGAAAGCTGACTTCAACTGGGACACCGTGACCCTACATCTCATGTGCAATTCGGGCTTACAGTTAATTGCAAATAACTCCACTATATAAATGCAATTGCACTAAAGTTTTAGGAATAAATTACAAAGAAGACCATAAACTTCCCTATCACCACAAGTAGGCCCCTCTATCAATATCCATGGATCAATTGAATAAAATGTGTCCCTTCCAATCTTAGATCAACATCTTATTATCCTTGAGACGCAATTAATCACAGTAATCATCAGTACCATCCAATTAACTCTTAATAGAGATGGATGCGCATTTACTAATAATAAATCCATTAATTGGCACAAGGGGATAATAAAGATAGATTCCATCTTGATAATTGAATGTTCCCACGGTCATATTACCACGTACTCAAGACACCGAGGTGTTGACCTACAGTTAGCCTCACTCATTGGTGATAAAAAGCAAATGAATAGATGAAAACTTGAGTTCATTAATGTCTTAGCATTGAGAGCCTATTGCTAGGGAATTATGAGAGCAGGCCTTAAAGTATAGACATTGTTGCCTAATGTGCTTCTCATGGTCTTTTAATATATCCAATTACCAGCATAATGATTAAGAATCTTACATTCTGATGATCGAGACAAATCACACCATCTCATAGTGATCAAAGTGCTGCAACCTTGTCAGATGAGATGCTCAATCTCATCACCAGTTGTGAATCAATTTTAAGTATAAGATTTGTGACATATGTCTCCCGTATGTGGATCTCATCCACACATATGTATCACATCTAATATACTCGTGGGCTACGGTTCATCTCATGAACCTTCATGTCATAAGTATTGGTTGTGTGCAATAAGAAATAAAACACCATTCATCTCATGAATAGAAAGCATGATTTTATTGATAAATAAATGAATTTCTTACATCATCCACTGGATTGAGAACATATAATCTAACAATCTCCCACGTGGGCTCAATGTCAGTCAGGATTGCATCTCATGCTCATCCCGTCAACATGCTGCTCAAAGACTTTTGTGGTCAATGGCTTAGTAAAGGGATTTGCTAGATTGTCCACAGATGATATCTTGGTGATGGCAATGTCACCTCTCTGCACAATCTCTCTGACCAAGTGATACTTCTTCTATACGTGCTTTTCACTCTTATGGCTCATGGGTTTTTTAGACTGAGCGATTGCCCGGTTGCTGTCACAGTAAACTATGAGCGGCTATCGTGCCAAAGGTGCCACTCCAAGTTCCATAGGGATTCTTTTGAGCCATACTGCTTCCTTAGCTGTTTCACAAGTCGCTGCATATTCAGCCTCCGAGGGGTAATCAGCAGTACAGTCCTGTTTAATACTCCTCCAGCTGACAGCTCCTCCACCAAGCATAAACACATACCCAGATGTTGATTTCCTAGAATCCTTATCTAACATGAAGTTAGAATCCGTGTATCCAACTGGAATCGGCTCATCACTACCGTACATCAACATGTAATTTCTAGTCCTTCTCAAGTATTTGAGAATACATTTTACCGCAGTCTTATGGTCAGGACCTGGGTTAGACTGATATCCGATGACTAGGCCCACTGCGTGACAGATATTCAGTCTAGTACATAGCATAGCATACATGAGGCTACCAACAGCCAAAGCGTATGGTATCAACCTCATTTGCTCCTTTTTCCCAGGTGTCTTGGGACACTAATCCTTGGAAAGGTGCACTTCATGCCTAAAAGGTGTCATACCCTTCTTGGAGTCTTGCATAGCAAACCGTAACAGTACCTTATGTATGTACGCAGCTTGAGATAAGCCAATCATCTTCTTTTTCCGGTCTCGATGAAGTTTGATCCATAGGTTATAGCTAGCTTCTCCCAAGTCCATCATATCTAAAGTCTTGGCTAACCAAACTTTTACCGTTGACAACATTCCTATGTCTCTCCCAAGGAGAAGGATGTCATCAACATATAAAACCAGAAATACTACCCTATCTCATTCACTTTTCATATGCACACATGACTCATCTAGATTTTGACAAAAACCAAATGACTTGATTGCCTGGTCAAAACGGATGTTCCAGCTTCGGGATGCTTGCTTCAGTCCATAAATGAACTTCTGTAGCTTGCACACCTTTTGCTCTTGGTTTTTAGCTACAAAACCTTTTGCAGCATCATATAGATGTCTTCCTCAAGACGGCGGTTGAGAAACGCCGTCTTGACATCCATTTGCCAAATCTCGTAATCGATATGAGCCGCAATGGATAAGAGTATCCGAATGGACTTGAACATGGCTATCGATGAAAAGGTTTCCTCATAATCGATACCCTCTTTCTAAGTATACCCTTTCGCAACAAGCCTGGTCTTAAAGGTCTCCGCTCTTCCATCTGGTCCTCTTTTTCTCTTATAGACTCACTTGCACCTAATAGGTTTAATATTGGCAGGCAAGTCCACAAGTGTCCAAACTTAATTAGAGTATATAAACTCCATCTCAGCTTTAGTAGCTTCTTGCCAACGTCCCGAATCTATATCGTTGATTGCTTCATCATAGTTACATGGATCTTGTTTCTGTTCTTCAGAGATCGCCTTGTAAGACTCTCCTAAGAACGAGAACCTGTTAGGAGGTTTGACAATTCTCCCACTACGACGAGGCACTGGTGTAACTAGTGGGTTAGGTATGGGCAGATTCTCTTCAAGTTTAGTTATACTCGGATTTGGAATTGATTTCTCTTGAATTTCTTCCATGACAACCTTCTATAAAGATTTTCGGTCAATCATATAATCTTCCTCTAGAAAAACCGCATTTGTGCTAACAAGTACTTTCTGTTCTCTGGGATTATAGAATAACCAGCATTTAGTTCCTTTAGGATATCCTACAAAAGTGTATACTTACGACTTCAATTCCAACTTATCCGTCTTGACCTTCAGCATGTGTGCCAGATAACCTCAAATATATGAATATTGTAGACTAGGCTTTGGTACAGACTTAGATGGTACGATATTTAATAAGTACATTACAGTATCCAAGGCATATCCCCAAAAGGATATAGGTAATCCTGAGAAATTCAACATAGACCTGATCATATCTAAAAGAGTCTGGTTCCTTCTTTCTGCTACTCAATTCTGTTGAAGTATACCAGGAGCAGACAACTGTGATAGAATCTCATTCTCTTACAAGTATCCCATAAATTCGGCAGAGAGATATTCCCCTCCTCGATCTGATCGAAGAATCTTGATATCTTTACCTAATTTCTTTTCCGCTTCCACTCGAAACTCTTTGAACTTTTCAAAAGCCTTAGACTTTCGGTGCATAAAGTATATGTATCCATACCTTAAGTAATCATCTGTGAAAGTGATGAAGTACTCATATCATTCTCCGGCTCTGACATTTATGAGTCCACACACATCAGTATGCACTAATTTCAATAAATCTTTGGCCCTATTGCCTTTAGATGAAAATGGTCTTTTGATAATTTTGCTTTCCAGACAGGACTCGCAGACAAGCATTAGTTCTACCACAAATAAAGGCGAAATACTATCTTTCGCTAGTTTGTCAATCTTATTTAAGTTTATATGACGTGGCCTTAGGTGCCAAAGTTTTGTTGGATTAGATGAAAGTGACTTCCTCTTTAAAGATGGCCTGTTAATTATTTCGGTGTCATGTATCTCATACATTGTGGGAGTTATCAAAAAGAGTCCATTGATTACCTTGTGAGAACATATAAAAGTATCATTCCTCTTTATGACAACTTCAGTACCAAAAGTAATAGAATTACTCTTATTCACCAAACTAGAAATTGAAATTAAATGTCACCTTATAGACGGTACATATAATGTATCTGACAAAATCAACTTATTATCTAAAAACAATAAAGTAACTGCTCCCACTGACACCGCTTCTGCCTTGGCATCCGTGTTGAAAGTAGGTGGGTCTCGTGGATAGGTTTTCAAAACTTTTAACTCACTTGACTCAGGGATTAAGTACCCATAAGGCCATAAACCACATCCAGGATGCAATCCCTCAATCTCATCAACCATGTACAGCAATAAGCTCTATCTAGAATATAAAAACCAGCAACAATCAAGTAGCCAAAAGATCTACAACATACAAGGAAGTAGATTATACATTTGGAGCCTGATAGTGCTCTCATGAAGAAGAAGACAATTAGCTTGAACAAGAATTCTTCTTATAGCGAATTAGGATCTCCAAGACCTTGTTGTCTTCCACACTATGACCCGTATTAGATCTTTTCTCTAAAGGAGTTGGTTGGGTCCTTCTAAAGAAAACAACTAAAAGCTCTAAAGGAATTCGGAAGATAAACTAGAAGAGGAAGAGAGAGAATTGGGCATGCAACTCTTGCACTTGAGAGGGTTGGGCGTGGACTCTAATGCCTTGGACGTCCTGCCCTCTCTTCTCCTCTAATTATTGCCTTGCAACCTCTTTCTCTACTAATTAAGACAGAAGTCTTACTTCCATTAAGAATTAGTAACTTTCTCATTTCTAATTATTATAGAAGTCTCACTTCCACAACAATTAGTAAACTACTATTACCACTATTAGAAGTCTTACTTCAAATAGAAATAATAACTTTCTAATTCCTTCATTCCATTTAGAGTTTAAGTATGATTAGTAACTATTTAATTACTTGGGCTAGAGTGGGAACCACTACGGATTCCGTAGAAAGTTGGCTCCAACTGAGACAGCGCAACCCCACATCTCATGTGCAATCCGGGCTCACAATTAATTGCAAATAACTCCACTATATAAATGCAATTGTACTCCAGTCTTAGGAATAAATTACAAAGAAGACCCTAAACTTCTCAATTATCAGAAGTAGGCCCCTCTATCAATATCCACGGGTCAATTGGATTAAATTTGTCCCTTCTAATCTTAGATTTACATCTTATTATCTTTGAGACCCAGTTAATCACAGTGATAATCAGTACCATCTAATTAACTCTTAATCAAGATGAGTGCGCACTTACTAATGATAAATCCATTAATTGGCACAAGGGGATAATATAGATGGATTCCATCTTGACCATTTAATGTTCTCATAGTTCTACTACCACGTACCCAAGACACCGAGGTGTTGACCTACAGTTGGCCTCACTCATTGGTGACTCAAAGCAAATGAATAGATAGAAACTTGAGTTCATTAATGTTTCAGGATTGAGAGCATATTGCTAGGAAATTATGAGAGCAAACCTTAAAATAGAGACAGTGTTCCATAAGGTGCTTCTCATGGTCCTTCAATACATCTAATGTACCAACACCATGATCCAGAATCTTACATTCTGATGATCGAGAGAAATCACACTATCTCATAGTGATCAAAGTGTTGTAACCTTATCAAATGAGACACCCAGTCTCATCACTGGTTGTGAAGATATTTAAGTATAAGATTTGTGACATATATTTCCTGTATGTGGATCTCATCCATACACATATATCACATCTAATTTACTATTGGGACTCGGTTCATCTCATGAACCATCATGTCATATGCATTGGTTATGTGCATAAAGTAATAAAACATCCTTCATCTCATGAAAGGAAAGCATGATTTTATTGATAAATAAAGAAATTAATTAATTTATTATATCATCTGATGCATTGAGTCCATACAATCTAACAATCCGATCCCAGGTTAACAATGATTTCGCCGCCACTAAGCCTCTTGGTTTCCCATAACCCCTGCAACGAATTACAGATGTGATTAGTTACACCAGAGTTAACACACCAGGATTCTGAAGTACTAGTTGCAAAACTAACTTCAGAAACAAGTGGCTCTGTCATACCTTAGGTCTTTTTCTTAGACAAAAAATCAGGACAATTCCTCTTCTTATGTCTTGTCATATGATTGTCAGCCCCAAGTGCAAGGCCACGATGTATTAATAACCCGGTGAAGTCCGAGGTCGATCCACAGGGAGTAATTAATCGTGCAAAACCTGTCCTATTGAAATACTAATTCTAGCCTATAAAAAATCTATAAAAATCACAAATCCTACTTTAATAAAAAATTAATTACAAGTCTGAAAAATTAATTATAACCAAAGAAAAAAAAATCCTAATCTAGAAACCTAATCTAACTACTGCATTCACCATAAGATTTGTCAGTCCAACCAATTGCAATAATTGATAGAATGCATAAAAATGAGAATAAAATAAAATAAAATCAGAGAATAAAAAAAATGAGTTTTAATTCTAAAATATTGCAATAGTTACTTTGCTTGATGCCATCAAGAAAAATCAAGAACACTGCACCAAATACGCATAGTCACTACGCACAAAGATTCGTTGTTGACCCATTGGTGAAGACTAAGACCCCATAAACTTGATTTATTAATGAAATACCCATTACAAACAAATAACCATTACAAAATTATTTGAATCAAAATAAAATGCATCCAACCTTACCCTAGACACATGAAACACTAAACGGAGGAGAGGAACTCGCGGTCTTGAACAGCGATCCAACTAGCTCTCGTTTTGCAATCTGAAATCTAAGCAAGGGAAGATGATGAATGGCTGGTCCAATGGTGGAGCGACGGTAGCAACGACGGCGGTGCGACGGTAGAGTATAAATCCAAGTGGTGGTGTGCCTTAGGAAAGGCCTTGGGTGAAGTAGTGATGGAAGGAGGAGAGATGAAGAAAAATTAATGGAAAAGGGGGGTTTCTTTGTTGCTGGTCGTCCAAGGGAATGAGGGATATGGGATTGCGCGTGCGGCCTCTTTTTGTCGTTTTTATATTTTTAGATAGCTTGGGTTGCAAGGTTTTTGGGTTTGGAAGGGTTTGAAGTGTTGGGTCCAAGTTTGGATAGGATTTGGAGGGCCGAGATTGACCAATCTTGGAGTTCCAATGTTGATTGACTTGCCACCAAAAGTCCTTCTCAATTTAAACTTCTCTTTGTAGCTTGCTTCTCTTGAAAAGTGTCCCACTTTGGCTAAGAAACAATTCAAATATGAAATTTCATATTTAAAACAAATCTTGAGATGCATGTGGTCCCCACCTATCTTGGACGTGTGATGCTTTGTATGAAGGGCTTGGACGTGTGATGTCTCTTGGAAGAATCTTGGTTGCAAACTTCAAATCTTGAGGCCTATCTTCTTGGAGTTAACTTTAACAACTTAGTTCTAAAATCTTTCACTCTTTGAATTTGTTTCCAACTTGGATTGATTTGCAAGATCTTCCATTTTTTTTAAACTTCTTAATGGCTTGAGAATCTCAACATGGGCCTACTTTCTCCTTAAAAAGCATCTCAAATCTGAAATTAATTTCAAACATGGAATAGAAGTAGGCCCCACTTGAAAATATGCAACTTTTTGAGCTCCACACCATGCATGGACGTCCTCCACCTTGGCTGGATTCTTTTTTGCATTTTTCTTCTTCTTTTCTTCGCTTGTTTTGAATCTTAGCCATCCATCATGACATGTAAGAAATATTTGTTGGAGAGTAAAAAGGACACCTCATCACATGGCCCACAAATCTAGAACTTATCTTCAAGAGATTAAATATGAATTTTGCATATGAGAGTGGACCCTACCATGGCCGCCACTACCTTAGAATCCACGCCCAATGAAGGTGGGTCCCATGGTGCATTTGTTTCATCAATTATCTTTTGCGGGCCCCAAGAAATTGATTTTCCCTACAAAAATACAAATAATATAATTAATGACCAAAGAATTATCTACTTATGTAGGAAAATAATATTGCAAGATGTGGGCCCAATTCACACCAAATGGATGCATAAAATATCACCATTTTATCAAATTTTCTTTAATTAAATCAATGGTGCAGAGAAAGTTCATCATTTTATGTTTGAACAAAAAGTTATGAGAAATTTGTGACTTCCAATGCCAAGAAATAGAGAAATTCATGATTTTATGTGAAAATGCATTTTTTCAATGAATTTTGACTCAAATTCAAACTTTGATTCCCACAAACATAGAATCATGATTTTTTTTACTAAAATGGTGCATGATTTGATGATTAAGTCCTTAATTACTCTAAAATGATAATAAAATTATGCATTTTTAAGGACTTATCATCATACCACAGTAGAAACACTTTTCTTTTGCTCTCATACCCTTAGCCTTTGCCATACCACTAGTAGCACTTCTCCACCTTAGGACCCTTGGGGACTAATTTCTTTTTGCCTTTTCGGCCTTTGCCTTTCAGCTTGGACCTGGCAATTGACTTTTCTATCACCAGGGCAATCAGTTTCTTCTTCATGATGATGCCCTTAGTCGCTACCGACTGGCTAGACAACTCAGCTAAAGTCAAATTCATCTTATTCATATTATAATTGATCTTGAAATTGTTGAATGAATCTGGCAGTGACTCGAGGATTACGTCGATCTGCGATTCTGCATCAATCGCAGCACCCAGTACATCTAACTTATTCAATGAGTCCATCATTTTCAACATGTGATCCTGTACTGGGGTTCCCTCAGCCATTTTTGTGCTCATGAATATCCTCATAGCAGCCTGCCTAGCAGGCCTCCCTTGTTCCCCAAACATCTCATTTAAGTTCGATATAATATCGAATGCAATCTTACAGAATTGATCCAGCATATAGCTGTTAGTTTATATGGTCTCAATCCATCAGATGATGTAATAAATTGATTAATTTCTTTATTTATCAATAAAATCATGTTTTTCTTTCAATAGATGAATGGTGTTTTATTATTTTATGCACATAACCAATACATATGACATGATGGTTCATGAGATGAACCGGGTCCCATTAATATAATAGATGTGACATATGTGTATGGATGAGATCCACATATGGGAGACATTTGTCACGAATCTTATACTTAAATATCTTCACAACCAGTGATGAGACCGGGCATCTCATCTGATAAGGTTGCAGCACTTTGATCATTATGAGATAGTGTGATTTGTCTCGATCATCAGAATGTAAGATTCTGTATTACGATGCCGGTACATTGGATGTATTGAAGGACCATGAGAAGCATCTTATGGAATACATTATTTATTTTAAAGTCTGCTCTCATAATTCCCTAGCAATAGGCTCTCAATCCTGAGACATTAATGAACTCAAGTTTCTGTCTATTCATTTGCTTTGAGCACCAATGAGTGAGGCCAACTGTAGGGCAATACCTCGGTGTCTTGGGTACGTGGTAGTAGAACTATGAGAACATTCAATGGTCAAGATGGAATTTATCTATATTATCCCCTTGTGTCAATTAATGGATTTATCATTAGCAAGTGCGCACCCATCTTGATTCAAAGTTAATTGGATGGTACTGATGATCACTGTGATTAATTAGGTCTAAAGGATAATAAGATATGGATCTAAGATTGAATGTGACAGGTTTAATCCAATTGATCCATTGATATTGATAGAGGTGCTTACTTGTGGTAATTGAGAAGTTTAGGATCTTCTTTGTAATTTATTCCTAAGACTGGAGTGCAATTGTATTTATATAGTGGAGTTATTTGCAATTAACTGTGGGCCCGGATTGCACATTAGATGTGGGGTCGCAGTATCTCAGTTGGAGCCAGCTTTCTATGGAATCCCTAGTAATCCCCACGCTAGCCCAAGTTATTAGAAAGTTACTAATCCTACTTGAACTCTAATAGTAGTTACCATTTCTATTTAAAGTGAGACTTCTAATAGTAGTAATAGTAAGTTACTAATTGTTGTGGAAGTGAGACTTTTATAATAATTGGAAAGGAGAAAGTTATTAATTCTTAATGGAAGTAGGAATTCTATTTTAATTAGAAAAGAGGAGGTTGCTTGAGGGCTATATATAGAGGAGGGGGGAACGTGGACGCCCTATGCTATTTTCCACATAGGGATTCATGCCCTGGCTCTCTTTTGTTCAAGTGTTGCACGATTTTCTCTCATCTCCCTCTTTTAGTTTCTCTTCTAGCTCCTTAAGAGCTTTTAGTTGTTTTCTTTAGGAGATCCTACCCATCTCCTTTAGAGAAGAGATCTAATACGGGATATAGCGTGGAAGGCTAAGAGGTCTTGGAGATCCTAAGTTCGCTAAAAGGAAAGAGTGTCTTCAACTAGCAAGTTTTCTTCTCCATTAATGTTGTAGATTTTTGGTTGCTTGAATCCTTCAAAAAAAAAAAATTATTCCGAAAATTCAATTAATTATAAAAAAATATCAGAAAAATCCAAAATTTTTTTAGAAAAGTAAAAAAAATTAGCAAAGTGAAATACTAACTAAAACTAATTGCAAAGAACATTAATAATGCAAATTAGATGACTAAAAACTAATGCAACCTAAATATTAGTATGCATATGAATCTGATAAAAAAAATTCAGATTTTTAACAAAAACTCAGATTTGGCTCCCCTCCCCCGGCAACGGCGTCAAAAACTTGATGTGATTTTAAGTTCAATCTTTTAAAACTACAAGTGTACAGCTGTCTTTTTGAGACAGTGACAAGTACATGTTGAATCCTACAACGAGCACTACTAAAATATATATATATATATTTATGTTAAAATCTGAATTTTTTTATAATAAAAATAAAAATAAATCAAGATTTGAATGAGAGATAAAGCTACTATGCAAGATGAACGGAAAAAAATTATGATAAAGGTAGATCAGAGCAACAAAGAGTCCATTAATTAATTTCAATTCTTAATCCACATACTTTAATTTGGTCTTTTGTCTTACAAATAACTCAGATAAGAAACAACTCAATGTTTCTGATCCGGAAGATATATATATATTTTTAAATTCAATTCTTAAGCAAAAGAACCCAAGATCTCCACCACCTCATAAAAATATAAATTACTTCGAGCGTAAGTTAACAAATTAAGCACAAAATTTCAAAGGCATAAAAACCTAAGTATATTTTATCAATAGAAGATTATTGATCAAAAAGAATTTATTAAAAATATAAAGCAAAGGTTTGCCTGTGGCGCAAAGGCAGATCTATTATTCTAATAAACATGCATCATAGGGATATAAAAATTAAATTAAAGACATAGAACGAAAATAAAATCACTTAACTTCACTTTGTGCTCCGATCCAAAAGAATCTACTCTTCCAATGCAAAAGATCTGATTTTCATTAAAAACTTCATTTTTACAACTTCTCCTTTACAAAGAGTTTCCTTCAAAATAAATCCTTGGACATGGCCTAAGGCTACCAAAATAAAATAATGGAGAAAAGAGGTAAGGAAGAGAAGGTGTGGTTAGGAGAGAATAAACCAATAAAGAAAGATGGGTGGAGTTGTTTGGACGTGTGGGAATGTGGTCTCCTATGGGGTGTCTCCATCATGCCTCCCCCACTCCCCTTTTATGCTTTTTGCAAAACCCATTTTAGTAAGGAAGTACCACCCTTTTAGGTCTCTTTTTTTCTTATTTGTAGGGATTTTTTCATGTTCTCCCAACTAACTTTTCCTTTGGAAAGACTTTTGACTTTGAGATGATTCCCTTTCTTAATTTGAATGTCCTTTGGTGCACACAACTTCCTTGTATAATTTCAAAAATATCTCCCAAGATTGCTTATTGATGTGGATGAGAAAATCAAAAGTTGTGAACATCCATGCATAGTGGGGACCCCTTAGTTAGACTTCCAAAGTGCGTGGGCACTTCTTTTGGAGTGGATTCCAAAAAGAACTGAAGATTCCCTACAAGAATATAAGAATAATTCAGCCATAAGATGTATAAAATTCATAAGTGTCATGCATGGGACCTGAATGAGAACAAGCACATGAATGCACTACTGGATGATTTTCCATGAACTATTTGATGATGCAAGAATAAAAAAAACTAATTGGTGTGACACTAAGATGATGTAAACCAATAATTTCATAAAATTCATGCAAGATTGATGATTTTGACTAAAATTCCAACTTTAATGCTCAAATGCATGGAATTATGAAATTGAGTGCAAATTATCCTAATTAAGTTTACAAAGTAACATAAAATGATAAATGAAAACTACAATTTTGTGAACTTATCATGAATATTGATATATAATTCATAATAAAGAAGAAACTCATTAGAGAAACTTTAGGTAGGTGGAAATATTTAGGGAAAGATCAAGTAAATAGTAAAGACTTTAGAACATTAATTTGATTATATTTGTGCTCAGCGATAAATTGAGTGCAATTTCAAAATTAAATGAAAGTGGCATGCGCTCTAATATAAAAGAAGACTTGGATTTCATAACTAAAGAGAAGTTATTGTTGTATGCTATGTTTTAAGAAGGGATAAGTATTTTATTTCAAGAATATTTTAAATTTACATTGAGATATTTTAGGTGATGAGATTAGATTAGAAAGATAATTCCGGAATGTAGAATTGCCAAAAGTGTGAGGATGTGCCATGTGTCCCTCTCCCAGGAAGTCCCCTGCCGCTACGTGTCACTCCCCCACAAACTCACCTGCTGTCTTTTATTATATAATCAGCCTAATAACTAGTGCTCAACACGAATATAGCCAACAATGTTATTTAAAAATTCATGCATTAAAAAATCATAGTTTTTTCTTAAAGCAAAAAAAGAAAAAAAAATGTTATGAGTACTTGTTTATGTAATCTAAGAGCTAGTGCGTAGAAAGAAAATAGGAGAATTGGAGTAGAAAGGGAATTGTAGAATTAGGATGAAAGCATAGTCTATGCAAAAGTAAAAAAAAAAAAGAATAAAAGTTGGGAGTAAATAAGTTATTTTGATAAAGAAATAAAGTAGGTAGTCATATAAGATAGCTAGGCAAATTTTGGAAGAAAATAAAAAATAGTGTAACTTCCAATCAAGATTATAACCGACAATCACAATTGAATCCAAACATTCTCTTTAATATAGTATAACCAGAACAATAACCCATGATAAGCACGGACATGTTCACCAACACATGCAAAATATATTATATAATCCATTAGGAAAAGAATTAGATCATGCAAAATCATTTTCAAAAACTTACTGACAGTGATTTGGTTTAAATAGAGCATAAAATCTTAAATAGAGAATAAGATCAGAGAAGATTATGAGGGTATCTCTTTTCTCAATCCAAGAATCTGTAGAGTAGAAATGAGTTAAGAGGAATAGAGTAGGAAGAAAAGAGGAGAATTAGATTTGGGATGAAAATGAAGTTGTTGCAAAGAGGGAAAAGTGGGAGAAGACTTGAATGGTTATAAAATAATTAGATGTTGGAAGTTGGAGGAAATGGGTTAGGAGAAATAAGATTTGGGATAAAATCTTAAATAGAGAATAAGATCAGAGAAGATTATAAGGGTATCTCTTTTCTCAATCCAAGAATCTGTAGAGTAGAAATGGGTTAGGAGAAATAGAGTTGGAAGAAAATAGGAGAATTAGATTTGGGATGAAAATGAAGTTGTTGCAAAGAGGGAAAAGTGGGAGAAGACTTGAATGGTTATAAAACAATTAGATGTTGGAAGTGGGAGGAAAAAATGTGTTAGTTATAGAACATGAGACATAACTTCCAGTCAAGATCAGTAGTTGCATTCAAATCAAAGTCAAGACCCTTGGCTTTAATATTTTATAATTTTAAAAAGAGAATAAAATAAAAGAAGATTATGAGGGTTCTCTTTTCTCAATTCAAGAATCTATAGAGTAGAAATGGGTTAGGAGAAGTGGAGTAGGAAGAAAAGAGGAGAACTAGATTTGGGATGAAAATGAAGTTGCTGCAAAAAAGGAAAAGTGGGAAGAAGACTTGAATAGTAATAAAACAATTACATGTTGGAAGTGGGAGAAAAAAAGTGCGTTTGTTATAGAACATGGGAAAAACTTTTGGTTAAAATTAGCAATTGCAATAAAAATTAAAGCAAAAGCCAATTACATGTTGGAAGTGGGAGAAAAAAGTGAGTTAGTTATAGAATATGGGAAAAATTTTTGATTAAGATCAACAATTATAGTAAACATCAAAGCCAAAGCCCTTGGCTTTAATATATTATAATTATGTGCATCCAAACGTTTCCAAAAGGCCAACACACTTATAGTTGAGTGGTGTCGGCACGTCAGTATCACACATCGGCCTTCAAGTTGACAGTATCACTTTTGGCCAGTAGGCAAACCTAACAAAAGAAAATGAAAATGAAAAAAATAATAGCAGCAAGAATTCAAGAAAATGGCTATGCTCATATATTGAATTATATAAACTCAATAAATCGGCCAAGAGAGGGGCAAACTACATGGATACTATACATAGAAACTTAATATCATCACATTCATGATAAGAGTTAAGTAGGCACAGAACAATTGACGACGGCTGTTTGTTGGAATTTCTCCTTCTTTTTTTTTTTTCAAATCATGCAATTCAAATAATTATTAGAAATATCATTGTCATAGTCTTATGGCATTAACATGGGGTCATCCCTCATTAATAATTTTTATTTAAAGTCTCATTCTAGTTGTGATTGGTTATTATCAGCATCCAAGGATCATCTTTTTTCTTTTTGGTAAAAGATCATGGATCATCTTAGAATTTAGTTGAGAAAGACACATCTTATAAATTAAAATAAAATGTCATGCTCTCATGAAAGGACTTTGGAAAGGGTAAGCCCAAAGAATAGAAAACCTTGGGCTATTAGCTTGGACTTATTTACATATGTAAACGATTCAATTGTGAAATGGCTACGCATCATCACGTTTGTTTGCGGTCGTTTACGATGTTGTAGTAAGACCATTTTCATATCTAAATAAGTCTGAAACAGTTTTACATCTCCCACTTGCAAATGGTGTTACTTCATATTTTTTCACACGTTTATTGCATTTGCTTATGCCATTGGTTGCAAAGCTCAAATTCCAAGAACAATTTTTACTTTCTTCATTTATGTGGTATCATATTTGTAATCCAAGTCGTTCAATTTGTTAAATGAACTAATAAACCTCAGGATTTTCAAGCTGATTGTCTTAAATACTCATTGGTTTTTTGGTAATTAGTGAAAAAGTCCAAAATAAATTCCAATCTATGCTCTAATTTTTTGCACTTTTTAAGGCACCCAGTTCATGATCCGAGTTATTCAATATTCCCATGTTAATGATAAACATCAAGACATTTAGTTTCATATATTAAATCCACATGGATTCTGAGAAATTTGTGAAAGCATCCAAAACATAGAACCACATCTAAAATTGTTTGTTGTAAAAACGGTGAATTTTGAAAATATGGTGATGCATTTCATATGTATAAAATTTTCTATGTGACATTTAAATATGTAACACCCATTTTCCTATCTCACGTAAAAAAGACAAACGACCCCTTATGATTATAGGCCTTGTATGCCTAAATGTGCACAAAGGACAAAACTAATAGGCAATAGTAAGTTCCTTATAATAACCAGCCACATGTAAACGAATGTGCAAATAGTTAGGTTTACAAACAAATTTGAGTGGAGCAATGAAGTTCTTAGGTTTTGAAGACTCCTAGGTCCCACCAAATGATAAGAATTGTCCTATGTAGGGCCCTGCCCATTAAGACGTGCATTATTTTTAAACTCAATTTTTTGTTAAATGGACTAAAATAATACTTTCATGAATAAAAAATTTGATAAAAAATAGAATGCTAGGTTTTTTGTAATCATATTTATCTAAGAGATTTTACTCAAAAAGAAAAGGTAATCAAAGAAGAATTATATATATTAAAGCAATGGGGAGGTGAGCTGTGGAGGGTGCCACATCAGCGCTCTGAAACCTCATGATGCCACATAAGGGCTCTCACGGACGCCATGTGGCTTCACACTGATTTTGAAAATATATTTTTTAGATAACTCAAATATCAATAAATATATCTTTATTCCACCCTTTTAAGTCTCCTAAAATCTCTCCTACTAATAGGGAAAAAACTCTCTCCATATTATCTCCACATCATCGTGTCCAAAAATCTATTCATATTATTTAGACATCAGTGAGTGGGCCACTTAATACAATCAAGTGGTGTTCCTTGAATGAAACTTGGGTTGATTATTTAAAAAAAGTATTATAATTTGGAAATATTATAGATTTTATAAAGGGCCTACCAATGGATTTATAATATTACCTTCATAGTAATATTGAGACTTATGAAAAATATATTGGTGGGATCCCTCTTATAAAGTCCTTTGAGCAAAAGCTACGATGGTGGGCTTAAGTTTGATTTAAGTAAAACTTGGCCCCACAACAAACTTATAGCATTGCTTCATGGAACATTAAAATTTTATTAGTGGGTCCTCAATGATAGGCTTAATTTTGATTGAAGTGAAAATCGGCCCCACAATGAATTTATGATAGTGATTTCATGGCCACATTAAAATTTCATGAGTGGGTCCTCTTACAAAATTCTGAAGTGCAAAAAAATACATTGGTGCATTTAAGTGTAATTGAGGTGTCGCTTGCCCCATTAATAGATTTTATGGGTGGACCCAAAAATCCGGACCTTGATGATTAATACTAGATTTATTCTGTTAGTTAACTTTTATCAATAATAATTCCCTGAAAACACTAAATATGAATATATTTATTTTTTTGGCTCAGGCTTAGAACGGGCCTTTATTATTGATTTATATTTTATCAAAAGTATTTTAAAGAAAATACTAATTTTAATTGTTGCTAGTAATTATTAAATATTTAATATGTAAATAGGCCAAGTGACTGATGTGGCTTAAGGAGAAACCGATGTCATCTTTCTTGTTGTAACGTGTATTTAGTATAGAAATATGAAACATAAAGATATGGAGATTGGTAATTTTAGGATATTTAATTAGTAATAAGATTACAGGAGTTAAGGATTAGAAACCATATCCCACTATTTAGAATCTGGATTCCTTGTTTCGTAGAAACAAGGAGATACCTTTTGATCCAATCCTAAATCGCCAACTGTGTAACATCTTATGCCAATGCCAGCTAATTCACCCTCTCAATTGCTTTTCTAGAACAAGATTAGCTGGCATAAGATTTTACATAGTTGGCGATTTAGGATTGGATCAAACAGTATCTCTCCTATTTCTATGAAACAGGGAATTTGGACTCCACTATTTAAGGATAGATTTGATTAATTGATTAAGGAGAGATATTGTATGATCTATTTAGGAGTTTTATGATAGGAGAGAGGGGAAACTTACCTTCTCATTTAATCTCATTTAAAAACCTACATCAAACAATGTAACTTAGAGGCCAAGGCAATTTTGAGGCCAACTTCAATTGAAATCAATGTGGTCAACATTTGATGAAATGGTCAAAATCAATTGAGGTTGATTTCAATTGAAATTAGTCGCTTTCATTTATAATAATTGTGTAATATATATGATAACAATGAAAGACAAAAATAAATAACTGGGCGCATAATTTGGGTTTTTGCATAAGACGATTATGTATGGATTGCATTTGGATACGGGAATAATAGAGTTAAAAAATTTACTAAGAGTAATAATTAGGACTTAAAATTGGAATTTGACCATTGAAATCATGAAATTTTGGGATATGATCAAACCACCAAGTGTGTACTCCCAAGTGTTGACTCTCGTCTATTTGCTATGTTGAAATCATGGTGGACAGGGGACCTCCCGGTTTTACAATTTTCGATCCTAATGCTAAAAAAGAATAGTTTGCGATATGTTATACAAATTTCACCATATAGTTCTTCATGGACATTTAATTTGTAGGCACGTCACATTTTTGTGGGCTGCAATAATTGTATCACATATAATGGGGACTTGTAGACTGTAGAGCCACCCCGAACCTTGTTCAGAATTAAATAAAACGGTAACAAGTTGAAACGAGTGGATTATTATTTAATTCATGATTATCAATAGTTGTTTCACACTCTTTGTAAGACCCTTGGCATTAATTAGGGGGTTAGCGTTATTAATTAAGATTAGCATTGGTTAATCTTGTTTTGTAGGATAATTAGGTGCATTGAGTAGCTTTCATCATACATGTGTTAGACCTATCATACTATTAGCCCAAAACCTACCTGGAACCTATTTAGAAACTCACCTCAAAATGACCCTAAGCCCTTCTAATCTCCTAAAACCTACTTAACAAATGGGCTAGGCCCTAATTAGTAAACCCCCACAAACTATCTCTACAAATCTAAAACCCTTCACTTCTCTTTCATTTACATTACATGTCATCTCAACTCTCTTTCATTTACATTTCATTTCATTTCACTTCTCTTTCATTTACATTTACATTTCATTACATTTCCCCTCCATTTCTCTTCATTTCACTCACAACACTTCATCTTCTATTCTCTACTCTCCCATCTCCCTTCCCATTATCTCTTCTTCCTCCATCCCATACCCACCATTATACAAGTTTCCAAGGCCAAGCCAAGGCACCCCAAGCTTCCCTAGAGCATCATCTTCCTCATCCTCATCATCTCCTTCCCCATTTTCACCTTTAGGTAAGCATACCGATTTTCAATCTCCATGTATTTGTTTCTATTCATTGTAAAACCTTGCATACAATTCGGTGTGTTTTTCTTCTTATTTGGCATGTAGGGAAGTGGTTTTAAGCATTAGATTAGAGTGGGTTGTGTAGAGATCAATATTTGGAAACCCTAGGCACTAAGAAAGAGGGGCTTTGTGCAATCAAGTCAAGGCAAGTACGTAGACATGAATAATAGTGTATACATGTTACATTTGTTGGTTTTGATGCTTTAAATATGTTCAATATCTCTACTAAATGATTTAAATGCATCAAATATATCTACTAATGCTTTAAATGTGTTAAATGCCTTTACTAATGCTTTAAATGTGTTAAGGGAAATACTCAAGTGAGAACTAGTACTACTCACATATTATATGAGAACTTTATTGCGGGGCCCAACTAGCAACTCATCCAAACCTAGCAACCAATAGGGAACCCCTGTTGGAAAATTCCATCATGTGGAGCCACACATGTAAATATTAAATGTGTTATGCTATCTTTGGTTAAGCCTAAATTGAAGTGATCTAATTAAGACTTAAAGTTTTAAGGCTTAAGAGTATAATTGTCATATGATTAATGTGTAGATACCAGAATGCTATTCCTAATTTGATAAAGGGGCCAAATTAGAAATAGAAAAACCTATGATAATCTCATTATTATATATTAGGGTTATGGTCCCAATTCATACGGCAAGCTCCTGTTCTCTCTGACATCCCATCATCAGAAAGAAATCTAGAGGGTTTTCTATGGGTAGCCATATTGGATTGGAAAGATCAACAACCTATGAACAACTTTATTCAATGGATCAAGGTATGTTTCCGCTTTACATCTCTCAATGATTTGACATGGATGATCTTAGTTGATTAAAGTTTTTCAAATCTAGATTATTGTTTTGTTCTTACAATTGGTATCAGAGTTACCCCATGTTAAGCCATTGGGAATCTAGTGTTTTTTTTTTTTTTTAAGTTCAGTTGATTTTCTTTTCCACCTCGGGACATGGATCGAGTGGGTATTGGGTGTCCGCTTGGAAGGAAAACCAGTGGCCCTGTTCACAGACCCTGCTCTGTCTGGTGTCACAAGTGGCGTTATAATAGGGAGGCATCTCTACTTTGGCATCCTGATAAAGGACTACATTAGCAGACTTGATCTGGCCATACACCCTGCTCGTCATATGTGAAGAACGGCTTGGATTTAGATGAATAATTTACCTAGATCAAGATCTTCATGTTTTCTTTCAATTTGTTTTGGAGACCGTAGGACCCAGGTGGGTCATCAATGGAAATCAGGACCATAGATCTTCAAAGGCGGGCCTGGGCGACCATGTTGGTATAGCCTGATCTTGGTTTTGATCAGCGGGACCCATGGATCAAGTAGCCTCCATATCCCAGGCGGTGGCTTTTTATTTTTCGGTTTTCCTTTTGTTCTGTTCTGTTACAGAACGTGTAATGTGGAGAAGAAGATGTTGGGTCGTTCGGTGGTCCGAGGGAGCACATATATTGGTGGTCCGTGGGGGGTTAAAAAAAAATAAATTTGGTTTTCGTTTGTAGTGACCTGTGGAGAGAACTATTTTGGTTTTCTTCAAAACAAATTCAAATATTTTATGGTATATCTTTTATGGTTAAATAAAATAGTCCATCATTCTAAATGGGCTAATTGAAACAAGATGTCACCAAAGTGACCTCTCTTGTGTAGATTCTTCATAGGGAATATTGGATGTTTGTGTGTTTGTAAATTCATGCCGGTCTTAGTCGGCCCAAAGGAAGGTTAATACTAGGCCGAATTGCTTACACACTTGTGGTGGTAAACATGTGACAATTATAAGGTTATGCATGTGAATAATAAGTTGATCCAAAGATAGATTTATTATTTGACACGAATTATTAGCAATGTTTGATCACTACAGCAAGAGTACTATTTACAATTAATATTACTGTCTAAAGACTTGATATTAATGTTGTGCTAGGTACCTTGAGATGGGACTTACCATTATTTGAATTTGTTGATTATTGTATTTGGTTATTAATGTGAGCAGGTTTATTTATTTTGTTCTCTTTACAGCTAGTGTTTCTACTATATCTGCTAATATCAACAATATACCTGTGCTTAATGGGACTAACTTTAAGAATTGGAAAGAGAACATAGAAATTGTTCTCGGCTGCATGGATCTAGACCTTGCACTACGGATTGAGCAGCCCGCTTCTCTTACGGATGCAAGTTTCTCCTGATGACAAAAGGAACTTTGAGAAGTGGGATCGCTCAAATCGCATGAGTCTTATGATCATCAAGCGCGGCATTTCCGGAGGCATTTAGGGTGCGGTATTTGACAAGCTAACCAAAGCTAAAGAATTCCTAGCCGAAATTGAAAAGCGTTTTATGAAAAACGATAAGGCAGAAACAAGCACGCTTTTGCAAAGCTTGATTTCTCTGAAGTACAATGGCAAGGGGAATATATGTGAGTACATTATAGAAATGACTCATATAGCTTCTAAGCTTAAGGCGCTGAAACTCGAGCTGTCTGACGACTTGCTCGTGTATTTGGTATTAATATCACTTCCTGCACAATACAGTCAATTTAAGGTCAGTTACAACTGTCAAAAGGAGAAATGGACTCTTAATGAACTCATTTCATACTGTGTGCAAGAGGAAGAGAGATTGAAGCAAGACAGGACCGAAAGTGCTCATTTGGCTACCACCTCTAAGGATAAGGGCAAAAAGAGGAAGAATAATGAAGCTGCTAAGGGTCCAACCCAAAAGAAACAACAACAAGCAAATGAGGGTTGTTTCTTTTGCAACAAGCCTGGACATGTGAAGAAGGACTGTACCAAATATCACGCTTGGCGTGCAAAGAAAGTTACATTTCTTGCTTTGGTTTGTTCTGAGGTAAATTTAGCTTCAGTACCAAGAAACACGTAGTGGTTAGATTCTGGTGCTACTACTCACATTAGTGTTTCTATGCAGGGTTGCCTGAGCTGCCGAAAGCCAAGTGATGCTGAAAGACATATCTTTGTGGGCGATGACAACTCAGTAGAAGTAGAGGCAATAGGGCATTTTAGGTTGTTATTAAAAACTGGTTATTATTTGGATTAGTAGATACTTTTGTCGTACCGTCTTTTAGACGGAATTTAGTTTCAGTTTCTTTATTGGATAAGTTTGGTTATTTTTGTTCATTTGGAAACAATCAATTCAATTTATCTATAAATTCAAATGTTGTTGGAACTGGTTCTCTATGTGTCTATGACAACTTATATTTGCTTGATACAATCGTTTCTTATACTGAATCCTTGCATGTGGAATCACGAGGTACTAAACGCAAACTGAGTAAAGAAAATTCAGCTACATTATGGTACAAACGCTTAGGTCACATCTCTAAAACTAGAGTTGAACGACTTGTGTCTGATGGGATTTTAGATTCCCTTGACTTTACAGACTTTGATGTTTGTATTGATTGCATCAAGGGAAAACAGACCAAAATAAAGAAATTAAGTGCCAATAGAACTACAAACGTTTTAGAATTGATACATACAGATATATGTGGACCATTCCCTACAGCTTGCTGGAATGGTCAACAGTATTTCATATCATTCATAGACGATTACTCTCGCTATGGGTACCTATTTCTCATTCATGAGAAATCACAATCTTTGGACGTGTTCAAAACATTTAAAGCTGAAGTTGAGAACCAACTCAACAAAAGAATAAAGAGTGTCCGGTCTGACCGTGGTGGTGAGTACTACGACAGATATGATGGTTTAGGTGAACAACGTCCAGGACCGTTTGCTAAATTCTTAGAGGAATGTGGAATCGTCCCACAGTACACCATGCTAGAGTTACCTAGCATGAATGGTGTAGCTGAAAGGCGAAACCGGACTCTTAAGGATATGGTAAGGAGTATGATTAGTCATTCCTCTCTACCAGAGTCACTCTGGGGAGAAGCGCTAAAAATAGCAGCTTATATTCTGAATAGAGTGCTAACTAAAGCAGCTGCAAAAACACCTTATGAGCTTTGGACAGGCAGAAAGCCTAGTCTAAAACATTTTCATATTTGGGGATGTCCAGCTGAGGCAAGGCCTTACAAGCCACATGAAAAGAAATTGGACTCCAAAACTGTAAGCAGCTACTTCATTGGCTATTTTGAGC
This sequence comes from Camphora micrantha, assembly GCA_003546025.1. Classification (NCBI taxonomy): domain Eukaryota; kingdom Viridiplantae; phylum Streptophyta; class Magnoliopsida; order Laurales; family Lauraceae; genus Camphora; species Camphora micrantha. The sequence goes on from QPKB01000007.1 coordinate 11,799,092, forward strand.
GATCTAGGGGCTATAAGTTTTATGATCCCACACTTAGGTCAATTTTTGAGACAGGAACTGCAATATTTTTTGAGGATGTTGAGTTATGGGGGAGAAATACGGTTAGAGACATTGTTTTTTTAGGAAGAATCAGTTTCGATTCCCACTATGGCTATTGACAATGTGCAGGTTTCTATACCTGTCATTGATCAAAAAGCGAATTCGGATCCTCAATCAGACAATGTTGATCAAGACCCCATTCAAGATAAGGTGATTGTTCCTGAGGAACAAACTCAACAACCTCAAGAACCAGTGCCATTGAGGTGATCCACTAGAGAAAGGAGAAATGCTATTTCAGACGATTTTTTCGTATTTCTCCAAGAACTTGAGGAAGAATTTGGAATGGTGGAAAATGATCCAATCAACTTCCATCAAGCCATGCAAGGTTCCAACTCTCAAAAGTGGATTGATGCCATGAATGAGGAGTATAAGTCTATGCAAGACAATAAGGTTTGGGAACTTGTCCCATTACCAGAAGGTGCGAAGCCCATTGGTTGTAAATGGATTTTTAAAACTAAAAGGGATTCGAATGGTAATGTAGAGAGGTATAAGGCTCATTCGTAGCTAAAGGCTTTACCCAAGATGAAGAGATTGACTTTAAAGAGACTTTCTCTCCGGTTTCATCGAAAGACTCTTTTAGGACAATCATGGCACTTGTTGCACATTTTGATCTTGAGCTTCATCAAATGGACGTCAAGACAGCGTTTCTAAATGGTGACATTGACGAAACAATTTATATGGTGCAGCCAAAAAACTGAGTCAGGAGACCCAAAGCATATGGTTTGTAAATTGATAAAGTCCATCTATGGACTCAAGCAAGCTTCTTGTCAGTGGTATCACAAGTTTCATCAAGTAATTATTTCGTTTGGTTTTGAGATAAACGCTGTTGATAATTGTGTGTATCACAAATTCAGTGGGAGTAAACACATATTACTGGTTTTGTATGTCGATGACATACTGCTTGCCACAAATGATATAGGCATGTTGCACGAAACCAAGAGATTTCTGTCAAAGAATTTTGAGATGAAAGATCTTGGTAATGCCTCCTTTGTATTAGGGATCCTGATACAACGTGATCGCTCTCGGGGTATTCTTGGATTATCACAAAGAAGCTATATCGATAAAGTACTCAAACGGTTTGGCATGCAGGACAGCAAACCAGGTGACACCGTTGTCTCTAAGGGAGACAAGTTCAGCCTCAATCAGTGCCCTAAAACTAACCTTGAAATTAAGGAAATGCAAAAGATTCCCTATGCATTAGCTGTAGGGAGTCTAATGTATGCTATGGTGTGTATGCGTCCGGATATTGCGTACATTGTTGGTATGTTAGGTAGATATTTAAGTAACTCTGGGATGGATCATTGGAAAGCAGCTAAGCGGGTTATGAGGTATTTACAAAGAACAAAAGATCACATGCTCACATATAGGAGATCGGATCAGTTGGAGATAATAGGGTATTCCAATTCCGATTATGCTGGATGCCAAGACAGTATAAAATCCACATCAGGCTACATATACCTATTAGCAGGTGGAGCTATTTCTTGGAGTAGTGCCAAACAGACACTCGTAATTGATTCCACCATGGCAGCAGAGTTTGTAGTATGCTATGAGGCATCCAACCATGGAATATGGCTGCGGAATTTTGTCACTGGGCTGCGAGTACTAGAGGGTATTGAAAGACCACTCAAACTACATAGTGACAATAAATCAGCAGTGCTATATTCCAACAACAACAGGAGCTCATTTAGGTCAAAACATATTGCCATAAAGTTCCTAGTTGTGAAGGAGAGAATACAGGATGGACAGATATCCATAGAGCACATTGGGACAAACTCCATGATAGCGGATCCGCTTACAAAGGGATTACCACCCAAGGTCTTTCATGAGCACACTGCTCATATGGGTGTTATTTTGTGTGGGGATATCACATTATAATGGGAGTTTGTATCAATTTATATTTTATTGCTTTATGTTTGTTTTTTGGACATACTTATGCATTTATGTATTTGGATATATTTTTTTTTAATCAGAAATAAAGTCTTCAGTTCCTTTCACTCTGTTACATTGTATTTAAATATTGATCTCACTACGGAATAAAATAGGACCAGTTGGAAATAGACATGTATAGATCACATTGCATGTAATTTCCATGCTACGCATCTATAATTGATCTTTGTCATTTGGTTATGTTGGTATATGTGACCATTGATGGGTTTAGTCAAGTTAAATGTGACGAAAATCGCTTTGATCCTATAACAGCAAAATCAATGGACGAGATTGTTCGGATATACCATAAATTTATGATAGCAACTTTTGGAGCTCATACAGTCATACACATTTGTAGACAGTCGGCAGACAGACGTCTATAGACAGTCGGCAGACAGACAGCTGACGTGGCACTATGCCACGTCAGCCATATTAAAAAAAAAAAAAACAGAAAAAGAGGGAAATTTCAATTTTGGTTCACTTATTGCATTTCTTAGTTTCCTGATGATAAAATATGGCAAATGTGGACTTCATTAATTAGTATGTATGGCAGGTGTGGACTGCATTAATTAGTACAAAAACTAGTAGGATGAAATACACATACACATTCTTCTTAAATTCACCTTTGTAACAATTACACATACAATTCACAAATACACATACATGTTGCTCAAAATTTCTGCAGTACCCAAAATTCCTACCAAGGTATCCAAAAAATCAAAATTCCTGCAGTACCCAAAATTCCTGCAAATGTGTTGCACAAAATTCCGACATATGGGACACAAATCCATGACCCTGTTCCACCCTTTCTTGCATGAATCCCCAACAATCTTCATCCCCTGCATCGATTGTGATCCATCCGTAATCTTGCATAAATTTGGAGGAAATATGAACAAATTACATAATCAAACATGAACTTATAAAAAAAATAATAAAAATACACAACGTTTACATCGATTGTGATCCATCCAACCCATGTTGCACCGGTTGTGAGCCATCCAACCCAAATTGCATCTGTTACGAATACAATGAAAGTATTAAGATCATTTACACATTACTAATAAATTACACTTTCTTGGGTTCCAAAAATAGGTTGAAAATATTACACTTTCTTGGGTTCCAATCATTGTTTCTTGTTGTTGGGGTCTACTATTATTGAAAACTAGACAAGGTTTAACAGGCTGTTGCCAATCAACAACATATAATCAATTGTTAGTCTAACGGTTACCCATTCTCAATTTGCAAGCAACAACTCAAACATAAATATTTAACATTTAATATACATGCACCTGTGTAGAATTGGTAATATCTACTTCCGATCGCTCAAATAAATTCCTGCACGTATTTTCGACTAGTGTACCTCCTTCATCTCGCTGTAAAAAAAAAGGAACATTTACGGAGACTCACTTTCATGAGGTAAAAGAAAAAAAAAACGAAGAAGATAACAATTAAAATCCATACCTGTTTACGTTTCCCTCTAGTTGGTGGTTTTTTTTTGCTTGGCTTTAGCCTTTCGCATATCTGTCTCCATCCAAGACACTCTCCTCAATGATGGAGGTCTTCCTTTCCGGGAAACAACTTTTGGACTACAAACTTGTTGTGAATTGGCAACTGCACTTGTGTCCAGACTCGTTGTGCCAGCATTCAAACCTGTTAGGGGAAATAGGGACCAAAATAAATATTCATTCACATAAAAACATAAAACAATAAATCAGTCACCTTCAAAGTGAGGACCCAGCTGTTGGTTCTCACGATAGAAGCTAGTCATGTCATGTATCTTCTTCTTTGCATCTTCAAAGTGAGGACCCACCGCATATGGTATCATATGATAACACATATTCAATAGAATTGAGTATTCATTACCATCAGGCCTCTGATCCCCATTGTCATAGATATTGCGGATTAAGGAGTATCTCCTCTTGATGTCCTTCCTCCATCGATCTAAAAGATACTGGTCTGGCAATGAATTTACACCGTTGACCTTGAATATAGCCAAAATATGCCTACACAGTATCCCTCTTGTTTGAAATAAGCCACATGAGCACTTTACATTGCTGTCCTCCTCATTAAAGTCCACTGAATATGTCACTTTCTTAGTGAACTCCTCAATTACAATTTCATCTTCCACCGAATAAGTTTTTAGTGCACCATCGGATTTCGCAAGAGATGTCTCAAGATCAAGCCTTCCAATTATCTGCTGCTGAACTTTCTTAAATTTAATATTCGTATACAACTCTTGGAATCTCTTCTCAATTGGAGATCTAGATACGCATGGAATGCTGACACTGTATGAGTGGAAGTCAGCACTATTTTCATTCTCAATTTTCTTCCTCAGAGCACTATCAAAGGAGTCGACAAACTCCCTCAAGTTTGTCCTTGAATGAACATAACCATCAAAAAAAGCATTCATACTTTCATTGCGCTGGGTTGAACTCATTCCAGCCCAAAAGTACTCTTTAAGGAATACTGGTACCCAATGATCACGCTCAGCATATAAACTTTTCAACCAGACATTGTCTCTTACATCATATGTGTCAAGTAACTCATCCCAACATGTCTCAAACTCCTCAACGGACTGAGTGTCCCACACACATTTCATGAGGTGATTTTTTAATCCTTTATGGTAGGAAGCATATGACCCAAGCTTCTCGGGCACTTTCTTCAGTATATGCCACAGGCAGTATCGATGTCGAGTTTGTGGAAAGACAATAGCAATTGCATTTTTCATTGCCCTGTCTTGATCAGTAATAATAGCTTTTGGAGCTATACCATCCATACACTGCAACCACGTCTGGAATAGCCATACAAAAGTCTCTGTGTCCTCACTTGAAATCAACCCAGCTCCTAACAGAATCGACTGCCCGTGGTGGTTTACACCAACAAATGGTGCAAAGGGCATCCCATATCTATTGGTTAGGTATGTGGTGTCGAATGTGACCACATCACCAAAATACTGGTAAGCTGCCCTACTTCGTGCATCTGCCCAGAAAACATTTTTTAGCCTTAAGTCATCGTCCATATCCATCAATGAGAAAAGGCCACTATTCTTGTATTGCATCCTTAAAAAATAATCCCGAAGTGCTCCAGCACCACCTGACCCAAGTCGTAGCCGTCTTGCCTTGTCAACGTAATTGCGACAATCTTTTTCTTGAAATGAGAGGTTCTCATAACCACCTGCACCGACGGCAAAAGATCCATAACTCTTAACTAGTGGAATGCTAGCCATGTTGTTTGTGTCTAGAACCCTTTTTACAGCCTCACTCACTTCTCGGTTACATCGAAAAAAACGGGATTTCTTAGGACTGAGGCTGTGATTATGCTGAGTATAGACTGTGGTAATCCACATCTTTCCATCCTGTTTTAAGGCATTAATCCTTGCCTTACATTCTGTCTTTGTTGTTGGACATGGAGCAGCAACATTCGAACCTTTATTTCGGAACTTTCCACCACGAACACAACCAAAAGTGACATATCTGATTGTTTGATCCTGTCCCTTCTCACTTCTCTGTGTGCTCACCCCAAATCCGCATCTTTTACCATATTCCTTATAATACATCAACAACTCTTCAATAGAGTTAAATTCCATCCCCACTTTCGGTTCCTCTTTACTCACTTCGTCGGTTTTCGGTGAATCTGGTCTATCCTCTTTACTTTCTTCTTCAATTCTAGAGGAGGTACATGGCGCTTCGGTTTCCAGAGTTAAAGGTCCCATGCCATGTTCAAATGGGTCCCAAAAAGCTGGTGACCATGTAGGGATTGGTCCATACTGGCCGTGCATCTCATTTGGAAGGTTTAGTGGGCTAGTTTCAGGGATGTCCTGCCAGTAAGATCATAATGGTAATTAGCAAAACATTGATGATAAACAATAAGTTTTAGAAACCAAAAATAACATACCGAGATTGAGGGATTTGAGGTTGATGGTGTTAGCGAAGATGGATATTCTTCCCCCTTTTCCATGTCCTGTGCAAGTTGTTCCATATATAAGGTCAATTATAATTGTATGAATGTGCATCATATTGAGACAAGTATATACCATGGCAATAATGTGAATGAGCATCATAGCAATCACCTAACATGTTTGTGGATGCCGTATCAATTACAAGAATATTAATCGTTGTTGTCATATCCTATTTCCAGCGTTGGGAACTCTTTGGACTAAAAACCATTATCAGATTAAATGTTTTTTTGATCTCATTATCAAACAAAAAGGAATATATGATTGAGAGGACCAAACATATATGGTAAAAAAGAAAAAAAAAAAAAAAGGAAACACAACTCTTACCTTCAACGGACCCAGACAGAGCAGTGAGACTGAGAGGACCAAACGAAGAGACCCACGCCCAGATTCTTGATCGACGAGACCACGCGGCTGCCGTCAGCTTCGTGTGCGCCCCCAGTAGCAAAAGACACCAAGCGGGGGAGCTCTGCAAGCCGACGATGGACAATAACGAGGCCGATGATGGTGCGATGAGGAGTCGGTGACGATGTGCGATGAGGAGCCGGTGACGATGGTGCGATGAGGAGGCCGATGATGGTGCGTTGAGGAGGCCGACGATGGTGCGACGAGGAGCCGGTGAGGATGTGATGAGGAGCCGGTGAAGGTGCCTTTCGCTCTGCAACCGAGAAAGCAGGGGAAGAAATACAACAACTGAACCCAAATCAAAATCTCCCTCTTTTTCTTTTATTTTTTTTTAATACGGCTGATGTGGCATAGTACCACGTCAGCCGTCTGTCCGCCGTCTTTCTACAGACGTTTGTCTGTTGACTTTTTCGTGTTATTTTGTGTCGGGATATCACATTATAGTGGGAGTTTGTATCAGTTTATATTTTATTGCTTTATGTTTGTTTTTTGGACATACTTATGCATTTATGTATTTGGATATTTTTTTTCTAATCAGAAATAAAGTCTTCAGTTCATTTCACTCTGTTACATTGTATTTAAATATTGATCTCACTACGGAATAAAATAGGACCAGTTGGAAATAGACATGTATAGATCACATTGCATGTAATTTCCATGTTACGCATCTATGATTGATCTTTGTCATTTGGTTATGTTGGTATATGTGACCATTGATGGGTTTAGTCAAGTTAAATGTGACGAAAATCGCTTTGATCCTATAACAACAAAATCAATGGACGAGATTATTCGGATATACCATAAATTTATGATAGCAACTTTTGGAGCTCATACAGTCATACACATTTGTTAAGTTACATATATGGCCCAGTGGGAGATTGTTAGAAAATTCCATCATGTGGGGCCACACTTGTAAATATTAAATGTGTTATGCTATCTTTGGTTAAGCCTAAATTGAAGTGATCTAATTAAGACTTAAAGTTTTAAGGCTTAATGGTATAATTGTCATAGGATTAATGTGTAGATACCAGAATGCTATTCCTAATTTGATGAGGGGCCATATTAGAAATGGCAAAACCTATGATAATCTCATTATTATATATTAGAGTTATGGTCCCCAATTCATACGGTAAGTTCCTGTTCTCTCTGAGATCCCATCATCAGAAAGAAATTTAGAGGGTTTTCTATGGGTAGCCATATTGGATTGGAAGATCAACAACCTGTGAACAACTTCATTCAATGGATCAAGGTATGTTTCCGCTTTACATCTCTCAATGATTAGACATGGAGGATCTTAGTTGATTAAAGTTTTTCAGATCTAGATTATTGTTTTGTTCTTACAACCCCCTGATTGTCACTAATCCCAATGATTGACAAACATCCAAATGTACTGAACCGTTGGATCGAGGGTTGAATATTTTTTTGAATACGAAGCCATTAAACTTATGGGTCATGGATAAAGTGCGTAGGGGCATGTGTTTGGGGTCAAACTTGATACTTGGGGTGGTCTCACATAGATCTTTCCATTCCCCTGGTCCCATCCCCAAATGGGGCCCAAAATTGGGCCCACAAACAGTTCTCATATAATATGTGATGTGTTAGGAAAATATTCAAGTAAGAACTAGTACTACTCACCCATTATATGAGAACTTTTTGTGGGGCCCAACTAACAACCCATCCAAACCTAGTGCTCAATATGGAACCCCTTGATTGTCACTAATCCCAAAGATTGGCATACATCTGACTGGACTAAACCCTTAGGGCGTGTTTGGATTACAGGTGAGGTGTGGCGAGGTGATCATTGTCGTACAGTAACGTTTAAAAATTACAACCTATCTTGTTTGGATAAAAAGGAGTGATTTTATTGCACCTACTCCCTCTATCTAAGTTTTTCAAAGATGCAGTATAAAGCGAACAAGATTACTTGAAGACCACTCCATGCGTTCCCCTCCGCCAGCTGGGCTTCAGATTTGGTCACATTCCACGAGAAATCCGTGATAAGATGTAGATAGGCAACTAGGAGAAGATCTCTCCCTAGATCTATTGCAGTACACCTCTCACTTATAGTCTTAAAAAAATATTGAGTAGAAGGGCTGATAACCCAACACAAACATCTCCATAGTTTGATCGATCTCTGGTGAACAACTGCTGTCATATCTGCGTCCGGGTTCACAGAAATCTCAACAAAAATCTGGAGAGTCCAGCATAGACTAGCCGGCCAGGGTGAATACGGTAGGACTATGTCCTTGTGCTTGCACCTGTACCCTGCTCATCCCTATGATGGCATTTAGGTCGATGTTTCAAATCAAAATCAACTGTTGAGTTGGAGTAGGTTTGTTGGAGTAGGTTTGTTGCCCTAATTTCCCCCCCCCCCCCCCAACCTGTACCTGAGTGCATTCAATCCATCGTATAGTGATCTCTTCTCTATAAATTAGCTAATGGGTTGGTTGCTAAGATTAAAGTAGCACAAGTCTTTCTTCCTCGAGGGTGATTGCACATGTACTCATCCTAATCCTCTCTAGAAGTTGTCTTCTTAAAAATTTTGTGGGGGTGGCTCGGAGAGAGTCTGTCTTTTTTCTCATGAGCTATTTACAGTTGGTGATGTGAGAAGTTCGGCCGCTCACCATGGAATGTGCAGATCTTAAAATCACTCATGATTTTGCTTCGTTTATATCCACTTAGTTATGTTCAGTAATTATGTGATCTTACGCGCCTACAGGGATAGTGCCCATCACCCACGAAGTCAACCTCCTTGGAATGAATAGTTGTGGTTTTTTATTTTTAGGGATAAAAGCACAATACCTACCTGTACTTTGGACGTTTTGCAGAGTGCACCCTGTACTTTGGTATTTTGGACTAAACCTACATGTAGTTTTAGTTGACATACAAATACAAACGTCCGTGACGGAATATAGTAAATGGCGAATTTACCCCTGATATATCCGTTTTACTGACCACGATTTTTTCTCATTTTCCCCCTTTTCACTTGCGGTTAGGGTTTGAGGCGAAACCGTCCCTCCTTCCTTGCGATCGACAGATCCCTCAAGAAGAACTATAGATCCAGGCACGAAAGAACATCAACAGTTTCAGAGGTATGATCTCATACCCTTAATCATGTACATTTTGATGCATGTGGTGGTTATAAGCTTCGCCGATGATTTATGGTTTAGGATTTTGAACAAAAATCATAATTTCATAGCTCTGCGTGCATGCATTTTACATGAAGTTTGAATTTCTTTGTCTCATATGGTGAATGTCTCATATAGAAAAGTGTAGGACCTTCGCTGTCGAAAATGGTCCCCTCTTGAAAAAATGTTTCTTTTGTTTATTGTTTCTGTTTGAATGTTGGTGGAACAGAAACCCCACCTGTTTGCTACTTTTGTGGGTTGTCCATGGTGGAGGGGACCACAGTCACACCTTGTTGGATGCTCCCTGTTCACAAATGCTGAACAAAAGGGATGCTCCCTGGATCACGAGTGCAAACCCACACACTTCAATGCACCATTTATGTGGATCTGCGTATGCAGGGGCTTACCTGTATCAGTTTAATCTAGTCACAAGGTGATTGGCACTCACCTCAAATTGACAATGGCTGTTCAGTTGTTAAGAGTGAATCAATAGGAACAAAAAATGCCTTGAGCTATTGATCTATGTGAGTGTTTTGATTGCTAATCTTCTTGGGGCCCACCATGTGTATTAGAAACATAGATTATGCAGGGATTCCCAGTCAGTCACCAGGGAAATGGTGCCAGTTGGGGCTCCCAAATAAATCTGGAAATGGACACCAACAATGCTGTCTAATATGTTTTTTTTTTGGCATTAATTGTCCCATTAGTGGATTGTTAACACTTGATGAGGAACATTTCATAACAATAAGATCAATGGTGCAAAACAAACTTGAAATGCTTCTTCAAACTTGAAATGTATGTGCAATAGTGCATGGGCAGGTTTGGCTTGTAAATCCCATATCTTTTTAGTTACTAAGCCTAATAGCCTGATCAATCAGCTCAAGCCAGTCTATTTTCCAGTAATATATACATGCCCCTTTGTTCTAAATATGTCCAAAATGTACGTTTAGTCCAAAATACCAAAGTACAGGGGGCACTCTGCAAAATGTCCAAAGTACAGGTAGGTATTGTTTTTTTTTTTTTTTCCTTCTAAATATGTCCAAATGTGTTGCCTTTTGAGGAATTAAAAAGCCAATATTTGCTTTGACATGCAGATGTGTTTTTTCTTAACTGGTATAAGGTTTTACATGCAGATGTTTGATGAAGTTACAATTGAATTCCACCACGGTGGTTATTTTACAGACCCACCAAACAGTGTATACATTGGGGGTGTGGTACATGAAGTCAGAGAATTTGATATTGACAAAGCATCATTTTTTGAGTTCAGGGATTATATGATAGAATTAGGGTACCCAGGGAACAGTTCAATGTATTTTAAGGTGCCAGGATTGGATTTTGATGAAGGTCTGAGGCGGATTGAATCAGACAGGGATGTATTTATTCTATTAGAACATTATAAGGACAGTCAGGTCTTGTCTATTTATATTGAGAGGGGACATGAACCTTTGATGGTGGTGTCACCTAAGGGGAAGATCTTGATGCAAAATATTCACACCGAAGGTCCCTTGAAACAGTTACCTGCAGCAGAAGCAGCATCAGCCAGTAGGAAACTTCACTATGAGGAGGACTATGCTGCTGATGTTGAGGATGAAACTTCTGGTGATGAAGTCAGTGATGATCACCCTAATGTTCATCAACATCCTCATGACCCCAGTATTCATCAGCATCCTGATAAAAGCAATGATGATGATGGCCAAAATCAGACAAGTGCTGGTCATGATGATAGTGAGGTTGAAAGTGAAGAGAATCCTATAGATCCTGAGGAGCCACCAGAGTTACATGAGGATATTGAGAAGCCAGAAGATGAGAATATCTTCAGAGGATCTTCTGAAAATGTGGAAGAGGTGCATAAAGGAAAACAACAAGTACCAATTGATGAGAATTGGATAACAGATGATGAGCATGGGGATGATCTTCACTCATTGTGCAGCTCATCTGATGAGAACAACAGGTCTAAATGGCCTGAGTTTAATGAACTGACTGATATGGAGAATCCTGAACTGAAGTTGGGTATGGTATTTTCAAGTCCACAAGTGTTCAGACAAGCACTTGTTGAATGGACTGTAAGGCAAGGCTATGACATTAAATATCTGAAAAATGAGAATAAGAGAATCACGGCTGTTTGTAAATATGATTGTGGGTTTAGGATTCATGCATCACCTATGCAGGGTGAGAAGACATTTCAGATTAAGACATTCAAGCCCAAACATGCATGTGGTATGAGGTTTGAGAATCACTTGGTAACTTCCAGCTATATAGCTGCTAATACCAGCAGAGGATGAGTGACAATCCGAAATGGTCAATTCCTGCAATGCCAAAAAGAGCTGAGAAGAGAATTAAAGGTGAATTTGTCGAAGGATAAGTTGTATAGAGCCAAGAGGAAGGCATCGGATAACATCTCTGGAGATATCAGAATCCAATACACTAGATTGAGGGACTATTGTGTCACTGTCCAAAAGTACAATCCCAACACAAGTATATTTGTGGTGACACAGAGACCTCACATAGATAGAATTCCAAATTTTCAGAGATTGTACGTCTGCTATGAGGCACAAAAGGTAGGGTTCCTTGGTGGATGTAGACCCATAATTGGTCTAGACGGGTGCTTCCTCAAAGGTAGTTATGGCGGACAAGTGTTGGCTGCAGTGGGTAGAGATGGGAATGATAATATGTTCCCAATTGCAATGGCTGTTGTAGAAGCTGAAAATTTGGATTCATGGACTTGGTTTTTGAAATCATTAATTGATGACATTGGAAATGGGGGTGACATGGGCTGGATTTTTTTGTCTGATAGACAGAAAGGGCTTGACGCAGCATTTGAGATAGTAGTTCCTACTGCTGAAATCAGGCACTGTTTGAGACATATGTATGATAACTTCAAAAAATTGTTTAAAGGCAAATTATTGAAAGATGCTATGTGGGCTGCAGCATCATGTGGATCACCCAGAGAGTTTGATAGTCATATGCAGAGGGTGAAAGAGATGGACCAGGCTGCATATAATTGGCTGATATCTGCTAATCCAAACAGGTGGGCCAGATCTCATTTTTCTACAAGGGCCAAATGTGATGCATTAACAAACAACCTCTGTGAGTCTTTCAATAGTTACATACTTGAAGCTAGGGAGAAACCAATTGTTGGTTTGCTTGAGTGTGTCAGGAGAAAACTTATGACCAGAACTCAAGTGAAGTTGAAAGGAATGACCAAATATGATGGGACAGTCTGTCCTGCGATATTGGAGAAGTTAGAAAAAAACAAGAATGACAGCAGACATTGTTTTCCCAATTGGTCAGGCAGAGGTGAGTTTGAGGTGGACTGTTTTACCAAAACTTATGTTGTGAACATTGAGAGTAGAACATGTTTATGCAGAATGTGGGATCTGACTGGGATACCTTGTAAGCATGCCATAGCATGTATATACATGAATCAAGGAAGGCCTGAAGATTATATTCATGAATGCTATAGCAAAGAGATGTATTTGAAGGCATATAGTAGTATGATACACGCGGTACCTGGCATGCATGATTGGATAGAAAGTGGAATGGAACCAGTTGCTCCTCCATTGTATAGAAGACCTGCAGGTAGGCCAAAGAAGTTGAGGAGGAGGGAAGCAGATGAGGTACATAGTTCCAGTAGAGTTTCCAGAAGAAATAGAACAATGACTTGTGCTAGATGCTTGAAAACAGGCCATAATGCCAGGTCTTGCAAGGGACCAGTGCATCCAAATTCAAGACTATTTCATTCTGCATCACAGCCCATGGCAGCTTCCCAGCCAGCATCACAGCCCATGCCACCTTCTCAGCCAGGTTCTCAGCCCATGCCACCTTCTCAGCCAGGTTCTCAGCCCATGCCCACATTCTCAGCCAGCATCACAGCCCATGCCAGCACATAGGGTACAGTATTTTCACCCATGTTTTATACTTTTTCTTCCAACTAGATTATATGCATGCATTTACTCACTACTGTATTGAAAATTTTGATTGATCAGGGGAGAGTTAGACAATCTTCTTCTCAGCCGTTGCCAGCTTCACAACCACTTTCGTCAGCAAGTAATACCGGTGGAGGAAAGTTACAAGCAGTGAGGTCTGCATCAACACCCAGAGGTAGAGGGAGGATTGGAGCAGGAAAAGGCAGAACAATTTGATGATGTTATGTTGATTCTTTTTTAAAACTTTGTCTGAATGATGTTGTGAGATTTTATGTTGATCTGTTTTAAAAAACTTTTGTCATAATGATGTTGTAAATTTGATTATGGAACGGTATAGATGACTGTTTGGATTGACTGTAATGATGATGATGATGGATTGGAGCAGCATAGATGACCCTTTTATATTGTTTGGATTGAGTGTTTGGATAAGGATGATTTTGTTATTGCAGGTTGATTAAATTCAGAGCAAGATAAATAGTGAACAAAGCATGCATGGACAAGCAAATTTCACCAACTCCTTTTCATTAAAATATTCCAACTGATACATATGATCAGGGTAATTCCAACCCATCTACAGGGAACCAAGCCACAACTAGGTAGCACATGAACAAAAAAAACACAATTCCAGCCCAAGTCCACAGCAATACACGTAGATAACATTTTTCCCTTCGACAAGCTGTCTTCAGTTCCCTCTCCAACACATCAATCTTATCCAATAGCTTCTGTACTTGATCAGTTTCTGCATCAACCCATTCAAAAAATCCACACGCTGGCTGGATCTGAAAAAATTTTGAAACAAAATAACATTAATACTAGCATGGTTGACCATACATCAAGAAGAATAATCAGATTGTTGACAGCATAACCCCATATAGAGCACAGCCAAGAAACCTTCTCCCCATGTTGCGCTGTGTTCGAGAAGTTCTCAAAGCAGCCCTATGCCCGCAGTGACAATAACGAATTTCACCGTCAAGTTGAGAGTATTGGCCATGAGAACAATGGGCACAGGATTTTTGAGAGTTTTGAGAGGAAGCCATGGCTGGAAAGGAAAAAAAATTGACTAGGAATGTGTCTGGTGCATTTCAAGTGTTTTATAGGCTGGCTCAGGGGCAAATAGGTCTTTTAGAGGGAGTTATTTGGCGCCAGTATCCACCAAACACATTTATACGACCTACACTGTTAATACTAACAGAATCCGTCCATTTTGCATGTCAACTAAAACTACAGGTAGGTTTAGTCCAAAATACCAAAGTTCAGGGGGCACTCTGCAAAACGCCCAAAGTCTAGGTAGGTATAGTGCTTTTTTCCCTTATTTTTAATAATATGTGCCCATTTGCTACGTGGGACTATCCTTCTGATACTGCTTAACATATTTTTAATTTTTTCACTGTGAATTTATCATAGCTTCCGACAAAGTTTGTCATAAAGATGGATTTGTACGTTCGTTTGCATACTCCATGATGGAATAAAATTTAAGTTCCACCCATTCAGGGGAAGCATGAGCCGTGAGGAGGGATGCATGAATGCGGACCCGCCAAAATCCTGTTTTTACTGTTGGGATTTGGGAAATCTCTCGAGCCCATCGCATGTAATCCTGTCGGCCCAATCCCGTCCTCTCTCTCTCTCTCCCTTCCTTTCTCTTTCATTTCCTGGAAAGGGTATTTCAGTACTTTGATAAGGCCCATAAAGCAGGATTCATCCATCCATCTATACAAGTACATCTAATGGATCAGGAGACCATTCAAATAGACTTTTTCTTCAACAGGGGTGTGTTCCTGAAACTTGTATTATTTCTAGAAGGTCACCAACGCCATCGTCATGCTTCTTCAAGTTTCCCATCAGTCTCCTCCTCCCCTCCTCTCCAGGTCTCTCTCTCAAAACCCCCACTTTTTAATTTTCCACTCTTCTTCTTTTCCAGTTGTCTTAGTATATCAGTTAAAAAGATGGTTTCTTTTTTTTTTCTTCCTTCTAAAATCTTAGAATTTAAAAAGTTGGGTTTCTTATTTGAAGTGTTTCTTATGATTCCTTTAATTGGGTTTTGTGAATTTCTCCATAATAATTGATATAAACTAAAATGGATAGTCTAGATTGTAACTCTGTAAGGGGTTTCTATGTACTAATTAGCTGTCTGTAATTATCTTTTTTTTCCCCCACAATTTACAAAAAATTGTGGCAATGCCCATAGAATTAAGGTTAGCAAATGATGGAACATCTGATTTGGCAGTTGAAGTTTGATGGTGGAATATTTTCTTTATGATGGTGCATATTTGATGGCTATGGATTGGATGGTTGGTGGGTTTAGATCCATATGTACTTGTGTGGAGGATCAGTAGCCATTTTGGTTTAAATGTGGCTGTGATGTTATGGTGAGTATCTAAGTGGGGCTCTTGACATGGAAATACAATTTAAGCTCTTAGACTCTTGAAACAACAAAGTGAATATATATATTTCCCAACACAAGGATGTAGCTAGTTGTGGAACTGAAATCTCCAGTCAGAACACATGTACTGGATCCAGAGCCAAATACTTTTGCCCCTATAAACATGGATTGAAATTTCTCCTGAATCCAAAAAATATGTTTGATACCTATACTTTCAGGAATTGGATACTTTCTGGATACTTGGATAATCACATACTCATTGATCTCATTTTTCGTTAGTGTTAAAAGTCTGTTTGGCTTAAAGTGCTCCTTTGTTTCTTTCAAATTAGTGGAACAAATCTGATGTGTAACTTTGGTCTGCCCATTTAAAATTATTTATGTATTGATATCATTGTTTATGGAATCTTCTCATTATTTCAAACTTATATTGTACTGAGTAGCTGTACTTAGTAGCTCATTATTGTACTGTGTAGAAGCTTCTAAGAATGTTTTTTTTTTTTTTTTTTTCCTGAACAGTAGCTGATAAGAATGTTGGAGCAATACTTAATGATTTCTAATTTAAAAGTTTTTGCATCTTCAATAGTTTTAAAGTGTTCTGAATTATAAATGGCTCCTATGGGATTTGGAGTTCAGATTATCTTGGTTGCTAACTTTTTCCTTCATTATAATGTGCTGTAGGAGGATACGCTCCGTCCCGGGTAAAATGACATTAAAATGCTCATTGGAGGACCCCGCATCAATTAGGGAAGCTGTTATGGGACATGTTTTTTCTGGGCTTGTTGCTTCAGCTGCATTTCTCTCTCAACCAAATCAGGTGAGTTGGTCTGTGGTTTCTCTTGATCTGGCATAGTCGTCTTGGCACCTTAGCTACCAATATACAACAAGAATATAACCATATGGTGTGAAGTGAATTTTTCATACTTAATATTAAACTATCAAAAATTGATACAGACATATAGGCTACCTAATTGGAAGTAATTTGGATATCATTGACAGCTGATTTGGTCTACATCGTCGTCATCATCTTTATCATAGCCTTATCCCATTTATCTTGATGATTTAGTCCATATGAGGTTTGCTAATTGAAATTGCCACACTTCCACATTTTTTTCAATATGCAATTGTGGATACAAGAGAAATGTGTACATTCAACCATTGGATCAGGTGTACTCCACTGTAGATGACCTGACAAAATAATCAGGTATGCCATATCTGAGTGACTGTGATAGAGGAGAGAGAGGAAAAACCAAAGAGTCAATCCCCAATCCTTGGCCTAAGCTTCTCAACATTCTGATGGACTAATCACCAATGGGACAAATTCCATCAAGGAAAATCAGTCATTAATCTGTATTTAATGTGAAAGATTTTGAGATTAACACTATCATTATATGGAATGTTGGAAAGCCCCTTGGTGTAATTTTGTTTCTTTCCAACTCTATAGAACTGGCACACTAAAAACTGGTCTCTTAATCAACTTAAAAAATTGATTTCTTCTCAAAATTAAAGGAAAAATCATTTAAAAAATAAAGAAAAAAATAAAAGGAAAATATGTCAAGAAGAGGCTGGATGCGTGGGCCTATTAAAATAGCATGTGATAGTTGTCACTAGAGTGATGAGGCCCATTTATTGGAGCTTGTTGGCCAGACCCTTGGGCTTTCTTCTATGGCTGATGAATCCACGGGCTTGGGGCTGCACCAGACTGGCCTAATTTATACACATTCATGACCCCAACTAATTGATTAGCCTAATTTTCAGTCCAGGTTATCAACATGATGGGTTCCACTTGAAGTAAATTTGGATGAGGCATGTTCAATATTTGTAAATAAGGCACACTGTGTATGTGGACAAGAGCATGAAATACTGGTGCATACAATTGAGAAACATTTATTCTTCACTTTTTTAGTATGATATGAGTTTTAAACTACAGAAATGCTGGGTTGGCTATGTGCATATGAAGGTTTCTGTCTATGAAAGGTACATAATTCTATGGCCATCTGTTTTCATTTAACAAAAACTAAAAAATAACAAAAACTAAAAACTAAAAAATACTGTGCAACTATCCCTAAGAATCAATTTTTTGTTGCAGGAACTGAAAGATGTGAAAGATATCTATGATCAGCTGGAACATATTTGCGGGAGTGAATTGAAGAAATATAGTCGCAGAGCTAAAAATTGTAGTTCTGATTAAGATCTATTCATTTCTCCTGACCAGGTTGTTGCTGCACAATCTTCTCATTACAATAACTTATGCCAAGTTGCAGCTGCTACAAACACTGGTCTGCCTCTTGAGCTTAATGATATGTCAAGCAAAACAAGTGGGATGCTAATGATGAGAGGCATGACAGCTAAAAACTTTGATCCAATCAGATATTCAGGAAGATGGTTTGAAGTAGCTTCACTGAAGCGTGGGTTTGCAGGCCAAGGACAAGAAGACTGCCATTGTACACAGGTATGTCTACAGAGTGGAATTTAATATGCCATTTATGACCGGCAGGCAGATTTCCATTTTCCTTGCTGTGCACTTCCTTTATACGCAGCATGTGTTCTATTTGTCTATAACCAGCCTACACATGCTTGAAGCTCTACTCGGACTGAGTAGTTCGTACTCCTCTTCAAGAGTATTTGATCTGAAAGGTTATATGGTTTGTCACATCAGAAAGTGTGAAATGGTCAATTGAAGAGTGCAGGACATTGTCGATTTCTAGATCCAGGATATGGTTAGGCCCAATATAGATGGGAGATGCACCCAAATTCTCCCAACTCAAAAGAGTTAAAATTCCACCAATGGCCCACAGGTTGATGGTTAAAAACAGAAAGAAAGGACTGTGATAGGAATGTCTCATCATTTACTTGGGTGGTCCAAAATCATCCTAGTTATACAATGTTAGCTGTCAATTAAGGGCCTGAAACATTAATGGTCTGAACTTACGGTGATTCACCTCAATGATGAGTGTTGCTGTGATCATGGTGAATATGGGCACATTCCAATTCAAGCGAGTTTGATCCAAAAACTCCATTTCTCACCGGGCACTAACAATGTTCGACCCAACGTTTTGGGTCACCTAGAAATGGTCTTGCCCCGTGAATTAGTTTTAATTGTTCTTCCCCAAACAACAAAATCTGAGAAAGTAAACATTTTGTAACATCAAAAGTCCTACAACTTTGACTAGTTGCCTTAGTTGATTTTATTTCTTGGTTAGTATCTAATTCTTTGCATTGAATATGGACAAATTAATTGCTCATATTCTGAGAAAGTAATTCTTTGCATTGAATATGTGCGCGCGCGCACACACACACAAACACACACATATATATATATATATATTTATATAATGTTGGTGGACTAATCAAGACATTGCGTGAATGAAAAACTTTAGAGATGGCGAGAGATTTTAGACTCCAAGGGCTTTATAATAAGACGTACAAAGGCGTTGCAACTTTAATGGAGATGTATAGAACGATGTAACTCTTGTGAGAATTGAAGATTAAGGGATATCATAAGAGAGTTTTGCGGATACCCTGGCTCTATAATTAATAATGATGGGGAGATTTAGAAGGATGTCGAATGCAGCATAATAGCTAGATGGTTGAAGTGGAGACTTGCTTGTGGAGTGCTTTGTGATCGATGGATACGAGCAAGATTGAAGGAAAATTTTCATAGGATAACGAGTGGACCAGCTATGACCTATGGAGTAGAATGTTGGCCAATTAAGAAACAACACATGCAAAAAATGAGTATAGAAGAGATGAGAATGTTGAGACGTATGTGTGGTAAAAGTAGGAAAGATAGAATAAAAAATGAGCACATTTAGGAGCATTTAGAGGTAGCAAAAATAAATAATAAATTATGAAGACTCGTTTGAGATGTCTGTACCTTGTCTAACACAAGTCAATAATGGCGTCAATGAGGAGAAGTCCCTCTATGGAGTTTAATGTCCCCTCAAGGAAAAGAGTAGGCCAAAGAGGACATGGATGGAAGTAGCAAGGATAGATCTGAATAAGTGTAACCTATTTGAGGATATGGCCCAAGCTAGGCTGAAATGGTGAAATAGAAGTCATGTAGCTGACCCCAATATAGTTAAGACTTGGGACTTGGGACAATGCTTTGATTATGCTGATAATGGTTAGTAACAACTATTATATTATTAAGAATGAAATTATAAGGAAAGATCAATTGAAATTGACCTTTTATTTGTTATGATTGAGAGTTGATAGTGAAGATTTTAATTAAAAAGTCTTAAAATAAAAAAAGTATATTATGGTAGTAGGTTGATGGTGAAGAAAAGTTATATAGTCCATGAAAGACCAAAATGTTACAGCAGCAAGATCTTCCCCCAGTTGATTTTCTCCTTTCACCATTACATCTGCCTTCATTCCATTCTCTTGAAATATGCTAAAATATCACATCCATTCACTCTGTCATCATCTTGATCTCATTTACTGTAGGGTTTTATCTCAATAGGAGTTGAGAAGGGTTGAGCCCACTTAATAGCGTTGACTCAAATTTGCTTCAATAATCGAACGGCTGGTAAATGATTCTTTAAACACTTTTAACTCCTTTGACAACCAAAGTTCCTGATCCATTAGAATCCCTCGGCCAATATGTCCTAGTAAAGCTTGAACTATTCCTTTTTTTTTAAATTTTTTTATCATTATCTATTGTTCCTCGAAAGTCTGAGGAAGTGGGCTTTCCAAGAGAATTCCCCCTTTCTAAGCCTCCATTGCTTGGCTGAAACCTCTATCTGACATGAGATTCTTTTAATTTAGTTGGATGGTTGTTTGTGACAATTTTAAAACTCCTTTGACGATAAAAAAGGTGATACCCTTAAACTTCTTTGATTGCAATCCTCATTGTAGCATCCATATTCTTGTTGGAACTTTTACCTTAAAAAAATTCTTCTATTCTTTTACTTCCAAATCCCATGTAGAACAAAATGCAAAAATGTGCCCTTCAATCAGCCTTCAAAGAGAGAGCCAAAGGAAGAGGCTGAAGGAAAACATACACAATATAGTGAATGGAAGTAACACTAAATTACATGTGCAAAAAAGCAATGAAGAGATTATTGATGGATTCTTCATTGGCCCAACACATGAAATTCAGAAGGGAAAACTTACGACACTTTAGATTACCTGGAGTTCAAGTTTTGTTTGTACAAGCCGTCCATCGACTCTACGTAGGGCTAAGTAACACCAAATTACATGTGCAAACAAGCAATGAAGGAAGAGATTATTGATGGATTCTTCATTGGCGCAACACATGAAATTCAGAAGGGAAAACTTACGACACTTTAGATTACCTGGAGTTCAAGTTTTGTTTGTACAAGCCATCCATCGACTCTATGTAGGGCTAAGTAACTTCAAACAAAAAAGTTGAGATGGATAAGAAATCAAGATGCAGAAAGGGCTTTTTGTCAAAAAGTCACTGAGGGATTCTAGGATCTATACGTTTCATTCTACTTCATCTAGTATTCCCTTCAAACTCCTCATCATTTTGAGATTCAAATTCCCTAGGATCCCTTCTAAAAACAATATTCCACACCATCAAATTACAGTCTTAAATTAGAGCGTCTTTAATAAAAGATTATGTAATCTTTGAAATCTTGATGCCAATGAGTTAAATAATCCAAACACCTTCCCAAATTCAAATTCTACTTCCATTCCCCACTGAAAATCTAGAATCTATCAATTGATATTTTCCGCATGTTGCATTCTTCTTCTCTAGCTTCAGTATGTCCTTCCAAACTTTTGTACACACCCACACCCTAGTGGTATTTCTTTTTCCCATGTCCCATTACATTTTTCTCATCATACTTTGAAGCTATGACTTTTTTCTATAAAGTGTCCTTTTCAATCCTAAATCTCCATCTTGTTTTGATAGTAAAATTTGTTTTCTTTTTTTTTCCTACAAAGTTAACTATTCCAAGGCCTCGATTTCCTTTTTTTTTTTTTTTTACACTTTCAAATGATGAGATGATTTTTTTCCTTATCCCATCATCCCTTGCAGTTTTAAAACATAGTCGAGTCGACATGGACTCCACCATGACCGAGTTGCTTCAGCAACGACTTGGTCAAGTCCTAGTAAGGGTTTGAAAAACCAATTTGTGGTTTGGGGAGGTGGAGCGTCACTTATTGAATTATTATGATTTGGTTTCAAAACCCTATTTTCAATTTGGGGTTTGGGGTTTGGGTGATGGAGGGGAGGGGATGTGGTGAGGCTGTGAGGCAGGTGACTAGTGAGGCCATGGGGGAGGTGACTAGTGAGACCTTGATGGAGTTGCATGTGGTGGTGGTGAGAGAGGAGGAGGTGGTGGTGGAGGAAGAAAGAGGAGGAGAGACTAGAGAGAGAAATGAGAGGAGAACCCACCCTCTTGTTGTGCACTTTCCTCCTACAACAGCTGCTATTGGATTTCCCCACCTAAGAAACTCTAATTTGTTGTAACTGAACGTACCTTCATTCCATTCTTCCTTCCTCTCTTTATTTGGAAAGTGGATTACAGATCTTTGATGGACTTGGAGAGAAGGTGAAACTTTCAGATAAGAAAATGGGACTCGACCTCACTCGAACTCTTGGGTGCGACTCAGCCAAGTTGACCCGACCCCCTACTGAGTTCGGGGCTAAGTCCAGTTTTTGAATCACGAATTCCATAATCTATTTTGACCTTTTGAGTTTCTTGTCCTTTAGGGAATCAAAGGAGACATAAAAAACTAGAAGGTTCTCGAGGGTAGCTTTGGTGAGGGCAATTCTAACTATCATTAAAAATCAAAATTAGCAGTACTTGAAAAGAGAAAGACCATGCTGAACCACCCAAAAGACAACAAGCATTAAGAAAGGACAAGATTATCGAAGGATATAAATAGGCTTTGTCACAGAACTCCCACCTTAGCTAACCCATATACGTGTCGTTTTCCACTCTTTTAAAATGTCTAAAGGATGCTTAGATTCCTAGCCAGATTGAAAAGCTATTCTGCCTCATCTAGCATGCTCCACAGAGCACCACAGAACAATGCATAGCGAGTTTCCCTCAACCACAATGTCATGCAAGTTGAGTCAACGGGCCTCCTGAACACCTGTCCTAAGATCCAAAAATTCCATCTTATATGATAACCGATGACCTGCCAACTTGGCAAAGGAGAGAATGTGAGATGCGTTGCTATCACGGATATGCCACCAATACCAGCTGGGCTCAGATTCCCTCAAGCGCTTCCATCAAAGTTTAATGTAAGAAGCAGTCTACACTCACTTGGGACATAATATGAGAAGGCCACCTTTTTCCAACACCTCTTAATTAATGCAATATGAATGCCTTGAAATAAAGGCGAAGTAGAGCTAACTAAATATCTCACTCTATGGACCAAAACATCAATGGTGGAGCTAACTCTCTCAAAGCTTCTCATATTTCCTTCCATAATGCCCATATGATAGCACAAAAAGATAACCTCCACAGCAGTTTACCTCCAGCTGATCCCCATTGCCTTGCTCCATACCTCAAAGGAAGACAGAAGACCTCGGTGGAGAAAATAACTACATCTAAACCTACTTATCACTACCCTCCATGGAGACTTTGCCACTCTATAATTGATGAATAGGTGATCCACTCTCTCCTTATCTGCTAAACACAAAGGGCAGGCAATTAACAACGATTCTGTTATGCCGGTGAAGGTTATCATTTGACACTACACCATACAACAAGCGATCCTTAAGCCAACTACTCTAGGAGGGGCTTTCATTTTTTAAATGTGGATCAAAGACCTTAGTTGGGGAGAGATACACATCAATGATGGAAAGAAGAGTCATTGGAACATAACATTGGTAGAAGCTGGCCAAATTCTTCTATTCACCCTTCATTGGGTATCTCCCGAGGAGTTCAAGAAGGGGAAGGAGATGCAGTTCTTCCTCCTAGAGATTCTCCTGAAAAGGGGGCTCTAAACAATCTGGCTTCCCCATCTGTCTAAGTAGTTCTTCTCTTTAGCGTGTATGTCTCAAGCACACCTATAAATATCTGAGAATTGAACTTCCAAAGGACTTTCTCCAACCCAGTGATCATGCCAGATCACAATCCCTTCATCTGTGCATTGTGAGACCGGATATGATTATTACCAAAGGCTTCCTTTACTGAAGTGATATCCCGCAAATAATCGAGGAGCGGTAGTTAGCGTTCTTAATCCCTGCCAATTCTATACTTAGCTTCTAAGACCATCTTCCACAAACTTTGAAGTCCCTCCCCAATCCTCCGTAGCCTCTCCCAAAAGAGCCACATTCACCTGTTTAAATGGTCTAAAATCCAAATCACCTTCATTCTTCGGTTTGCAAACAGTCGTCCAATTTACCAAATCGTATTTCCTTTTTCTTCCTCTCCTTCCAAAAGGAAGTCTCTTTGGCAACTTTATGCG
The DNA here is from genome assembly GCA_003546025.1 of Camphora micrantha. Taxonomy (NCBI): domain Eukaryota; kingdom Viridiplantae; phylum Streptophyta; class Magnoliopsida; order Laurales; family Lauraceae; genus Camphora; species Camphora micrantha. The sequence continues at coordinate 11,823,302 of QPKB01000007.1, forward strand.
ATTGATAACCACTCTTGAGCAGTTGAATTTAGACATAAAATACACGGGGAGATTGGCAAGAGCTGCTTTGATTAGTCTGATACGACTGCAAGAGAGATATATTACTTTCCAAGTCACCAGTTTCCTTTCCATCCTTTCAATCTCTGAATTCCATAATGACTTAGTTGCCTTTCCTATATGTAGGGGACACCCCACATAAGAAGCCACAAGAGAACCCACTTTGCAACCCAGAAAATCAGCAAAAAGGCTAGTGTCTAACTTCACCCCAATTAGTTCACTGTTAACTTTCAGCTTCAAACCCAACACCACTTCAAAACGGAGTATGGCTTTAACATTTTTTTATTTGGTCTTCATCTGCATTACAGAAGTTTAAGGATTCATCATAATGGGTAATCATAGGAGCATGCGAAGCTTGCTTGAATCCCATAAACCAGATTAGCATTCCTTGCTGCTTCCATCATCTGACTGTATCCCTAACCTACAATAACGTATAAGAATGGTGATAGATGATCTCTCTGCAGGAGGCCCCTTTGTGCTCCTTTTACTGAGCATAATTCTGCCTCAAAAGACATTTACGGCACATTTGTGTAGTTATGTCTGTGGAAAACTAGTTCTGCAAACTTTTTCCTCTTGTGCGGAAAAAAACAGTTTTCCAACCCCACCCCACCCGCCGCCCACACCACCACCACCACCCCGCCCCCCCGCCCCCCCCGCCCCCCGCCCCGCTCCTCCAATGGGACCCCCTCTCCTCCAATGGAAAAAGCTTTTCCCCCTCCGCTCTCTTCTCCCAATGAGAAAAGCTTTTCCATGGAATCGCAGACAATTTAGCTCATTTTTGCGCTTTTCCTATGGAAAATCAGCCGTACCAAACGTAGATATTACTGTAGTGTGCAAAAGCACCTCACTTTTTCCGTGGAAAACAAGCCGCACATACTTGCCCTTATTGTTTCTTCCATAATGTTATATTTTCCTTGATTTCTCAATGTTAGAGTATAGAAAGAACGGGATTTCGGTTTAGCCTCAACAGAATGACCAAGATGGAAACCAAGGCTTTGAGCATCATGGCTGAATGGAATGCCCTCCGATTTCCAAAATGTGAGATTTTGGGCATTCCAGTACTACTGTCAGTTAGATCAGGCAGCATTCTAGATTAGATAGCATTGGTTCCCACACATATGACAAAGGGATGCAGAAGACCCCAAAATCCCTTTCTATTTATAGTGCAGTATTACAGATCTTGTATCTTTCTTTTCTAAAGGGTAATTATTTGATGAAATTGCAGGGGATATACACATTTGATGCTCAGTCCCCCTCTATTCAGGTTGATACGTTTTGCATTCATGGTGGACCTGATGGATACATTACAGGTATAAGGGGGAATGTTCAATGCCTTTCTGATGAAGATAGGGAGAGAGATGAAACTGCTTTAGAGAAGCAAGAAATGATAAGAGAGAAATGTTACCTCCGGTTTCCTACATTGCCTTTCATTCCCAAGGAGCCCTATGATGTCATTGCGACTGATTATGATAATTTTGCTCTGGTTTCTGGAGCTAAAGACAGAAGTTTCATTCAGGTAAATGTTGCATTTGTTGCTCCACCTCTCCGTATTATCGCCAATTGATGCAATAAAACAGAAAATCTTCACATTAGAATTGATGTATACTTGTATCATGATTATCTGGGCTGCTCATTTCTTTTTAACCACCGATGTATTGATTCTGGAGGATATTAGTACGTCAAGATAAAGAGAGATGATCCTATGCCACCTTCCATACCAGATTTGGATGGCATCTATTACGTGCCTATGAATATATAGTCAATTGGATATAGATGTGTAAAATATTTAGCTATGTTTTATATACATGATCCATCCAAAGGCAAACTTATCACTCCGGTTATAGTGAAATTTGGGGAAGATCCTACACAGATAGAGATGTGATATGAGTGATTTAGATTAAGCAAAGGTGGCCCGAACCCATGCGAAAACATATTCTTTCTGCCATCAGTGTGGTACTAGAGGCAGCATAGGATCCACTCAGATAAGAGGGTATGTATGTTCTCAATAGAAAGAGATACTTTCACATCCATAGTTGTTTTTCTTTTGGACATGCATGAGAAAAGGACATGTTTAGACTACAAGCCATCTTTTGAACTTACAAAGCTTCCATGGATGGGGACGGTGTCTGCTTTCTGTAGTGATTACACATCAAGCAATATCTTTGCTGTACTCCTTTAATAATTCCATTGCATTTTAGGTCTTTAAAGTACTGTTTTACATATGGCTTTCATCATTTCAGTCACATGCCAAAATGTGATTTCATATCCCTATTTTAATATTTAGACATTGATGATAACAAGTAGTTTGGTTTTTACAGATTTACTCAAGAACTCCTAATCCAGGGCCCCAGTTTGTAGAGAAATATAAATCGTACTTGGCGAGTTTTGGGTATGATCCTAGTAAGATCAAAGACACTCCGCAAGACTGTGAGGTGATGTCTTCTAGTCGGCTCGCTGCAATGATGTCTATGTCTGGAATGAAAGAGGCCTTAACAAACCAATTTCCGAGCCTAGAACTGAAGGCATCTGTTGAGTTTAACCCCTTTACGAGCATATTTGACACTTTGAAGAAGCTTCTTGAGCTTTATTTTAAGTAGTTTGTGAGTTTTATCAATCTGCACATGTTTTTTCATACCCTTGAATTTGTAAAGGGCAACTTAATCAATTTGAATTTGTGTTTATGTTTGAACAGAATCAAGCATGAAATTGTTGTCATTCTCTTAGTCTGATATTTTTATTGTTCTGAAGGATACAGAAGGCCTAAAAAGTTCTAAAGCCTATTGACATTAAATACCTTATGTGAAGGAAACTCAATACTGAGTTCTCTCATAGTGAATGGGAGTATGGGACACTAGTGAGTGAAGTTTGGAAGCCCATGAACTGAATGGGACTTGTTCTTCCGTTTTGAGATCTCCAGATTTGTAAGATTCTGTAGTCCCAGCCTCCATTCAGCAGTGCATTTTTTAATAAGCCATTCCAGCAGTCGGTGTAACAACCATTTCTTCAGTAGAACTAATCTATTTGTAGCCCTTCCCAACAAGCTGAGCAGTTTGTTATCCTGCATTCTGTTTCTTCTGATTCATCTCTGTTCC
>QPKB01000007.1:11827450-11842619 GCA_003546025.1 Camphora micrantha
TAATTTTTATTGCAATTTGCTAATTTTAACCAAAAGTTTTTCCCATGTTCTATAACAAACGCACTTTTTTTTCTCCCACTTCCAACATGTAAATTGTTTTATTACTATTCAAGTCTTCTTCCCACTTTTCCTTTTTTGCAGCAACTTCATTTTCATCCCAAATCTAGTTCTCCTCTTTTCTTCCTACTCCACTTCTCCTAACCCATTTCTACTCTATAGATTCTTGAATTGAGAAAAGAGAACCCTCATAATCTTCTTTTATTTTATTCTCTTTTTTAAAAATTATAAAATATTAAAGCCAAGGGTCTTGACTTTGATTTGAATGCAACTACTGATCTTGACTGGAAGTTATGTCTCATGTTCTATAACTAACACATTTTTTCCTCCCACTTCCAACATCTAATTGTTTTATAACCATTCAAGTCTTCTCCCACTTTTCCCTCTTTGCAACAACTTCATTTTCATCCCAAATCTAATTCTCCTATTTTCTTCCAACTCTATTTTCTCCTAACCCATTTCTACTCTACAGATTCTTGGATTGAGAAAAGAGATACCCTTATAATCTTCTCTGATCTTATTCTCTATTTAAGATTTTATCCCAAATCTTATTTCTCCTAACCCATTTCCTCCAACTTCCAACATCTAATTGTTTTATAACCATTCAAGTCTTCTCCCACTTTTCCCTCTTTGCAACAACTTCATTTTCATCCCAAATCTAATTCTCCTCTTTTCTTCCTACTCTATTTCTCTTAACCCATTTCTACTCTACAGATTCTTGGACTGAGAAAAGAGGTACCCTCATAATCTTCTTTGATCTTATTCTCTATTTAAGATTTTATGCTCTATTTAAACCAAATCACTGTCAGTAAGTTTTTGAAAATAATTTTGCATGATCTAATTCTTTTCCTAATGGATTATATAATATATTTTGCATGTGTTGGTGAACATGTTCGTGCTTATCATGGGTTATTGTGCTGGTTATACTATATTAAAGAGAATGTCTGGATTCAATTGTGATTGTCGGTTATAATCTTGACTGGCAGTTACACTATTTTTTATTTTCTTCCAAAATCTTGCCCTAGCTATCTTATATGACTACCTACTTTATTTCTTTATCAAAATAACTTATTTACTCCCAACTTTTATTCTTTTTTTTTTTTTTTACTTTTGCATAGACTATGCTTTTATCCCAATTCTACAATTCCCTTTCTACTCCAATTCTCCTATTTTCTTTCTACCCACTAGCTCTTAGATTACATAAACAAGTACTCATAACATTTTTTTTCTTTTTTTGCTTTAAGAAAAAACTATGATTTTTTAATGCATGAATTTTTAAATAACATTGTTGGCTATATTCGTGTTGAGCACGAGTTATTAGGCTGATTATATAATAAAAGACAGCAGGTGAGTTTGTGGGGGAGCGACACGTAGCGGCAGGGGACTTCCTGGGAGAGGGACATATGGCACATCCTCACACTTTTTGCAATTCTACATTCCGGAATTACCCTTCTAATCTAATCTCATCACCTAAAATATCTCAATGTAAATTTAAAATATTATTGAAATAAAATACTTATCCCTTCTTAAAACATAGCATACAATAATAACTTCTCTTTAGTTATGAAATCCAAGTCTTCTTTTATATTAGAGCGCATGCCACTTTCATTTAATTCTGAAATTGCACTCAATTTATCGCTGAGCACAAATATAATCAAATTAATGTTCTAAAGTCTTTACTATTTACTTGATCTTTCCCTAAATATTTCCACCTACCTAAAGTTTCTCTAATGAGTTTCTTCTTTATTATGAATTATATATTAATATTCATGATAAGTCCACAAAATTGTAGTTTTCATTTATCATTTTATGTTACTTTGTAAACTTAATTAGGGTAATTTGCACTCAATTTCATAATTCCATGCATTTGAGCATTAAAGTTGGAATTTTAGTCAAAATCATCAATCTTGCATGAATTTTATGAAATTATTGGTTTACATCATCTTAGTGTCACACCAATTAGTTTTTTTTTATTCTTGCATCATCAATTAGTTCATGGAAAATCATCCAGTAGTGCATTCATGTGCTTGTTCTCATTCAGGTCCCATGCATGACACTTATGAATTTTATACATCTTATGGCTGAATTATTCTTATATTCTTGTAGGGAATCTTCAGTTCTTTTTGGAATCCACTCCAAAAGAAGTGCCCACGCACTTTGGAAGTCTAACTAAGGGGTCCCCACTATGCATGGACGTTCACAACTTTTGATTTTCTCATCCACATCAATAAGCAATCTTGGGAGATATTTTTGAAATTATACAAGGAAGTTGTGTGCACCAAAGGACATTCAAATTAAGAAAGGGAATCATCTCAAAGTCAAAAGTCTTTCCAAAGGAAAAGTTAGTTGGGAGAACATGAAAAAATCCCTACAAATAAGGAAAAAGAGACCTAAAAGGGTGGTACTTCCTTACTAAAATGGGTTTTGCAAAAAGCATAAAAGGGGAGTGGGGGAGGCATGATGGAGACACCCCATAGGAGACCACATTCCCACACGTCCAAACAACTCCACCCATCTTTCTTTATTGGTTTATTCTCTCCTAACCACACCTTCTCTTCCTTACCTCTTTTCTCCATTATTTTATTTTGGTAGCCTTAGGCCATGTCCAAGGATTTATTTTGAAGGAGAATCTTTGTAAAGGAGAAGTTGTAAAAATGAAGTTTTTAATGAAAATCAGATCTTTTGCATTGGAAGAGTAGATTCTTTTGGATCGGAGCACAAAGTGAAGTTAAGTGATTTTATTTTCGTTCTATGTCTTTAATTTAATTTTTATATCCCTATGATGCATGTTTATTAGAATAATAGATCTGCCTTTGCGCCACAGGCAAACCTCCGCTTTATATTTTTAATAAATTCTTTTTGATCAATAATCTTCTTTTGATAAAATATACTTAGGTTTTTATGCCTTTGAAATTTTGTGCTTAATTTGTTAACTTACTCTCGAAGTAATTTATATTTTTATGAGGTGGTGGAGATCTTGGGTTCTTTTGCTTAAGAATTGAATTTAAAAATATATATATCTTCCGGATCAGAAACATTGAGTTATTTCTGATCTGAATTATTTGTAAGACAAAAGACTAACCCCCTGTTTGGGAAGGGGGAGGAATGGGGGGGGAGGAAAAAAAAGGAGGGAAAGTGGGGGGGAAAATGTTTTTGGAGGGTGTTGGGAAAGGAGGGGAGGAAAAATGGAGGGGAGGGGGAGGGGAAAAAGGGTGAAAAAATTTTCCCACCCAAAAATTGTGGGGGAAAATGGAAGAGGAGGAGGGAAAAAATGAGAGAAATGACTAAATTGCCCTTTTATTTGTAAAAAAAGTTTTAAAGTTTTTATAAAAGTAAGGACAAAACGGTAATTTTCTCTCTATCTCACAAACAAACAAAATCCTACTTTTTCACTTTTCTTCCCCCTACTTTTTTCACTTCCCAAACAAGAGAAGGTAAAATTAATTTTTCCTCCCCTCCCTTCCCCTTCATTTTCCTTCCCCCTCAAATTTTCCCTCCCCTCCCCTCCCCTCTCCCAAACGGACCGTAAATTAAAGTATGTGGATTAAGAATTGAAATTAATTAATGGACTCTTTGTTGCTCTGATCTACCTTTATCATAATTTTTATCCGTTCATCTTGCATAGTAGCTTTATCTCTCATTCAAATCTTGATTTATTTTTATTTTTATTATAAAAAAAATCAGATTTTAATATAAAAATATATATATATTTTAGTAGTGCTCCTTGTAGGATTCAACATGTAGTTGTCACTGTCTCAAAAAGACAGCCGTACACTTGTAGTTTTAAAAGATTGAACTTAAAATCACATCAAGTTTTTGACGCCGTTGCCGAGGGAGGGGAGCCAAATCTGAGTTTTTGTTAAAAATCTGAATTTTTTTTATCAGATTCATATGCATACTAATATTTAGGTTGCATTAGTTTTTAGTCATCTAATTTGCATTATTAATGTTCTTTGCAATTAGTTTTAGTTAGTATTTCACTTTGCTAATTTTTTTGACTTTTCTAAAAAAAATTTGGATTTTTCTGATATTTTTTATAATTAATTGAATTTTCGGAATAAATTTTTTTTTTGAAGGATTCAAGCAACCAAAAATCTACAACATTAATGGAGAAGAAAACTTACTAGTTGAAGAAACTCTTTCCTTTTAGCAAACTTAGGATCTCCAAGACCTCTTAGCCTTCCATGCTATATCCCGTATTAGATCTCTTCTCTAAAGGAGATGGGTAGGATCTCCTAAAGAAAACAACTAAAAGCTCTTAAAGAGCTAGAAGAGAAACTAAAAGAGGGAGATGAGAGAAAATCGTGCAACACTTGCACAAAAGAGAGCCAGGGCATGAATCCCTATTTGGAAAATAGCATAGGGCGTCCACATTCCCCCCTCCTCTATATATAGCCCTCAAGCAACCTCCTCTTTTCTAATTAAATCAGAATTCCTACTTCCATTAAGAATTAGTAACTTTCTCCTTTCCAATTATTATAGAAGTCTCACTTCCACAACAATTAGTAACTTACTATTACTACTATTAGAAGTCTCACTTTAAATAGAAATAGTAACTACTATTAGAGTTCAAGTAGGATTAGTAACTTTCTAATAACTTGGGCTAGCGTGGGGACCACTAGGGATTCCATAGAAAGCTGGCTCCAACTGAGATACTGCGACCCCACATCTAATGTGCAATCCGGGCCCACAGTTAATTGCAAATAACTCCACTATATAAATGCAATTGCACTCCAGTCTTAGGAATAAATTACAAAGAAGACCCTAAACTTCTCAATTACCACAAGTAGGCACCTCTATCAATATCAATGGATCAATTGGATTCAACTTGTCACATCCAATCTTAAATCCATATCTTATTATCCTTGAAACCTAATTAATCACAGTGATCATCAGTACCATCCAATTAACTTTGAATCAAGATGAGTGCGCACTTGCTAATGATAAATCCATTAATTGACACAAGGGGATAATATAGATAAATTTCATCTTGACCATTGAATGTTCCCATAGTTCTACTACCACGTACCCAAGACACCGAGGTTTTGCCCTACAGTTGGCCTCACTCATTGGTGCTCAAAGCAAATGAATAGACAGAAACTTGAGTTCATTAATGTCTCAGGATTGAGAGCCTATTGCTAGGGAATTATGAGAGCAGACTTTAAAATAAATAATGTATTCCATAAGATGCTTTTCATGGTCCTTCAATACATCCAATGTACCGGCACCGTAATACAGAATCTTACATTCTGATGATCGAGACAAATCACACTATCTCATGATGATCAAAGTGCTGCAACCTTATCAGATGAGATGCCCGGTCTCATCACTAGTTGTGAAGATATTTAAGTATAAGATTTGTGACAAATGTCTCCCGTATGTGGATCTCATCCATACACATATGTCACATCTATTATATTAAAGGGACCCGGTTCATCTCATGAACCATCATGTCATATGTATTGGTTATGTGCATAAAATAATAAAACACCATTCATCTATTGAAAAGAAAACATGATTTTATTGATAAATAAAGAAATTAATCAATTTATTACATCATCTGATGGATTGAGACCATACAAACTAACAGCTATGTGCTGGATCAATTCTATAAGACTGCATTCGATATTATATCGAACTTAAATGAGATGTTTGGGGAACAAGGGAGGCCTGCTAGGCAGGCTGCTATGAGGATACTCATGAGCACAAAGATGGCTGAGGGAACCCCAGTACAGGATCACATGTTGAAAATGATGGACTCATTGAATGAGTTAGATGTACTGGGTGCTGCGATTGATGCAAAATCGCAGATCGACGTGATCCTCGAGTCACTGCCAGATTCATTCAACAATTTCAAGATCAATTATAATATGAATAAGATGAATTTGACTTTTAGCTGAGTTGTCTAGCCAGTCGGTAGCGACTAAGGGCATCATCATGAAGAAGAAACTGATTGCCCTGGTGATAGAAAAGTCAATTGCCAGGTCCAAGCTGAAAGGCAAAGGCCGGAAAGGCAAAAAGAAATTAGTCCCCAAGGGTCCTAAGGTGGAGACTTGCTACTAGTGGTATGGCAAAGGCTAAGGGTATGAGAGCAAAAGGAAAGTGTTTCTACTGTGGTATGATGATAAGTCCTTAAAAATGCATAATTTTATTATCATTTTAGAGTAATTAAGGACTTAATCATCAAATCATGCACCATTTTAGTAAAAAAATCATGATTCTATGTTTGTGGGAACCAAAGTTTGAATTTGAGTCAAAATTCATTGAAAAATCGCATTTTCACATAAAATCATGAATTTCTCTATTTCTTGGCATTGGAAGTCACAAATTTCTCATAACTTTTTGTTCAAACATAAAATGATGAACTTTCTCTGCACCATTGATTTAAAAAGAAAATTTGATAAAATGGTGATATTTTATGCATCCATTTGGTGTGAATTGGGCCCGCATCTTGCAATATTATTTTCCTACATAAGTAGATAATTCTTTGATCATTAATTATATTATTTGTATTTTTGTAGAAAAAATCAATTTCTTGGGGCCCGCGAAAGATAATTGATGAAACAAATGCACCATGGGACCCACCTTCATTGGGCGTGGATTCTAAGGTAGTGGCGGCCATGGTAGGGTCCACTCTCATATGCAAAATTCATATTTAATCTCTTGAAGATAAGTTCTAGATTTGTAGGCCATGTGATGAGGTGTCCTTTCTACTCTCCAACAAATATTTCTTACATGTCATGATGGATGGCTAAGATTCAAAACAAGCGAAGAAAAGAAGAAGAAAAATGCAAAAAAGAATCCAGCCAAGGTGGAGGACGTCCATGCATGGTGTGGAGCTCAAAAAGTTGCATATCTTCAAGTGGGGCCTACTTCTATTCCATGTTTGAAATTAATTTCAGATTTGAGATGCTTTTTAAGGAGAAAGTAGGCCCATGTTGAGATTCTCAAGCCATTAAGAAGTTTAAAAAAAATGGAAGATCTTGCAAATCAATCCAAGTTGGAAACAAATTCAAAGAGTGAAAGATTTTAGAACTAAGTTGTTAAAGTTAACTCCAAGAAGATAGGCCTCAAGATTTGAAGTTTGCAACCAAGATTCTTCCAAGAGACATCACACGTCCAAGCCCTTCATACAAAGCATCACACGTCCAAGATAGGTGGGGACCACATGCATCTCAAGATTTGTTTCAAATCTGAAATTTCAGATTTGAATTGTTTCTTAGCCAAAGTGGGACATTTTTCAAGAGAAGCAAGCTACAAAGAGAAGTTTAAATTGAGAAGGACTTTTGGTGGCAAGTCAATCAACAATGGAACTCCAAGATTGGTCAATCTCGGCCCTCCAAATCCTATCCAAACTTGGACCCAACACTTCAAACCCTTCCAAACCCAAAAACCTTGCAACCCAAGCTATCTAAAAATATAAAAACCACAAAAAGAGGCTGCACGCGCAATCCCATATCCCTCATTCCCTTGGACGACCAGCAACAAAGAAACCCCCCTTTTCCATTAATTTTTCTTCATCTCTCCTCCTTCCATCACTACTTCACCCAAGGCCTTTCCTAAGGCACACCACCACTTGGATTTATACTCTATTGTCGCACCGCCGTCGTTGCTACCGTCGCTCCACCATTGGACCAGCCATTCATCATCTTCCCTTGCTTAGATTTCAGATTGCAAAATGAGAGCTAGTTGGATCGCTGTTCAAGACCGCGAGTCCCTCTCCTCCGTTTAGTGTTTCATGTGTCTAGGGTAAGGTTGGATGCATTTTATTTTGATTCAAATAATTTTGTAATGGTTATTTGTTTGTAATGGGTCTTTCATTAATAAATCAAGTTTATGGGGTCTTAGTCTTCACCAATGGGTCAACAACGAATCTTTGTGCGTAGTGACTGTGCATATTTGGTGCTGTGTTCTTGATTTTTCTTGATGGCATCAAGCAAAGTAACTATTGCAATATTTTAGAATTAAAACTCATTTTTTTTATTCTCTGATTTTATTTTATTTTATTCTCATTTTGATGCATTCTATCAATTACTGCAATTGGTTGGACTGACAAATCTTATGGTGAATGCAGTAGTTAGATTAGGTTCCTAGATTAGGATTTTTTTTTCTTTGGTTATAATTAATTTTTCAAACTTGTAATTAATTTTTTATTAAAGTAGGATTTGTGATTTTTATAAATTTTTTATAGGCTAGAATTAGTATTTCAATAGGACAGGTTTTGCACGATTAATTACTCCCTGTGGATCGACCTCGGACTTCACCGGGTTATTAATACATCGTGGCCTTGCACTTGGGGCTGACAATCATATGACAAGACATAAGAAGAGGAATTGTCCTGATTTTTTGTCTAAGAAAAAGGCCTAAGGTATGACAGAGTCACTTGTTTCTGAAGTTAGTTTTGCAACTAGTACTTCAGAATCCTGGTGTGTTAACTCTGGTGTAACTAATCACATCTGTAATTCGTTGCAGGGGTTATGGGAAACCAAGAGGCTTAGTGGCGGCGAAATCATTGTTAACCTAGGATCGGATTGTTAGATTGTATGGACTCAATGCATCAGATGATGTAATAAATTAATTAATTTCTTTATTTATCAATAAAATCATGCTTTCCTTTCATGAGATGAAGGGTGTTTTATTACTTCATGCGCATAACCAATGCATATGACATGATGGTTCATGAGATGAACCGAGTCCCAATAGTAAATTAGATGTGATATATGTGTATGGATGAGATCCACATACAGGAAATATGTCACAAATCTTATACTTAAATATCTTCACAACTAGTGATGAGACTGGGGATCTCATTTGATAAGGTTACAACACTTTGATCACTATGAGATAGTGTGATTTCTCTCGATCATCAGAATGTAAGATTCTTGATCATGGTGCTGGTACATTGGATGTATTGAAGGACCATGAGAAGCACCTTATGGAACACTGTCTCTATTTTAAGGTTTGCTCTCATAATTTCCTGGCAATATGCTCTCAATCCTGAAACATTAATGAACTCAAGTTTCTATCTATTCATTTGCTTTGAGTCACCAATGAGTGAGGCCAACTGTAGGTCAACACCTCGGTGTCTTGGGTACGTGGTAGTAGGACTATGAGAACATTAAATGGTCAAGATGGAATCCATCTATATTATCCCCTTGTGCTAATTAATGGATTTATCATTAGTAAGTGCGCACTCATCTTGATTAAGAGTTAATTGGATGGTACTGATTATCACTGTGATTAATTGGGTCTCAAAGATAATAAGATGTAAATCTAAGATTAGAAGGGACAAATTTAATCCAATTGATCCGTGGATATTGATAGAGGGGCCTACTTCTGATAATTGAGAAGTTTAGGGTCTTCTTTGTAATTTATTCCTAAGACTGGAGTACAATTGCATTTATATAGTGGAGTTATTTGCAATTAATTGTGAGCCCGGATTGCACATGAGATGTGGGGTTGCGGTGCCCCAGTTGGAGCCAGCTTTCTACGGAATCCGTAGTGGTTCCCACTCTAGCCCAAGTAATTAAATAGTTACTAATCATACTTGAACTCTAAATGGAATGAAGGAATTAGAAAGTTATTATTTCTATATAAAGTAAAAATTCTAATAGTGGTAATAGTAGTTTACTAATTGTTGTGGAAGTGAGACTTCTATAATAATTAGAAATGAGAAAGTTACTAATTCTTAATGGAAGTAAGACTTCTGTTTTAATTAGTAGAGAAAGAAGTTGCAAGGCAATAATTAGAGGAGAAGAGAGGGCTGGACGTCCAAGGCATTAGAGTCCACGCCCAACCCTCTCAAGTGCAAGAGTTGCATGCCCAATTCTCTCTCTTCCTCTTCTAGTTTATCTTCCGAATTCCTTTAGAGCTTCTAGTTGTTTTCTTTAGAAGGACCCAACCAACTCCTTTAGAGAAGAGATCTAATACGGGTCATAGTGTGGAAGACAACAAGGTCTTGGAGATCCTAATTCGCTACAAGAAGAATTCTTGTTCAAGCTAATTGTCTTCTTCTCCATGAGAGCACTATCAGGCTCCAAATGTATAATCTACTTCCTTGTATGTTGTAGATCTTTTGGCTACTTGATTGTTGCTGGTTTTTATCTTCTACATTGAGCTTATTGCTGTACATGGTTGATGAGATTGAGGGATTGCATTCTGGATGTGGTTTATGGCCTTATGGGTACTTAATCCCTGAGTCAAGTGAGTTAAAAGTTGTTGACACCAAAAATGTCGCTGTGTCCCTTCAACACCAAAAGCTACATGGAGCCACATCCTGCCATAAATAGGAAGGCGCCACTTCAAGCACCAGATCTTGTCAGAATCAAACAAAAACTGCAAGATCCTTCAAAGCAGCCAAAAGAGGGGTACACGTGAAGTTTCGAGCCATTTCAACATCAGTTAGCCTAACTTCACTCCTCCGACAGCCAGACTGGAGCTCCCGGCAGCGACGGTGTCGAAGACTTCAAAACTTCGATCAGAGCTTACGGATGGTCCCAAAATACCTCCAAAAGGCCCCCTGCCAAATTTCAAGTCAAACGGACGACGTTTGACCCTTCATCAACTCTCGGGAAGCAAAAACAGGCCTATCGGCGGTGGAGCACCCCGAAATCATGGCATCCAAATCGGAGCTAATGGATCATCTCAAAATGACTCCAATAGGTCCCCTGTCAAATTTCAGGTCAAACGGACATCGTTCGGCCTAGTTTCAAAGCTCGGCATTTTCCTCGAGGTGAAATCAAAGCGAGCGTTTGCGGGACCCCAAAAGGCTTCAAAACTCAAACCAAAGCCCATGGTTGGTCTTACTTACCACTCAGGACGCTCCCTGTCAAATTTCAGGTCAATCGGACATCGGTTGACCAAAAGTCAAAGCTCGGCATTTCTCTCATGGCGAAATTAAGGCAAGCGTTTGCGGGACCCCGAACGGCTTCAAAACTCAAACCAAAGCCTATGGTTGGTCCTATCTACTGCTCAAGAAGCTCCACGTCAAATTTCAGGTCATTCCGACACCGTTTGGCCTAGTTTCAATGCTTGACAAAAAATCGGCAAGACCGCACAACAAAGTCTTCGGCTTTCCAGAAAAATAGGAAACTTTGTGCTCCGATTTGCGTGGCTTCTCGTCAGGTTTTCTTCAAGAGAATCAGGCCAATAAATGAAGGGAAATGTCAAGAAAAATACAGAAGAAAAAAGAATGAAAAAAGATTGAAAAACGGCGAAGAAATGGCGACCGAAAGGCGGCCAAAAAATGGGCCCAAGGCCCATGGTCGCCGGCGACCATGGGTGCATGGTTGCCGGCGACCATGGAATTTCCGGCGACCCAAAAGTCGCCGGAAACCCCTTTTTTCGGGTACTTTTCGCGTTTCAAGTCGATTGGCCCCTGTGATTTTTCCAAAATCTGATTTTTCATGCATGAAATCCGTCGATCTTCGTCAACATCACGGATTCGCCGCCGAAATCATTGGATGATCATTAGATGCCTCGAAATCGCCAACCGGCCGACAAAGAAAGCACACTTTCTGCCCGCCCGATCGTGAAATCGACATGACAGATGTTGCCGGCACGTTGACATTAATCAATGTCTGAAATTACATCGTCATCCGACATCAAACAACATGTGGATCCACCGGCGGTCATCGCAAGAAGAATTCCAAAAGACGCGGCGCGGCCCGCGACTCTTCAAGCGACTTGGCGACCAATTAATGAGGTTAAATGATCCGTTTTATGATAAGTTAATGCGGTCATTAACTCATTATTTTGGACGGCCCAATCAAAAGCAAGCAAATAGGAGTTACAAATCAAAGGGTTTATGGCATTAAAGCCATGAAACTCCTCCCATGATGGGGATTAAAAGCAATTAAAGGCTCATTATTCTCCATCGGCCAATCAGATTCAAGGAAAAAGGAGTTACAAAACAAGTAATTTAAAAACTTGTAACTCCTCCCATTATGAGCATTAATGCATTCAATGCTCATAAACCCTCCTAAATGGCTACCAAAGGCCTATAAATAGGAGGGCATTCCAAAGGGAAAGGATCTAGCTCTCGCTCTCCCCCCCGACGAAGATAAGAAAATCCAGAGAATTGCCAGAAAAATCCAGAGGCCCTGCAACTCTGCCGCAAAGACCACCAAAAGGTGATTGAAGCACCCTTGGGGGGCCACCCCCCCAAGGACCTCCCTTCTTCTACCAACATGGCTAAAACGTGGCTTTTCAGCCCGTTTACTTAGTTTTTTATCGGATATAAGACCTTCTCTTGGTCTTTGTCCTTTAAAAATCTGAGGTTAAAAAGCCAAGCCAAGAATCCAAGCATCGGGTTCTCATCTGCATGGACGATGGAGGAGCCCATACATGACTCGCGACCGTCGATCTAAACGTGTCCCCACAATCGAATGAGAAGTCAGATTCCTTTTCTTGATTTCTATTGTACTTTATTTTTCTTTTAGAGACAAAAATCACAACTCTTGTCTTTCATAATGGATAAGATTTGTAAATCGCCTTTTACGGCAAAAATCGCCTTTCACGGCAACAAATGAAATCGCCTTTCACGGCATATAAAAAAAAACCCTTTTGTCTCTTTTCTTAAAATATGTGTGCAATAGAAACTAGAAAAAGTTTCATTTCCCCTTTCTACTTGTGAAGGTGGATCTTCGGATCACCATTCCTAAATTCCAAGTAGAAAAGTGAAATTGGCATACCCGTACAAAAAAAAAAAAAAGATGTTGATACCCTTATCTTTTCTTCTCCTCCCCTCCGCCGTACCCCGAAAGACCCGGGGCGGAGGCAGCGGGAGAGAGGGAAGAATCGGGTCCATCAAGCTGGCATACCCGGTGGGACACGTTCATTTGAGAACATGAACTTAGATTCTTTGGCACCTTTCTAGTTGGCGGCCAATGTTGAATCTCGCAAAAAAAAAAAAAAAAAAACATGAGATGGGATTTTTTTTGTTTTGGAAATTTCTTTCTTTAAGTCTATTTCCAATCTTTCTCCTTCTCGAAAAAAAAATCTTCACTTGTTCTTTGAATTCAGATCTGAGAAATCTCGATCTCCTCCCTTTTGGACTCAGTGCCCGCAGAAATGTTTGAGCACGTTTTCAGATTGGGAAAGGGACCGTTTGCTCTCTTTGATGAGTTCAAAAAAAAAAAATCTGATTTCAAACTTGTCAGATTTTCAAAAAAAAATCTCCTTTCTTTTGGATCCAAATTTGAGAAATTTTGGTTTTCTTTTCCTTTCTGACTTAGGGCTCGCAGAAATTGTTTGAGCCCCTGTTCAGACTGGGAACGGACCATTCGCTCTCGCTGATGAATCCATAAAAAAAAATCTGATTTCAAACTTGTCAGATTTTCAAAAAAAAAAATCTCCTTTCTTTTGGATCCAAATTTGAGAAATTTTGGTTTTCTTTTCCTTTCTGACTTAGGGCTCGCAGAAATTGTTTGAGCCCCTGTTCAGAATGGAAACGGACCATTCGCTCTCTCTGATGAGTTCAAAAAAAAAAAAAACCAAAAAAACGGGGAAGCATTTGAGAACACGAAAGTTTTACCGATTGCGTTCTTTAATCGAGGTTGATCTAAGAAAAGCCTTGTCCAGAGTTTGGAGACAGCTAGGCTGTTCTAGGTAAGGGTCCTCCAAACGGGTTCATTAAGTAATCCTACCCTTACCTGGAGGCTGGTCTATCAACATTGGTTTCATAAGAACGAATCGTGAGAACTCGATGTATTCTCAAACCCTAAAAAAAATTTTCGTCGATTTTTGGTTCAAATTTGAGAAATCTTGATCTCTTCCTTTTTAGACTCTGTGCTCGCAGAAATGTTGAGCACATGTTTGAATTGGAACATCATTTGCTCTCTTTGATGAATCCGATACTGACTTTCAAAAAAAAATCTTCAAAAAACAACCTTCAAAAAAAAAAAAAACTTCTGTCACGTTTGGGTTCAAAGTCGAGAAATCTTGACCTCTTCCTCCTCAGATTACTGTGCTCGCAGAAATGTTGAGCACGTGTTTGGGTTGGAACGTCATTTGCTCTCTTTGATGAATCTGATCCTGACTTTGCCAAAAAAAAAAAAAAAATTCCGTCATTGATGGGTCCAGATTCGAGAAATTCTGGTTATTTCCCTTTCGGACTCTGTGCTCGCAGAAATGTTGAGCACGTTTTCGGATCGGAGTGCCATTTGCTCTCTTTTATGAACCCAACCTTGACCTTTCAAAAAATCTCATCTCGTGTCCATTTCAAGGATGCGATTTACAACATCTGTGCCTAGCGGTGCTAGTACGCCCTCTTGGGTCTACTGTATTCGCGACCGACACATTTGTACTCCCAACCTTATATCATTTTACCTCGAGTGAGCCTCGCTCCTCGGTAATCTGAATTAAGGTTCATAATTGCTTCTAGCAGTCACTGGAACGCTCACTCTGAGCCTTTCATACTTGCGTTTAGAACAATTGTATACTCTATGACTTTTTGCCTTCTTCATCTTGCTTGGGCCGGGCCTTGACCCCTCGAGCAAATTGAAAAGAAAAAACCATAGTTTATTTATGATCACCACATTCTTGTGATTACTAATGGATCCGGTCTTGTTTCAGAAAGGTTTTTCAAAAACTAACATGGCAGCTTCGCTGACAATCACCTTCGACGAGAACAAGTACCAGCTGATGCTTCAAGAGAAGCAAAACAAATGCACTCCTAAGCGCCTCGCCAGCGGCCGAAGTGTCACTTCCTTCGGTAACACACAGGACACCGGGTCGACCTCCTCTCCCCGGTCTATCGTCTTTGGGTCGCTGGGACCTTTTCCACTGCCTGCAGAAGAAACAACTCCTGCCAAGAAGCAGAGAACCGCCCCTGGGCGCGTCACTACCGTGACACCAAGGGCAACCGCCAAGAAGACTGAAGCCCGCTACAACCTCGTGAAACCTCAGCCTGCAAGAAACCAGGTCTACCTCAAGACTTGGTCTCCAAGACCTTCTCCAAAACAAAGAAAGTCCCAAAGATCTGCAAAGCCAGCATACCTGGCCCCACTCAAGGAGAACCGGTTCTACCCTCTCTCATACACGAAAGAGGAGAAACCAGCCCTCCACCAAACAAAATCCATCCAGCACGAGCCGGCTTATTCCTATAAGCCCA
>QPKB01000007.1:11842629-12188164 GCA_003546025.1 Camphora micrantha
AGCCTCCATTCAGCAGTGCATTTTTTAATAAGCCATTCCAGCAGTCGGTGTAACAACCATTTCTTCAGTAGAACTAATCTATTTGTAGCCCTTCCCAACAAGCTGAGCAGTTTGTTATCCTGCATTCTGTTTCTTCTGATTCATCTCTGTTCCAATCCATGTCCTTTTAAGTTGCAGTGTGAGTGCCAATTCAAATTTCTCATGTCAACACATATATATGTAGGAATACTCCTTAATGTCTATGATGTTCTTGTAGGGATAGATCTGAAGAAGTGCTACCTATCTAAGGATTTGGCCCATGAGGAATGGCATAAAATTCATGTAGTTGACTCCAACAGAGATGGACAAGGCTTTAATGATGATGTGATATGATGTTCTTGTATTTTGGTAGTACGTGTATGCTGTCCATATAGTTCTGTTGTACTTTATTTCTTCTTCTTTTCCCTTTCCTTTTCATTTTCGAGCATCGTAACATTTCATTAAAAGTTGTGGAAAACAAAAGGGGTACCAGAATAGAAAGATAACTAATATCAGAGGGACTAGGGATTGAATCAAGTGCAACATATCTTTACCCGAAGCGTGCAATCTGCCACTTCATTGCCTGCAGTCAATGTATGATAATATTTCACTTTGTTTAGCTCTCCAATCTCTTTAAATATGAAATGAAGGTTCGATAGATTCTCTATGCTGTTGACTATCCCTGATATAGCATTTCCATTTGGGTAAGAAACTTTTGGAAAATTTTTCCCCACTTCTCTAGTCTGCATTCCATGTGTCAAATCTGCTTCTGTATTTCTGCTATTGAGTTTTGCTTCCATATGTTTGAGGTGGCCAAGTTGCTTCGAAAATCACTCTGCCTGAATAGGACTCCATAATATCTAGGGCCTGTTTGGGGGCTTTCCTAGCGGAGTTGAGTGGAGTAAAGGTTATTTTGAGAAAATAATAAAATATAAGTGGGTTATGATGGTATTTTGTTTTTAGTTGTTTGTGATATAATCTTTTTAACTTTTTTTTATTGGAAAGTGGATTTTTTTTTTTTTTTTTTTTGTTGGAGAAATTAGGTTACTTTTTGATTTTTTTGGAAAAAATATGGTGGGAAATTTGAATTAAAGTGTTTTGGTGGGAATATTTTTTTATAGAAATTGGAGCTTTATCTTACTTGACTCTACTAGTAAAGCCCCCAAGCAGGCCAAAGATATTTAGGAGTCCTATTCATGATGGCCAACACTTTCACTTCATTAGTGTCCATTACCATGCAGGAGAAAACCAGGATAATAATAGAATCTCTCTTCAAACAATGTACATCTGATACCTACCAGCTCCAGTGTAATTGTAGTATTAGCCTTGCCTTCCTTAAATTTGAACTTAAGGCCCTAGACTCTTATGTTTGAATAAGCTCCATGTCAAATGGACCCAGAAAGTAAGCTTATCAAATGACAGCTTATGATTCATTCAACATTAGTTATTAGTAGTCCAAATTAGTAGTCCAATCTAGATTACAAAATGGATAATGAGTGAATATAGGTAGGAGTCTCCATTTCAACCATCTCTCTGTTTTTTTTTTTTTTTTTCACTATAGAGTGCATCTTGGACATGCTTTTCATTGGTAAATGAATAGTTTTTATACATTGACTGCAGAGTGTCTGGTGATAAGATTTTTATTTTTTGCGTTTTTTTTACGAAGCTACTTCCAACCCACGATATCATGAGTTCATGACTAAAGATGTCACAAGTCTCAAGGATCCATTCATCTCTGTTCTCCTTCAGAATTTAGCTTAGCATCCTCTGTAACGAACAAAAACCACCAGGAAATGGGTCATCTCTCTTTTTGAGGACTTACTAGGACTATATACACACACAAGCCTCTCTAAGACTATCTTCTCTCCCTAATGATTACGTCCCATGAAAGAAATAGAAAGCTCCATAGTGAGACTAGCATTAGGCTTGAGTTTGCTCCCCACTGCCTTGTGTTGGAAACTACCCCGGATTTTCTCAATGTGCCTTGTGTTGGAAACTACTCCGGACTTTCTCAATGTGCCTTGTGTTTGGATTTAGCGGGCGCCACCCGGGGATTAGTCCTCTTTAGTCAAAGAACAAAAGATACCCACATCATTATAATAAAAAAAAGAGCACCCACCACCTCATGTTGGTAGGAACCCTCCCGCCCTCCCTCCCTCCCCTTGTCTTGAGCTGTCTGTATGCCTCCCTCCCTCCCTCCCTCCCCTTGTCTTGAGCTATCTGTATGCCAGTGGAGAAAATGGGCAGTCCCATAGAGATGAAATGACAAGATTCCAATCATGATATGTAAGTCTAGGCACTTGATATCACTCAATTTTTCATTGGGAAAAAAGAAAATCAGCCTATGGCTGTTCGTTTCGTGTAATTAAATTCTTAAAATTTTTTTATATGAGTGGTTAAAATAAAGAATCAAAGGTGAATATTAAAAAAAATGATCACCATATAACCTCCCTGCAATAGAAATTGAATTAAGAATGAACACCCAACCATCACCCTAATAGTTTAAATTATGGAAAAGTCAAGATTCCATTTACATCTTCACCTTATGAACTTTACCTCTCACCTCATATCCTTTACCTCTTTAATAATCCTTTAGTGGAGATAATTGACCATGATTCCTGAAGAAGAATTCCTATGTATTCTGTGCAAACACACAAGCCTGCAAGATGGGTTTTTTTTTTTTTTTTTTGGGAATAAAAAATAGAAAATTTAGCCCCATTAGTTGTATGGAATCAAATTCCTAAGCATTTATGATAAAATGGGTTCTAATTTCTAACTAACCAAGGATTAGTAAAGAGAAAGGAGTGAAAGATATAAGTTATATAGGTAAAAAAACCTCCCTTTTTCTTTTTCTTTTTTTTAAAGAAATATATAAATATATATATATGTAAAAAAAATTAAAAAAAAAATAAAACAATAAATATGGATATAATCCATTTTAGCAAATTTTTTGGAATTACATTTTGGAAAATTATAAGAAATAAGAAGTATTTGCATGTATAAAAAGTAAAATAAATCTAATTATATAATATACCATTTTAGACGAAATCTTAATTTCATTTTGAAGATCTCATCCATATAATTTGGAACAGTAGCCCCCCTTAAGAGGGGCATTTAAAAAAAGAAACCTCCCAAAAAAACTTCCTTGGTTGTAATGCTCCTATGAGAGTAACTCTCAAACTATTACAAGAGTAAGAGATCACATCTAGATCTAGGGGTGTTCATGGCCCAGGCTGTGCTAATGTATATCCAGGCGCAACCCGGCTTTAGAAACACTGGCCCAAGCCTGACACGGGCCATAAAAGTCAGGCTTAGGCCTGCCCATTTAATCAATCGAGCCGGGCTAAACCGGGTTTTTTTTTTATCACTTTTGTGGGCATGCGAGCAATATCTTGAACTAATTAAATTAAATAGTTTTTTACAAAAGAGCCCCAATGTTTTTATAAAACCTCAAAGAAACCCCTATATTTTGAATTTTTGGAAAGGAAACTTATGTTAAACTGTTTCGCCCATTTTGCTTTTTTTTTTTTTTTTGAATGTTGCAATCTGCACACTGAATATTGCTCTCTACACACTAATTTTTTGGGCATGGCTTAGGCATTTAAGTGGCGGTCTCTCCTGCAATATGGAATAAAAAATAAATTAGTGAAGGTAATAAATAGTTAAAACACGTTTACCAAGATTAATCACAAACCTGCTGCTGCCAAATACTTGTAGCAATATGTGTCCGGAAACTGCGTAGCAGGCTCAAACTTGTAGGCCCCCCAGGAATTTCTCCAGTCCTATCCTGACCACCAGTTGAAGTTCGTTGACAGACTTCTTCTACCTGTTTGTGGACTTCTGTTTGTTCTTGGGCTTTAGGGTGTTCTTCAACTACTTCTTTATCATCCTCGTCGTTATCAACAACAAGCTTCTGACGGAGTCTCCTATTCGACGCTGTAGGTCGAATTCTAGAGGTACGAGGCACATCTATATCCAAAAAAATAAAAGAAAACCAGTCCTAAATCCGTACAGGAAATTAGACATTTTCACTGTTCAGCACTGACTCACAGCCCTAAAACATCGTTCGGTCCTGATTATCCGTAAGGAGAATATAGTTTCGGCATTACCTTACCATGGAAATATGACCCTTTCGGTCATGTAGATTCGTCAAAAAATTAAATTCTTGGACTTATGATGCCGTAAAGAGTCTTCATACTCGGAGCTTACTCGGAGCCATAGTGCCGAAAATATAAAACCTTTATGGTACATCGAGGCCGAAAATATTATTCTTTTTTGAACACACAGTGCCGAACAGTGTCATGAAACTCAAACGAAAACGATGACAATGGCTGAGATGAGGGAGAGAGAGGAGCATGAGGGAGAAAAAAAAACTTTGAATAAACCTAATACTTGATCTTAAAAGAATACTACAAGCATTTCTAAGCAAGCAAAATGTATCGAAATCACTCACCGAGATTGGAAAGGTAATGATTCATAGTAATGCACTTTGAAGAAGAAGGCACGGAGAGCATAGAGAGATGGCTGAAGTGGAGGTGCAGCGGAAACATCTGGTGGTGGAGCTCGTCGAGATCTAAATCGTGGAGATGCAGCGAAACGTCGATTTAGAAATGGGAGGGAAGAAGACGTTGAAATGCAGAGTGTAGGAAGAAATTTAATCGAGACAGCAAATGGGCGTTTTAGGGAAAATGCAGTGTAGAGAGAAAAAGATGAAATACTTTACTGAAGATCACTGTGTAAAGAGATGCAGTGTGTGGAGAGCAATGTTCAGTGTGCAGATAGCAGCACTCTTTTTTTTTCTTTTTTCTTTTATTTATTTATTTTTTTACTGTTTTACCCGTCATTTATGGTAAAAAAGGCATAAACACATATTTGCCTTTAACCTCCACCCTCATCATTTCCAAAGAGGAACGACTGTGTAAGAAAATGGGTATACGGCCAATGGACAAATGGATAAGAGGTCTTCTGCTCAATCTCCTCAAACTCTTTCCCAGTACCTACAACAACCTCAAGATCGAGCCTTTCTCTCATTTTGTTGGAGAAAAAAGGCAGAGGAGGTCTCTCTGACCTTTTCAATTTTTAGAAAGAAACTCCCACTTCTCTCTTCTCGATTTCCTAGAGATGGGTTGTTTACGTGAGTTGCGAAGGTGGTGAGTGGGGTGACTTGTAAAGTGGGTTGAGTCGAGCTGTGAGGTGGGACCTGTCTGAGTGATGGGTTCAAGTGTATGGCCAGTATGGGTGATAACTGAGGTGGGTTGCAAGTTCGAATGGGGTTAGTTGGGCAGTTTCTATGAGTGATGCTGTTTCTTTATGAGAATTCCAAGAATTCATGTCTGAGAGGAATTTAAATTCTTCAAAAGCTGTTTCCTATGGTGGAATTCCAAATCCTTCTTTTTTATGGAGGATTTGAAATTCCAACAAATGGTAAAGAGCATAGAATTCTAAAAATTCCAAAATGTATTTTGGGTGGTTTGGATTTGAAACTCTAATAAAAAAAACACAGCATTTCAAATGCCAACGGATAAGATGTCACATCATGTAGAAAAAAACCCCAACCTCCCAAATTATAGTCATAAATTCCGTTGAAGAAACCGGTCCTCAGACTTGGTTGGCTATGTAGTGGTTGGATGAGGGCGGTGAAAGCTGAGAGATGGGTACTGAGTTGGGTATGGGTTCTGGTTACAGGTTGTTTGGTTTGATGGATTTGAAAGTTGGAGATTGATGATGGTGGAAGATGGGTGTTGCTTGCATTTGTTGTTTGGTTTGTGGGTTGCTGGAGTTGTTTGGCTGTAGGGAGAGGAGTTTTGTTGGGGTCGTTTGGCCAGGAGGACGTGCGAGGATGGCTGAAGAGGAAGATGATGAAGATGAGTTCTGGTTCTAAGTTCAATGTATGTGTAAGCAGGGTGTAGAGTGAGCTTGTTTGGCAGGAATAGGGTGGAAACTAGGAGAGAGAATTATGATAGCATCTGGGTTCCCAGGAATAGAGCTAAAGCCATGAGAATAGACTTGGCCAGTGCGATCTCAAACATGCAGATGGGTATGAAATGAGAAGGAAGAAATGTGATGCTGATCGTTGATTCGTTGGATAGTATTATGCTACACTGTAGAACGATTGTTATAAACTCAAGGCTATTTGAATCCTTGATTGAGTTATAGGTCAGGGGGGTTTTAGTAAAAGACCAAGAGATACAGGGGCTTTTTTGAGATTTTATAAAAATACAAGGGCATTTTTGTAAAAAACTCCAAATTAAATTAGATTCATTCCTTACACAAGCCGGGCTTTAGGCTTTCTATCACTTAATCCAAGCGTGACCCAATCATTAAATGGGCCCTCATTTCATATCCAAGCCAAGCCCGAAGCAAGTAGGGCCCAAATTGCGCTTGGACGAGCATCCCTTATCTAGATCCAACGGCCTAAAAAGACAAATGTTGATGTTTAGTTTTGGTCTGGATGGGAGTTTGAAAAATAAGGGAAGGCCTTTTTGGGTTACCATATTTTCATTGCCTTTTTACTCTTTCTAGGCCGTAGAATCTGAATGTGGATCCAATGGGTTGAATTTCTTACTCCTATAGCTTAAAGCCTCTCCCATATATTACATGAGTTTTGTTTCTCCATTCCGTTCTATTCTAAGCCAAATCCTTAGATAGATTACATCATTCATATCTCAACATCCATCATTAATAATAATGACTGCTACTGTAAAAAAGAGACTTTTCATTAAACCAAGAGGAAAAGATTTTAAGGCTACAATACAAGGAGATGACCAGCAACAAAATATTATTCACAACAATTGGATGAAAGACAATTAGATGAAAGCATACTATGGCCAAAGCAGTGTTCTATGAATAAACCCTAGGATGAGAGACTAAGATTTAAATCTAATCACAACTTTTCTTCTACCTCTGATTGGAAGCAAGTCCATTCCAATATTTCATGGAACTTTTGGCACTTCAAGATTAACGAGGCTATCCACTACTTTGATCGCCTGTGTGTAAACATACAAAATCGAACATTTCCGGAAGCCCTGCAAAAGGTAACTGCTGCTTTATGTATTGATTGAGGCATTTGCTTAAACTATCCCATTTAGCATTCAAAACATTAATCATATTTTAAGGGGGTAATTGGCATCCAAAAGAGAGAGCATGCCTTTGTTGTCCACATTCCATTTGTCTGCAAGTTCTATTTTTTTTTTTTTTTAATAACCCTCTTCAACTTTTCATCGATGTTCTCCCTGAAGGATTACCATCAATCAACGAAAACAATTTGCCCTTCGCTCATTCTTTGTAACATGTAGGGAATCTTTGGAGATGTCAGGAAAATGTTGGAGGCAATGCTATTTTCGTTGCAAAGAGTGAAAAACAAAAGGTGGGGTATTTACAACAACTACTGGACAATCCACTGCTAACCGGTGGGAAAAAAAAAAAAAATCACCAATCGCAGAGTAGAAGCCTCTAGATTGCAAAAAATTCTAGACTAAACAAGATTGAGAATGAAAGCTAAAACCCAGTTTTAACAAGATCAGTGGCTGACTCTATAAACAGCGCTAATGTTGAGGGAGTGCTGGTCTCTTCTCCAACATCTCATAATAGAGAACGAAATTATCCTGCATCCAACAGTTTCAGAACTTTTGAGCATTCAAAATAAAATAAAAAAATTCAGAAAGAATGTAGGAGATGGCAATCATCAGTCTGAGAAATTTCTGTAAGAACTTAGAATGGTGATTCATCCAAACCTTGCGAACAGTTTCCCATGTGTTGGGATTAAAACAGAGGTAAGATCCCCTCTCATATGTGTTTGTTGTGACAAGAGGTTCCATGTTAGCGACCCTCATGTACCACAAATGATGCTCCCTGTGGTAAACCCACCCTTGATTGTACCTAGAAAGACATGGGGAATGATGCCTTTAGCAAGGATAGGAACTGGGATAGGCCATTTTCAGCCAACTATTGCATGCAACGTGGTTTGCCAATCCAAGAAAAAGATGATGCTAACAAGTAACAGAGTCAAAGAATGAACAGCTAGAACTTTTTCAGAAAGTAGCATGTATAGTTTAACTTTAATCAACCCTGTTCTTCATAAGAAAACTGTTAAACCATAAAACCATTACAATCATGAATTTTGTGCTATAGCCTTTCTTTCTTCTTTTGCTTTAACGAGACAACTTGTATTGGTTGTTTGCCAAAAACTGGGTATCATCAATAAGTCGTGAAAGAGAATACAGAACTGTTTTCCAACAGCGTTTCTCATCTTTTTTCTTTCTTTCTTTTGGGTACCACAGCCAGTGGACTAGAAACCAAGAGTGGCATGCCCATGGATCGAGGAAGAGGAAGCCCACACCGTGATAAGCTCACATGTGGGAAGAGTGGCATACCCATGGATCGATCACCGGGTAGCAGGCTTAGGTGCAGGGTTGCTGACTAACTGAGCAACCCCTTACTCTCTGTGTTTCTAATAAAAATAAATAAATAAAGATTGTATATGGTTCTTTGTAACATGGTTTGTTGTCAGAAAACATACTGTCAATGAGTGTTGAAACAAAGGGAATGCCGAACTGCTCTCCAACAGTGTTCAAATAATAAAAATTAAAGGATTTTAATTCTATGCCGCAGCCCAATATCGCAGAAACAATTCAATTGTCCCTCCCACCCAATATTGGGTCTGCATTTGTGCACCGAAAAAATAAAGTCGAGCTTCAATTTATGGATTGAAGACAATATGCACAAAAAGATTCAGGAGTCTTCATCGCATTACAAATAAGAAGAGTTTAGCTAGTTTTAGACCGAAATCAACCCAAAATCACATATAACACAAGATTCAAGCATGATTTTCTCAGTTTTACATAATTAGGTTAAATTTCCAGTTACTATTCTCTCGTTTGTATTGTCATGACCTGTATTTTCATTTTTCTTTCATTTTGTATATTCATAACTAAAATAACAAAAGAACATATCGATTTTCAAATTTGATTTATTATTATTATTATTATTATTATTTTGGTTGGTGCTTAAAGGGAGACTTGAACTCACTCAAACAAACACACTCACCCATGTTACTAACCAGTTGGGCTAGGGCTGGGGACAAATGTAAAGTTTTTATGTACATATAATATTGTTCAAAAGCATAGATTAATGCATCTGCAGGAACTCTTATATTTTGGCTGTTTATATCATTTTTGTTTCTTTAAATAAACCCATTACTAACTGATTTAAATCCTAGATCTATAATGTGTTTACTTCTGATACATGGACTTCCACATAGGATTAATATTTTTTTATGAAGTACCTTTTCCCAGCTTTATAATTTTTTTCCATTTCGGTATATTCTCCCTTTTTTTTTTAATGTTAACATAATTTTATTTGAGCAAGGCTGGATAAATCCCCGACTGCTACATTTGAGTGAAAATGTGTTCCATTATATGCATCACGTATGAACACCGAGAATTTCATGTTCCGAATGTCTGCCTCTAATCACTCCCATAACACTTCTACCCCCATTGCCGATTTTGGGCAGACTTCAACCACTATCCATATAAATTTAGGTACGGATCCGTTGTCATCATGGGGTACAGGCAATGCTAGGCAACCTCTCCTACAAGGTGGGGCATTAAGTGGTGGGGTACAGGCAATGCTATGCAACCTCTCCTACAAGGTGGGGCATTAAGTGGTTAACATTGCAGGAGCAGCAGCTCCAATTGCAGATCCTCAGTAAGTGCTTGTATAGGGGAATTCAACCAAAGAGAACACCACAAACTGCTACGACTGAAAAATGCCCCAGATTCTAACCCACTCCCAAGTTATGAAGCCCAGATATCGGTATGGGGATCAAGGTGATGCAGGCCCTTGGGTTAGGTCTTGCGTGGAGTGCCGAAGTACAATACGGTGCTGAGCACATGTCCGCAAATACTTCAACATGTCTCCGTAGAGACGATAACAACGACGGTACTTCAGTGGAAAAACCTATTCAATTAATCAACTCTGAAAATCCATCTTCTATAATGTCATAAATAAGAAACATAACTTAGGGCCTAAGAAACCTAATTAAACTAGGAAACTAAGCAAACTAGAATCATATCCTAATTACAATTCTTTAAATAAAATTAGAAACTAATGACGTAAAATTAGTGAATAAATATCCTAAATCTACTTGGGCCCTTCACATGTAGCCTGAGGTCCATCTGCATCATTCTCTCCTGGCTTGGAAAGAACTCGACCTCGAGTTCGGTACCTGTCCCTGGTTGAAGATCAATCTGACAAACTTTCGATTTGTTGGCCGAGCTTGAGCTTGTGCACCCATCTTGAAAACTATACGCAATCTTTTCCTCCAACTTGAAATAGGCATGGCACATCTTTTGGTTTGATAGTCGAATTGTGTGTGGATGAGCGATTGAACCGATGGATACATCGTGTGTGGAATTTGCACCATCAATTCACAAGCTCCAAGTTTCCATTGTTGATCCCCGAAGAAAAAATCAATGTGAGACTCAATGTGGGGAATTTCAACAATTGATGCTTCTGTTAAGATTGGCCCACGACCCATGAAGGGACCCAAGGCCCATCAGTCAATCCAGTCCAGCAAGTTACATCTCACGTGGATTTGATTTGGTCAATGTTGAGACAACTGTACATATTTTAGTAATTGACTGCTTTCCTAACTTAGATTAGTGTAATTAGCTGGTTTCCTATGTAAGAGCCTTGATTAAGGCATGTATATTCCTATATATTGGTGATCATTCTCCAAGAGAAGACACAAAATAATACAATCAGTTTTCCAAGAACTCTCGTTCCATTCTTGTATTTTGCAATTGTGAGAATGACATGGTATCAGAGCTATGTTCAAGAAAATCTTGTTCTTTGATCTTACATAGCATTAAGGCATTAAGGATAGAGAGAAATCAATCTCTCTTGTGAAGATCGACAGATCAAGGATCTGTTTCAAGGAGTTCAGACACTGCAGCAATCTCATCTTCATGGTGGCCCACCTCTGATCATCAAACCACCATTAGAGATCTATCCAGACATGGTCGCCTGGTTTTTCTAAGAATATTGGAGATTTTTTTACATTTTTTCATCACTCCCAGGTTGGTGATTTACACATTCTCGTCATTGTCCAGATTTTTAATACTCTTTTCATCTGGAATTGGATCTGTGGTGGAATTGGATCATTCTTTTTCCAGTAGAAAGCAAATTACTGAACTTCTTCAGATCAGTGATCTGATCATTGTCCAGATCTATCAGTGGGGCCCACATAGAAGATCAGCAGCCAAAATCTAGGTTGTCTGGGGTGATTTTTGGCCTTTTTATGTTCTATGTTGATTTTTTTCTCCTCTCTGATTGATCAGATCTTGGTTTCTACACACAACACAGTTTGTTATCAACATTTAGATTTCATATCTTCACTATTGTTGAATTTTCTTTGCAATCAAGATTGAAGATGGAAAATCTGAGGTTACCTTGATCCGATTCACGGGAAAAAATTATCCCGCTTGGTCGTTTCAGTTCCAGATTTACCTTGAGGCTAAGGAATTGTGGAGTTATATTTCTGGATCTGACCCTAAACCCACGGAAGATGAGAAGAAGATATCCGCCTGGCTTACTAAAGATGTAAAAATAAAAACATGGATATTGGGTTCCGTCGAACCACATTTGATAATGAACCTCAAACCTTATCCCACCACTAAAGACATGTGGGGATATCTGAAGCAAGTGTACCATCAAGATAACTCAGCACGTCAATTTCATCTTGAATGTGCGATTGTTAAATATGCACAAGGGACATTGTCAATCCAAGACTACTATTCAGGATTCCAAACCCTGTGGTCGGAATACGATAGTATTAAGTATGCAGATGTGGCTGCCGACGTTCTGATCGTGATTCGCAATCTTCAGGCCTCTAGTCAAAGGGATCAGTTTTTGATGAAACTGCGAAATGAATATGAAAGCGTCCAATCTGCCCTGATGAATCGGATGCCATTACTTTCCTTGGATGTTTGCTTCAATGAACTCCTACGCGAAGAACAGCGCATTGCGACCTCGGCTCATATAGCGCAACAAACAACTGAGACCTATTTAGTTGCGTTCTCGGCTAATAAAACTTCTCAGCCTCCGACGTGCGACTTGAGCAAAACGCAACGTTACAAATGTAAAAAATTTGGGCACATTGCAACTCAATGCAAACAGAAGGTCTGCAGTTACTGTAACAAGTCGGGACATATTATCTCTGAATGTCACCGCCGCCGCCCCCAGTGTCCATCACCACAACCTCAGACTCCATAGTATCAGCTTCCGCATGCGTATGTTGCTTCTTCGGTTATGCCTGCTCCTACATCTGCACCCTCATAGCCTGGTCCCTCATCCTCTCACTCCTGAATTGGTTCAACAGATGATTGTTAATGCCCTCTCTGCTTTTGGTCTCTCAGGTACATCCCTTCCATCTTCTACTTGGTTCCTTAATTCCGGGGCGTCTAATCATATGACGTCTTCTTGTGAACCACTCTCCAACGTGCAAAGTTACAATGGTCCTCTTCAAATCCAAACTGCTTACGGGTGCCATGTTCCCATTACTGCTGTCGGCGACATCCCTGGTCCCATTCCATTGAAAAATGTTTATCTGTGTCCAAATTTAACTTCCAACCTTTTGTCAGTCGGGCAGCTTGTTGAAAATAATTGTAATATCTCTTTTTCTTCTTCTGGTTGTGTTGTGCAGGACCAGATGTCCGGGAAGGAGATCGCGAGGGGGCCTAAGTGTGGACGCTTGTTTCCGTTGGATTTTTCAAAGACTGTTAGGAATAAATTTGACAATGATGTGTTTTGTTTTTCCATTAGAGATAACTGCCAATTGTGGCATAAAAGACTTGGACACCCTAATTCAAAGGCTTTGTCCCTTATGTTCAATTCTGGTTTATTAAATCAAACTACTGGTTTATCTTCTTATGTGCCTTTTGATTGTGCTACTTGTAAAATGGGAAAAAGCAAAACCCTTCCTTTTCCTATTTCCACTTCACACAGCACTCAGTGTTTTGATTTGGTTCATAGCGATGTATGGGGAATTGCTCCAACTCTCTTATGCTCGCTATAGATACTTTGTGACTTTTATTGACGATTTCAGCCGGTTCACATGGGTTTACTTTCTGCATTCCAAATCTGATGTTTTTCATGTTTTTAAAATTTTTTTGACTTATGTTGAAAATCAATTTCCTACCTGTATTAAAATCTTGCGATCTGATTCAGGCGGGGAATATGTCCTCTGATTTTCAACAGTTTTTGCAAACCAAAGGTATTATTTCTCAACGAACTTGTCCTTATACTCCACAACAGAATGGAGTCGCTAAAAGAAAAAATAGACATCTCCTTGATGTCACTCGTTCCCTTCTCCTTAAATCATCAGTTCCTACCCATTTTTGGGTTGAGGCATTGGCTACTGCAGCTCATCTTATTAATCGCATGCCATCCTCTTCGATTGAAAATCAGAGCCCATATTATCGTCTCTACAAGACATCTCCATCTTATGATGATCTTCATGTTTTTGGTTCCGTTTGCTTTGTGCATTTGCCTCTTTCTGAATGGACCAAACTTACAGCTCAATCCGCTCAGTGTGTTTTTTTAGGATATGCACCCTTCCAGAAAGGGTTACTTTGCTATGATCCACACATTTGTCGCATCTGTACCTCTAGGAATGTCGTGTTTTTTGAAAAAGAGTACTTTTTTCAAAAACACCTTGATCCTTCAGACGACTCCTCATTAGTTTCATTACCTGGTTTTTCTGACGACACATCTATTGTTCGATTTAATCCTAATTTTGTGTATCATAGACGGAACACAGACGTGCCTCCTAGGGATTCCCCTCCAGATCTTCCTCCCGCATCCGGTCCCCCTCCGACATTTGGTCCATCTGGACTTCCTACATTGCGTCGATCCACTCGCATTTCGGTACCACCCGACCGCTATGGGTTCTCCCATACTTCCTTAATGACCACTTTGTCCTCTTCTTCCATTCCCCAATCCTATTCTCAGGCTGTGTAGGACAAATGTTGGAACCAGGTTATGCACGGTGAATTGGCTGCTTTAGAGAAAAATCATACGTGGGATATTGTCCCCTCTCCTAAGGGTGTCAAACCTATTGGCTGCAAGTGGATTTTTTCTCTCAAGTTAAAATCAGATGGCACTCTAGATCGATATAAGGCGCGCCTTGTTGCTCTCGAAAATCGGCAGGAATATGGCATTGATTATGATGAAACTTTTGCACCTGTCGCCAAGATGACCACCGTACGCATAATCCTTGTTGCTGCTGCATCTCAGTCCTAGCCTCTCTATCAAATGGATGTCAAAAAAGCGTTTCTTCATGGTGATCTCAAAGAAGATGTTTATATGCATCTGCCTCCGAGGTCCTCCTCTGGGAAGCGTATGGTTGCTAAGCTCCGTCGCTCTCTATGGTCTGAAGCAAGCTCCTCGTGCATGGTTTGAGAAATTTCAGGCTGCTCTTCTCTACTTGGATTTTCATCCGAGCCAGTATGATCCTTCTATGTTCTTACATCATGCTCCTTCCGGGATTACTGTGCCACTGGTCTACGTTGATGACATTGTCATTACTGGTCCAAATGCACAAATGATTCATGAACTCCAAGCTTCTCTTCATCGGTCGTTTCAAATGAAGGATCTCGGCCCCTTACACTATTTCCTCGGTCTTGAAGTTCAACAATCGCCTGCCGGTATCGTTCTCAATCAACACAAATACACAGTTGACCTCATTGACTTGGCTGGCCTTACTGCTTCCGCTCCAGTCGATACGCCGATCGAACTAAATGTCAAGCTCAATAAAGAGGAAGGTGACCTTCTTCCTGATCCTACCGCATATCGCCAGTTAGTGGGTAGCTTGATCTACCTCACGATCACCCGTCCTGATATCTCCTTTGCGGTCAACCTAATGAGTCAGTTCATGACTGCTCCTCATCATCTTCATATGGTTGCTATTCGCCGCATCATTCGGTACCTTATTCGCACACCGACTCACGGGTTGTTTTTTCCATCCAACAATCCTCTATCTCTCAAAGCTTATTTAGATGCTGATTGGGCTGGTTGTCTCGATACTCGCAGATCAACGATAGGATGGTGCATGTTTTTGGGTAATAGTCTGATTTCCTGGAAATGCAAGAAACATGACAAAGTTTCCAAATCTTCTACTGAGGCTGAGTACCGCGCTGTGTCTGCGGCATGCTCCGAAATTCTTTGGCTCCAAGATCTGCTCTCTGACATTGGATTTCCTGCAGAAGGAGCTACCCCTCTCTATGCAGATAATACCAGTGCCATTCGGATTACTGAAAATCCAATTTTTCATGAACGCACTAAACACATCGAGGTTGATTGTCACTTTATACGAGATGAGCTTAAGCGTGATGTCATCAGCCTTCCGCATGTCTCCACTGAGCTTCAGATTGCTGATATTCTTACAAAGGGTATTCCCCGACCACGGCATCAATTCTTGGTTGGCAAATTGATGCTCGTTGATTCTCCCGCATCAATTTGAGGGGGGGTGTTAAGATTGGCCCACGACCCATGAAGGGACCCAAGGCCCATTAGTCAATCCAGTCCAGCAAGTTACATCTCACGTGGATTTGATTTGGTCAATGTTGAGACAACTGTACATATTTTAGTAATTGATTGCTTTTCTAACTTAGATTAGTGATTAGTGTAATTAGTTGGTTTCCTATGTAAGAGCCTTGATTAAGGCATGTATATTCCTATATATTGGTGATCGTTCTCCAAGAGAAGACACAAGATAATACAATCAGTTTTCCAAGAACTCTCGTTCCATTCTTGTATTTTGCAATTGTGAGAATGACAACTTCTTCCCTAGCTGCATGTATATTTTCATCACCCTTACCCATAGAAGGAAATTCGGGGCCAAATGTAGTCGTGGAATCCTCGGTGTCTTGCTCTGGCTTCTCGGTTAACATATCTTCTGCCACTGGTTCCTCAACATGGTCTGCTGTTCATTGTGGTGACTTTTCCCAGACGTTTAAGCATGCACTCCACACAAATTGCTTCCCAATATGCCTCATGAATGTTGGTACAATCATTCATTCTCTAATATATCCGATCGCAAACCTATGAGAAAACTAGTTACATCATGTTCCTCATTATCCTCGAATCCATATGCATCTTGCAGCCTTGAAAATTGGTCAGAATATTCAAGAACAGACAACTCTTCTTTTTCCAAATCAAGAAATTGCCAAAAATAGTCTTATTCTCAGCATACCATTTTGTATATTTAAGTGCATATTTGGCTCTTTTATGTGCATTGTAAAATTTACTGATATGCAATTTCATATTGATCTGGATGCAAAAATGAACTGACCGTTGGAGCTTTGATACAAACTGGTGCAAGCCCTACGCTTAGGGCAAGAGTAGAGTGTCAAAGCACAATATAGCATCGAAACACGTGTTCGCAAACACTTCAACAAGTCTCTGCAGAGACGATAACGAGGACGCACCTCAATGGGAAAACCCAATTCAATTAGTCAACTCTGAAAATCTATCTTCTACAATGCCATAAAAATAGGAAACACAACTTAGAGCCTAAGAAACCTAATTAAACTAGGAAATTAAGCAAACTAGAATCCTATCCTAATTACAATACTTTTAAATAAAATTAGAAACTAATGAATATAATTAGTGAATAAAAAACCTAGGCCCTACATAGGTGGCCTAAGATCCATTTGCATCACAAGGATACGACACTGTAACTTTGGAAATCTTAGAGACTTGGACACGGTTCTCCTAATTCTTTCTTAAGAACATTACCAAAATAATGAAATTATCATTGTTTACATCCATTTTTGTAATATCCTGAGTTACCTGGGCCCAGGATTAGTCTGGCCCAGGTAGTATCTTAGTTTAGTTCTTATTATGGAATTAGAAGTGTTGATTATTATTAATTTGGTAGTATTCCACGTGATTGAGTTTGGAAAGGAGTGGAGTTGTATAACAACTCTAAATAGGAAGTTTGAGATTACTAGAATTCCATCTCCCCTTTATATATATATATATATATATATAACCAACGACCACTACAATGGTATCCTATTCATCTTCCTTGGAGAAAATCTGAGAAAGAGAGCTTGGTCATTGGAATCCAGGGGAAGAACAGGAAGAAGCCAAATAGTGGGAAGACGATCATCAGATGTCCTTTTCGCGTCCGCACATCGCAAAAGCAACGATCACATACTATAGGTGAGTGGATCTTCCTAATTATCTAGATGGTTTAAATCAGATGATTTTTAATGGAGAATGATTCAATTACTCTGTGTTGATAAGTATGCAGTGATCCTCTTGAACTATAGAGTAGACTCTTGTTTTCGGTCAAGGAATTATATATGAGTCTCTGTGAATAATACAAGGTGATAGAAGTGCAGAATCATGATAATCTATTGTGCAAGAATGAAAATTACATGAAACAAAGGCTGGCGTCAATAGCAGGAATTGACGTTAGAAGGTTGTGGGACCACATGGCCCACTATATGGATGATCAGGACCATAGATCATAAGGAAGACCCATGGTCAACCCAAGTAGACCTGGACCCATGAGGAGTGGGCCCCACCTGGGCCCTCATCCAATTATTATAATTCAGAAGAGGCGATAGATACCAAGTTGGTGTCTTCATGACGTCAAGCCTCAATGGGACCCATCTGGCCGTTGGATTGGATGGAATTGATCTCCAAGCCAATGACCAAGCTCAATCTTTCTCAGATTTTCTCCAAGGAAGATGAATAGGATACCATTGTAGTGGTCGTTGGTTATCTATATATATATATATATAAAGGGGAGATGGAATTCTAGTCATCTCAAACTTCCTATTTAGAGTTGTTATACAACTCTACTCCTTTCCAAACTCAATCACGTGGAATACTACCAAATTAATAATAATCAACACTTCTAATTCCATAATAAGAACTAAACTAAGATAGTACCTGGGCTAGACTAATCCTAGGCTCAGGTAACTCAGGATATTACAATTTTCGACATCTTTTTTACGTGGAAAAGTAATAAATTTAAACGAACTCCATAAAATAATGGACTTGACTTGGTAAGTAGGATATGTTAAACTTGTACCTTTAAAATATTGGTGCACTATCGAGAATTGATACAAGCATCGTAATGGTCTAACATGAATACAATGGGGCATGGGCACAAATATCCAGCTATTTAGCTCCCAAGGCCAAAAAAAGCTTAAGCTCACATTACACAACTAAAAGGCTCCCTTCTCTTCATTTTCTATAGTTCGACCATAGTTTGTTTTTAGGGAATGGTTGAGTTCAATCATAATTAATAAAAAAAAAAATCATTCAAATAAATAAATTGATGATTTTGTACTCACAGTTCCCTTTTTCTTCCTTGTAGATTTATCCCCGCGATGTAGGCCCTAGGGTTGGGTTTGCATGGAGTGCCAAAGCACGTGTCCACAAACACTTCAACAAGTCTTCATAGAGACGATAACGAGGATGCACCTCAATGGGGAAACCCAATTTCTATTAATCAACTCTGAAAATCCATTCTCTATAATACCACATAAATAAGAAAACATAACTTAGGCCTAAGAAACCTAATTAAACTAGGAAACTAAAGAATATTGGAAACCAAATCC
Source organism: Camphora micrantha (assembly GCA_003546025.1). NCBI lineage: Eukaryota > Viridiplantae > Streptophyta > Magnoliopsida > Laurales > Lauraceae > Camphora > Camphora micrantha. The sequence continues at coordinate 11,861,286 of QPKB01000007.1, forward strand.
TAATAACAATAAAATTAAAAACTAAAATATAATTAATGAATTAAAAATCCTAAATCTAGTTGGGCCCTACACACGTGGCCTGAGGTCCATCTGCATCATTCTCCCCGGCTTGGAAAGAACTTGACCTCAAGTTTGAAAAATGTCCGCCTGGGTCGAAGATTAATCGGATGAACTTCCGATCCAATGGTCCATCTACAGCCTTTGTGTGCGCCTTGAAAATTGTAGTTGATTTTCTCCACCAATTCAATGTAGTTTTTGACACATAGCTTCTTTTGATGCCCATATTTTCTTTTGCTCTACGTGATCGAACCTTTGGAAACTTCTTGTGTAGGAATTTGCAATTTCTAACCTTCCATTATTGATCCCCAAAGATAAAGTCAATATGAGGAATGATAACGGATAGATCTTCTTGCATAGGCATTAAACCAATTGTTAGATCCATGTCTTTAATGTCCAATTTTCCTTCATCTTCCTTTACATCTTCCATCTTTTAATCAACGCCATCTTCTTGTTTAATGGTAATTGCATCAAAGTTTACCTTGAACCTTTTGATTTCTTGACCATTTTCCATCATTGCAAGAGTTGCTTGGAGCTGATTGATGGTAGTAGATAACTGAGCAACAACCCTACTCAATTTCGCAACATTTGTAGAAAACTTCCTCCATGGATGCAGACATCGCAAGTCTAAAATTTGACTTACCTGATTTAGTAGATCCGCTCTCCACAATGCGTCGGTGAAAATGGATCTGAAATTTGACGTAAGACGATTCTGATAGTGTGAAAAGAAATTTGAGCGCTCGATTTGGTCAAAGCTGCATGTGCTGATGTCTCTTGTTGGCAATTCTCTACAACCAGGGCAAAACTAATCTACTGTGACCTGAATTTGAAATCAGGCCCAACAGTAGCTCATCAAGTGTTGCTGGTTGAAACACGTGTAAAAAGGAACTTCGTCTTTTCTTTCCTTTGCCTTTGACTTGATGTAGGAAGGGAAATAAAAACGACGTCCTGCTTATAGTTGCAACTAAGAGAAGAGGAATGATGAGATGATGGTGATCTTGCTATTGAAGAGGAGACAATGAATGGCAACGTTGTTGTTGGGTGCTGTGACGACTCCAACAATTGTGATGGAGACGCTTGTATTGGTTGCTGCTGCTGGACGGCAAATTAATGGTGCCAGGTATGTGTTCCGAAACGCAGTCCTTCTTCTTCGACCACTCTTCTTTCTTTTTCTTTTTCTTTTTTTCTTCAAGGGGTAAGGGATTGGACTACGGGCAAACGAAGGTGGTGGGCTATTCGGTGATGGGTGAGGGTGAGGGGTGGACACGATGAGGGGTTTCAGGATTAAGGGGTGGGATTGGTTTGGGATTTGGCAGCAGCGAGGATTTGGCAAGGATTGGTTTCGGTACACCGAGGATGGAAAGGGTTGGGCTCTGTGTGGATGGGTTCGGAGTTGCAGAAAAAGGATGGTGGGATGGTATCGGCTGGTTAAGGATTTGGTGGATCGAGGGTCTGGATTAGTTGTGAGGTTTGGGACGACAATTTTTTTTTTTTTTTTTTTATTTCTTCTGGGTTCTGGTATTCTCTGAGCTGGGCAGTGCGGGTTGGGTCTCAAGTGGATCGATGGGTGGGATTGGGTAGGGGATTTGGTAATTCAGGATAGGATGGGTTTTCATGAGATGGGTTTTGCAAGGATGGGTTTCGGATGTCTGAGATGGGTGGTATGGATGGATACAGGAGATGGGTTTGGGTGCTGTGGAATTCCGGCGAAGAGGTTTGACAGAGTGGTTTGGATTCGATGCAGATTGGGTTTGGGGAAACGGTACGGATGGTGAGGGGTGATGGGTAGGGGTCATCACTCCAACCAATCAAGGATATGGATCAAAATATCGGTCGCTACGCAATATATATCGAGCGTGTTTGTATTTATCACCGCTCACAAGTGTGGCGGCCCGTATCGGCCGCTATTTACCCGTAGTGGCCGATACACACCGATACATAGATACACATATGTATCGGCTGTTACATGCTACAAAAGTTAAAAGGGAAAACAGACTACCTGGATCTCACTTCATTTATTTGACTCGTGGAGAAGAAGAAAAGGAAAAAAGGGGGAAGGAGGAGGAGGAAATGATAACCGTACTTAGAGGGAGCAGTAGGCAGCAGCACCCAAGTCCCCAGCACTACAACAGGCAGCAGCATCGCACCGGCAAGAGAAGCAATGTACCAGGCAGCAGCCAACCTTCCTCCTTCCCCCGTTCTTCTTCTTCTTCTTCTTCTGTTCCCTCCTTTCCTTTCCCTCTTCTTTTCTCTCGATCTTTCTGTCAAGACGAAAAATTAGGGCTTCCTCTTTTCTTTTACTATAAGAGTACTGTGTGGCCCTTGTGGCGGTGGGCCGACCTAATTAACTTGTTATCTCTTTAAAAAAAATGTGCATCTGATGCAGCAGCACTATCCATCCGTTGGGGCAAGACTTATGGTCCATATGTGGGACCCAAGGAAGTTTAGGAAGTCTCTATTAATTGTTAGTAGTTTCTAATTTTTATTTAAGGAATTGTATTTATGATTAGTTTGTTTCTAATTTGGATAGGATTATTATTTGGTTTCCTAGTTTGATTAAGATTGATTTCTTAGCTCCTAAGTTCTTTTATTATATATATGACATTATAGAGATTAATAATCTCAGAGATTTGGAGTTAATCAATTTTCCCTTTTGTGGGTTATCGTTGGAGAGTTGTCTTCATCGTGTGATTTCGTGCCCCTGCACTTGTGATCGTACCTACGATTGCATCAGCATCCCTTAACCATTAATAGGCTCCACAATGAGGCCCAAGTATTAAAATAAAAAACGTCATGCCCTAGTCAAATCTTATTTAATTGAAAATTCAATTAGGGCCTTTACTAAATTTCACTCTATTTAAAAATAATACCCTATGAAATTCTGCTTTAATTGGAAATGGGGCTATAGCCAACTTTCACGCTAACGAAAAATATGAACCCAACCAAATGTCACACTAATTGGAAATAGGCCACAGCCAAATTACACTCTAATATCATTATTTTATAATCATATAGCGATACAGGACCTCATACAATGAGGGGACTGCTACAACCCCCAATATTCTAGATTTCTTGGGATTCTTTCAGATTTTTTTGATGATTTTTTCAAAAAGCACCGCTACGCTGCTACGTAGCGCCTACTTCGTAGCGTTTTGGTAGCAGGCCACTATGCCTGCCGATACCGCTATTTTTATCCTTGATTACGACATTGATTGTTTGTAATACCAAACCGATGCAGGCCCTAAGGTTAGAGCTTGGGTGGAGTGCTGAAGCACGTGTCCACTGACACTTCAACAAGTCTTCGCAGAGACGATAACGAGAACGCACCTCAATGGGAAAACGCAATTTCTATTCATCAACTCTAAAAATCCTTTCTCTGCAATGCCTTATAAATAAGAAAGCATAACTTAGGGCCTAAGAAAACTAATTAAACTAGGAAACTAAAGAATATAACAATATAATTACAATATAATTAGAAACTAACATACAATTATTGAATGAAATATCCTAAATCTACTAGGGCCCTTCACACGTGGCATGAGGTCCATCTGCATCAGACGCCCACTTTTCTCTCAATCCTCATCCAAATAATGCTTTACAAGTAGTTGATATCATCATCATTCTTACCACTAGAAACTCCTATTGCCTTTACTCACCATCATCAGATCCTCCAACCTTTGATCATGAGTACTTTATCAATTAATGGCTGCATTACAACCGCCTACCTTTTATTCATTATTTTCAGGCTTTAACAAGTGATATGACCCTCATGATTAATCTCGTCAGCTTTAATAATACACCCATTTGCTCTTAGAAAATTGGATGAAGACCATTTTCCCACTGCGCTCAAAATTTTCATTCCCTTCAAGAAAATACTTGACCATACTCTGAATAACTCTTCCTTACTAATGAAAGATACCCGTAGAATTTCAGCAATAACATAAATAGTTTGCTCAACCTTCAAGCACAAATGGATCTAACAGGCTATCAACAGTCGTTTGCATATGTCTACCTTATTTTGATGTCCAAATTGTAATTTGAGATTAAATTTAGTCATTTGACTCACTGCTCTGTTGAAAACTACTTATACTCTAAAAGCTTAAGCTGATAAAGAACGGCATAACAATGTATATAAAAGGTCACAATACAAACATACTATCAATTAATAGCTGCATTACAACAGCCTTCCTTATATTCATTATTTTCACTTTTTCAGGCTTACAGGTGATATGATCCTCATCATTAACCTCGTCAGCTTTAATAATACACCCATTTGCTCTTAGAAAATTGGACGAAGACCATTTTCCCACTGCTCTCCGAATTCTTATCCCCTTCAACAAAACACTTGACAATACTCTTAATAACTCTTCCTTACTGATGAAAAATACCCTTAGGATTTCGGCAATCACATAAATAGTTTGCTCAACCTTCAACCACAAATGGATCTAACGGGGTATCAACAGTCATTTGCATATGTTTGCCTTAATCTGACGTCCAAATTGAAATTTGAGATGAAATTTAGTCATTTGACTCACTGCTCTGTTGACAATACTTACTCTAAAATCTTAAGTTGATAAAGAACGGCATAACAATGTATATAAAAAGTCACAGTACAAACATACATACAACACCCTCTATTGGAGAAATCAGGCAAGGAACACACAACCACTAGGATTTGAACACTTGAACTCCAGCTCTAATACCATGTTCGCAGCCACTTATTCTAAAAGCTTAAGCTGATAGGGAACGACATAACAATGTACCACACACACATGTAGACACCACACGAGAATACATACAAAACACCCTCCGTGGGAGAATTCGGGGAACCAAGGCACAACCCTAACTCCACGAGTTTTGAGACCCCACCTAAGGTGGAGTATTGAATAGTATTAATGATGCCTCCACTAAATGCCTCAAGGTTTCCGTAGGATTGGTTCGCTAAGGAAACATCATATAGTATCAAAGCCAACCGGTCACAAGTCAAATCCCAGGAGGAACGACTCGACAGGGAAATGTGCGTCAACGAAGGTACACCGACCAGGTTCTGCCTTGGGGAGCGTTGAGAAGTGGGTTCCACCCGAGGGGGAGTATTGAAAAGTATTTCAACACCCTTTACCATCACCTCAAGGTTTTGGTAGGAATAGTTAGCCAAGGAAATTTTATATGCTAAACCCATGGATCATATCTGCTTTATAGTAGATATTTGCTGCTCACAAATTGCAATGGTAATGTTGTTGATTAGATGGCATGACTTGTTAAAGGAAATTCAAGACCTATATTTTCCTACTCTAATGTATGAATATATGTACTCGGAGCAATTTTTTCAATATTTCTCAGATTTTCTGATCTTTTTAGATTTATTGGTGATTTTGAAATAGATGCCACTATTTATTCGGTTAGATCAATGAAAAATTGAATTCTAAAGCACTAATCTATGAATTTAATTTAAATTTTAGTTTCAAGAATCCAATACTTCAGTCTTCAAATTGTCCAAGTAACTATTCAGTAATTCATGAATAAAAAAGAAAAAAAAAATACTTACATATGAAAAAATTTCTACACATGTGACCTTAAGCGAACAGAATAAATAAAATGAATAAACCTCAACAAATTCAACAGTCTAAACCAGACAGCAGCAATACAGGACCCAATGACATACAAGTATGATACATGCCAATACATTACCAAGTAATGCAAATAAATAAATAAATAAATAATAAATGGGAAGTACAATATTTCAATACTATACATATTTTATTTTCCATATAATTTAGTCTAAAAATAATGCAGATACAATCAATAACTGATATGATTTCATCCCTTTAACTTCTGCGGCTGATTCGGTCTCCATTTATGATAATTTTGATACTTGAAACAAACTAAAGGCCTCTTGATATGATATAACTGCAACTTCATATTTAACATAGTTACAAAACAACAATGGGAATAAGCTAACAGGCATTTAGAAACCTGCTTAGCATTTTTCATTAGTGCTAACAGACTTTTAAACAAAATTAATGGTTAACAGACTTGGGGGATATGAGAGGGTGAAAAAAGCACATACAGTTCAATGGCAGCATAAAGTTGAGCCTCATCTTTTGGCATGCTGGGAAGAAAAAGAAGATTAGAGTTGGAGGTACTAAAATTAATTCATTGAGGATGATGAGTGCAGTAAAGTTAACGTAACAAACAAAGAACTCTACCTGTAAAAGATATAAAACAGTGTCGCAAGCTGAAACTTCGCAAAATACCCTTGCTACAGGCACAACAGCAGAGTTAGGACTCAAAAGATAATAGAACTCAAAGCAAAAGCTTTCATTCAGTCATGACGACATACATGCAGCGGAGGTGGTGGTTTAGTGTAATAACATTCGGGCACTACATGCTCAGGATCTCCTTTCGCAGGCTCGTCAGACCATGGAGACCCAAAAGTCTTGTGAAGGTTATCAGGAGAATTTAGATTTAATCCCAATGTAGTCAGATCAATTCCCAAGGAAAGAGAAGCCAAATCAGGATCATGATTTCTTATAACACCTAATAAACCCAGCAAGCTGAATTTGTCTGGAGAAGGCAATGTCCCTTGCTTGGATTTCAAACTCTGATCTCTATACGACTGAGAAACAGCTGACATCTGCTGCAGCCGAAATTGGGACTGATTTTGTTGGTGCTGATACTGCTGAATAAGCTGGTCATATGATCCAATTCCAGAAACTGAATTTGGAGAATTTAAAGGCCTCAATCCAATATTAGGCGGTCCGCTGGACGGAATCTGAGAAAAATTCTAAAATTAACTAAGCCTGTAATCTGATTTGAAAACATGACATACTTCCTCCAAAATACAACCACCATTGGTTCCAATCACAGTACCTGTGAGTGATATGTTCCATGTGAAGATGGAAAAAGATCAGACCCATGTAAATGAAGAAGATCTTGACTATTTGCAGGTGCAAAGGAAACGGTGGCACTGCTGACTGAAGGGGCATGTTGCTGCTGTTGCTGGCGGTGAGATGCATAGGTTCCTCCTACGCTGAATCCAGCAGATCTTCCCATCTGTATTTGTAAGCAAAAATTAAACTTAAAGCTAAGACACCGGCCAAAATGAAAACAAGGATATTCGATTTTATTTGTTTTTATTACAAAAAACAAGGATATTAGATGGTGTTATAGAAATAAAAAAGGTAACTTCATGTTCTGGACAAGAGCCGCAACTCACAGGATAGTGTTGGGACTGCATCATCGACATGGGATTGTCATGAAGTTGTTCTTTCTGATGCATATCCATTGTAAAATCAGCATTACCACCTGCACAAGAAGTGTATCAGGATCACCATTGAAGCAGTAAAAATAATAGGTGCCAGTAATATCTGGGTGGCATTGCCCATGATCTAGCCCTGTGGGACCCACCTGCCGGGGCCGGGACCAGTACCAAGATTGGTGCAGGTTAAAATGCAAGGTCTTTTTCAGATACAATGGATATATCATGATTGAGATATAGGACATGGAAAATCAAGTCAGAAACCCTTGATCTCAAATCCAGGGGTGGGACAATCAGTGCAAGGCTCAAAATAGGTCCCCTAGAAATACAAGGGAGATCTTTCGTGTGGGGTGTGGGGTGAATCACAATGCAGCCTAGAAGGGGGCCCCAAAGAGCTGTCAGTCCATGAGGTGTAAGCATGCATGCATGCAAAGCAAAGATAATGTGTAGGCAAGCATGCAAGCAATGAGAGGCCATGAGGTGTACAGTCTCCTGAAGCTCGAACTCATACAACTACCCATCTAAAAAAACTGCATCAGATCAAAGCAAAGATTCAAAGTTAATAATAACTCAAGCACCTTTAAATCCAGGTAAAGCTGGAAAATCTTCATTCTGGATGCTGAATTCTTGATTCTGTTGGACAATAGAACTAACACCAACGCCACCTTGCTTCCGCAAAGAACCTGCAAATTAATGAATCAGCTGCAAGAGAACCATTTTTAAGGGAAAGCGTGGATAACGCAAAAGGTTAATAAGCTACCCAATTGCCCTTGAGGTCCTCCAGCAGAACTCGGGCGCCCGGTCAACTGTGGGAAATCATTCATGTCGAAAGGAGAATTATCATTAGAGTTAACATCATTTAACATTCCCATGGAGCTTAATTGATTATTCCCTGCTTGAATTTGGCTCTGAGATAATGGGCCTCCAGAAGTAGAATAAGAATTTCCTAGCATAGAAATCATTTGGGGTGCTGCAAGACCAATAAAAATTTCATTATATGTATCAAATAAATACTAGGAACTGCTAAATGGATTACCAATCTACTAATAATTAAAGAATAATAATTAATGCTTTCCCGTGTGTTTAGAAGACACGGAATCTGCAGACAACCCCCTCCTAGGATGCCCCTTTGCTCAGTACATATGGAATTTGATTTTAACCTGGTTCAACTATAAGTACATTCTCCCTCACTGCCTGGCTATAAGTGGGTTCTCCCTCACTTCTTGGTTTGACTCAAGGATCAAAATAGCGGTAGCGGCAAGCATAGCGGCCGACAGTCAAAACGCTATGTAGTGGCGGGTGTAGCAGCCGACAGCCAAAACGCTACATAGTGGCAATACATAACGACGTAGCAGAGAATAAAAAAAATGGTAAAAAAAAAATTCAAAAAGATATTTAGAAAATCCAGAATAATGGAAAATATTAGAATCTGATGCCTTTTTCCTATAGTAACTAAGATAGGGGGATGTAGCAGTCCTTTGAATGCATAGAGGTTCTGTATTGCTGAATGATTATAAAACAACAATATTTATCTACTTTTTACACATGTTTATATGTTAGTTAATCTTAGTTAGAATCTATTATGCATGACTAAATTCAGAATTCATTAATTCATAAGCATTTTAGGCTCATAACTGTACATAAGACAAGACAAATAAATTATAAAGTAATGCATAAATAAAGCTTAAAGTTCAACCCAAATGACGAATTAACTTCCATTAAATACAACCAATGTACTTCCGTAGAGAGTTGAGAAAAGAATACCTCTACTAATACCAAAGGGTGTGTTTACCACGATATACCTAGAGAAGAACCCTTGAGAGAAACTCTATGTATCGGCTTCAATTTGGCGAAATTTTGTGTTTTTTAGTGTTCTTTTAAGCATGAAAGGGTAGAAAAGTTGTATGGAAAAGTTACTTGGAGAGAAGAAAAGAAGAAAGAAGCTCTATGGCGCAGCGTGGGGAAGGAGGATAGCCAACGGGCTACACTTCAAGCCAAACGGCTTAGGGTAGGATGTCTTGGTCTCACTCCAAAGACAGAAACACTCTCACGATGGAGAAAATCAATCTTCTTCAATTATCAATATTGTCTATCCCAAAAAGATGAGATTGCATCCTTATATAATAGTGGCGTAGGCAATGACTTGGAAATCAAGCCATAACAAAATAAAAAACTACCTAATTATTTCTCAATCATAGCAATTATAAGAAATCTACTAAATTTAGGAAATCCTCTAGAAGATATAAAACCGGCAACTGCCGTTGAAGAGAATCTTGGGGGAAGAATCAGTCATTGTTGGGCTTGCGAGCATTGGACTTTCTTGCATAGAACTTCAAATGAGGCCCATTAGTCTGGCCTGCACCAACTCTCCCCAGCTTGGAGAAACTCGACTCCGGCGAGCTGTCAACTTGGTACCTTTCGTACAAATCCGGATTGAGTCCCTGAAAGTCCGTGGCGGTGATCCATGTAGCTTCAGAAAATGGTTTCCCTTTCCACTTGACCAAAAATTTGTGATATCCGCTAGTCTTTGTTGAAACTAGCTGGTCATCATAGACATCTTCCATTTCTTCTTGGGGAGTGGGAACCATGGGAAGCCGGATAGCTTGCTCTTCAAAAAATTCATCCTGATAATGCCCATGATAAATTGTGAGATCTTCGACATTGAATGTTGAACTGATATTCATGTCTGGTGGAAGATCGAGCACATAGGCATTTGAGCTGATTTTCTTCAAAATCTTGAATGGACCTGCACTTCTGTGGTGTAGCTTCTCGTAAGTGCCTGTGCGGAACCATTCTAGCTTTATACACACCATGACCAGGTCTCATTCATTAAATTCGACATGATGCCTTCAAGTGTTCGCGTCTTGTTTGTAATTCTCATTACTTTTGGCAATTTGTTGACAGACCTTATCATGAACGTCCTTCATGTGCCGGAAGAATTGTTCAGCTTCTCGGCTAGGCCTAGCTTTAGCTAGTGAAGGACTCAGGTCAATCGAAAGACGCGGCTTGACTCCTGTAACAATTTCAAATGGCGATCCCCTAGTTGATTTGTTTACGGAGTTATTGTAGGCAAACTCCGCCATGGGCAAAATAAGATCCCATGAAGAGATGTGTTCTTCGACAAGACATTAAAGAAGATTTCACGGGCTTCAGTTGACAGCCCCTGTTTGGCCATCAGTTTGCGGATGGTAGACACTTAAGTATTGAAGCTTTGTCTTCATCATATGCCTGAAAGTTTTCCAAAAAAAGCTCAAGAACTTAGTGTCTCTGTCCGACAATATAGTCTTAGGAAGACCATGCAGATGAACAATCTCTTTGAATAAATAGAGTAGCAACCTTCCTTGCATCTGCTGTGTTAGCACATGGTATAAAGTATGCCATTTTGGAAAACCTGTCCACCACAACAAAAATAGAATCTACCCTGCTTGTAGTTTTTTGTAAGCCCAAGACAAAATCCATGCTTAGATCTTGCCAAGGCTCCTGTGAAATAAGAAGGGGCTGATACAATCTAGTATTCTTCCTTTGACCCTTTGCAAGCTGGCATACCTTGCATAGCTCACAAATTCGGGCCAAAAGAAGCGGTCTTCCACAATTACCAATGTCTTATCACACCCTGCAACTCTCGGAGGACATACTCATGGATATAAGTAGCTGGCAAACACAACTGATTCCCACGAAAAAGATAGCCATCATGTATAGAAAGCTTAGGATGCTCAGAAAACTCACCACTAAGATCTTTGTAGATACGTCCAATGCCATGATCATCAGGGTATTCTTTGCGAATTTCTTTAAAGCCTGAATCGTGACAGAAATTGTTGTGAGGAGATGAGAACAACAACTTAAGGCATCTGCTACCTTGTTTTCCGTGCCTGACTTATGACGCAATACAAATGTGAATTCCTGCAAATATGCGCTCCATTTGACACGGTTGGAACTCATCTTCTTCCGGGAGTTCAGATGCTGCAATGCTTCATGAGCAGAGTACAACACAAATTCCTTTCCGATCAAATAGTGACACCAATGACGAAGAGCTTGTACCATTGCATAATATTCCAAGTCATACAACAAATATTTTTTTGCGAGTCATTCAACTTTTCGTTAAAGTAAGCAATTGGGTGACCATCTTGACTTAAGACTCCGCCAATACCAGCTTGCAAAGCATCACAACTGACTTCAAAGATCTTATCAAAGTCTGGAAGCTTTAAAACAGGTGCCTCTGTCATTTTCTGCTTGATCTGTTCAAATGCTCGAGTGGCTGCCTTGGTCCAATTGAAGCCTCCTTTCTTCATGCAATCAGTTATAGGAGTCATAATGGTGCTGAAATTGTGAATAAATTTCCTATAAAAGGGGTCAATCCATGAAAAATCCGTACTTCATTGATATTTTTGGGAATGAGCCAATCTATGATTGCTTTAATCTTCTCTGGATCAGCTTCTACTCCATGGGTTGATACAACAAATCCCAAAAAGATCACTTTGGAATTCAAGAATGTACACTTCTTCAAATTAATGTAAAACTTTTCTTCGCAAAGTGCGCGCATCACATACCTTAGATGATGAAGATGTGACTCCTTGCATTTGTTGAAGATCAATATGTTGTCAAAATACACGACGACAAATTTGCTGAGGAAGGGCCGTAGAAGCTGCGTCATCACTCTCATGAAAGTGCGGGGAGCATTGGATAATCCGAACGGCGTGAGTAACAATTTGTACAATCCATCTTTAGTCTTGAAAGTGGTCTTCCATTCATCTCCTGGCTGCATACGGATTTGGTGATATCCGCTTTTAAGATCAATTTTGGAGAAGACGGAAGATCCGACCATCATATCAAGCATGTCATCCAATCGGGGTATTGGAAACCTGTACATAATTGTAATTTTGTTGATTGCTCGGCTGACGACACACATTCGCCAAGAACCATCTTTCTTGGGAGTCAAGAGGGTTGGTACCGCACAAGGACTCATGCTTTCACGAATGTGACCCTTTAGGAGGAGCTCTTCAACTTGCTTTCTCAATTCTGTGTGTTCTTTAGGGCTCATGCGATAAGAAGGTTAAGTTGGAAGTGCAAAACCGAGAACTAGATCAATAGCATGCCGAATGTCCCTCATAGGCAGTAACTCTTTTGAAAGATCTGTTGGAATCAAGTCTTTAAAATCATGGAACAAGGACTTCATTTCTAGTGGTGTAGAAACTGTTTTCTTATCTTCTACCTCTTTGAATTCTTTTTTTTTTTTTTTTTTTTAATATTTAAACTTCATTAAAACAAACAGCACAAGAGACTTGTAATAAAGAGGAAGACAACAACATCGAATCCCCTGAAAACACGACAGAAGCAAAACAAACCCTAACAATGCCAAGGAAAACAAGACAACTACCAAAAAACATACTACAGGACAATGTAACTCCCAAAATAGTTGCAGGCAATCCCCAAAATAATATTACAGGACAGCCACTTCTTTCTAATTGTACATGATTTGGTCCACAGAATAATACCTGAAGATGGGATTTGTTAGCACCCACTGAGCCACCGGAAATTTTATCTTTCCACAAATCGACTCTCCATTTGTCACGATTCCTTCAAAACATCTAGCATCTCTCTCCTTCCATAAATGCCAAATAACTGCAAGAAAGGTGAGCTTCCACATCTCATTCCCTTTGTGTGATCCGATGGGGGACTTCCAAGCCATAAACAAGTCTTGTATCTGATTTGGGAAGACCCAACTGCAACCAAACCAACTTATTACAGTATTCAAGATCTTCATGGCACCATTACACTGTAGGAGGAAGTGGTCTATTGTTTCCTCATCTTCCAAGCACATAGGGCATGCATTGAACATAATCTACCCTTTTTATTTGAGGTTATCCATAGTAAGAATCCTTCTTCGAAGAACTAACCAACCAAAAACCACAGCTCTTCGCGGAGCCTTGAACTTCCAAATATCCTTTATCTGGGATCTCCTCTCTGTTCTTGAGGAATTGGCCGAATAGAATGATGCTATGGAGAATGAACCATCTTTTGAGGCTTTCCAAATCCTGGTATCCTCCCCTTCTTCCAGGATAAGCACAACCTTAAGAAGGTTAAGAAGTGACAGAAATTGTCTTTCCTTAATCTCCTTTAGGTTTCTTCGGAATATGGGGTTCCAAATCACCTCTGTGTTGGTGCCTTTTCCAAAATAGCTTTTAACATAAGCATCCTTCACCAGAGCACATTTAAACAAATCTGGGAATTGCTTTGCTAGCGGGTACTCCCCTATCCATATATCTTTCTAAAAGAGAATCTTCTATCCCGCTCAAACTTGACACTTGATGTTTTGCATAAACTTTTCCTTCACAGATGTTATTCCTTTCCACATCGGTGAGAATCTATATTTGTCGTCTTTGATCTCCCATCCATTCCTTTGGTTGCCATATTTTTCCATCAAAACCTTCCTACATAGGCCTTCTGACTTATCTCCCAACCTCCAAAGCCATTTCCCCAACAATGCTTCATTCATGCCTCTAAGGGATTTGATGCCCAATCCTCCTTCCAGCTTTGATGAGCATATTGAAGACCAATCCATGAGGTGATATTTCTTTTCTTCACATCTCCCTTGCCAAAGAAAATCCCTATGCAGCTTTTCAATCCTGTTGATCACTAATAACCGCAGAATGGAGAAGTAGTAAAGTGGAAGTTTTGTCATTACTGCTTTTATAAGGGTTATTCTGCCTCCCATAGAGAGCTGAGTGGCTTTCCAAGCAGATAGTTTCGCTTCCATCCTCTCAACCACCAGATTCCAAATCGCTTTCTTTGCCATCCTGAGACAGGGGGAGACCCAAGTATTTGACTGGAAAAGATCCCACCTTACAGCCCTACACATCTGCAAGTTGGTGTAGCACCGGATCTTCAACTTTTATTCCAATCAACTCACTTTTGAAGAAATTGATTTTTAATCCTGAAACCGCCTCAAAGCAAAAGAGAATGGCTTTCACATTTCTGATTTGATCTTCAGATGCTTCGAAAAAGATGAGGGAGTCAGCAGCAAATTGTAAGAGGGAAACTGATGGGGCCGTAGCAGCCACTTTGAAACCCGTTATTAAGCCTTGGGCCTCAGCAGCCTTCATCCTATTCAGCGCCTCAATGACAATTACAAATAGAAAAGGTGAGAGTGGGTCTCCCTGCCTTAGCCCTCTTTGAGCTTTCAAGAAACCTTTTGGGGTTCCATATATCATGATGGAGAACGAGGCTAAAGAGACGCATTCCTTGATCCAGTTCCTCCACTTTCCCCCAAACCCCATCCTCTGTAAGAGATATTGCAAGAAGCACCAGTCCACTCTATCAAAAACTTTTTCTAGATCAAGCTTGCATATCAGCCCCGGTAATGAAGGCTCCTTGCTCTTCCGATATGATACCTGGCAGGATCTTCTAAAGTCTCATAGCCAACACCTTAGCTAGGATCTTGTAGATGCTCCCAATCAAGCTAATAGGCCTGAAGTCCTTTATACCGATGTCCCCTTTCCTTTTCGGAATAAGAGCTATAAAAGAAGCTCCCATGCCCTTTAGTTAACTTCCCTCTTTCATGTGACTCCTCCAAGAATTCAAGGATGTCATCTTTCAAGAGTCCCCAAAATCTTTGGAAGAAAGCTAGGGAAACCATTGGGGCCTGGAGCCTTGTCCCCCGCACTACAGAAGATTGCCTAACGAACCTCCTCTTCAAATTTTCTTTCTAACCAATTGTGCCTTCTTGTCTCCTATTCTAGAAACTGCCTCTTTGAATTATTGTGGGATAAGGGCATAAACAACTCCTTGCTCTTTACTTTCTTCTTAAAATTTCCGCATTGAAAGGATGCGAGAACTTGGCTGTGATGTAGTTTGTTTTGACGGAACTGATGGTGATTGCTTTGCCGGAGCAGTAAGAGGCTTAAGTGGAAGGAGAGTAACCTTGTGACCTTTTACTTAAAAGTAGGGGTATTTTCTTCTCCATCACTTTTGACCTTGATATCAAAGAGTCAAGGTCTTGCCAACAGAATGTGAGTAACATTAATGGAGATAATATCACAACAAATGGAATCCTCATAACCACCAATTTTAAATGTTACTAGGCACTGCTTTTTTGTCACAGAGAATTGACAATATTATTTCCTCTGGTTGCAACATTTGCAGGAGGTCTTGCTTGACTCTGAGGAGGTACTTACCTGTTGGGATTTTGTGGAGGAGCTTGTCGGATGGATTTTTTGTGCTGGAGCGACCCACTGATAAGTCATATCGGTTCCTCCTTTGACGAGGTTCACTGAAACGCCTTGAGTATGGATGTCGCAACAGATCCTTGACATGGAGTGCCAAGCGATGAACTTCTTCATTGTTGTAAAAATTGAGGGTAGTCAATTCTCTTTGGAATTTGGATCTCTTGATGCAGTCCTTTCTTTTATCTGATGATAGCTTGACGGTTAGTTTCGGCCACTTTGCATCACACAATGAGATCATAGAACCTTTCTGTGAAATCATCTACCGTGGAAGTCCCTTGGCTACCGTCAACCGATAGGTACTTGTCCTCAAGTTTCTGTTTCATCTCCTCCCATGTGCTAATAAGACATCTCCTGTAATTGACATTCCTGTCATCAATACTCCACCACCAAACACCTGTTGCACCCTTCATCTTCATCTTGACAAAGGGAACACGTTTGTCTTCCTCTATGTTGTGCCATTTAAATTAATCTTCAAGGGCTGTAATCCAGCCGATGAAAACTTTCACATCCATGTGCCCAAAGAAATCAGGAACATCAACACGTACGTTCTTGGTGATGTCATCTCATCTGCCATAATGGTCGTCATAATCAGTCTCTTCCAATATGCGCTCCATAAATTGCCGATAAGTTTCTAGCGGCTCACCATTGACAGAATTTTCCACATCTGCATGGTGGTTGTTCCCTCCCTGTCCATTGCCATCATCATTGTTGTTTGATGGTCCTGGGTTGCCATTGTTCCGGGTGACATGAGGCGGCATGTCCCGAAGACGTTCAACCTTGTCCACTATGTCCATTAATTCCATGATGTAGGCATCGCGTTGGCAATCTGTGAATTTGCCTCTAAATGTAGCTCATGTGCGAGTAGACATGATGCCATGCTGACTGGTTTTTTTTTTTTTTTGCTGCTGCTGCTGGTGAAAGATGGCCTGTTTGTATCAGGTGAGGTAGAACACGTGGGTTGGGCTCCTCGGGACTGATGCAAGTGAAAGAAGGTCAGAATGGTGGGTGGGGGTGGGCGGGGTTCACGGCTTATCTTGAATTGGCGATTGGTACAGCGATCTCAAATCGGATCTTTGCTCGGATACCAAATGACGCAGCGTGGGGAAGGAGGATAGCCAAAGGGCTTAACTCCAAGCCAAACGGTTTAGAGTAGGATGTCTTGGTCTCACTCCAAAGACAAAGAAACACTCTCACGATGGAGAAAATCAATCTTCTTCAATTATCAATATTGTTTGTCCCAAAGAAATGGGATTACATCCTTATATAATAGTGGCCTAGGCAATGACTTGGAAATCAAGCCATAACAAAATTAGAAACTACTTAATTATCACTCAATCATAGCTATTATAAGAAATCTACTAAATTTAAGAAATCCTTTAGAAGATATAAAACTGGAAATTGCCGTTGGAGAGAATCTTGGGCTTTGGGCTTTCTTGTATAGACCTTCAAACGGGGCCCATTAGCCTGGCCTGCATCACTCTACTTTGTGTTTTAAAAAAATTATGTGGAGTAGATGTCAGTTACGCTCCATAGCAGGTCCATGGCCACCCATAGGAGCCTGTAGTGGTCCGTAGCAGACTGTGCTCGCTACATTTGCTAGTGGCACTAAATTGTCTGTAGCGTAGCGGCAGCTACGTATTTTGATCCATGGTTTGACTAAAAGCTTCAAATTTTGGTTACAGGACAAATAAGAAGAAGAACCTTATTTCTATATTTAATGGAGACTACCTGGGTTCTGTGGAAGAAGAGGAAAAGCTGTAGTTTCCAAGGTCAAAGAACATGTGGCTTTGTGAGCAGTCACATTACTTGGATGTGTCCATTGTGAACAGCTGGCATGAGGTCATTGAGTATAGTAATTAGTGCAGAATGTTTGGCCTCATTAAGCCCTTTTTCCTGGAAGCATCTTCAAGACCGCCTTCAATAGTAGAGTGTGTACAAATTGGGCCCCACTGAGGTGTCGGAAGATCAGACACAGTGATGTGGACATAATCCAGAGTTTCTTGGGGCCCACTGGCACTACAAAGCAAGAATTCAGGAAGTTATCCCCTTGTGGATTTTGAGACTCATCACGGAAGGAATTTCCAAAGTGCGCTAGTAGTCTGGTTTTGGGGAGGTTCGTTGCTTTAATGACTTAAAGGAATTCCAGGAATTATTGATTATGTCAAAAAATCCAATTGACATTCAGGCACATCCTTAGATGCCCCAATGAGGAAGGGTACATTTTGGTCAAGCAAGGTGTAGGGCATCAGTTAATCACCTATGAAAATTCAATGCTTCAACTCTTTGAAGTTCCCCTCTATCGGTTTTTCTTAGGGTGGGTAGGATACTATGATGCACAGATACTTCAAAATGGGCAACACATCGTGTCGTATCGTATCCGATACTTCACTTTTTATGTGTTAAATCTGTGTCCCTGCCATGTACACAGTGTGTCCTGATCGTATCCATGCTGTATCTGAGCATCATAGGCAGGATATATTATTTTGTAGGTTCTCTGTCATTGCCTAGTTTGCTGATTTTGTTCATTCAGAGTTGGCAATCATTGGCCAGACCTGCAGTTTGTGAGCTAGATTATATCCAACCAATTGAGACTTTTCCATACACTATACTTATGCTGTTCAGCTGTTCTTTTCGTTTAATCCATTCATTAGAATCATACTCCTTATTGGTCCATAGAGGTTCTCTAAAGCAAAGATCCCATCCTTTCAAGTTGCAATTACTTGAGCAGACTAAGAACATGCTTGCTTCCGGCAATCTTGGATGGTTCTTTAGTAATACAAACATATGGTCTGGGTATATGCATATATTAAACCTTCAATGAGATAAGGCTTTGATGATGACAACGATAATTACGAGTAATCATCACTCTAAGGAAGTTTTGATGCTTTGCTAAAATTGGAGTCTGTTTAGCTGCTACTAAGGCCTGGACAGTCTTCACAAGTGTCCAATGGCTTTAGACAGTAAGGCATCGAGCTTATTTGATATAGCTCTTAATAGTATTTCCACATACCTTTCTAAATGAACTTAAGCACGGGGGCATCTGCATATGAAAATATGCACGCCTTCGAAAATAGATGATTGGTACTTGATGATTTATTAATAAGCACGAATTGACTTTGTACTGTCGACAGAAAACACGAACAAAACCAAAAAGAGGGGGAAAACCCAAGGAAAAAACGGAACAAATACTGAAACAGTGATAAACTAAAGCCATTTACCTTGCTGAAGCACACCACTCATCAGTCTGCTGGGACCTTGTACGCTTAGATTCCCTGATCCACCGTTAGCACCCAAATTTACACGTGATGCAAGACCAGGAACACCTAATCCTCCACCAGAACTTATACTACGTCCAATGTTGCCTCCACCAACAATATTTCCCATTGAACCTGTAATTCTAGGTCCTGCATTTCCCAAAATTGGGGACACTCCCAACCCAGGGACACTCCGGTTACCGACAGCAGCAGAGGTTGGAGGCATCCCAGGAATGGAACCCCCAACTCCATTCATGCTGCTACTATAAGCAGGGCTTCCAACAACACTTAAACCTCCTCTATTAGTAACCCCAGAGTGTCCATGTGAACTACCATGAGACATCTGCATATCAAAAGGAAATCGTGTACAGTTGCAATAAAAACATCGTGGTACGCGATTGTGCACAGAGAGAGAGAGAGAGAGAGAGAGAGAGAGCACAAAACACGAATTCACTGCCGTAAAAATCTTTTAGCAAAAACAAAAATTCACAGCTGTAAAAACCTTTTAGAAAAAATGGATTTAAAAACCAACATATTGGTACCATAGATAAAAATATACCAAGTAAATGCGGCAAGCGAAATAATAAAATACCTGAGAAAGGGCAACTGGGAGATTGTTTGACGCAAACCGTCCACTAGATAGGCTTCCAGTAAGTGAGCCTGGCATGTTTGGGAGGTTCAAGCTTCCATGAATATTATGAAGTCCTTGCATGGTACCTACAAACAAGAACTGTTAATCACTGTAATTCAATGCACTAATGATAAAATATGAAGCGGAATTTGGAATACTACAAGATAAGCAGCTAAATACCTGAGTGATGAAAAACAGGAGATGTCGCAGACTGAGCAGAAAATGATGTTGGAAATGGCCTGCCAGTTGAGTCTGGAAGATTTGAAGACGATCCATTGAGGTTTGTCTGCAACCAAAGTTCCATCACTTTAACACAAAGCACAGGAAAAAAATTGCAACACTGCAGATTTGAAATGACGTCCTACTCTCTAAAGCATCTAGAGAAACTTCCCGTAGCATTATAATCCTGTTGTACCCGTAAAGCTTTTTTAATACAAGTTCCCATTCAAAAAAATAAAAAAATCCAGTAGCAATTTAGTCCTCATGAACTGGTTGTAGAGGTCACCTTAGATACAAAAGGAAAGGGCAGAAGAACACCAACTATAGAATAAAGTCAAACAGAGGAACAATCTGAACCACCTGTTTGAGTAAAAGAAAGCATCAAAAAGATATATGGGATGAAGTTAGGACCCAAACTATGCTCCCATCCCTCGAGGAAATATCACATTTGGTGAATCACTCTAAAATGCTCCAAAACCTTCGCCTCCCACCATTTTAGGAGGATGATTTTCTATCTTCATTCTCGAATGCTGCATTGACTTTCCTTTTTCACTTTGCCGAGGGGTGTATATCAGCTAGGAACGTTAGTGATCCTTGAACTCGAACTTCGCCCGATCACAATGGAACCAATTGGACTGCAACCCAATCTCAGACTAAGCTAAAGCTTAAGTATATTATTATACATTATATGTATATATCATCACATATAGGGGAATATTCATGCGCATCCATCCCTCACCTATGATGCACGGATACTTCAAAATGGGCAACATATCGTACTGTATCCGATACTTCAATATTTATGTGTAAAATTCATGTCCCTGCAGTGTCTAGGGCGTGTCCTTGCCATAACCATGCCATATTTGTGCATCATATTCCCTCACCAAATTATGGTGAGGGACAACATAATAGGGCCGACTTTCTGATACATCCTAACCATCTACATGCATGGGACACCCTAAATTTTGGTGAGGGACAACATAATAGGGCCGACTTTCTGATACATCCTAACCATCTACACGCATGGGACACCCTAAATTACGTTGGATCCATCGAGTTTTCACCTATTTGAATGGACTGGACTGTTGGATCGAGAGTCAACTTTTTTTCTTTAAAATAGAGTCGTTAAAATTGTGGGCCATGGATGAAGGGGTTAGAGGTATGGGATTGACCCAAACTTGAAATATGGGCCCATCCAAGATTTCGCTTTCCATCCCTCACAAATCTCATGATCAATGGGGCTCTAGATGGGCCCCATTAAGTTTGTCCCTCACCATATGGTGAGGGATGCATGCACATGAATGCAGAAATATATATATATATATATATTTATATAGGGAGATGCTCCTATGAGAGATGCTCTTATAGGAGCACCTCCCATTTATATTTATATATATATGGGAAATGCTGTTGTGAATTTAAATGTCACACTACTATGATGAGAGTAAGGGGGGGACCCATTCGATCCATATCCAATGCCAACAGCCTAAAAAATGAAACAACCCCCCCCCATCCCCCCCAAGTAGTGTGAAAGTTACTCTCACAAGAGCATTTCAAATATATATATATATATGAGCAAGGCTCTCCTAAGCTCAAGCTTATTATAAAATCTTGTAAGCTCATGCTTGTGGGGCCCACCCTTGGTCCATCCAGATGGACCAAACACATGACCCATAAATATAGATGCTCCTATCCAATGCCAACAACTTAAATGTGAGGGCCCCCACCTTATCTTTCATAGTAAGGTGAGAGATGCTCTCATAAGAGCATCTCCCATATATATATATATATATATATATGTGTGTGTGTGTGTGTGTGTATACAAATCTATGATGCACAGATACTTCAAAATGGACAATGTATCGTGTCGTATCGTATCCGATACTTCACTTTTTATGTGTAAAATCCTTGTCCCTGCCATGTTTATGGTGTGTCCTTGCCGTATCCATGCCGTATCTGGGCATCATAGATACAAATATGTTTTTTTTTTTTTTTTGAATGGTATATACATATATGTATATACATACATATACATATACATATATGTATGTATTTATAGACACACACACATACATATATCATAGATTATATAGTAATAGTCTAATAGATGGCAATATACTATATATGATGCACTCAGAATCACCAATATTAGTCTAGATCAACTCCTAGACCTACGGATCCAATTATCAATCGGAAGTTTTCACCAAGTAATCAAGAGTCAATTCACATCTATATGCTCGATATTTAAATTGGTTGGGCTCTGCCCTTGTATGCATAAAGGCTCAGTCCAGTCCAACACATTCAACGAAGGGGTAAA
Source organism: Camphora micrantha (assembly GCA_003546025.1). Taxonomy (NCBI): domain Eukaryota; kingdom Viridiplantae; phylum Streptophyta; class Magnoliopsida; order Laurales; family Lauraceae; genus Camphora; species Camphora micrantha. The sequence continues at coordinate 11,883,244 of QPKB01000007.1, forward strand.
TATGTAGTTTGACAATGGGTTGAACATAGGGTTCGCTTTTAGGCATATGGGACTGTATTTGGGCCTATTGAGCCCAACTAGTAAATGGGCTCAGTTGGATGATAAACTTCAGCCCATCTATATACCATAGTAGTGAATTTCGTTTCAGACGTTTCGGTTTGGCCTCTCTAAAAACAATTATACACACACATGTAGAAATTTGATTAGGGGTTTATTTTAAGTGGACTCCTTATTCCTTTATTTTTGTTCGAAAGAGGGCTTAGGGGAGCAGTTGGGGGCTTTTAAGGATAAAAAATTGCAGCAAGTCCTTTTTTTTTATCATTTTTTACCAAAATTTCCGAAATCAGCCGAAATCTTAGCCGGAAAGTTGTGTAGGGCTTTTCATTTTGGTATGTAGACCAAAATGAAATTTTCAAGAAATTTCATCCAGGACGAAACAAATTTCACATGCTTATACCCAACACAGCCCATCAACACCCCTAGTCAGAGTTTTAAAACTTGGCCAACTCAATTTGGACTCAACCATGGCAAAGTCGCCCCAAAGATGAATCGGTTGAGTCGTAGTAAAGGGTTTGAAAACCCTAATATCACTATTTTCAGGGAGAAGGGGGGGACAAAATGATGATTGGATGATGGAGGTGAGGGAGGTTAGAGCTGAGATTTGGGGTTGGGGTTGGGTTTATAAGATGGAGGTGACGCTATGAAAGAGATTGTGGTTTGGGTCTAGGTTGGGGCTGTCTTTAGGTGATGGAGGAGAGGAACCAGTGGATGGGGCTTGGTGACGGAGGTGAGGTGGTGCGAAAGGTTAAGGTTGCGCGATGGAGGTGGGGTCATGAGGCATGTTAGGTCTGGTTTAGGGTTTGGGGTTGGGGACTTGGGATTTTGATGCAAACCCAAGGATTAAGGTTGGCGTGACAAGTGTCGACTCCACAGAGGCTTTCACACACGAGGAGGCACCTCGAAGGGAACAAAACCCTCTCAAAATTAATCTTTGACTCTGAGATGTAATCTCTACAATGCCACATAAACAAGAAAAAAGAAAACTTGGTGGCTAAGAATCCTAAAAAAACTAGGACCGTAATAAATAACAGTTTGGACCCTAGATTGGATTGGATCTAGGGTTTAACTAAATGTGTCATGACTCATGAGAAATAAAAATAAGAAGAAAAGTGAAAAGAGGGGAAATCCAATCTAGGGTTTTAAGTTTTAACTAAATGTGTCGTGACTCGTGAGAAATAAAAATACGAAGAAAAGCGAAAAAGAGGGGGAAAGAAACGGAATTAGCAGAAAATGTAGAAGGCTGATCTACCCCACTAGGTTGTGCAATCACTCGTATTATTATTATTTTATTAATTTCTGAAATTGCAAAAAAGTCCCTAAATATTATTACATTTACATCAAAGTCCCTGGCTAATTCTAAAATTACGAATAAGTCCCCTAACCCTTCCCTCCCTCCTCCCTCCTTCCTCTCCTTCAAGCTGGTGCATAGATATTTAACATGCCCAGCTTGGAAAAAACATGATGTAGGTTAGCTTCATTTACTGCTTTAGTGAGAAAGTTGGCTAACAGATCTTCAGCACAAACTTGTATCAACGACATTTCCTCCTCTTCAATTTTTTCCCAAAGGAAATGACAGTCAGCTTCCACATGCTTTGTATTTTCACGGTAAACTGGATTATTCGCAAGTTTGATTGCTGAAGTACTATCACAATACACATTAATCGGACCACCCCGCTTGAAACTCAACTCTTCCATAGTAGTTCATAACATCCATCAGCCACAACCCAATACTCAGCTTCTGCAGTAGGTTTGGCCGCAAAAGCTTGTTTCTTGCTTTTCCAAGAGACTAGATTTCCTCCAACCATTGTGCAGTGTCCTGTGGTGGACTTTCTGTCTGTCAATGAGCCAACCCAATCATCATCAGTGAAGGCAATGTCATTCGCATGCCCATGTAATCTGTATAGGATTCCTTGACCTGGGGATCCTTTTAAATATCTGAGGATTCCAGGCACAGCAGCTAAATGATCAGTTCTGGGAGCATGCATAAATTGACTAACCAGGCTAACTGCATAAGAGATGTTAGGTCTTGTGATTGTGAGATAAATCAGCTTCCCCACCGATCTCATACTTGAGCATAGCTCTACTGAACCTTTCAAACCATGCTCACGGTGACTGTTTTAGTCCATATAGAGATTTTCTAATAAAACAAACTGTCTTTCTGTCCCCAGACAACAAAACCAAGTGGAGGATCCAAATAAATTTCTTCCTTCGAATCCCCATGGAGGAATGCATTTTTTTACAACCGGTTGGTATAATGGCTAATCAAAATTTGTTGCTAGGGATAATATCACTCAGATGTAAGTCAATTTAGCAACTAGTGAGAACGTTTCAAAGTAATCAACCCCATATGATTGAGTAAAACCTTTTGCAACAAGTCGTGCTTTATACCTGTTATTTGTGCCATCTGAATTGTAATTCAAGGTAAACACCCACTTACAACCAACGGTGTGCTTTCCTTCAGAAGAGTAGTCAATTATCATGTATTATTCTTTTCCAAAGCCGTCATTTCTTCCACCATTGCCTCCCTCCACTTGGGATGAGTCAAGGCTTCTGACATGCGTTTAGGTATATAAGCAGTACCAAGTTTTGAAACAAATGTCTGATAGGCAGGTGACAAATAATTATAAGGTACAAAATTTTAAATGGGATGACCAGTAATACAAGACCTTTTTTTCCTTTTCGCAATGCAAAAGAAGATTTAATTCAGCAAAGGGAGTACCTGACTGGGGAACAATTTCAAACTGAGACTGGGGTTGGGATTGAGGATCTGGATTTAGAGCTTCAAATGACGATGGTATAGATGAGAGCAATGGTCTAGTCCTTTCTTGGAGTAGACTTGTGGTGGTCTCTAGATTTTCTCGGTCGCTTCACTTTCCTTTGGAACTTTAGAGTCAAGACCTCCACCCGCTATTGAGACCAAACATCATGGAGAATATGAATTACTGTGAAACCATTCAAGAGGCATACTTAGAAGCATTCCATGTCAAGCGTGTATGCTTAGACAGCCTCGAATGCAACAATTTAAGTTTGAAGAGTCTCAACAAAGACCTAGGGCCCATGTTGTGGAGACACTTTTTGCCGGAGAAGATAATCTCACGCTTGTCATTTGCCAACTCCTCAATACAAATGAGAAGGAAGAAGAAGAATGGAGACAAGATAAAAACTTTCACGCGCAGGTGAGAGTCGAAGACAAGTCCACTAATTTGATTATTGATAATGGTAGTGCAATAAATTTTGTCATGCAAGAGGTTATTGACAAACTTTATTGGCCAACTGAGAAGCTTCTTAAGCCCTACCAAGTCACATGGTCTAATGGTTTTGTCATTTCTGTGACTCATAAATGATTGGTATCATTCAAGATTGGCCATTATCAAGACAATTTGTTGTGATGTGATCCATATGAATATTGCTCGTATTCTTTTTGGACATTCATGGCTTTTTTTTATCAACATGTGCACAATGATAAAGAGATAAACACATGAGTAGTGCTACCTGGACAAACTTTTTGGCCAGAATTTTGGACAACCCCTATGATAGCCCTTGAATATCAAAGTTTGTCCAGGTAGACTTTTTGTAAACACATATACCCTTTCATGGAAAGGAAAACGGATTAGACTCCTTCCAATGAAATCAACAACCCCATCTTCGTCTACATCATCACCTTCAACTGAAGAACCATAAAGAGAGCAAAAGGTTGAAAAAGAAGTAATAATTGCACCAAAAGCGAAGATAGAAGACATCAAGGATGACATCGAAGAGCAAGTTCGTGGCAAAGCTAATTTCGTGGGTACAAATAATATTGATCAAGGAAACGCCAATCAAGAGCCACAAAGGGTTGAGGAAGAACAAGGACGAGCAAACATTGAAGACTTTGATCAAGTTAGCAAACAGATTGAACATCTGGTAGATCGGATTGTAATGGAACTTCAAAAAACCCAATTGGGTCATCAGAAACCAAATCAATTGTTCCAGTGGTTTCACAAGAAAATCAAGTTGTTGAAGTTCCCCACATTGACTTTATCTTTGGAGATCAGCAATGGATATTTGAGGATTGTGATTTGTTGTCATGACGACACTCAAGGCAAATAATGGTTAGATTGCACATCCAAGGTAAATGCAAACATTAGAGGATGCAACACCTCCAATCTACTTCAGCATGGTCAAGCTTATAAGACATGTACAAAATATGAAGACCTAAAGAAACTCAAAAGTTTGTGTGATTGAATTTTGATCCAAGAGGACACTGAAGGAACTCAAGGGCAAGTTCTCTCCAAGATGGGGAGAGTTGATGCTGGCCAGACCATGGGTCAGCCAGCCCTTTGGGCCCAATCCATAGGCCCAACATGACATCTATTCAATTAGAAGTTTAGGTTGTTTAGGAATCTTAATTAAGTATTTTTTATTTATTTAGAAATCTTTAAATTAGGAATTTTATTTTAGTTGGATTGCTAAGTAAGTTTAGTACTTTTGTTTACTTTATTGTTTAGGAAAGTCTTGGTGTCCAGGTTATCCTGCTCTATACAAGGATGATTATGGCTCAATTGTAATGCAATGCTTATTATCACTTAAATTTGAGTTTTTTCTGAGTTCGTGATTTTCTCTTAGTTATGGTATTTCTCCTCATCATAATTGTGCCCTAGTGACTAAATCCATGGATTCAATCAATCCTTTGAGAGATTGGTCTATTCTTCGGTCGCCGATCCGTGGATGCGCCAAACTTTCACCTTTAGACTCCATTTAGAGTCGACACATTAGAGACTTCAGTCGACATATATAAATACAATCCAAAGCTTCAAACATCAAATCGACACCATAAAACACTTACCTAGGCTTCTATGGCTTAAATCAGACATGAACCAGTCATTCAGGGACACCACAGACCACCATCCACAATGTCGTCATCGACTGGAAGTTGGAAGCCCCGCCGAACCTCTACTATGGTTCAGCTAGGGTAAAAATCCTTCAGATCTTGTTTGTTCCTTAGATCTAAGCCAAAAGACTTGTTTACCAAATTGTTTTCCCTTGGATTTGAAGCTCTAATACCAAGTTTAACCCCTAGATTGAATTGGATATAGGGTTTTAACTAAATGTGTCGTGAGAAATAAAAATAAGAAAAGAGAAAACAGGGGGAAACAAACGAAACTAGCAGAAAATGCAAAAGGATGGTCTACCCCGGCTAGATTGGGCGATCACTCCTTGGCTATAGCGCTGATGGTGAGACACTTGAATGAGTGTGTGGGTGGGTTGGGGATGTGAGTACTATCTTTTCTTTTCAAAAAAAAATTCCATTCAATCTTGTTGGCACAAGTCGGTCATAAAGCACTCCTGAAGCAAATCTCAACTTCAACCATCCCACTTTTATCTTATGTCCGACATCTTCATCAATCTCACTATCTTTATTAATTATCGAGCCAAGGAAACAGAATGAATCTCTTTGTGGTATCCTCTGGGTTTCAATTCTTACAGTAGTTTCAACTCTTTGTAAATGCCCACTAAAGTTGCACTCCATGTATTTTTGCCTTTATACGACTTATTTTAAAGCCTTTGGATTCTAAAGCCTCCCTCCATCTCTTAAATTTTGCGTTCACACCATTTCTTGATTTATCCACCAACACTGTATCATCTGCAAACAACATACACCAAGGTACCTCCTCTTGAAAATGAATAGTTAACTCATCCACAATTAATGCAAAGAGGTAAGGGCTCAAGGCCAACCCCTGATGCAAACCTATAGCCACTAGGAACTCACTTATCTCTCCACGGGTAGTTCTCACACTCATCGTCACTCCTTCATACATGTCTTTAATAATTTCAATATAACCTCTTGGAACATTCCTTTTATTTAAAACCCACCAAACTAAATCTCTAGGTACCTTATCATGCGCTTTTTCTAGATAGATGAAGAACATATGCAAATTTTTCCTCTTCGCTCAATATTTTTCCATGAATTGCCTAAGTGAAAAGATAGCTTATAAAGTTGTCCTCCTGGCATAAAACCAAATTGATGTTTAGATATCTCGATCTTCTGTCTAAGTCTTTGCTCCAGTACTCTCTCCCACAACTTCATAGCAAGGATGAAAATAGCGGTAGCGGTGGGCGTAGCGGCCCGCCGCCAAACCGCTACGAAGCAGGCGATACGTAGCGTAGCGGAAATACGTAGCGGCGTAACGGTGCGATTTGAAAAAATCGCCAAAAAAATCTGAAAAAATTTCAGAAAATCCAGAAAATTGTAAAATGAAAGAATATGTGGTTCTTTTGCAAAAGTAAGTAAGAAAAAGGGGCGTAGCGGTGCCCTCAATATATGAGGTCATGTATCGATGTATAAATAGAAAATAATAGTAATGATTAGGTTTTTCACATGTATTTATATTTCTTAGTCATGCTAACTAAAAAAGTAATGGAAAGCTCATAAAAAAAAAGAAGTTAAAAGTCTTATAAAAAAATCCAAAAGAAAAATAAACCTAGATGGAATAGAAGCTTGGGCCTTGGATCTTGTAGTTGTTTCACTCGTTTGTGTTTGATTCCTTCAAATTTGATGTTACTCACTTACTTGTACAGTCTTGTAGTTGAAAATGAGTTGAAAGTTGAAACTTTAGAGTTTGGAGGCAAACACAGCAGTGAAGTGCTCTTCTAAATGTGCTAGGGCTAGCTGGGAGGGGTGCGGGGGGACTTTTATATAGCCCACGCAACGTAGCGGCCACCACAAAAAGCAGCCGGTACATATGCGTAGCCGCCGCACACATGTAGCGGTGCGATAACATGTATCGCCCGCTAAATTCATCGTAGCGTGGCAGACTCGGCCGCCACGGCTGATATTTTCATCCTTGCTTCATAGTATGACTCATAAGTTTAATCCCACAGTAGTTGGTACAATTTTGTATATCTCCCTTATTCTTATATACAGCTATTACAATACTTCTTCTCCATTCATTCGGCATCTTCTTTGTCACTAATATCTTATTGAAGAGCCTCGTTAACCAAATCCCCCTAACTTCTCCTAAACATTTCCAAGCCTCTATCAGAATGCCATATAGTCCTATGGCCTTTCCTGCGTTCATTTTTTTCAGTGCTTCTAACAAAGTATCCTCTCTTGCTAACAAAGTATGTTCAGATCTGATTTGGGTGGAGGTCTATGTTTCGGGTTGGATTTGGGTGGAGAAAAGGAAATAAAGAATGAGATTTGGGTTAGGTATGAGTGAGGGAGGTTAAAGGAGGTGGAGGTTAATGTGGGGAGAGGAGGAAATTGGTGGTGGAGGAAGCAGGGTTTTGGAAATTAGCTATCATCACACAAGGTATGTTAGGTTTAAGATTGATGCTCTCAATCTCGTTTCTTTACTGCAATGGGTGTGTTCTTCCGCGGCCATCTTCGTAATCTTCCGAGGTTATGCAAAATCAATCTCAGATTCTCTAGTAGCAGCAGTGTGGATGTTGAGGGTTGGAGAAGAAGGGCGCCAGGCATAACATGCATGTAGATGCAGCTAACTCTAAATAAATAAATAAATATCGAATGCAACTCGACAGAGTCAACTCGCTCCTATTCAACTTGGCTCAACCCGAGTCCACGTACAAGTCCAGTATTTAAACATTGACCCTACTATTTTATAGAGTAGATCTCATTGCTATTAGAATCCTATGATTCATATACCGAGTTCTCGATACATATTGAATTCTAAGGAAAAAACTCATATCCATAAAATGAATCCCATTTACAAGTGAATCTTAGGATTCGGACATGAATCGTATGATTCAATACCAGTTTTATCAAATCTTACAATTCAAGTAATTCGTTTTTAAGAGGTTGTGAGCCATTTTCTCTAAATCATTTTCATTAATAAAAAGGTTTTATAGTATAGGAGAAATATACTGATAAGCCCACCCACCCAAAACATGAAAAGGATAAAACAAGAAAGAGGTTATCTGGTCATTAAAGGAACTTCTTAAGAATTTGTGGGATGTTGGAGAGCTTTTATAGATAAATAGAAATGGGCGTTGTAACTGTACTTCAAGGGTTTTGTGCTACTTTTTTCATATTTTTTCGATCTTTGACACTTATTTAACTTCAAGAATAACGTTGATGATTTGGATTTTATATTTATTTTTTATGTAATGAAAATAAAAGAAAAAACCACAACACATTTACCTTTCCTAGTTAAATTGTATCTTAAACATATTTAACTATTCAGAAATATATTCCTATATATCAATAATGTTTCCATAAGTTTGTATCATAGTTTTATTTGTCACTCTATTGTAGCTATTGTAGATGGAAAATGGATGGACTGTGAATAACTATTTTTCATACTTATTTTTTCATTTTAATTATTTTTTATAAGAAAAATAAAAAAAATCTTACTATTCACGATACAATTCAATTCATGAATGATTTGCTATGCTAATTCGATTTTGGAAACAACAGATGTCCTTTTTAAATATAGACACCAGCTTCTGTACTATAATTGGTTAGAACACGTAGGGCGCAAATTTTCTTGGCATTTTCCAGTGGGCTCTCATGCATTTAATAAACAATTCCTATATTTTTATTTTATTTTATGGGTTCAATGCACCACCGTCACAAAAATCATTCTTAGGAAATTATGAAACCTCTGAATATTTTCCAACATGAGACTTTTCTTAGGATAATAAAAGGAAATGTTGTGAAAACTAAATAAATAATAAAAATGTTAAAAAATGAAAATAAGTGTATGTTAATGTTTAAAAATTATTTCTATATAATTTTTACTAAATTATTCTAATTTTATCACAATGATAGTGTGTTTTTTCACAACATTTTCTTTTTTTTTTTTTTTTTCGATAGAGGATTTTACGGGAAAATTCCTGGTAGGTGGCCGTTGCATGAAAAAGTCCCTCCAAGGTTGGAGGGCACAAAAAAGGGTCTGTTCGCCCATTTTCGTTTTTTTTTAGAATCTTAAGAGTCGTCACTCGTCTCTGATGGGGGCGACGCTAGCGTCACTCCCCATCTCTTCCTCGTCCAAGTCCTCCATTGCTTTCCACAACCTCGGATTTGCAAAGACAACACTATAACATTTACAGAGCTTGATTCTCAGAGAAATGGCTTCGTTTTAGTCTTGTTCGGAGACCGAAACAAAATCAAAACCGAGGCCATTGATTTACTGCCGTGTTATGTGTTTTCTAAGGCTGTGTGTTTTCTGTATTTACTGCCATGTTGACTGATCAGACAAGGGGAGGTGGTCCATACACTACACATCTCTTCCTCATCTATTCCTCTCAAGTCTAAAAAAAAAAAAAAAAAGAACCAAACAAGGACTAACGGACCCGTTTGTGCTACCCGTCCTAAGAGGGACTTTTTCATGCAACGACCACCTATCAGGAATTTTCCTGTAAAATCTTCTTTTCAATATTTTCAAAATACTGAATCGGAAAATTGACATTTCATGGTATCACAACAGTTTCAAAAAGTCACCAACTTGCTTCCAATATGAAACTACTTGTTTCACAAAATACTAGAACATAAAATCAAATAAAACAGTAGAATCCGAGATAGAATACAAGGGGATTACGAAAAGGAGATTCCAAAGAGAGTCATTTCAGATTTACAGCATTAGAAAATGCCAGTATTCTAAAATAAATCACTTTTTGTTACTTGCTATCAGATTGATCGATAGGATCATAATGCAGAATCCCATGGTATATGGGATTGTCACATTTTTAGAAGGAATCCTAGAATATAGGAGCAGTGGGATTTCTTTGGTTCAGTTGGGTGGAGAGTGAGCGTAGATACTATTAATCAAATAGTAGATTCACTCGACCATAGTACTAACATGTATAACTTATGTCTATTATCATCTCTTAGTTCAGGTAGTCATCAATCATCATTCAATATCATCCAAGCCCAAAAACTATAGCCTTAAAAAGTTCCCTTCATAGTTACAAAACAGTCATTTTGTAAAAGAAAACTTACATGTCAACATCATCATAGCGAAGAGTTATCAATTAAAAAAAAAAAATCATCATAGCAAAGCCTTATCTGATAATAGCTTGAGCAGGCTTTGTGTATTTTACTTTGCCACTCAAACTCTATTTTAAATCCATGTTCGCTATAACTTCACAAACCATCACTATTTCCTTAAATGCCTTTTATGCTCCCCCTGCCCGCAGTTCCATGACCTTTAACCCTTCAATACATTGTTCCATGATGCAAGCATGCACACAAAATACATATAAGCATGCACACAAAATACATACATACATATATTCATGCATACATGCATATAACACAGTATTGACAACTGGTCATGAAATAATCTAAATAACAATGTTATTTCAAAAACCAACTATATTAAAGGAGGATTTAGAGAAGAGAATATACATTAAGTATTCCAGACATTGTTGAAAGTCAAAAGGATTTGCAAACAAAGCTTTGTTATAAGGCACAGATACAATCCTTCATACTGCTTATTTCGGCTTCACAGAAGACGTTTAACTTGTTTAAATTTCTTCTTTGTTGAGGTCAACTCTTAATCTGTAAACCATGAAATATAATGGTTAGGGGACATATTTTATTTTAAATGCCCATAACAACAAAATGTGAATTTTTCAACATTGCTCAGGCCAAAAAGTTACAATAAAAATAAATCAAATGCAGTCTTGAAAGCACATAAAATACATTAGCCAAAAAAAAACGAAATTTACTAGATGTATGAACATGACATGTATGGCAAGCAACAAACCTAGGTAAGTCTCACCAAAAAAATAAAAAAACCTACATAAGACTGGGTTTTCCCAAGTCAAATCCCATTGATATCATAAGAAGAATTTCCAACAGGCCCAACAAGCTGGACTTAACCAAACTATGGGGCCCAAAATCCTTATGGGGATGGACAAGGATCCATGGGGTCAGGTATGTTGGACCACTAAGTATGTAACTGAAAGGAAAAGGATAAACTTCTAGTGGTAAAGTGGGTCTCCCCACTTCTTTTCACGATATTTCAATTCGTATGATTTGTTCTAATTGGGAAAAAGTGGACCTCTCTTCCACAGCAGCTTTTACACACCAGCCAAGCTGATTCCTCATGTGTGGTAGCATGAAGCTGAACTTTGGGACAATCCTGGGTAATTCAGATTCAGCTAGGGTGGGTGGCCTAATTGCAAATTTGCAATGATGTGGGCCAAACCATTCTGTCTTTTCCAGTCCTGTATACATCAACTAAACAACTGATGCTGACCTTTTTCCCTTAAAGATTGACCTTATCAAGCCTATAGGTCAAGGCTCCGGCATATTTTAGTCAAAGGGGATTTTTTTGTGCTGTTCGATTGGAATAGGGCACCGCTAAAGCCGCTTGGAGGCTTGTGAATGTGTGCAATGAAGCTTTGGAGATCACTCAATATTTACAAGCTACCTTCTTCCACATTAATCATAGAGCTACTTTAGAGGCGGCTCACTTAGCTAATGAGGGAGTTCATCACCCCAGCCTAAGTTTGACTGTTGATAATACTGTCCATTTGTGTACTTGTGAAAGTGTGTGTCCTGTCTTTTTTTTTTTTTTTTTTCATTTTCGGCAATTTTGATACAGAATAATTCTCTTATACAATAAATCCTTCATATATGAATATAGTCATCTTCTCAAAATATATATATAACTAAATAGTAGAAAAAATAAATATTGCACTATATATTTACTACATGTAATATGTATATAATTTTCTTATGTTTTTAAAGGGGTGTTAATGGCAATGGTTTGAGCAGGCAAAAAAAAAAAAAAAAAGGAATTGATTTAATAAGATACAAATTGGATTCAGCCCCAAGTCGAACATAAGCCTCTCATAACCCTCATACAAGCAGAGACTCGTGTCTAGATTTCTAGGTCCATATTGACCACAGATTCAAGCCTTGCAATACTTACCAGGCCTGAACCTAAGTGCATCAATAAAGACAAATGTAGAAGAGGACTGTAAAGTTTTTAGTTCGCCAATTCATAGGTTATTGGACAAAACTGGGATTCTATAAACGTGTATTTTATTTAGGAAAGAATTGCTAAAGATCAACTCCAGAAAAAAGAAAGAATTCCCGAACTCTTCAATTGACACAGGTCGCTCGAGCGAATCTCTTCGCTCGAGCGAACCCTTCACAGTGGTTCCTTCGCTCGACCCACCCTCCAGCTCGCTCGAGCCATCAAGGTTCTGGAATGCTAAATTGAAGACAGAAAGTAGTTCGCGCCAGCGAACCATATGTCTGCTCGAGCGAACCCCTCACAGAACGATGATCGCTTGACCCACCTTTATGCTCGCTCAAGCTAAATGTCCTCTACGCTAAAAATTCGCAAACAGAGAGCAAGTTCATTCGAGCGAACCTGAGACTTCTAATTTTGGACAAATTTCTCTTCCGAGTTTCTCTATGAGGCAACTTCCTATTCCTTAAGCCTTTGAAACACGAATTATGGATTATAAAAAGGCTTCATATCTCTCTCTCAAGAACAACACTGAGAAAATCTGAGAGATTCATCAAGTTTCCTCCAAGGCTATTTGCTTTGCTGTGATGTGCTGATGTTCAAGCTTTGGATTTAATTCCATCCTCACTTTTTGAAGGTGGTTCTGCTCAAGCATGGTGAAGATTTGTGACGAGTTGTCAACAAGATCTGAAGTAGTCCTTAGATTGAGTCAACAACTAGGAAAGGGTTGTAAGTGTCTTGTATTCTTCGTTTTTCATATAGTGTATGGTTGTCTGTTGACCTAGAAGGTAAGGCCCGTGGTTTTTTCCCGAGTAGGGTTTTCCACATAAAAATCTTGCGTCCTTCTCTCTGTGATTTGATTGTTTTTAATCTGGATATGGTTAATTACTAGTTTAATCACGTGGATTGATATTCAATAAAGATCAGGATATTGGGACCTCTGCCTGTGTTAAGGTAGATATATAATTTTTTCAATTGGTATCAGAGCGGGTTACACTAATCTTTTGTGTGATCTATTTACTGATCTCTAATGGATATCAATAGAGAAGGAACATCTACCAACAAGCCACCTCTTCTAGATGGAACCAATTATGCTTACTGGAAAGTAAGGATGATTGCTTTTCTTAAGGCTATTGATGACCAAATTTGGGATATAGTTGTGGAAGGATTTACTGAACCCACTATGGTTGTTCAAGGGCAGACCCTACCGAAACCCAAAGCCCAATGGACTGCTGATGAGAAAAATAAATCAAATTGCAATAACAAGGTCATTCATGCTATTTATAATAGAATTACTGCAACTGAGTTCCATAGGGTTTCTGCTTGCCCTACTGCAAAGGCTGCCTGGGATCTTCTTCAAACTGATCATGAAGGAACAAAAATTGTCAAGCAAACAAAACTCCAAAATTTGACAACTGCCTTTGAGACGATACGCATGAAAGAATCTAAAACTTTCGATGAATTCAATACAAAACTGTCAAAGATTGTGAGTTCATCCTTTAATCTGGGAGAACCTATTCCTCAACACAAAGTTGTTAAGAAAATTTTGAGGTCTCTCCCAAAATGATTTCGTCCAAAAGTAGTTGCCATCGAGGAGAATAAGGATCTAAATTCCTTGACAGTTGAAGAACTTGTTGGAAATCTGCAAATGTTTGAATCAAATCACTGTCAACTGAAAAAGGGAAAGGACATTGCCCTGATGTCCTCAAATTCAGTGGATGATCCTGAAATTTGTGATCCTGGCAGTGATACAAATGATGAACAATTTGAGGCATATCTTGCAAGGAAACTAAAAAAGATTTGGAAAAATAGAAAGAATTTTAACAAGAAGGATTCAACAAATCCCAAGCTACCTTCAAAAGGAAAATTTGTACCCAAAACTGAACAGAATCAATCAAAGGGTACAACAAAACCAATCAAATAGTTTGAATGTCAAGGATATGGACACACTGCTTCTAAGTCTGCAAATCGCAGAAAAAAGAACAAAGGCAAGGCCTTAAATGTTGCTTAGGATGAGGATTCTGATGAGGATGTGTCCGAACCTGATTCACCTTCGAGTGAGTCTGGAAAATTTGTTGCTTTCATGGCTCTCTCTAACATCTCTTCTGTGCAGGAATCGAAGTTTGAAGACGATTTAGATATTAACCAAATTTCTGATGAAGAACAAGAGGGAGATGAAAATTATCAAAAGCTGCTTCATGAATCTCTCAGAATGTCAAAAATTAGTGAGAAAAGAGCCTTGAAATTGAAGGCAATGGAGGAGAAGAACACATTTTTACAAGCTTCACTGACTGGCTCTCAGTCTAAGGTAAGACAATTAGAGGATCAACGAGCAAGTTTGTCTAACAAATTGATTCTTGCAGGTCAAGAGATTGATCGCCTGCAACAAAAATCTCAGAAGGCTAAAACTGAATTGTTGAATTTGCAAAACGAGTTGAACTCATGCAAATCTGAAAAAGAAAATCTGGCTGGAAAATTAAGGATGGCACTTGCTGAATTGGAGTCTGCGAAAGCTTCAATAAACCGGATGAATACTGGATCAGTGAAGCTGAATGAAATTTTGGGAAGTCAACTGCCTCCTTCAAAAACTGGACTTGGATATGTCCAAGGTGCTTCCTCTTCAAAAGACAAAGGTAAAACTGTGTTTGTTCAAGGACCCACAATGACTGCTCAGCCTTCTATCTATCCAAATGCTTCATATCCAAAGAATTATTACCCAAGACATGTGTCCATACCTAAATTTGTTCCAATTTGTCACTTTTGTGGAATTACAGGACACATCTTACCACACTGTAATAAATTGAGAAATTATAACAGAAACCAGCGTAGAAAGCAAAATTCTTCTACTCAATAGATTAGGACCAAACCTGTCTGGGTCCGTAAATCTGATCTACGTTGTAATGTGGTCCTTCCAGCACTTAGTGCTACTAATTCGGATGTGTGGTACTTGGATAGTGGTTGTTCCAGACACATGACAGGAAACAAAGCCTTGTTTACCTCCTTTGAAGATTACAATGGTGGAAGTGTCCGTTTTGGTGATGGAGGTAAAGCAAAAGTAATTGGAAAAGGAATTGTGTCCATACCAGGTATGTCTCCGGTAAATAATGTTTATTTGGTTGATGGCCTTAGAACAAATCTTTTAAGCATAAGGCAGTTATGCGATGACAAACATGAGGTCCATTCTTCAGCAAAAGAATGCATAATTGTGGACAAAAAGGGAAAAACAGTGCTGCATGGAATAAGAAATTCAGAGAACTGCTACGTTGTCTCTTCAGAAAAAGAACTGTCTTGTAATTCTGCAATTATGAGTGACATTGAATTGTGGCATCAACGTTTGGGCCATGTGAATTATAAAGACCTGGAAAAATTGTCCACTCACGAACTGGTTCGTGGGCTTCCCAAACTCAAAAGAGCCCCAAATACTATATGTGGTCCCTGTCAAGTTGGAAAACAAATTAAAGCACCCCACAAAAAGGTCGATTCTCTTACCACTAAAAGACCTTTAGAACTATTGCACATGGATCTTATGGGACCAACTAAAGTTGAAAGCATTGGTGGTAAAAAATATATATTTTTTTACTGTTGATGATTATTCCAGACTGAAATGGGTGCGTTTCTTACGTGATAAATCAGAAAATTTTGATGTTTTTAATAACTTGTGGTCCTTGTTAATTGCAGATAAAGGACAAGAATTTGGAGGCGTCTCAAGGATATGTTCCGATCATGGAACCGAATTTCAAAATTCTGATTTCTCAACTTTTTACTCCAAACATGGGATTAAACATGAGTTTTTTGTACCTAAAACACCACAACAGAATGGGGTAGTTGAAAGGAAAAATCGAGTGGTACAAGAGATGGCACAGGTGATGTTAAATAGCAAAAACATTCCACAAAGATTTTGGGCTGAAGCTATAAATACAGTTGTTTATGTTATCAACCGTGTCTATCTTCGTCCCGGAACTAAAACCACCCCATATGAAATATGGATAGGAGTCAAGTCAAATATTAAATACTTCTGAACTTTTGGCAGTAAGTGTTACATTCTTCGGGATAGAGAACATTTGTCAAAATTCGACTCCAGGATTGACGAAGGAATTTTTCTCGGTTGCTCATTGTCGAGCAAAGCTTATAGAGTGTTTCATCTTAAAAACTCCATTAATGTGGTTGTGGATGATGCAAGAACTACTGACTATTTTTCTGATGATGAAGAAGGACTGATATTTTCTCCTTCTGATGAACGGGTTGATAAAGAAACTGAAAGCCAAGTTGAACCTAATCCCGAAAAACAAAAGGAAATAACATCAACTGCTGAACCTGTCAGTCCAAAGAAATCTTCTTTTGAGACTAATGTACCTGATATTATTCGACAATTTGAAGAGAAAAGTGCCTCTCCTTTAGCTGTTCATCCTCGATCCCAAAAAGGCCAAGTAATCAAAGATCATCCTCTAGACAAAGTTATCGGTGAGATCACTACTCCCATGAAAACCCGGAAACAGGTACGTGATGAGGTAAGTCATGTATGTTATGTTTCCACTTTAGAACAAAAAAATGTTAAAGATGTTCTTGTGGATGATTGTTGGATAAATGATATGCATGATGAACTTGCTGAATTTTAAAGGAATCGAGTCTGGAAACTTGTTCCTAGACCCACTCATATTAATGTCATTGGAACAAAATGGATCTTCAAAAACAAAACTGATGAATCGGGTCAAGTGATTAGGAACAAAGCTCGTCTAGTAGCTCAGAGGTACACGCAAATTGAAGGAATTGATTTTGGTGAGACTTTTGCCCCGGTTGCTAGACTTGAATCAGTGCGTTTGTTGCTTGCTATTGCTTATTTTCTAAATATTAAATTGTTTCAAATTGATGTCAAAAGTGCTTTTCTAAATGGTTTCTTGAATGAGGAAGTGTATGTTTAACAACCAAAAGGATTTGAAGATCCTCATTTTCCAACTCATGCTTACAAACTTAGAAAGGCTCTTTATGGATTGAAGCAAGCACCACGAGCCTGGTACAAGAGGTTGACAAAATTTTTGATTGAGCATGGGTTTCAGAGAGGAACTGTTAACAACACATTGTTCATCAAAAGAGATAAAAACAACATTGTTATTGCACAGGTCTATGTTGATGACATCATTTTTGGATCGACCTCTGAATTTCTGTCTAAAAAGTTTGCTGAAAGTATGTCAAGTGAATTTGAGATGAGTATGATTGGTGAGCTTTCCTTCTTCCTGGGCTTACAAATTAAACAAACTCCCTCTGGCGTTTTCATCTCTCAGGCAAAATATGCCAGGGAATTGCTGAAAAAATTTGGAATGCAATCGTCGAAACATGCTAGGACTCCGATGAGCACCACTATTAAAATCAGTCTTGATGTTGATGAATCAGATACGGATGAGAAAATGTACAGGAGCATGATAGGTAGTCTTCTCTACCTTACTGCCAGTCGTCCTGACATTGCTTATAGTGTCGGAGTTTGTGCGATATCAGTCTAAACCAAAGTTATTTCATGTTCATGCTGTGAAAAGAATTCTCAAATATGTTTGTGGGACTGTTGAATATGGAATTTGTGGATGATAGAAAGAGTACTTCTGGAGATGTTTGCTGGAATTAATCTGGTTACTTGGCATAGTAGAAAGCAGACTTCGACTTCTCTGTCAACTGCTGAGGCTGAATATATCACTGCAGGAAGTTGTTGCACACGGCTGAAACATCTTTGGATGAAACAGATGCTGCAGGATTATGGAATTGAGCAAGCAACAATGACTGTCTTCTGTGACAATCAGAGTGCTATTGATATTTCCAAGAATCCAGTCCAACATTCTCGCACTAAACATATAGAAATTAGGCATCATTTCATTCGTGATCTTGTGGAGGAAGGGACAATTGCTTTGCATCATATTCCTACTAAGTCTCAATTTGCAGATATTTTCACTAAACCCTTAGATGCAACGCGGTTTGAATCTCTACGGAAATCTTTAGGGATTTCTCTTATTCCCTACACCCCATAATTTTTTGTTTATTTAAGTGCACACTCACATTCTACACATGACCATATTTTTTGTTATTATTGTTGCACTGCACAAATCGCTTTCGACTCTCTCACCACTACCTCCATCTTTATCTTTGAGATATGTCATGGCAATATGATTAAACCGGAGGAAGAGGGCTACTTATGAATGTGTGGGAAAGCTTCCACTTGATTGGTAATTTTCATTTGGAGACGGCTACCATTTTCAATAGTGTGAAAGTCACCCATGATGGTTTAACCCGTCCTTGGATTTAAAAAAAAAGAGAGAGAGAGAGAGAGAAGAAAGGAAAAAGTAAAAAAAAAAAAAAAAGGAAAGGAGAAAGTTAAAAAATATATATATAAAAAAAGGGGAGGAAACTATTTTGCTCAACTTTTTGTTGATGGGTGTGCTCCCTATGCAACAATTTTGTTCATTTCAAGGAAATCTAGGGGGAGGAAGTCCAACACTTTTTTTTCTGGATTTTTTTTGTTAATTTTTCTGGTCATATTTTTCACTTTTTCACTGTGTACTTAAATTTATAAAAATTCTATAGTGACTTGTTTTCACTGTTCATGGAGAGATTTGACCGAACAATGGCTGTTAGAGAATTTTTGCCGTGATGCATTCAAAAGGTTCAAAACCCTTGGCAGTTCACTCGAGCGACCACTTAAGTTCACTCGAGTGAACCTGACGAACATAAATCCGCGCGAGGCCTCATTTTCTTCCATTCTTCTTCTCTTTTCTTGCTGCATCTGCGAAACCCTACCCCTCTTTCCTCTTCTTGCTGCTGTGCGATCATCCTCTTATCCTTCTCTAGGTATTTTTTCTCTTTCATCATCTCCATCATCATCATCATTTTAAAAGTTCATTTTTTTTTAACATATTTCACATCTCGGTTCCCTAATCCTTCTATCCCTCTTCTTGTTTATTTTTTTTTTTTTCTCCTCTTTCTTCTTTGTTCATCTTCTCATTTAGAACATTTTATTTGTGCATATAGTTTTATTCATATTCATATCCTATTTATTTGCACACATTGCATGTCATTATTCATTCATCTCATATATTCTTCATGATTCTTGATTCATCCTTCCCTTTGCATTCAATCTTCCATCATTTGTATTTCATTTACACATTTTGCATATGGTTCGTGGATAATGGATCTTTTTGGATGAATTGATAGAACTCTATTTTTTTTAATTTTGGAATTATTATCATTGTGAATTGCTCTATTCCTTATCTTGAAGATTGTGTGATTGATGAAAATACTTTGTGGATTTCTGTTTGGCTTCTGGAAGTAATTTTGATGTTTATGGATGAATGGTATCAGGAATTGTGTTGAGAAGTTGAGAGAGGAGGAGAATATGTGATGATTGGTTGAGACGGGTGGTTATACCCATTTTTACAGAGCTTGGCTGAATGACTGGTGGAGATTTTTTGTGAAATTTTTGTCTGAGGTGTATTATGGAGATGGGTGGTTATACCCACTTTTTTTTTTCTGCAAGAATGGTTGGAAGTATAGGGTGTCCGTTGATTTGGGATTTTTCTCCACTGATTCTTTACAGATTTTTATCTGATGGCTCCAAAAAAGAGACCACATGTGGCATCTTCATCTTCATCTTCATCTTTTGATCATACTCGGTTTCCTTCTTTGAAGAAATCAAATAAGTTCTATGAACAGTTTGAATCAAGAAACATTGAATCTAAGAGAGAAATAGCTGAAGAACTTCATACCAAGCGTGTGTTCAGAAGTTTGGTAAACAGAAATTGGTTCCCTCTTATGAAGTTCAACACCAAAAAGATTCACGTTGACTGGGTACGTGAATTCTACTGCAATTTGGAAGTGTTGGAAAATGGTTCCATAAAGACATGTTCGAGGGAAATGGGTGAACATCTCTGTTGCTAACATAGCTGACTTCATTGCCATTCCGGTGGTGGAGAACCCGGATTATCCGATTCCCAATGAACTTCGGGAGCCAATAAATTATGATGTTGTGGCCACCACCATTTGTGGTGTTGATACTCTTTGGCCAGGAGGTCTTATTCCTCATGCACATTTGATAGAAGAATACCGATTTCTCAACCGGTTTGTTTGCCACAACCTCGAACCCAGGGGTCATACTTTTGATGTTGCTCAAGGGAATGGCTACCTTCTGTATTGTATTGGGACAAGCAAAAGAGTGAATATTCCACAATTTATCATGAATGTGTTCGTGAAGACTTTGACAGCCAAGAAGAATTCTTTGCTGCCATTTGGTGTCCCGATCACTGATTTTCTTGCCTTCAAGGAGATTCTAAAGCGGTCCAACGAACTTACTCAGAAGGTTACAAATCACATCAATTCCCGCATATTGGCTCAATCCTCATCTCATATTACACCTCATGTTCAAGGTGCAGTGCAGCTGTGCCTGCAGATGAGGATATGCCTGCTGGTCAGGGGGAGCCACAACAGCAGATTGACAGAATAGCTCTGCTAGAAGCACAAGTGCAGGGGTTGAATGTGCGAATTGATGAGGGTTTCGCTGTAGTGGCAGGGAGAGTCAGCTCTGTTGATCAAGCTCTTGCTGAGCTTCTGGACAGACTGGGACAAGGACAAGGACATTAATGACAGCATCATTAATGTTTTCATGCAATTCTCATCTCACTTAACTGCTTCTGAACTTTTGATGTTTTTCTCTTAGTTTGCTTTTGTTGCCTTTATTTTCTCTGCTCTTTACTTGATTCTGGACTATGAAGTTTTCTGTTAATTTGTTGGTTTACTATTGTTGCTTTTGGTATTCTGATACTCGTGTCATTGTTTCATGGTTTAACTTGTCTTTGTCAATTTATGTCCAAAAGGGGGGAGTAATTAAGTAGTTTTTAATTAGGTCGTTACTTACTATTTTCTTCTATGATTCTTCACTTGATCTTTTATGATTCTTCACTTGATCTTTAGTGAAAGCATTTGCAGGTATTCAAAGGATCCGATTTATTGAGCAGAATTCTGGTTCAGTTGAGTCTGTTGTGTTGAATGGGTAGATTTTCTTTGTAATGGGTGTTTTGTCCATGAATTGTCAAAGGGAGAGATTGTAAAGTTTTTAGTTCGCCAATTCATAGGTTATTGGACAAAATTGGGATTCTTTAAATGTGTATTTTATTTAGGAAAGGATTGCTGAAGATCCACTCCCAAAAAAAAAAAAGAATTCTTGGACTCTTCAATTGACACAGGTCGCTCGAGCGAACCTCAATTCACTCAAGCGAACCCTTCACAGTGGTTCCTTCGCTCCCAGCCTCCAGCTCGCTCAAGCCATCAAGGTTCTGGAATGCTAAATTGAAGACAGAAACTATTTCGCTCGAGCGAACCATATGTTCGCTCGAGCGAACCCCTCACAGAATGATGATTGCTTGATGCACCTTTATGCTCGCTCGAGTTAAATGTCCTCTACGCTGAAAATTCGCAAACAGAGAGCAATTCGATCGAGCAAACCCCCTGTTCACTCGAGTGAACCTGAGACTTCTAATTTTGGATAAATTTCTCTTCCGAGTTTCTCTATGAGGCAACTTCCTATTCCTTAAGCCTTTGAAACACGAATTATGGATTATAAAAAGGCTTCATATCTCTCTCTCAAGAACAACACTGATCAAGAGAAAATCTGAGAGATTCATCAAGTTTCCTCCAAGGCTATTTGCTCTGCTATGCTGTGCTGGTGTTCAAACTTTGGATTTAATTCCATCCTCACTTCTTGAAGGTGATTCTGCTGAAGCACGGTGAAGATTTGTCACGAGTTGTCAACAAGATCTGAAGCAGTCCTTAGGTTGAGTCAACAACTGGAAAAGGGTTGTAAGTGTCTTGTATTCTTCGTTTTTCATATAGTACTTGGTTGTCTGTTGGCCTAGACGGTAAGGCCCATGGTTTTTTCCCGAGTAGGGTTTTCCACGTAAAAATCCTGCGTCCTTCTCTCTTTGTGATTTGATTGCTTTTAATCTGGATTAGGGTTAATTACTAGTTTAATCACGTGTGGATTGATATTCAATAAAGATCAGGATATTGGGACCTCTGCCTGTGTTAAGGTAGATAGATAATTTTTTCAAGGACAACAAAGACACAAATAGTTTTCTAACGGGATGAAAGGTGGCATCAAGATGAACCAAATTAGCACGGTTTCTGAAATCTAGTTTGTTATTTCTCTCTAGTGATTTTGTATTCACAATATGAAATGCCAGTATGAGATAAACAATCATTAGCAAACTACCTATTGTCAGCAGAACTACCGAAAACAATGGCACGGGCCATTCCCAAGTATGAAAATGTGTATGTCAAGGAAAAAAAATAAAAATAAAAGCTTAACAACCTGTAAGAAAAGAAACTGAAAGCAGAGACAAGGAAACCATTGCTAAAAAGATTTTCTTAGCTTTTCTCTTCCAAATATATGTAGAATGAAGTAAGCAGATATCAAGAATAAACTTTTTTAACATAATATACAAGCTTGCAATTTTATTTCATTTTCTTTCCACTCAACCATAGAAACCCAATTAAATCCAGTCTTCTCACTAATTAAAAAAAAAATCAAAGAACAAACAAACAAAAAGTCCCTTAAAAAAAAAAATCAGAGGAGCTCATTTACAATTCTACCATGGCCCGTCTGTTTGCACAGAATTGAATTCCATGGAAACATTAGCGCCAGTTTGTTTGCACTATATTGCATAGGAAATCAAGATCCAATGAGCTCCATGAATGACTTTCAAAGAGGTGAGAGATAAAAGATATGAGTTGAGTAAAAATGAAATAAGGTGGAGATGTAGATGAGACCAATCTTCCCATTATTCAATTTCCATTAAAGGAGAGGTCATTTGATGTGCATTCTTGGATACTCACCTTTTTTCTTCATTTTTTAACCACTTATGACATGAATTGTCTCAATTCATATTGTATTCTACATGCCCCTAGAACCTTTTTTTTCCTAACCAAAATGGTCAAAAATGAGAAACAAAGGTGAAGAAACAATGTAGTTAGTGGAAAATGAATTAATGGGTGATGTAAAATGAATACCCAACTATCACCCTATTATAACAAAATCCCAGGAAAGTCAATGTCTCATCTATATCTCCACCTTATGACCTTCACCCCATGCAACCAAAAAAACCCATTTGAAATTTCAATAAACAATTCACTTACAATTCCTAGTAACTAAGTGAAGCTGAAAACAAAAATCTAGTAATCTAGTTACAGATAAAATCACATCTCATTCTCTTCAAACAGAACCAGAAGACCAAACAAATCCAATCTCCACAGTCCCAAATGCAGCAAAACAAATAATTAGACTGAAAGAACACAAAAACAAAAATGGTGGTTGAATCTTTTTTAAGGATGAATTCTGTTCGAGACCCATGTTGTAATTCATCAGCAGAAGATCATTTTTTTTCTCGACAAAAGGTCAAGAACTACTACAACTGCAGTCGATTGACTACCAAATGGAATTCCTACCAACTAAAAGCAGCCGAGGCTAACCCTAAAACAACCATCTTTGATGAGAAAAGCTATTTATTATTGGAGATGATGAGGAGAGAGAGAGTCGTTTGAAAGAGATGATTGGGGCCAAACCTTTCTTGAATCTGGATCGTTTGAGCCGTATCTTCGTCCGGTGATGGTTTTAGGGGTTTGTATCCTTTTATAGGAGAAGGAAGCTGCAAGGAGGGGGAGAGGGAAGTAGGTATCGGTGATGCCGTGATGGTGACGAGGACGAGGGATTTATTTAGAGTGGGGCCCACCTATTATTAAATGGGCCCCGTGAGCACTATTTCTTGTGGGGCCCACTTAGGGATGGGAGGGAGGATTACAGTGACCGGGGCCCACCTAGGGATGGTGAGTTGAGGCTCATCAGAAACAAAATCGTGAGGCGCGTGGGCCAAAGCGGACAATATTATGCATGCGTATAGGGTAGAGTGTTCCAAATGGTATGAAAGACGACTCTCGACTAGATCGAGTGTGGGTCCTTGTCGTGGGCGGGCCAAGAGGGCTGGCAGGCTACTGCAAAGAGACATACCCCATTAGGGGGATGGATTGTGACGCCCAGAGTCTCACATCGAAGAGGAAAGTCACTCTACATTACATGAGGCCTTTTGATGGGTTGAGGCTCATCAAAAACAAAACCGTGAAGCCCATGGGCCAAAGCGGACAATATCATACATACGTGTAGGATGAAATCATCATTCTGTCTATTTCATCAATGGCTAATAAGTTTTCACTACTGCAAGTCAATCCAACGGTCCTCCCCCTCTCGTTGCTGCTCACCACTCGGAGGGGTGCTCATGGGCAAGGGCCAGCCCGAGGTTGATCCGGGCCTAGCCCACTTTGAGCAAAGCTTGAATATGTAATTAGGGCCCGATTAATAATTGGATTGGGCTTGAATTAAGTGATGGAAAGCCCATAGCCCGGCCCGGCTCAGCTTATATAAGAAATGCATGTAATTTAATTTAATCAGGGCTCTAATGTCTACAAAAAGTGGTGCTCACCGTGTGATATGAATTTCTAATTTTGAGTTGATCCGCATCTCTTGACTTGCGGGCTCTGGTTTGGTTTTTGGGCTGGGCTTCGTTGGTTGCATCCTTTCAATTTGGTTAATAACTCCCACACGAATACACACACGACGGTGGAGGACTTATATTGGATCTGGATTCTGAGTTCAATCAGTATTCTTCTTCATCAAATTTCATCACCTTTCTAAATGCAAACAAGTGATTTCTCACCATTTTTATGGATTGCAATGAGGTTTAGGCTCTTTTCTTCTTTTGTTTTTTCTAAAAGGTGGATCCTGATTGATTAAAAGAAAAGAGTATAGGATACATCGATACAAGATACATATAGCTACTTTGCAAAAGCAGTCTAAAGACTGGGTCTAACTTACAGTACAAAATAGTAACATAGCCTATACTGTCCATAATTTTATTACAAAAGCACCCTATGAAAATAAATTATAGTAGCCGATGATCATACAAAATTGCTCCCTCAAGTCCTAGTAGATGCGAGGTCAGTAACATTAGCTTGATCCACCTCTGTTTGATGGTCATTAGATTCACCTAGAGTCTTCTCTATAAACGGCCATAATAAGATACAAGATACAGTAAGCTAGTAGGAAAAAAAAAAAAATTGGAAGGATACATATGGGCAAACGATATCTGCCACTCTATTTGTTGCTGGTAGTCGGCTTAGGGTGGCTTCCCATGGAAATTGCGCGCTTAAGAAGAATATGAATGTCTTTCCAGTAATACATTAATCACCATGACAAGCTTCCTTGTCTCTGAAGTGTGTCTATAACCAGGAAACAGTCTCCTTCAATGAGCAAGGGAGAATAACTATGAGTAGCTATCAGCTTGATGCCCTAGTGTAATGGTTGTAGTTAAGATTCAAGTGCATTGTCTGATACAACTTGAGATGCGCATGCATGGGATATCTGAATAATCTCCTTGATAATTCCACCCATTTCAGGATTCACAATTAAGTGGGTGTCTGGTCAATCGGATCCTCTGTCGGAGCGATTGGATGGTGGCGAATTTTAAGTCTGAGTTGTTTCGAATGTTTGCAAAAATTTCAAATTCTTTTTCTATTGGAACCCTAACTCTTCTACACGAACCAAGAGTTATTTAAAGACGTCTTCTCTAAACCTAGTGTTGTCCCTTGTACCTCTCCCATTAATCTAAGCCTAGAAAATTTTCAGAGAGATTTCTCCTCTCCAGAGAGCCATCTTGTGATCGATGTGCTGAAGCTTTCAACTTTTGGAACCCCTTCCTGTACTTTCCAAGTAGATTCGTCTTGTGCAAGGCGTTGATATTCAAGTACTAAAAAAGGTAAACGGCTTGGTCATCGGCAATATCAACTATGGTCCTTAGGTTGTAGTCAACTGTAATGAGTAGTGAGTACTTCTCGTAACCTTTGTTATTCATAGTGCTCGATCTTTTTGGACCGGTATTAGGTCTCGTGATTTTTTTCCTGCGTAGGGTTTTCCACGTAAAAACTGCGTGTCCATCTCCTTAAATAATTTGCGGTTGATTGTTGGTAACTTAGATTTACTGTTTTTTTATTTCCATATAAAAAATCTATGTTGAGACCTTATAGAACCCTAGGGTTAGATATAGATTGACCCTCTTGGTTTTTCACATTTGTAACTTGGAAGATAATGGAAGTGTCCAAAGGCGCTTCTAACATAAACGGGCAGTGGCGGACGCAGGATTTTCATTTAGGATAGGCTTAAAATTTTGTTAGACTTAATAATAAAAATAAACTTTGCTAGACTTTTTCACATTACCAAATAGCACCTATAAGTTTTTCTTTAGAAAATGTCCAACTCGTGGAACTCAACTAGATGCATGATAATTATTGAAGAT
Source organism: Camphora micrantha (assembly GCA_003546025.1). Classification (NCBI taxonomy): domain Eukaryota; kingdom Viridiplantae; phylum Streptophyta; class Magnoliopsida; order Laurales; family Lauraceae; genus Camphora; species Camphora micrantha. Next base: position 11,909,600 of record QPKB01000007.1, read on the forward strand.
TAGGCAATGAAGAGGTTATGAATTAGGATACTAATCAGAAGCACCAAAAAACTTTAGATGGATACAAAATTATTCTAACCTTAATTTTAGATACTTGAACTCACATTATCATTTTCAATAAATTTATCTGTCAAAATCAATGCCCAATGGAGATCGCTGCAAGTTCAAGGTGAGTGGGTGTGTGAGAAAAACCTGAATACAAGAAAAAACGGGGTGGGGATAAAAAGAGAAGATAACAGGAATGGATTTGGTCATCTTTGGATTTGTAAATATACTTAGATTTGATGGTTTAGGGCTTAGGGTTTAGATTAGGATTTTGGGATTTAAGGTTTGGAATTAGGATTTAGAGATTAAGCGTTCAGATTTTGGTAAAAAGGGATTAGGAAGGATTATACTACATATATTTGGCAGATGAAGAAGAAGTAGTCTATACAACATAGTGACTGGCGACAAGGAGCTTGATTGACAATCAGCGCGAATAGATTTCGAAAGAAGAGGTTGAAGAAAAGGGAGCGTTGTGTTGCTGTAATGTTTTCTTTTTTTTTTTTTTTTTTTTCTCTCTCTCTCTGTTTTTTTTTTTTTTTCCAACGAAGCTTTACATGTGTGGGGCTATCTGTAGGCATATGTGGAGCGATAAGTTTAGACATATGGGGCATTCTCTAAGGCCCATTCAACTCTATGGGGATTTTAATTCTGACCTAGGGCAACTGCCCAGATCGCTCCAACATAGGTCAATCCCTGCTCCAAGGCCCCATTCAAACACCATGGTTCCACAAAAAAAAAAAAAATGAAAAAGAAAAAGAAGAAAGAAAAAAAAGAAAAACTTCATGGGGATTTGATTTTTGACCTGGGGCAACCACCCCAGGTCATTCCAACCTAGGTCCGCCCCTTAACTCTAATATCATTCATCTTACATCATAGCATTAAAAGAAGGCTTGAAAGGTGAAGAAGGCCAAAGGCTCATCATCTATTTATCTTTGCATAAGGCTAAGCATTATTTGAGCAAGCAACCTATCATATTACCCTTGTAGTTGAGTTTTTAATTCTTTGAATTTCAGACATTAATCTAGGTGTTCGAATTTTCTTCCAGGGATTTATTTGTGTGTTCGAATTATAATATGTTCTGGGATTTGTGATTTGTGATTTTGATGGTTGATATCTCCTAGATTTATTACTTATAAACCTATGTTGTACAATTAGCTTGTCATATTCTAAACCTTGATTACTTTAGGGTGAGACCTCATTTTATATGTCCTTGTTACAAACCATCCCACGTGTTGAGACTTTATGTGACATATTATATCTTATTGTGAGATATCCTTTGACCTCTAAGGCATTATTTTAAGCATGACAATGCACCATCTCATTAGGTTTGGAAATCCCTTTGTGCGATTGTCACATCTTGGTCCCAAATCACCCTGGCCTAAGGTAATTCACGAGGCGTATCACACGTACTCCCGCATGCTGTACTTGTCTTGAGCCAAATACAACACACGAAGGAGAAAAAAAAAATAATTTTCCATACACGTGAGTTAAGACTCACAAGAACTTATCAATAACAATTATTCATAGCGGAAACTGTATTTTATTCATGTGAGGATATCAATTCTCATTTAGTCCATTTAATATTCAAGTTTTAATACAAAAGAATTATACAAATATATATATTGTTTTACAAAGAGTACAAAAGAGGGCGTATAAAAGAACCTTATACAAAATAATACCAAAAGTATAATAAAAAGAACAACTAAACACTAAGTGTGGCCCACACAAAAAGGGGTTGGCCGCACACACCACTCCAAAATATTCAGCTCGCAATAAACAAGATGTAAATAAAGGGGTTTCATGGAATCATTGAAAATAAACAAGATATAATTAATCCACATTAATGCTTATACTTGCCTCTAATAAGCTTTCAAAACCTCTCCCACACCCTTGGCTCAAAGGAGCTCAAAACCCTCAAATAATCAAACCCTAATCACATAAACATGAAAGAAATGGAAATGGATATGCATGTGTTGCCAATTATGAGTCCCTTGACTCTATCCAACTCAAAAACCTATCTAAAGAAGTTGGAGCCTACCTCTTGCAAGAATTTCGAGTTGGAGGAGAGGGTAAAGATGTTTTCCTTGCCAACAATGAAGAAAGAAAGATGGAGAAGATGTTAGTGATGATGATGAAGGTTCCTAAGCTTCCAAGATATCTACTTTCACTCTTATAGTGATTGGAGGAGAGGTGGGTTGGAGGAGAAGAAAAGAGACTGGAGAGAAAAGAAGGTGAAAAGAAGTGGAAGAAAGGAGATAAGGATATATATATATATATATAGGGTAAGGATGTCCTTTTTATAAGGAAACCCTTCCAAATTCCAATATTTTCATAAAGAGTCAAATGTAAGCTCTCTTACTCAATGGTTGGTCAAATGAAGAAATGTTTAATACGAAAATCGACGTACTCGTCGAAATACATGCGATGGTGCCAATATGGCGTGTAAATGATGTAAAATGCGAAAATCAATAATTACGAAAAAGTCCTTGACTCAATCCAATTGAGTCAACTCTATTCCAACTCACCTATTCAAGGTTCAAGGCTCAACTAACTCAGTCTATGAAGGCTATTAAACACTAATTACCATAATTAGCATTCAAACATTATTAATTAGCTAAAACACATTTAATTAGTACTAATTAGGGTTAAATTGGGTCGGGGTGTAACAATTATAGTACGTATTTGGTTGATTTGGCTTTAGTTCCTAGTATGAGTTTGCCATTAGTAGCGTTGATTTTGTGCCAATTACATGTAATTCATGTCACTGAAGATATGTATCTTATAGCATTGTTAGAGTATTGCTAGAATTAACAAATTTATATATGCAAATATATATATATATAATAAAGGAAAACAAAAGAAAAAAAAATATTGCATGTTACATGACTTGTTAGTCCGAATATTGAGGGTAATATATTGAATATATATAGATATATATATATATATAAGCTCCAGATCGGTCATCATTTTTAAATTGTTCACAACAAACCTTGTACATAATTACACAAAAACAAACATTAGTTGTATAAAATCAGATCTACCCATTAAATGGTTTAAATTGCAAATAATTTATTAAAATAAGACAACTTGGCCAAGTTGTCTTCCCTACATTTGACGCAAGTCTTTTGTAGAAAAGAGATAACTTAAAAGAATCCAGAGTCAACTTGGGGAGTTTTCCAACCAGGCTTATAATGCGTGAGACTGCAAGCGCTTCTCTAGTGTTCCCCTATCCGTTTGGAGATGAAAAAAAAAATATATCAACATGCTCTTTCTTTAATTTCTTTATCCTTTTCATGTTTTTATATCTTTTAAGAATTTATTTGAGATTTTAATCAAATTTCTATTTAGCCCTAAAATGACTTGTTAATTATCGATGTTTCAAATATTACCCAAGAATGTCTTTTAAAGGTATCCATTCACAACCCATGGTGATTATTTACCTCACCCAATTATTCTTCCTCTCCATTTATGGTGATTATTTACCTCTCTTTTGTTTTAAAGGGTGAAAGAAAAAATGGAAAGTGTTGTCATTGAAGGAAAGTAAGTGGTGAGTATAGGGCTGTCAATCAGGCCCTTGTACCGACCTGGTCCAACCCTTAACATAGCCCGCTAAATGAGGGGTTTCTTTAATTTTAATCTTAAAATGCCCTACGGTAGGGTAAGACGATTTTTACTTTGTGCATGGTCGCCAATTTGAGGGATAAGGTAGGAAAATACCGAGCCGGGCGCAGCCCAACTCTCTCAAACTATTATTATGATTTTTTTTTTACATAAATATATTAATTATATTACATAATTACTAAAATTCCCATTTTCACACCTTTTACATGTGATATTTCATCTTACAATGTTTATTTTAACTACATGTGTGAACATATGGAATTAGATTTTTAATTATATTAAATAAATATAGATGTTTTTATCTTTATGTATTCAATTATATGAAAAAGAAAAAAAAAAGGCCCATTTGAAACAATTACTTCCTTTTTATTCTAATTTCAAGAAAAAATACAAGCTTATTTGACAATTATTTCATATATTTGATTCCTTGCAAACAAGCAAGCTTATATGATAATGAGTTCCTATATGTGTTACAATTCGATGCAAACAATCAGGCCCATTTGAATCATTACTTCTTCCAATGTATTCCACTTCCATACAAAGAAACAAGCCCATTAGACAATGGCTTCCTGTGTATTCCAATTCCAGGCTAACCAATAGGCCCATTTGAGTCAAATACTTCAAATGTATTCCAACTTGATGTGGACATGCTCATTTGACAATAAATGTCATTGCATTCAAGCTTCATTGAAACAAACATGTCCATGTCCATTTGACAATAAATTATTATGTATTCCAATTACATGCAACAAACAGGCCCATTTGAATCAATTACTTAGATATGTTTCGATTCTTTTATTTTTTTTATTTATTGAAACTTCATTTCTACACTGCTTTATTAATAAATATATTTTACTCTGCCACCGATCAACTATTTTAACTTTTACTTTTACAGCCGTGCTACTTGTCCTGGGTTTTGTCCCGGGACGTGGCCCGGCTCCCCATGGGAGCCGTTGGATCCCATGGCAGCATGGGATCCAACGGCTCCCATGGGGAGCCGGGCCACGTCCCGGGACAAAAATCCCGAGACAAGTAGACTTTTTGTTACTTTTAACTCTATCATATTACTTATGTCATCACAGTGCCGGTCTCAAGCCTGTATAAAGAAGGAGGCCTAATATCTTGTTGACATGCCTTGCTGATGGCAGTGGAGAAAATTAAAAAACTAAGTATCTTCTCTTTTGGCCCCAAGTCCAGCCCTGCTTTACGAGGTAGAGTAAGGGCATAGATAGTGCATGCACTCCAATGGTTTCATTTCGCCATGGGCTTACCACATAACTTGAGAATAAAGTAAGGAGACCCCTAGCCCTGCCCTTTGACAACTTTTAATGTGGGTGGCATGAAGATGGCGATGGAAGCGAGAGTGGGTGGAAAAGGGATGGATGGATGAACGGATAAATTCGTGTATAAGTTAGTGTATCTTTGATATAATGATAAAAAAAAAAGCCTTGGAAGTTTTTGTATTAAGTTCCTTTATTTCTTTCTTTCATTTTTCATTTTAGAGTTCTAGATTTAAGAGCGTGGATGATCTAGATTTAAGAGAGTGGATGATGGCTGAGTTTGTGTTGTTAAAAAGAGCTCAAGATATGAAAGAGGAAGTCGTATATTCTAATAAATAAGTTGCAAAATGTTGTCTTTACGTTATGAACCCATTATCTTGGGATTCTGAATCTCAAGTTTCAACAAAATAGGGAGTTAATGTTTCACCATATCCCCAAGCGCCACTCATACAAAATGTGATGTGAGTCAATTGCACACTTTCAATTGCTTTCTTGGATTGAAAAAAAAAAAAGACATTTTGTATAGGTAGCGCTCAAGAATAGGGCAAAACAGTATTTCCCTACTTCGTTGAAACAAGGGATTCAGACTCGTTATCTCAGTCCCAAGTCTCTACCGATATAAATGAGGTCGTAGGTCTCAATATCCTCATAGATTTTTCATCTAATTTAGAGTATAGTTATAAAACATTTTTCAACTCTCATTTTAGTTTTAGACATTAATTAGTTAATAGGCCCCATCTATTGCCCCTGGATTTTTATTGATTACATGCATGAGTCGCAATATTGTAAATCTAGTAGTGATATCATGACTCATAGTTGCAATATCATCACTTGCTCTAACCTTTACAGCCATCGGGACCTAGATAATAGGTTCAAGAGTCAAGACCCAAATAATAGGTTTAGGATGTGGACTCAACATTTTGTAGCTCCTTTATTAATAAATTCAACTTTCTCTTTGGTCTTTAGTAATGACACAAATCCTAGTACCATCCATTCTTCTATCCTCTTGAGATCCAAAATTCAGATAGAAAGAAAGAAAGCATTTTTTCTCCTTCTCTAAGTCCCACTAACTCATGGAAGGACTTATCCATCTATTCATTCGACCCCTCTCACTCCAATCACTATCTCCATGCCATCTACACCACTTTCTTTCCATGACAATACTTATGGTTCTCACATTTTTCTCTTTAGATTGAAGAAGAGAAAATTGAGGAGAAATTGTGTCCGGAGAGGGAGAAGGAGGGTTTGGTGAGAAATAAAATGTTGCATCCAACCGCATACCCAAGATTTTTGTGTGGGTTGGGCTAAACTGTTGCTCTACCTTGTTAACTTTTTTTTTTTTTTTTTCACATGAATAATACCAAAAAGGAAAGACACAAAACTTATTTTCATGCTCCTGCCTAATTGACCGATTTTCCACTACCTCTCCCAAATTCAGGTGATCATTCATCATCATCAAAACAACCTAAGATAATATTTCCTTTAATCCGAAGTGTTTGGATGCAGCGGACTCAAGATTTTTGTTTGGGTTGGGCTAAACCCTTGCTTCACTTTGTTAACTTTTTTTTTTTTTTTCACATGAATAATACCAAAAGAGAAACACACAAAACTTATTTTCATGCTCCTGCCTAATTGACCGATCTTCCCACTACCTCTCCCAAATTCTGGTGATCATTCATCATCGTCAAAACAACCTAAGATAATATTTCCTTTAATCCAAAGTGTTTGGATGCACTTAAACGATGATTTGGGTGAGCACCCAATTACCCAATTTAGATTTCCGAAGGAGTTTTATTTGGATTTAAGAAATTTGGTTGCATGCACTTACCTTAGTTGTAAAAAAACACCCTATAGTTGCTCATGTGCGAATGGAAAAGAAGAAAGATTGTCACTTAAATGTAACTAAAATTATCTAAACATATGAACTCTAAGACCCGATTTATGTATGAATTGAAGATTAAAGTGTGCATGATGGTGATTTAGTCATCTGTGACTTGTAGATATGCTTAGATATGGTAATTTACGGCTTAGGGTTTGGATTAGGGCTTGAAAATAGGATTTGGAGATTGCGGGTTCAATTTAGGTATAGAGTGATTAGTATTAAACTACATTTGAGGAAGGAGGGAGACTGCTTTATTTAAGGTTACTTGGTGAGAGAGAGACTAACCATGAAAGGACCGGCAACAAGAAGCTTGATCGCAGAGAAGAGGATCTCACACTCTCAGTAGAAAGAAGATGTCAAAAAAAAAAAAAAAAAAAAAAAAAAAAAAAAAAAAAAAAACGACGTGAATAGGATCCGGTGCTCTCGGTGCGAAGAAGATGCCAAGAGAGGAGATAAGTGTTTTCACCAAGATTTTATGACGTGGGTTGACCACAAGGTTTAAACATGGGGCGACTATTTATTTGATATCTATGGGAAAGGTCCATGCCCATTCGTATATCTAACAATTTCAAAATTGACATGGGGCCACCACCCAAGGTCACCTACATGTAGGTCTGCCCCTAGTTGCATCAGATTTTAGTTCTACTAAATGAATGCTTCTTGACAAGAACACTCTTTGGTAATATTTAAAAAATCCATCATTAGCTGATGATTTTAAGGTGTAAATAGAAAAAAAATTGTGCAAACCCCATTCATATATTTATGTTTTTAAAAAAGAGAGAAACATATGCATATACAATGAAACTAACTCATATATCATCTAGTAGGCATCCAATTCAAACTCGAAAGATGGAAGGTTGTGGGAATCTTTAAAGCTTGTTATATGGAGAAACCTTTATGAGAATAAAGGTTAGTTGTTGTCTTTGAAGCATTTGAAATTTCTTGTTTTATTAGTGAGATTCCAAAAATCCAGCTTTCTAAATTGTTACTACCAGTCTTTGAAATTATCCATTTTCTATTGTTCAAAATGTTAGGTTTTACTTAGCATTTGTGTATCCTGTCGGGGAATAATATTTGAAGAATTAATTTGTATTACTTTCCACCAAAACTTCTAAGAATCCCTAGACACAAATTGACCCTTAGAATGAGATGAACAAATTATATTGAGATTTTGAACAAGAGTTGAAAATTGTTAAAATAAAGTAACATTTTGATTTGTCACTAACAATCAATGGATCTAAATCCTCTCCGGCTTCAGCTTCAAGAAGCTCTCTTATTTTTTCCAAAAGAAACATGCGAACAAGTTTGAGGAAGTCTGATGGCCTAAAGATATAGTTATTTTTTATGAAATCCAACTTTTGATGAAGAATCTGAAGGCATATTTGGCAAGTATAATCTATTTGAAATAGACCTGGTTCAAATAGATCTATTTGAAATGGAGCTGTTTAAATTATGTTTTTTTACAAATAGAGTAATGATACTTCTAGTTTAATTTGAAAAAAAACATAATACTCATCTTATGGCAAAAGTTATATAGGCAAAATTCTCATATAGAACAACTAGTATAGAAAAATTATCATATGATAAAATTAGTACAAACATATTTTTCATACATTAAAAGTTATATCGATAAATTTGTCAAAAAAGAAATCCAATAAAGGCCTTATTGCTTTAGACATTTATGTTTATTTGGAAAAGTTAGCTTTTGGTTACCTTCTGAAGAAGAAGTAAAAATGTCTTTAACACTAATTCAAATAGACATCAGAAAGTAGATCATGATAAATCACGCCTTAGATTCATTGGACATTATTTGTAAGTTGTCCAATCTAGGTTATGAAATGAATGATGAGTGAATAAAGGTAAGAGCCTTTTTTTCAACATGACTCTTTTTTTTCTTCTAAAACTACCTCTTAAACATGTAAAAACAAGTGCCAAGTACTAAGTACATATGAAATGAATACTAAGTGGAGTACTAAGAACACATGTGCGACATGGTTGTTGTTGGATGATGGTAGCCCTTCCTTTCTCCTGCACTCAAGACCACTTATCGATAGAAAGAACATCATCATCATTGAAGCTCCAAAGCTCTCCAAGATTAATCTTTTGAACATCATCATTGTTAGGTTATACCGGTTGTGAGTCATGAACTCACGATATCATGCAAGTTAAGAGCAATTTTGCTAAGAAAAGAGGAGAAGTCTTAGAACCAAACACTTAGCAATTAGTATTTTGAGATTTTATCATCTATTATAGGGGAAAAAAACGTTTAAAAGGCAATTTTTTAAAATAAAAGCCATTTTTTTTAAAAAATTAAGAGCCTTGTTCTTCTATTTCTTTTTGGCAATCAACTAATGTCCAATTGCTCTTGAAGAACTTTGGTTGGGTGCAAGAAGAACGATTAAACTACCATGACATGAGCATATGGAAGGTAATAGAAGGGCTTTCGTCCATAGAGTGTTGACAAAAATATAGCTTTTGCCCGTGAGCATATTTCAACATCAAAGAAGTCATGTAAAACTACATCAAGCTATTCAAATGTGATTTTCAATATCAACAAGGTGCGTAACACTTGTTCATCATATAAGAGGGCATCAAAATCAAAAGTAAGGTTCACCAATGGCCAGGTTCACCAATGGCCTTGTAGCCCCACGAAGCCTCCATAAGTCCACAGGGCGATCAGAGACCCAAATAAAGCCCGAACATCTTCAAACTCAGCAGATAAGATGAAAACAACTCACAGATGTTCTATTCAGGCAAATCAAATTAAGGATTTCACATCACTTTCGAGAAGTTTTTACATCATTTCTTGATCATCAATTCTTTAGGAGACAAATTAGGCAGCAATTACTTCATGCATCAAATTATCTCAGAATCACTTGGCCAACTCAAGATTCTCTATTATAGCCTTGAGGAGTATCCATATGAAGTTTTGGTTCGTTCCAGCATCGTTTAACCTAACTTAACTCTTCTTGTTGCGAAATAGGTCCTTCTTGTGACAACAATACTTGAGACCTTTTTTTCCCAAAATTGAGCACATGGTTCGTCTTAAAATACCATTGAGGGGCCCCATATCAGATTTTAAGTCATTTTGACATCGTTTGCCCCATAAGACAAAATTTGTATTCTTCTTGAAATAGAATAAGACCTTCTTGTGACAACAACCCTGGAGATGTTGTTTCTGCAATCAAAAATCATGGATGGTCTTAAAATACTTTCAAGAATCTCCATGTCAAATCTCAGGTCATTCCGACATCATTTAATTGAATTTGGCCTCGCAGCATCATTCTTGTAAGAAAACGGATCCCGAAAGGCCATGACTCTTCTTACAACAGGATCCTGAAAGGCTATAATTCTCGAATAAGAGCCTGTGGGTAATTCCGACATCATTTAACCCTATTTTAGCTTCTTGCAAGTAAAACAACATCTTGTCAAAGGCCATAATTCTCGAATAAGAGCTCGTGGGTAATTCTGACATCATTTAACCCAATTTCAGCTTCTTGCCATAAAACAACATCTTCTTGTGACAAGATGGTTGCCTTTTCCTCAAATTTGGAAGCTTTACTCCCCTTTTTGCTCATCATTTTGCCAGCTTAACAATAGGGAAAAGATTGTCATTAAATTTCCAAAATTGTCAGAAAAATATGTAAAGAAGAAAAAAAAAATGTCTTAAAAAAAGGCCAAACCGGGCAATTTTGCCTCATGTCGCTAGCAACCATGGAAATCTGGGTCCATTGGATTTCCCTGAAAAAACCCATTTTTTGGTACTTTCTTTGGTAGTTTCCCCCTTTTCATCTCCTTTTGCCTATAGAACTTTATATGAAAATACACTTTTAAAAGCCTAATATTCGCCGATCTGCATCAACATCATGGATAAACATTTCAATCAACTATAGAGGCCCGCATCCTACCCAATTGATCAAGAAACCAACAGACAAATGATCTTAGTCCATCAACGATAATTAACCTATGAAGTTCCAAATCAATCCGACGGCGATTGATGCACATTTTCTTCTCGCGACAAAAGTCTTCTTGCATTGCAACAGCTTCTTGCGACAAAATTCCAAGAGTTACAAATGGCCACGACTATTCCATGCAATTAAAGCCCATTATCATGCAACAACCAATCAGAACGCAATAAAAATGAGTTACAAATGGAGACATTAAAAGCATAACTCCTCCCATGATTGAGAGTTAATGCATTCATCACATGTGAAAATTGGCCACATTAGTGGTGTCTCTTAGCCTTTCATTTTATTTTCCATGGCTTTGATGCGGCTTTTTAGCCAATCTACTTGGATTTTTACTGGATGTAGAATCTTCTCTTTTAGATAATCCTTATTTTTTAAGAAACTAAGGTTTGAAGCATTGCCAAAGAATCCAAATTCACCCTTCGTAGCACTCAAAATCGCCTTTCATTGAAACCGAATTCACCTTTCGCGGCACAAAAAAAAAAAAAAAGAAAAAAAAGAAAAGAAAAATCAAATTGTCTCCTTTCTCAACACATGTGAAAGGAAATATGAGAATTCTTTTATTTTCTTTTTTTGCGTGAAAGAATAGACCACCAGATCATTTTTTTCTTTTTTTTTTTTTTTCGAGTAGAGTAAACCTCCGAATCAATTCTTTTTTGTCTTCTTCTTTTTTCCTATAGGTGTACATGTACCAACAACATGCAATGAAACTTGATTGAATGTGCTCAATATATGTGATGGCACAATTTTTATGCAATGTTGCACAAATCACACAAAAAATCAATGGAAGAAGAGTTTGTAAAGTTGGTTTCACGAAATCACAAATATTAGAAGTTACAATATGGCATTATTAAGAGCATTTTATCCATTTCAATGGCATATAGTTGTACGGAGCATCTGTAAGATAGGGGGAAATGCTTGTTTAGACATGAATGTATGGTGAAAAGCCTTTAATAGAATTATAAAATTTTTGGTCCTACACTTAATCAAGGATTAGCTTGATGACTAGTTCTTCAAGCACGAGCATGTATAATTAATTTTATGAGTTGATTGTAATTAAAATTTTATTGGCTCAAATATTTAAAAGTAGAAAATATAAAATAATAAATTTACTTAAAATATATATATATATATATATTAACTAGAGAGAAGATGCAAATACCATATATAGTTTCTCGTAGAAAAGAGGATTCTAAGTGACTTTCTTCAATAAAACGTAGAAAAAAGAAAAAAAAACATGCCAGAGAAGAGACTCGTGATGAAGGAGAGTCTGAATTATTTAGAGTCCTTTTGAAGTTGAAATGATTAGATGGAGAGTTCAGATCGCGTGGGACTTACATTCTCAAAATTGAGTTAGGAAAGGATTCTCCAAATTGAATTAGGAAAGAAAATTGTACTTATTGCTAAGCTCAAGAAATTTGGATCATGCATGAAACTTGGATATTTGAGAAGATAAAGTCAAAATAGAGTAAAAATGAGAGTGGGATTTAGTAATCGATTACCTTAGTTTTGATATAAAATTGCCCTTGCTTAATATATTGGTTTTTAAATTTGTGTGTGAAAGGATATGTGTTCGAGTCGCCTTTATTGAGAAAAAGAGTAAATTGTGTGTCTTATTCTAACCGGAATGGTGTTCGGATTTTCTACCACTAAATCTAAGTTCGACTAGCTTGTGTACCAAAATCTTAGGCTAAAGCTTGACTCAATATAGGCTAGCCCTGGTCGGACTCAAGTCAGTCTAGTCCATGATTGCCCTTCCATAAGAATTAAGAAATCCACATCAAAGAAGAGACTAAAAGCAAAGGGCTTTTATTTGCATATCTAAGGACATGATAGATGGTCACATATATAAATGTGGAGACTCTACGACCCAAGATGCAATGAAGGCATTTGCTTGGATAGATTGCAGGTTTAAATTCCTCCAACCATATTTTTCTAGCATTTTTCTGGGACCCAATTATTAGTTTGAGCCGTTCATCTTCTTTATTAATATATTAAACTTTAAAATAATTAACATTTTAATATATTAAATGTTTATAAATTCTAGAAAAAAAGGTCCAAAATTTTCAAACACATCTAAAATCCTTGAATGTGTTCATTTACTTTCATATGAAAGTGATAATTTTGACAGACATTAGAATGTATTTCACATATTTAATATTTGAATTTGTAACACTTGCATGTATTCCTCACATATCCATTGTCTTTATATAGATAGATAAACTATTTATTTCAAAAGTGATCCCCAATCCCCATCATGGAGTTTCATGATGCAAAAGTCTCATTCCATTTATAGATTTAGCTTCTTAAATATTGAAAAATATCTCAATAACATAACAACATTTATCATAAAAAAAAAAAAAAAACACACTATCTTTCTAACTTTTCTCCCAATAATGTTTTAAGAAACCTAAAATAATAAAAAAAATATCCCACGTACATTTCTCTCTCACCTACCCATTTGCAAGCCTGCCAGGGAGAAAAGTAAGAGAGGTACCGTGAGAATCGTCACACACCACATGATGAAACGAATGAAAATAAGGTGCGATGGCATGACGTTTCATGGGGAGCGAGAGTATGGGAATTTATGATCACGCACAAAGCTATTTAGACATGGAGCCCTGCTAACCGGTCCCAATGTTCTGTCCGTTTAGACTTTTTCTTAGACATGGGAGTGGGACAAATTAGCACCAATCCGGAAGAGAATTCTTCATTGTTCCTTTTTTTTTTTTTTTTTTGGTAAGAAAGAGAAGTTCCTAGTTGAAAAAGTGGAACTCCACGGTAGAGACTCATCTTTTAGGAAACCTTGTCCTAACTATGTGAGAGTAGGTTATATGAATTTTGTTTTGCAATTCCAATATTCACCGAGCCAACTTGATGGAAAGGTTGTATAATTCTACCGATTCTTCAGTCTATTATTTTTCTTTATATGTAGAATGAAGTGAAGTAAATGCTAGAATTAAGAAATAATAAAATATAAAAGGGTTGAGATGAATATTTTGTCTTTAGTTATTTGATATGGAATGTTTTTGACTTTTTATGTAAAAAATGAGTGTTTTTGTGTCTTTTAGTGGAAAAATAATATTTTTTTTTTTTTTTACTTTTTTTAAAAGAAAAGAAAGGAATTCTTTACGCTTTAGTTCACTCCCCACTCTAGTGGAGTAAGGATATTGTTTTTTGACTTTTTTTTTTTGTTTGACTTTTTGACAATCTTTTTAAAAAATGCAGGCTTTATTTCACTCCACTCTAGTAGTGAAGTTACTTCACTCCACTCTTCATACTGATCTTTACTTATGCAATGTAAGTTTTTGAAAGAAGTTATGTCCTGTTAATGAAGCATTCTGTCTCATTCTTACCCATCAAAAATTGTCCCACAACAATTACAAGCCATTATTACATGTATGAGGTGTCCTCAAATTTTACTCTATTGCAAGTTGACCCTACACAGCTAACTTTTAAGGGTACAAGAAAGAAAGTTGAGCCTACCTCATAACTTATTGAACACAGAGAAAAGAACTAAAGATCTCTGTAAGCTTTTTGAGGGTACTCTAAGAAAGGAAGATGATTATTTTCATATTTAACATCCCAACAAGATTATCTTGAATGAACTCCACTTTGGGGGAGTTTATAAAGAGATAGAAAGGGCTACGGTTAAATAAAATAAGTACTTCTCAACAAATCTTGGATCTAACTGGAGATATGAAAGTACAAAAACTAGATTATTATTATTATTATTATTTTTTTTTTTTTTTGTCTTTTGGCATGATATGATATGAGAGAATCAAAACAAACACACACACAGGCTATGAATCCAACAAATGATCCAAAACATCAAACAAACACAAACATCCCCAGAGCCATCAACACCAAAACAACCCTACAAATATATACACAAAACCCAAGTCTCCACAGAACAGCTGCTGCAAAATACCTAAACCCATCATATATAGAAAATGAACCTAGCCAGATCTTGGGTTATGAAACACGTGTTGATTATAGACTGTGAGGAGGATGGAATCACAGGTGGGTCCAATGGGGATCTCCACCAAGCAAGCCTCACCATCAATGCTTACCCCACCAAGCAAGCCTCACTATCAATGCTTAAAGATTCTGGTCTTAAGCTCACCATAGATGGAATTTGGCTGCTGGCCTCAGTAGCATTCTTTTCTCTTATCTCATTGTCAATGGTTTGATTCCTCTCCCTCTTATCTATTTCATCTGCCATATATTTACTTCATTTTTTCTGTGTATATGGTTTTTTTATAATATGAGTTGAGTAGTGGGTTGTTCTAAAATGAGTTGAATACTGGGATATTTCACTCTAATGTTTGTTGGGTGTCATGGGATTTCCTTTTTTGTTTTCTAATTGGTCATCAGGTTCGAATGCTGTAGAGCTGTTTTTCTGCTTCTTCATGTTAGTTGAAAATTTAGTACACATGTTGGTCTAATTCAAGGAGGGATTCACAGGATTTTCCTTGTGGGGATGGTGAATTGCTGTTTTATTAATGATGGGGTATGTTTTTGGGGTACTGTACGTCTGCAACTATGATTTTAAATTTGCAGCCATTGTTTTTTTTTTTTTTCCCTTTCTTTCTGCTTGTTCCAGTGCTTTTCTTTTTGTTGGTTTCTGAATGAATTCAAACTATCTATGTTCCTCTAGTCCAGTCAACTGCTCCTAGTTGTTTGGTACTTTGATTGGATTTGAATTGAAATTGCAATTCAATGACTGCGCTCACCTGTTGATTTTCTTTTCTTTTCTTTTTTTTTTTTTTTCCTTCTCCAGTTGGTGTGGCTTTTATTGGGGTCTTGAATGAAGTCTTCAACATTATTTATTTGTATAGGCTATATAGTACTTATATACATAAGATTCGTGGTGAAATCAGCTACACTGAATGATTATTAAGGAGGTGAAGGGTGATTGGGTGAAGGACCGAGGACGTGTGGTGAGTGGTGAAGGATATAAGGTATCAAAGTAGGTGGGACTCAGATTTTTGTAGGATTTGAATCAATGGGGTCAATGGGGTAATTTCTCGGTATTCATTTCCCATCTTCTCTTGATTCAATTTCCATTAAAGGGGAGATTATTTGATAGTCATTGTTGGATATTCACATTTGATTGTTCGTTTTTAACCACTTTCAGTAATACAATCCTAGGAAATGTAATTGATATCCTAGGAATTCTAAGACATGTATTTCTAGAAGTGGTTAAAAATGAAGAAACATAATTAAATATAAAAAAAAAAAATTATCATCAAATAATCTCCCCTTACATAGAAAATGAATCAAGGGGAGATGCAAATACCCACTACCCTAGCTATTCGAATCCTAGAAGAGTCTAGGAGAGTCAAAATCCCATTTACAACTCTACCTTATATCCTTCATCCCTTAGCTCTTTAATAATCCCTTGTTGGAGCCCATTTCACCATGAATTCCTATGTATTCAATTCCCATGCAAACATAAGGGCCCTAGAGCCTTTGGTTTTTCTGCAGCCAATTGCCGTTGCTGGTATTCTATTCCATGTTGATTTCTGATGTGAATTGAAAATTCAGGACCAATTTTGGTGTAGCACGAAGAATCAATTGAGATCATTGCAATTTCGGTCTCAGAATTTTGATGCCATGATTGGGTTCCGCTATATTTCTGCAATGAGAGTAGTTTTGGTATTGCCTTTTCTTTTCTCGGTTCCTGTGGGAGTGATGGGTGGGAATCAGAATGCCAGCTTTCCATCAAGACCAACTTCTGTGACTATTGGTGCTATGTTTACATTTGACTCTGTTATTGGTAGAGCAGCACAGGCTGCAATTGCAGCTGCGGTGGATGATGTGAATGCTGATCCCAATGTTCTTGCCGGCACGAAGCTGAATATCATTATGGTAGATACAACTTGCAGTGGTTTTCTTGGAATTATTGAAGGTATGAGAAATTCAGCAATCAGATGCATTGGAATTACAGTCACCATTTTTGTCCTAGAAAAAAAAAGAGGTTGAATTGAAATTCTATCTGCTTTATTATCATGTAAGAATTAAGAAACAAGGTTAATTTGGCAGAGTCTTCTAGTCTGTTTACAGTTTATCTAGGTGCACTTCCAGTTGAAATTTGTATGAATGTATGGCATAATCCATGATTATCTATTACTGTGTGTGTTTGGAATGAACCAGAGGGATGGCCCTCACTTTCATGCTAAAAAACCCAGGACTTACGATGACAGGGCTTATTTGATGATTAAATGATATAAGTGTATAACTCTATATGCTGACCCAAGTTTGATGTGATGAGGGTTTGTTGTTTTTGATGATCATGATGACAATAAGTTGAGGATCAGTGCGATGGAGCAATCACATTAAACTGCAATCCAGACTCCATAGTACTATATGACTTTCTTGTTCCAATAAAAATCTATGGGTTAGAGCTGTCAGAAAGCTGGTGAGGGCATGGTTTGGAAGTAAGAATACCAGCTTCCTTCTTACATGGTCTCCACTTTCTGTGCGAGCCCAAATGCATAGCAACACAGAAAACCGACACTTCGGCCAAAAGATTGATGCTGGCTACTGTATTTAGCGTTTGGTACATTCAAATTCAACTGAAATACAGTATTGTAACGTAGGATCGCATATGCCTTTCAGATTTGAGGACTCTTAACTGATTAATTCTGTAGAATCCTTCTATATACAGCAGTGATGGGGTTATTGATTCAAACGCATTTGTTTTATATATTCATTTTTCTTCCAGGTTTTCATTTGTAGAAAAGATACAGGTCAGAACATATTATCATATGCAATTTGATTGCTATCTTTTTTCTATATTGATTGATAAGCAAATTTCTCCAGTGAGATATATTTTCTTAAGATTGACACAACAAGATGAGATATTCTTTTGTGCTTTACCGGCAGAGATCTTGTTGTCAGCTTTGTCATTATGGAGAACAATAAATTCCAAAGACTGGAAGTGTTTGCTTCTCAAATAGTTGAATTGAAGTTCACACTAGACCAAGACTCACAACTAAAGTGGAGAAAAATAACAACAAAAATCTGCAGAGGCTTCAATGAAAACTAATGAATTATCAGTGATTTTGAAACCTATAGATGCAGTTATTGTAGGGAATGATTACTCAACACTCATAACTTGAATTACTATTAAAATGCATCCCACATAATTTGAATTGTGATTCCCACGCTGCCACGAACACATTAGAATGCAATTTCTCCTGCCAGAATTTTCCAAAGCACATCTAATTTCAGTCATCAACTGCTCTTTGGCAGTGAAATAAGCTATAGATAAATTGATTAAGTCTCAATTAACTGTTGCACCTGGAACTGCTTTCGTAATGTCAGAATTTGTATGGGTGATGGTTATGCTTTCCATTGTACATTGGGGCACCAGTCAGACTGATATGATGCTGGGTGGGCTGCTGATTTTCTGCTTCTAAATTTATTTTTGTGCTCATACTGATGTTGACCTGTGCAGAAAATTAACAAGAGTTACCCTACTTGACGTCCAATTTCAATCCACATAGTCTAAAATATAACCAAAATGAGCTCTTTAATTTTTTCCCATTGATGCATGCTGGATGTTCCTTTTCATCCATATATAGAAGTTTAACAAAGAACATCCTTACTTGTGTAGCTCTGCGGCTGGTGGAGAAAGACGTGGTTGCTGTAATTGGTCCACAATCCTCTGGATTAGCTCATTTGATCTCCCATGTTGTAAATGAACTTCATGTGCCGCTTGTATCATTTGCAGCAACAGATCCAGCTCTTTCGGCTTTGCAGTACCCATTTATCCTTCGCACAACACAGAGTGACTACTTCCAGATGTATGCAGTCGCTGATGTTGTCAATTTCTATGGATGGAGAGAGGTAATTGCTATTTTTGTTGATGATGATTATGGAAGGAATGGGATTTCTGTGCTAGGGGATGCACTTGCGGAGAAACGCTCAAAGATATCTTTGAAAGCTGCATTTCCTCCTGGTGCTACTCAGAGCACAATCAGCGATTTGTTGGTCAAAGTGAATCTGATGGAATCTCGAGTTTATGTCGTGCATGTAAATCCTGACTCAGGTCCTACAATTTTTTCAATTGCAAAGTCTCTTGGGATGATGAATAGCGGCTATGCATGGATAGCAACTGATTGGCTAGCTTCAGTTTTAGATTCGACTGAACCTGGTGATAATACAATGAACCTCTTACAAGGAGTTGTTGCATTTCGCCATCATACACCAGATTCAGTGTCTAAAAGGAATTTTACGTCAAGGTGGAGGGATTTGCTTAAAAAAGGGAATGTCAGTTCGGGTCTGAATTCCTATGGACTCTATGCATATGATTCTGTCTGGTTGGTTGCTCGTGCTCTTAACGAATTCTTGAATGATGGTGGGGTTTTTTCTTTTACTACTGATCCAAATTTGCATGATGCAAATGGAAGTACGCTGAACTTATCAGGGCTTCGTGCTTTTGAAGGAGGCAATGCGTTGCTTCAGAGATTACAAGTGACAAACTTTACCGGTCTCACTGGTCGAATTGAGTTCGATATGGATAAGAATCTTATTCATCCAGCATATGAGATTCTGAACATTGCTGGACCAGGGTTGCGGAGGATTGGGTACTGGTCCAACTATTCTGGTCTCTCAGTTGTTGCTCCTGAAATTCTATATGGGAAGCCGCCAAACACTTCAACGGCGAATCGACAGCTTCAAAGTGTTATATGGCCTGGTGGGACTGCGACAAAGCCACGTGGGTGGGTGTTTCCAAACAATGGAAAACCTCTTAGAATTGCCGTTCCTAACAGAGTGATTTACAAGGAGTTTGTTTCAAAAGATAGGGGCCCTGATGGGGTGAAGGGATTTTGTATTGATGTGTTCAATGCTGCAGTGGCTTTGTTGCCATATCCAGTCCCACGGCAGTTTATATTATATGGAAATGGTTTGGAAAATCCAAGCTACAATGAACTTGTGAATTTGGTTGCCCAAAATGTAAGTACTTTGCTGTGGATATAGAAGTTTTTTAAGGAGAAATGCTTAGTACTCAACGGGTTGCTTTTGTTTGCATGGGTACTCTAATCAATCAATCCAGACAATCCATTCAGTTCTGCTTACAATTCCATGGTCCACCCTGTAAAAAAAAGGGGCATGCTGATAGAAAGTTCTAATCCATCCACAACTAGGCCTTTTCTTCTGTGAATGTTCCAAATAGTCATTTGATGGAAGTGATTCTTATTGACCATAGACTACCCTATACAGCCTACTGATTGGGTGGTTCATATATATGAAAGGAGCGTTTACAGGGATACTTTAGGTGATAGGTTCATGAGGTTTGCAATGTGGCACATACCTACTCGGCATGGTATGGGAAGGCCAAATTGATTGATCAAACTGTCCACCTCTCCAAATGAAATCATGATTCTATGACATGAATCCTATGTTAGAAATGGGGAATTTATCAAGTTTAATTACATTTATTTGGCATGGAATGTTGATTTATTTTTGTTTTTCCTGCATGATGGATTAAAAGTTATATTCTTGTTACAGTATTAATTTGCGGACTTTCTTCAGCACTTTGATGCAGCTGTTGGGGACATAACTATTGTTACAAATCGGACAAGGATTGTTGATTTTACACAGCCTTACATTGAGTCAGGCCTTGTTATAGTTGCTCCTGTCAAAGAGAGAAAGTCAAATGCTTGGGCTTTCCTAAAGCCATTCTCTTTAGAGATGTGGCTTGTGACGGCTGCTTTCTTTCTTCTTGTGGGCATTGTTGTTTGGATTCTTGAGCATCGGATAAATACTGAATTCCGTGGGCCTCCTCGGCAACAACTTGCTACTGTTTTCTGGTCAGTGTCTTCCAATGCTGAAATCATTCCTTGCTATGCATTTCCTAGAGGTAGATGCAAATTTTGTGTTTAGTTTTTCCCCATTTTTATGTTTTTTAATTGTTTTTATGAATAATCTTCTTCATTAAGGCAATTTATTTCTTTCTCCTTGTTAATGACCAGTAACACGAAAAGCTCAAGCTGTTAGTGAACGGCATAGCAATTTAAATCAATACTCATATCTTAATTGTTACTTTTATATAGTAGGGGAGGGGTCCAGCATGTGAATAATGGGCCTGTCCTGCATAAAACATAGACTAAGATGCATGAATAAAAAAATACAGCAGTTGCTTTTCTTTCCCACTTTCTTGGTGTTTTGTTGGCTCTTGGTGATTGGAAAGACCTCTAAGGTCAGCTGTGGTTAATTAAATTTGGTTCCTTGCTTGATTTTGCTTTCTAATTTCTGAGATTTCTGCAACATTTCTACTGGTTTGACTATACCAATTGGGACTCTTCACAACCTTTGTGGCTCAACGAGCCATCTATGTATTCAGCCCATTAGACTATTAGTTGTCCTGCATAGCCAACAGCCAAGCCTGGATCTATTGTTCGATTGGAGTGGATTCAACAACAGTCCTTTGCTGTTGCAAATTCTAAAGAAACACTTGGAGATTTGTGTTCTTGGATGTTGAACTGTGTGCCGTTTTTGGCTAGAGGATCAACATGTTTGATTACTAAGGAGGTGTGGATGCTTCCATTAACTACCAAGGCTGGAGCTACAGGTGCAAATTGGGGGTTGGGTTAGGTCTTTGCTCAACCAAAGCCCAACCTGAATCATATGTAGTAACTCAAACTGGAACCTGGGTCAAAAGAAACAAAAAGGTACCCAACCCTAACTTGAATTCTAAATAACCCACCCAAGTGCAATTTGGGCTTAGTGCTTACTCACGTTAGCTACCTGGATTATTTTGGCGTTTTTGTTTTGATTTACATATATTTAGAAATTGTATATAATTTAAATGTCAAATCAATGCTATGTATTATACAATATATTTATATGTAAATTTTCTTAAAGATAATACAGGTATTCGAGTAGATTTCATGTTCTTATGGATATTGAACTAATCATTATCATCATCTTAAGTTTTATCCCATCAATCTGGGTTATCTTAATGAGTTTCACATTCTCAATATAGTGTAAGCTACCTATATCCCAACTTTCAACCATGGTCATGAAAGTAACTTCCAACTATCATCATGAAAGTAATGTCTCTGTAAATGATTGAGCACGTATGAGACTTGTTGGTGACAATGAGGACAATCGGGTAAATAATAGAACACAGCATAAAGGAAAATTTCAAAAGAAAATCCTAGTATCCTACAACATGCGTTCCCTACACAACTAAACATCATTGATTAAAGATTCAACTAAGACTTCAATTATTGTCTATGATTAATTAAGATTCTCACCCAACCGGGTGTTGGCTCGGTGGTTAGGACACTGGGTTTGCTCCCTAGAGGTCCTGGCATCGATTCCCCCGGGCATTAATCGTCCCCCGTTTGTGTGGGTGCGGGCATGGGGCCCAGGGATTAGTCCTGCCAAAAGTGGGGATACCGTGAGATATCCAAAAAAAAATTAAAATAAAGGATTCTATACCATAAGCTAGTTTGGCTCAACTGCTTCATTGTTCCTTGATTGTTTTCTATTCAATAGAGCATTTTATTGCATCCATTGAACTTTACATGCAAGAATACGTTTTGGTGATCTGAATCTTCCATATGGTAGGCCCCATGGTGGCTAGAGAGACACATAATTTTTATTGCATAATCCTAATAATTTGTTGAACGAAATTAAATGTGTACCATCTGGTGTGATTGTCCACTTGTATTGAATGAAGGGCTACATCGCATCATTATTGTGGTCCGTAAAAGAATGTTCCTTTTGATGAACTGACATGCCTTAACTTCTAATTATATCTTGATACAGTTTTGTACTTCATTCTCAAATGTGGAGGCATCTAATCCATCTTTTTCATCACCTTGCAGGTTTAGCTTCTCAACTATGTTTTTCTCACACAGTAAGCATCTCATAGTCATCTGGAATTGGGTTTATTGAAATGTACTTATGTGTAGAACTTGGTATCTCAATGAATGGTGACTTGTAAAGAGGCATAACACATTTGTGAAAAGATCCAAGAGGCTGGCCTCCATCATGTTTAAGTGCCTTGTCCAAAAGTCAGACGTATCCACATTCGTGGATCATAGTGTAAATGAAAGAAGGAAAAGCTAAAGAAAGTTGACCTAAATTAGGTTCATATTCATGTCTAACTTGATGTATGATTAGCTTGATTTCCCCGAGATAATGGACAAAACTTAGAGATGACAGAGATCACAGAAATGAGGCAACTCATGGGTGGCTGTGCATAGACAGCCTTACCCACATGTTCAAGAGTCTTAGCAAACCTGACATGTGAGATCTGTAATTTAATTTGTGATGTGTGCATGCAGGAGAGAACACTGTTAGCACACTCGGACGTTTGGTGCTGATCATTTGGATGTTTGTAATACTGATCATCAACTCAAGCTACACAGCCAGCTTAACATCGATCCTCACAGTGCAGCAGCTTTCATCAGGGATTGAAGGAATCGATAGTTTGATCTCAAGCAATGAACCAATAGGGATTCAGGGCGGGTCTTTCGTAAAAAACTATCTGATTGAAGAGCTCAATGTTGCAGAATCCAGGATTGTGGCCCTAGAACACCCTGAGGACTATGCCCTTGCCCTTGAGCGTGGACCCAAATGGGGAGGAGTCGCTGCAATTGTTGATGAGTATCCTTACATTCAACTCTTCTTATCTAACATCAACTGCAAGTTCAGAATTGTTGGACAGGAGTTCACAAAAAGCGGATGGGGATTTGTAAGTGTTATCTTCTGTTGTCATATATGCATGGGGAAATGCTGTTATGATGCATTTGGATGCATGTTTAATAATAGCTGGAAGTTCAAATATTTTGGCAAAATGATGGTTATCCATTTTGCTAGTGTTTTGGGGTGGAATAAGAATCAGTAATGAGATGACTCAATCCTTGAACCTGTGACTTTTAGTTGATGCTTCTAAAGTTCTAATCATTCAATCATAGAGTCACAAGGAAGATTGGTATGACATTACTCGATTTGGCAGGGTTCCCATTATCATCCCTTTCCACCATATTTTTCCCAGTGCTGCTATTCGTTTGGGTTGGAAAAGTCAGGAATTGGTGTCTCACCAATTTTGATAGCTATTTTCATTCTTGTCCTAAAAACTTTATTGAGCGAGCACCATCCATTCTGCCAAATAATCAAGGTGATTTTAAATCTACTCTGACAAAAATGTTCAGATTCATGATGCATAGGGATTAGGGACACAATCATCCGCGCTTACAACATGGGTACAACATTTTTTTTTTTTTATTTCTTAAGAAGCAGACATCCCCAGTTAGACGGAACATGCCTTTCTATGAGATATGACATTGACAGAAAAGTAGTGGACAAAGAGGGTGCATACTTCTTTTAAATAGAGGAATTGTATTATCCTTTGCCGGTTTTCTCTTGTTCAATGAATTGTCCTAAACACTGCTACTGGACCCTATTGAAAGAACAATAGTGTTCTAATGAATTTATGAATTTCACATAAAAACTTCCCTAATCCTCGGTTTAAATGTAACCCACACTGTGAGTAGTTTGAATATTGTGGCGGAAAGGAGAGTTACTCTTCCCATTCTGCATTTGGGGTAGTGGAAAAATCGGAAACTAGAGTGGGTGACATTTCATTTTCCTTCGATTATTTTATTGTGCACCTCTAAATGAGCTCACAAGGACTTTACTAATTAAATTGTTGCTTTAGCATAATTTCATATGTACCATATTTGTAAATATCATTATTGACTGTATAGTAAAAAAAGGTCATTACCCAGCACGGGTCCTGCTGAAGTAGGGTCCAGAGTATATAGTATGAATTCAAAATATTTTTGTTGTCATTACAAGTAAAGTATGTTGTCTCATCTCCAACTTTCTCCTCGATAGGCCTTCCAGAGGGACTCTCCTCTTGCAGTAGATTTGTCTACTGCCATCCTTTCCCTATCAGAGAGTGGTGATCTTGAAAGGATCCATAATAAATGGTTATCACACAAAGGGTGCTCCACTCAAGCTAATGAAGTTGATGTGAGCCGTTTAAGTCTCAAAAGCTTCTGGGGCTTCTTCCTCATATGCGGCATTGCATCTTTCGTCGCACTCTTTATTTTCTTCATGAGAGTTATGTGTCAATATTGTAAGTACGGTGCTCCCGAGAATGTCGAGAGAGATGAATCATACCGAGGCAGTAGGCGCCTGCTTCACACAACAAGCTTTAAGGAATTTGTTGGGTTCGTCGATAAGAAGGAAGCCGAGGTAAAGAGCATGAAGAGGAAACCAAGTGATAAGCAGGATGGCTTTAGTCAAAGCTCAAAGCGGGAGAGAAAAATGAGCTTTGGGCAACTGCATGCCGGACAAAGCTCAGATAGACAGCCAAGCTCACTTGCTTAGGAAAATCTTATGGCATTATCATAAGATCGGTACTCTCTTTCTCTCTCTCTCTCTCAAATTTGCAAGATCCAACCTACTCATGAGGTGAGCTGACAATTGATGTGCTCCATCTAACATATAGAGAAGTGAATGATATTCAAGTGAAGATGTCCTCTTCAGTCTTCAGCATACTAATACATAACCTTGGCCTGAAAATCAGCTCCACTCATTAGTTAGGTTGCTCATGTGTAAGTTAGAAAAAAGCCTGATTTTGGAAAAGTGCTTATGATGGCCTGGATTCTC
This sequence comes from Camphora micrantha, assembly GCA_003546025.1. Taxonomy (NCBI): domain Eukaryota; kingdom Viridiplantae; phylum Streptophyta; class Magnoliopsida; order Laurales; family Lauraceae; genus Camphora; species Camphora micrantha. The sequence goes on from QPKB01000007.1 coordinate 11,935,042, forward strand.
ACTAGTGTCTGCTATGAAGATTCTCTTCAGCTCATCATCTCACAAATATCACTTGCAGGGCGCTCATCTGTAAATTATTCTGGTCGGAGAACCCTTGATTACATTATTTTAGTACTGGTGGAAAGAGATTCTGACCAACTGTCCAAATTCAACAATTACCCCATCTGTGTGATTTTTTGAACCTCTTATTGACAGTGGGACCCACTTGATAAGCGGGTCATATCTCATTTATTTAAGGATGCGCTTGTAAAATTAGCATTCTCTGAAGTCAATGAGGCAAAACAGGGTTTCATAGCAGTGGTGAGGCTGCATGGTGGGACCTCTTGATAAAGAACATGGCCCAGTCCATGCATGATCAAGGAATGCTAATGTGCCATGTTCTTTATCTCCTCTTATGCATAAAATTAGGATTTCCCTTGTTTTTGTTGCAATCATGTAGAGATCACAAAAGAAAAACGACTGAAAAATGGTTCTGTGCAATTAAGAGAAATGCGATAATGCATAATGTTATTGTATCATTTTCTTGGAAATGCAAATTCTTAAATGCATTGTATTTGTCCCTTTTATGTTGTTGATAGAAGATTAAGTCTTTAGATATAAATGTCTGCTGTATTTCCTAACCAAATTAAATTATCTGTATTTGGTTGCCTTTGCAGGCCCTGCTATTCAACACAAATACGCAATGCTGTTTCATGATGTCAAAATCAGAACAAACTGGGCCCTTGTTTGCTGATCAAGATTGACCAGGCTGTTGATTCGAAGAGCACCAATATGGATGGACACTTCCACAGTAAATACTCTGATGAGACAAAGCTAATTCGACCGATTGTAAGCCATTTCATATCATTAATTTTCTTTAGTGGTCCCAACATTTTTCTTAAGTTCTGCAAATGGAATCATAACTGCTGGTAGATATATGTAATTCCAAAACCCAAAGGCTTATTTACGATCGATAAATTAGATTTGTGATTTTTAATATTTTGCTCAAGACAGTAGTTTATAGCCATGAGACTGGGATACTTCAAAAAAGGCAGAGAGTTCTTATTTGGAATCAACATATCATAATAATTCATTCTTGATCTTTAATTACAAAGTTTTGGTGTACCCTTTCAATACCAAATAACTAAGTTTTGTGCATGGCAAATTCTCAAGGAACTCTACTTGGGTGGTTTTCATTTTCTTTAAAAAAAAGACGAAAGTTAGCGGGCTTCATTTTCATGTCTTAAATTTTCATAGATTTTGAGATAAATGAAGATTTTATTTATCTAATCAACATTTACTCGTATAAAAATAATTTTTTCAAACAAACATGATAATATATTTCACATATTTAAAACTCACATATTAAAAAATGTCATACTAGTTATTCAATGCTCCAAAAAAGGGTAACTCCTCCCCAGTTAATTTGTTGCAGAAGAAGAACTACACAGCTGCCGCTGCAATAAATTAATTTCGAAAAATATATAGGACAATTGGTGCAAAAGTTGACTCATTTCATTTAATAAAACTGCAAAAAGGAGGTGATTGCAGGCAGAGGTGACAGCTGTGGATACTGCATTGGTTGGCCTTTGCTCATGGGCAGGGGATCCGGACTCTCGGACTAGGACCACGGAGATGCATAGGGGTGCATTATGATAGAGATGCATGGGGGTGCGTTATTAAAGTTACGGATTGTTCTAAAGCTGACAATAGCTCCGACGGTCCAAAAAATATATTTATCGCATAATTGTTTTATCCGTAGGATATTAGAGTCCGTGATACCCTAGGGATGTAGGATATTCTAGAATTATTTGAACATTTCCTGTGTATTTATTTTTTTTCCTTGACTGTGGGACCACCAAATTACCATTCAAATTGTTGGATAGCTGTATGAGTGTAAAAATTAATATCGCACTAAATTTGAACAGTTGATCTATCACGGTTACGAAGAAATTTGCACAAAAAAAAAAAAAAAATGTGGCTTATAATTTGTTCTCAAAATAACGTGACTTTCTTGTAAATTTCTCGATAACCATGATAGATGAATGGTTCAAATTTTGTGCGATATTAGTTCTTACACTAATATCGCACCAAATTTGAACTGTTGATTTATCACGGTTATCGAGAAACTTGCAAAAGAGCGTTACTTATATGATACCAAATTGGAGCGGGAAGGGGTAATGTGGCAATATCCTATGACTAGAAGGGGTAATGTTGCAATATCCTATGGTCATAGGATATCGCAATTTGCGATTTCATATAGACGAACAGTTCTACGGTAATTACACATTTTCCAACAATTCTAGGGCGATTGTGTGGTTTAAGACCTGTTGTACGGTAATTGTCCCTTAAAACAATCATATGTGGATGACTTGAATGGAGATATGGATGCCTTAGAATGGAGAATGTCCTCCTATGACCAGCATATTGCTCAGATGCAGTCCAGCTCCTAAAGTCCACTCAAATATATGTCTATCGATTGGATTGGAGGAGAGGGGGGAGAAAAAAAGCTACAACCAAATCATCTTAGCTCTTGATTTAACGACCACAAAAAATTTAATTGCATTTCAACCGTAGATTTTATTGAAAGTCGATCTAACTCTGAGCCAAGGTTTAGTGAGTACAAAATTATCCTTTATGTTAGTTTATTGGATGACAAGATTGGAGAATGTTCTCATATGAGTGGACATCTGCACACGCACGCACGCACGCACGCACCACACACACACACACATATATATGCAGTAAGCTCGTGGGGCCCACTCAAATGTAAGTTTATTAATAAGATGTAGGTAGATGAAAAGCTCTCCTCATGGATAAGGGGAGTCTAAAAGGGAAAAAAAAAAAAAAAAGAGCAGCCCACTAGATTATCCTACCTGTTGATTTAACAACTTTTTAGTTCAATGGCATTTCAATGGTAGATTTTCTTGAGATCTAATTCAACGGTGAGTAACAATTTAGTGAGTGTAAAATTAGGAGTGATGTTAGATCATTGGATGGAAAGACTATTAAATGGGCTGCACTGATGAAAGGTGGCTCTAAGTGGGCCCCAAAGTGCTGGAATGCACCTGCACTAACTCGTAGGAGAATATTTTTCAATAAGATTATCAAAGGAGTCGCAATGATCAAGGTGAGCCCATTAAGATGGACTGTACATTTAGTATGCTTGTAGGATATAATATTTCTCGACTTCAATTTTGTGCAGTCCATTCTAAAGGGTCCATGATCAATTCAAATATTAATTAGACTAGAATTTGGAAGTTTATATGCGTTTCAATTGGTTACCTCAAAAGTTTGACTAGGTTAATCATTTGCCCTTTTCTCACTGAATTTCTATGATATCTTAGGGCGTATTTCTAACTAGAATCCATGATGTTGGGAATTCTGAGATCTAATGTGATGGTTGTCCCTCTGCATATGAAACTGCCTTTTTTTTTACTTTTTTTTTTTTTTTTCTAGGATTCTAAATTCTAGACGTCTGAAAAGTCTCATTTAATCCTTGGAACTCTTAGAATTCCAACCACCTTGGCACTTGTAAATCCTCCATCCAAGTGGAGGTAGGAGTTCCACCCTTAGGACAACTTTAGGTTAATTTACAAATTTTCCAGACATGAATTCTCCAGAGACATGAATTCTTTGAATTCTTTCAATAAAAGAAGGTATTTAGTTAGAAAAAACTACCAACTATTTTGTTTCCAGCATAGTCGATGGTACATACACATTATAGTTACAAGAATCATGTAATAACGCATTTTGAACATAAAAGAGTCATGGGGAATTTTCTTTTGGTGTGTGGATGCATGAGGTGAGTGTTTACTAAAGATTAAAACAAAAAAAGAGGAAAGTCCCACTGAGACCATTTCATAAGAAACAAATAACAAAATTTGTGATAAAACTCTTCAGGTTTAATCACATATGAACTTAACACTGTCCACCAACAGACTGATTTGTAAACATAAAAAATCTAATCTTTCATTTCCTCTAATTTTGGTTATGGAACAAAGCAATGGTCTTACATTGGTATGCTGTTCTAATACCAAAGTGTTTAAAGGGAGAAATGGACAAATATTAGTTGGAATTGTCCAACAAATTTTTCTTCCTGTTCATCATTCTTAAAAGAGGATTTTACTTGAAAAATACAAAAATTCAGCCATTTATCGCGAAAGTCTTCGCAAGTTGTATAGCACTAATGAGGTCATCTTGCCAATTTTTTATATTCTATATTATAAATATTATATTTTTTGAGCGAGGATAGAGATCTTGAGAAGAAAGGTGGAAGCAAGAGTGGACCTAGGCACAACCACGTGGGTGCGGTCGCACCCGTTAAACCACGGTGTGCTTAAAAAAGTCCAATAAAAGTTAGGGCTCTACCTTCAAAATCCATATGAAAATCCTTAGTTTGTCCCTCAAACCAAACTACCTATTAATGTTCGCACCCGTCAAACGGAAATCCTGGGTCCGCCACTAGGTGGAAGGAGGAAGAAGATGGAGAATGGAGAAGGAAGACGCCAGAACCCAACTTTGCTAATCTTGGACGCCATTCGACTGGATGCGGGTCAGATGGGAGCCTTCCATGTGGACAAAATGGAGAAATAGGAGGATGAGAGGAAGAAGAAGACATTAGGAGATGTTCTGATGAGTATCGCTCATGCGTTACCCATGGTAACACTATTGTTGCTCAGAAAAAAAATATAAAAAATTGGCAAGAGGTTCTCTTCAGTGCTACACATTTTGCGAGGACCTTTCACGATAAATAGCTGAATTTTGGGATTCTTCGAATAAAATCCTCTTATTAAAAGAAAAGGAGAATCATGAGAGTTAAAAAAAAAAAAAAAAAAAAAAAAAAAAAGGAAATAACATTTGCTAGGGATTCATTCTCACCTAAAATGGCATCATTCCAAGGATTCATTCTCACCTAAATTGGCGACAAGTATCGAAAGCAATAACTGAAAAAGTCATTCAGGTGTCTTTAGGACAAATGATTGAGATTATCTGATTAGATAACTTTGGCCCACCCTTAAAGCAAACGAAGACCTTATTCACGTACGATGTTGGGATGCATTTATGTATTCGAAAAGCATTCAACGACACACACTTTTTCCTCTGCAGAGATTCCCATAGATGAGTGAACATTTCTTTTCAAAGAAAGATACTTTGTAAAAGAAAGAAGAAAGCTATGCACAAGCGCCTTTCGAGTCAGATGAAAAGACTTGCCTTGTTACATTTCAGTCGGACTGGTGGGCCCAATCCTATTCAATAGATGAGGGATCCAACCTCTATGGGTAGCAGTAGCATACAACCTACCTTAACCTAACTTAGATAAAAGATATTACTATCAGTCTTATGATAAAGTATAATTTGTTAAAACCTAACAATGTGAGATGTGGTTCAACTGAGCGACATTGAGTTTGGCAACTCTATTAATAGAGTCAAGTGAAGTAAAATTGATATTGAAGAAATAATAAAATATAAGTGAGTTATGATGGTATAATATTTATAGTTGTTTGTTATGGAATCTTTTTGACTTTTTGTACGGAAAATTGGAGTTTTTTGTATTTTAGTGAATAAAGGTGTTTTTTTTTTTTTTTTTTTAAAGATGGAAGGAATTTTAAAGTAAAGTGCTTTTGATGTAACATCCTTTCTGAAAAATGGAGGTTTTACTTAACGTTTACTTTGCTAGTAAAGTGCCAAACGAGCCCGCGGGAGGAGCCCATGGGGCCCACCTCCATCTCACAGATGGTGGAGATATGGCCACCTAGAGCCCTGGGCCCATCGCAATCTTTGATCTAGCAGGACAATGATCTCTTTAAAAATGCTTCTCATATACTGTATTATGCCCGGCCATATGCACTTAAATCTTTTAAAAATACATCTCATGTGCTGAATCTTATGAAAGAAATGGAACTACATATAAGGCATGCCTTGTCGTATAAGCCCAATTTTAAACTTCACATAAAGATTTAGAGAAAGCACGATACACGAAGATTAGTCCAGCCCAAAGGATTGAAAATCCTCTGATAGCCAAAAAAAAAAAAAAAAAAATAATAATAAAAAAAAAAATTCTAACACTTAACCCACTGAAGTTCTCTTTAAAATTTCGGATATATTTAAAAGATATGTAGAAACCATCGCGCATTAAAAATGGGCGCTGCACTATACTATAATGCAACCGTGTTGCATTCTAGTTCTGCCCTCATGATAATTACCATTAGAAGTGTAATAATATTCTTCACCAACATTTGTTAATCCTTACCAAGGTTAATAACCCTAAATGACCAATAAAAAATTCTAGGATTCTAATAACCCTGGGAGGGTTCCACGAGTTTTGCTTTAATTGTTGCACTGCTTTGATACATTGAGGGTTCCATCGTGGCAAGATCCTTGGTGTGGATCTGTGATAAAAGATCCTTGGTGTGTCTGTGATGACCAACATATATAGATGGGTCCAACCATGAGTCCCATGGGAACTGCCACCAATAGATAGGTCTCATTATTTTTCAACATTGGATGAGTCACATTTTAACTGGCCCATTAAATGGATTCATTGATTACAAATTATTGAGTCCAAAAGTGGGTACATCATTTCTTCTCCCATTTCTTTCTATTTTAGGAATAACATCTAGCTAGGGAAAATCCTTATAATTGCTAAACACTTTGTTTTATAATCCATTTTGAAAATTGCAAAGATTGCCAGACCTCTCAGTTAGCACAATATTACAAAGAATATGGTTTTCAGCAAATGAAATTAATTTGACAATATGCAGATCAATAATCGAAATACCACTTATTTCGTTTCCATATGCTTCGGTACTGTTCCCAATCCATTTGACAATGGGTTGAATCTAATTCTAATCTTTGTTGAGTCCACTATTAGATTGGTCATATGTAAAACATGTGTCTAAAATACGCAATTATCAAAGAGCCTTAAACCATGTACCTTACACATGATCAATGTGACATGTGAGTAATGCTTTGGTAAACTTTGGTGCATAATCAAGGAGAATTTTCTCCTTTCCATGCGCTTGGATCCTAGGCTATTACCAAAGGCAGGACTCCCTGAATTTCAGTGTGTCTTATGTGATGAATGGAAACGGCGCACATGAGAAAATTATCTGCATAATCCGTGAAGGAGAAGCACAAACACGTGTGTTTTGCTATGTACAAATTCATATATGGAAATGCATATATATATTGAGAGATGCTCTTATGCGAGTTACTTTTTTGGTACAATGAGAATAAGGGTGGGGGCTGTCACATCCATTTTCAATGCCAACAGCCTAAATGCTAGGGCCCCCATCCTTACTCTCATGGTATTGTGAGTAATTCTTACAAACGCATCTCCCATATATATATATATATATATATATTCATGAAAGCTCTCATCCTGGTAGTAATTAAAAATATCCGCAGGTGGAGCAACAAAAGCATCCTCATCCGAAAAGTAAAACCCTAATTACTGCCGGACCCAACTTCTAAAACCCTAGGAGCTAATTGCACTGAACTAGTGTGGGTCAGTTTGATTGATCTGGTCACGAACGCCATTGCCTAATTGCACATCTACTTCCACAACAGAAATGGTACAAGTTTAATAAGAAAAGAAAAATATATGTATTAAAGTTTGATGTGGTACAATAAATGCTTTAGAAGACATGCCAATGGTTTGAATTACATTTCCTACTTTCATATATATATATATATATATATATGCCCATGCAAGATGCTTGAATCGTACCATGAAAGAAAATAAATAAATACTAATAAGAGAGAGAGAGAGAGAGAGAGAGAGAGAGAGAGAGAGAGAGAGATCTTAGGCAACATATGGAATCCGGCGACAAGAGACTAGATGGAGAGGAGAGACGTCGCTGACTGAGAGTGATAGATAGACTTACGAAAGGGACCCTACGTACCAAAACCTTAAGGTTTTGGTAGAGGCAATGAAAATCCTTTTAAATTGTTCCATTGGATGGAGCTCACTCCTCAATATCCGGATCCTAAAAGAGGCATGCTCTAATTAAACTCTAAAGTGAGTGATAAAATAAATGTCCCTAGTGATCGAAGGGATGTTTTATTCATTTTAAAAAGCGACAGAGCAACACTTATAAATGATTTAGAACCCAAAGATAAGACTCAAAGAGGAAGTGGTATGAGTCAGAGAAACCCTAAAAAGACTCATCAGCACCAGAGAGAAGGCTCCCAAAATCAGAGTGAATAGGGAACAAAGGGGCAACTGGAAGAGAGAATAAAAGAAACACCAACATGAGAGTAAATAAAACACACTAGGGAAAGGGAACACTCAAAATAAGAGAGAGAGAGAGAGAGAGAGAGAGAGAGAGAGAGAGAGAGAAATCTCTTTTTCACCTGGGCAAGATAACAGCTCTGAGAGGATTCTTCATCACAACAGTAAAAGCAAAGGTCTCTTCGGGGTCAGGGGGTGCCCCAGGCAAGGGCACCCATCTGAAGCCCTGCACCATCCTACCCAACAGCAAGTGCACATGCAACGTCCCAAGCGTCATAGCAGGGCAAATCCTCCTCCCAACCCCAAAAGGCATCATCTTCACCCCTCTCGACCCAGTCACATCCACCCCAACCCCATCTCCCCCTTCCAAAAACCTCTCCGGCCTAAACTCCCCCGGATCCTTCCACACACTCGGATCCTCCGTCAACCACGCCGTGTAGAACTCCACGCTCGCCCCCTCCGGCACCGTATACCCTCCCAGCTCCGCCTCCTCCTTCGTAGAATGCGACAGCACGAAATGGCTCGGCGGGTGTCTCCTAAACGTCTCCTTCACCACTGCACTCATATAAGTCATCCTCTCCACGTCCTCCTCTTGGACTCTCCCTTCCTTCCCCACAATCTCCACAATCTCCTTGTACAGTTTCTCCTGCATGTCCTGGTTCATGACCATGTGTAACATGGCCCATTCCAATGTGGTTGCACTCGTATCCGTCCCCGCATTCATAACCTCTGAACATAGTGTTACTAGCTCTTCGTCCCCTAGCCGGCCCCTCCCCGCCGGCTCTAGCCCGAACAGCGAGTCAATGTAGGCCGCTCCGACCGGGCTCATTACCTCCGATCCCCCAACCTCACCGCCTTCGACGAACGCCTTTCGAGCCCTTACTAGTGGCAACAAGCACTCCAATTGCTTCTTCCTCAGCTCCTTCGCCGTCCCAACCTGTCGTCGGAAGAACGGCGTTAGCCCCGGGAGAAAGTCCGGTAGCTTCGGCGCGGTCATCACCATAACATCTTTCAAAACAGCTTCGATCTCTTTAACTTGTGCTTCAGGTAGCTTGATCCCAAAGCACAGGCACACCAAGATGCTGCATATAGTGAGCCGGCAGTTGCTCATGACCTCCACCGAGCCGAGGTCGGCCGACTCACGGCTAAGCCGAGCCATGTGGTTAGCCATGGCCCACTCACGCACCCACCCACACTGCCGGATCCTCGCCGGGTTTATGAGCTCGTTGACGAAGTTGCGGCGGAGGGTCCGCCAGAGGGGGCCGTACTCGGCCGAGTTGATAGTGCACTTCCCCATGCTGAACATGAGCCGGATGGGCGAGTCAGGCGGCCGGCTGGCAAAGGTTGGGCCCTTTTGGACGAGGGCTTCGTGGATGAGGTCGGCGCTGGAGACGATCACCAGCGTCCGTTGGCCCATCTTCATGGTGAAGATAGGACCATATATCTTCCGCAGGTCACGTACTACGTACATGAAGGGGCGTCGTTGGAGTACAACTTGGATCAGGTTGCCGACGATGGGCCAGCCCACCGGGCCGGGTGGGAGGTTCTTGCGGCGGAGGTTTGCCGCCCATGAGTGGCGCCACGAGAGGCAGATAAGGAGGATTGAAAAGGAGAGGAGAAGGAGATCCAAGAAGAGATCCATGGCTAAGGATCTGTTCATGACTTAGTAGGAGAGTTAGACAATAGCAATAGTGTTGCAGTAGTAATAGCTGTAAGAGTACTACACAACTACTACTCTGTGGAGCAGTGATGGTCTGTGAAGGGGCTATAAGTATATAAAAACAGAGGGAAGTGAATGAGGTTCAGCTGCCAGCGGATTGAAATGAATGTGTTTACCCCCACGTATTTACAATATTCTTAAAGGTAAAGGGAGGTGGGGTGGTAAAGGTTGAGGTAAATTAGGAATTATGAGTTATTGCTATGTTCTTGAGGTATACTGCAAGTGCAACTTCAATGCAGCAACATTCATCAATAGCAAACTTTCCAAGGATGGAATACCTCTGCAATGTGTCACATGGACCCGGATATGCCGATTGAGTTTGTGTTTGCAAGCGGCCCCACTCGTTTTATGTCCTGCTATTCAGTCCCACATCCACATGTTGGCTTGAAGCTTAATGACTGATATATAACTCTCTCCCCCTGTAGAAAAAAGAAAAAGGAGAAAGGAGAAGAAACCATATTTGTAGACACTTAATGCCTTTGGGAAACCTTGAGCATTAGTGATGATTGTTAGCACCACCCACTCTACCAACGTACGAAGATGTAATAGGCTAATTTTGTATCTTGTTAAGTTAAGGGCACGTTCGTTTGTCGGAGTTTAGTTGGAGAGAGCTCCAAAATTCATCAAATGCACTGGTCCAACATGTTTTTTTTTATAGAAAATCCTAGTGTTTAGAATGCTAAAATTTGAAGAGTTTAAAGAGTTAAAGATTATATTTCAAAAGGTTTGGGTTTTGTGATTATAGCAGTTGAATAAGGAGTTTGCAATGCTCCTTATTAGCAGTTGAGATTGCTATCAGAAATTTTTAGTGCGTATGAAGTTCCTATTGGGATATCCTAGCTCCTAACAGACCAGCCCCTAACCATTGATTTTGTGATTAAAGAAATTATTCTTACTTCATATGAGGAAGAATTAGAAAACATGCATGTCAGTTGAAAATATTATTGTTTGATTCCACATAACAGTCTTTAATTGGATATTTTGGGTAGGGGGATTTAGGAAAGTGTTAGGTACCTCCAAGTCAACCATAAATTATGGTCTCTTCAAGCTAACAAAGTTAGGCCATGTTTAGTAATTAAAGTTATAATGTTAATTATAAGATATATTGATATTACTTTAATTAGTTGGTGACAATTAATGTCGTAGCGATATCAGTGTTATAAAGATAGTATGGTGACGGTGGGAATTTTGTCCATACTGTTTAATTTTCATAAAAGTGATAGCTGGGGAGTAATTTTACAATGATGATAATCTAAAATAATAGCCTAGTTGCAGTTGGAGGTGATAATGTCAAAGTGATAGTAAAAGTGAAAGTGATGTAGCAATTGCGATTGTGACAATAATATGGCCATGATATATAAAAATAGAAAATATTCAAGTGAGAACTGGTTCTCATCTATTATTTGAGAACTTTTTTTTTCACTTTGATAGTCACTATTCCCAAAGATTGACACACATCTGAATGGACTGAATCGTTGGATCCCCTGGTCCCATCCCCAAATGAAGCCCACAATTGACCCCACAAAAAAGCTTTCACATAATATGTGAGAACAATTCCTACCGAAATATTACCCTTATTATTATGAGTTTGGGCTACCAGCCAGCCAAAGTGGTTGGACCCTATGTACCCTTTAATCTGTCTGCCACCAGTGATAGCCTTAAGCAAATTGAGGAGAAGACCAACTGTCGGTATGGGATATATATTCATTTGCATGCACAAAAGATCAAAAGTTAGGTAGTTGGGTAGGAACTGTACACCCATGACCCAACCATTGGACTGATTCTTTATGCTTGATCTTAATTTAATTGGGATAAGACTTCGATGATGATAATAATATATGATTATAGCTGTAATCATGATAATTAATTTAACCATCCATAATCAAAACAACAGCCTCCTACGTAAGAGGTTTCAATTCTTACATGACTGTCCAAGCCTTACCCGAGAGTTGTCCTACCTCACCAGAATTTTATTTCCTTAATTAATCAGAGAGATTGGGTGCCAGCCCCCTAAGCTTGGTAAAAACTAAAAAATTAAAAATAATAATACTGAATCCTGCGATAGAAGCATATTGATATTATTATTAGATGTGTGAATGTTGTAATGCTGTTAGAGGAGATGTTGCTATTATGATGAACTTTATCATCATAAACTGTATCATCATAAAGTCAGTGACAATGCACTTTGACCGGGTGGGGCTGTTCATATTTCATAAAAGGAAAGTGATTGCGGCATTAAAGGTTGGTGTGAATGGCAACAGACTATTGTGCTCTACGTCGACACTTGGTACATGCATGTAGTTATGTGGGGCATTGAGATGGTTGGTTGGCAAGTGCACAGCTCTCGTTGTTTTCAAGGAAAAAAATAACATAACAAATAAAATAAAGAATCAGGATCTTTTGAGTCTGAAGTCAGGATTTCCTAGGGAGAAAGTGATGGTCAACCGATAATTTTAATAATTATTTTGCACTTCTTTTTCAATAAATCATGAGATATAAACCCTAAATTCTTTTCAAGGTTGAAAAGCTCGGGACTCAAATTCGTCTCCACTAACTCAATGAAAAAGAAAACAAACCACGACATGAAGAGCAAACGTCGTCACTATGGGAGAGTCATTTTTCCATTTAAATTATTATAAAACACTCGAAATAGAATAAATTAATTTGCCTATTTTGATGATAATTAATTTCATCGTCATCAAAATTTTGTCCTAACTATATTGGAGTCGACTCCTAAATTATATTTCTCCATTCTGATATATCTTGAGCTAAATCTTCAAATAAGTTGCACTTCTTTAGATTTATTTTTTACTATTCTATTGGGATAACCCAGCTCCTAACAAACCAGCCCCTAAGAAATTGAACCATTGATCAGGTAAAAATATTATTGTTTGATTCCATAGCAGTCTTTGATTGGAAAATTTGGCAGTCTTTAATAGGGAATTTTGGGTAAGGGGATTTAGGAAAGTGTTAGGTACCTCCAAGTCACCCATAAATTATAGTCTCTTCAAGCTAACAAAGTCGGGCCATGTTTAGTAAATGAAAGTTATAATGTTAATTATCAGATATATTGATATTACTATAATAAGTTGGTGACAATTAATGTCATAGCAGGCTTGTCAATGGGACTGGCTGGGCCTGAGCATGGGTTATCCAATCCCGTCCCGAATATTGGATGGGCCTGCCGGGGGTTGTCCAAGCCCGGCCCTAAATTGAGCGGGCCGATGTCAAATCCCATCCTGTGTGGGCTCGGGCTGGGCCGGGGCCAGGGCTGGGCCCGGGCTAGGCCTGGGCTTTAGCACGATCTTGAATATAAGACTCTAATTATTCCTTTATTGTCACCAGACTTTAAACCCTCCTTTTTTTCTGGCTTGGGACCGGCAATGCATTGCAACAAGCAACATGGACGGAGTTAATTTTTATGTTTTTTTATTTGCCCGTGAGAGTAGAAAATCAGATGTTGGTCAAGTAATGTCTAGAAGAACTCAATAGACCCTTAAGGGGCCCTGTCCAATACAGGGGTCTAAATTGCAAAACCATGGTCTTAAAATCATACTACAATCACTTGTGATGTGTGACCCTCCTCATACTCTTCAAATCAGAACTAAAACTTACTCTAATTTCAATGAAATGCTCAACTTCCTGTTTGCTTTCTTTTGTTATAAAACCGAAGACACAGGAAGAAAGAAAGAAAAGCTAATATTTGCTCAATAACTTATTTTTCAGTATATTTCTCTCTGAACCCAAGCCTATGCATAGCAGGAGCTTTATTGCTAGTTAATAAAAGCAAATCACAATTTTTAAAGATGTTATTATTTTTATGATTGATAAAATATTGTATGTTCTAGCAGGAAAACAAAGAAATGAGATGTGAGGAAGAAAACAAAAGGCATCTACAACTTAACAACAGAGCAGCCACTACATGAATGAGAAATTCTAAATGCACCCTTTATTTTGTTGAGCACACCCACCTTTAAAAAAAAATAAAAAATCACTGTTCATAAAGGAATGTGGGTGTGCTCAGCAAAATGGATGGGTGCATATAGAATCACCCCTACATGAATACGTACTATATTTAGTAGAAGGTCTTAACGAGGAAGAAGGTACAAAAATAACCTTCTAAATTAGCTACTTTTTTAGGGGAAGATTTCGGAAAAATATATTAAAATTAGTAAAATAACCTTGCTACCGGGCCGGGCCTAGACGGCCTGGCAATGCTCTGCCCATTCCCAGACCCATATTGGGCGGGCTTTCAAATAATTATCCAAGCCCAGCCCGCTGAGCTCAAATTTTTTTAGAAGATCGGTATTTTCGGCTTGGGCCGAGCCGGTTACCCATTTCAATGGGCTAAATTGACAGGCCTAGATATAAGTGTTATAAAGATAGTATGGTGATCGTAGGAATGTTGTCCATATTGTTTTTCAGAAAAGTGATAACTAGGGAGTAATTGTACAATGATGATAATCTAAAGTAATAGCTTAGTTGCAGTTGGAGGTGATAATGTAAAAGTGATAGTGAAAGTGAGAGTGATGTAGCAATTGCGATTGTGGCCATGACAGATAATAGGGAATTTTACGAAAAAAAACCAAAATGTTCCTAAACATGTATTAGCCTGTTTTAATCAGAAATACACCAAAATGTCTAATTTAGTGTTCATACGAGGGATTTGGACCATCTTACTCCTAAGATCAGTCAAACGATATCGTCATCTCCATTCACTTCAATTTATATCCTTAACCTGTCCGAACTTCTCCTTTCTTCCCTTTTTCCTCTCCTGCCTTTTCTCTCTTTCTCTTCCGCTCCCTGCTCTCTCTTTCCCTCTCCCTAGGTCTTAGCTCCTGCACTCCCTCTTCGCTCTTGCTCTCTAAGAGATTTCGGCCAAATCCTCCGGTGGAACCGCCGACTGCTCCTCTTCCATTTGAGATTTCAATAAAAAAACTCAGTGATAAAAGGTGATTTTTTCGGTTCTCCTCTCTTCCACTTTCTCTATTTTCTTGTTTTCTTTTCATTTTCAGTATCTATAACTGTTGGAATTGTGGGGTTCTAGAGAGGGGTATTTGCAGACAAATAGTTGTCTGGAAGTAGCAGCCATGGAAAAAATCCAAATATTTGTGTTAATATCCTAATTTAGTACCTCAATCCTAATCCCAAATCCAAGATTAGTACATCAATGTCAAACACAATACTGGTTGTGGTCTTATGTTGCTTAAAGAAGGTCCATAAGTTTCATGGTTGCAGGTATTTGATTCTAGATTTTTTTTTCTAAGTCCCTTTTTTGATGGGCGTTTTTTATGTTGCAAATGGCATTTTATGCCCATATGTGCTTTTTTGGTTTTATGTAGGGATTAGAGTGCCTTCTTTTTTTTTTTTTGGTCACTGCTTAGTTTAAATTCAATATTTCTACTTTGTACTACGGTTTAGTTTCGCTAATTGAGCCAAAAACGATGTGATTTTTTTTTATTGAATTAGATAGGTGTATTATGTAAGACGATTGTTTGAGTCTACGATGGTTTTTTTTTTTTAACAACCTTTTTCATGGTAATGTGGAGTCATATTATGGTCCCTAAAGTTGGCGGTAGATGTTGTTCTGTTCTAATTTGTGGGTATAGCTTCTATTTGATTTGAAGTTGGAGATGTTAAGAATATTAAAATGATTTTAGTTTAGAAAATAAAGAATGAGTAATGTTACTGTAAGGATGTCATTGTTATCTTTCAGTATTGTTTATGGGTGTGCTGAGTTTTTAAAATGTTTTTTTTTTTTTTTTGTTGTTGTTGTTGTTGTCGTCGTCGTCGTCGTCTTTGATTAGTTCTTGGAATGGTTCTGGAGAAATAATTTAGTAAAGAGATGGCTTGGGAGAAA
Organism: Camphora micrantha; assembly: GCA_003546025.1. Lineage (NCBI taxonomy): Eukaryota > Viridiplantae > Streptophyta > Magnoliopsida > Laurales > Lauraceae > Camphora > Camphora micrantha. Next base: position 11,950,837 of record QPKB01000007.1, read on the forward strand.
AAAAATCAAATGGTTGAATTGCATGGACCATCTTAAAAAAAAAAAAAATTCTGAGTAGAGACTTTTTGGATTTATCATAGGTGTGTTACCACATGTTTGTCTTTTATCTTTACATTTAATTTCATTAACCCCACATGTAAAGGCTCTAGATTGAAAATGATTAAACTGTTTCTGTACGTACATTGACATATGTCAACTGTTTGGGTTTTATGACATATTAGGATTAGATTTGTATAGTTATCACATTTTATTTTACTAATCAGTATAGTTTTCACATATTGAACTGTATCAACAGAAATTGCAACAATTGGTCTAATAACTCCTCTAACCAAGGACCTCCACTAAAAGCAGTTTCAAATTGTATGCAGCTGGTAATTATATTATCCAACAATATATGTATATGTAAATTTTATTTGACTAGCTTTGACGTTTATATTTTTAGGGACATAAACTTGTTTGGGTCTTAACCCATTTGCAACATATCAATTTGGTCATTTGTCTAGTACAAATCAAGCTGATTCCAGCAGTATTTGGGCCATATTTTAACCCATTTTCAGCCTTTGTTTAGGCTGTTGGGCTTCCTGTTCTTGGGCTAGTTGGATATAGAGTTTAACAACATTGTGGGCTCTTGTATTACACATGTACAACTATTTAGCTTTTGAAACCTTCCGCTTGTAAGAGCTCATTTTTGTTTGGGGGATCCTTTGTTTTGTGTCTAATTGGGAGGTTATGTCATCAAACCTTCTTAAATCTGTGGAAACTTATTCTGTTTGAAAAATTGATCGAAGCATTCGAAAGTTTCAAATTTACATAAGCAGATATCAAGATTGAAAAAAATATCTGAAAAGTTGTTCTACGTATTTCCATTTTGCAAAGAAGAACTAGTTGTTAATGCAATTACAAAACTAAAATACCCCAATTTCTGATTTTGAATTTTATAGATTTATTGGTAATTGGGATTTTTTGCAAAATTCAAGGACCTTATTTTCCGCTATGGGTGTTCAATCAAATGGTGAAAGCATGAAAGAGGAAAAGGAAGAACAACGGCCAATCCCATCAACATTGCGGGAGACAAGATGTGTGTCAATGGTGATTACATTTTGAATAAGATGTTTTTGGTGGGGTTGTAGTGCATTAGATTCCTTCAATTAGCCATTCCATGAGTAAAGTAGGAAATGAACAAATCCAAACACGCCATATCAATTACCAAATGAGGGTGAAGAGATTCAACATAGCATCTTAAACTAAACAACTGGTTACTCAAGTGCTAGAGATGAGTCATGGGGAATTTCTATCATACCCACCCAACTGAAACAACATCATAAATCAATTGTCTATGTATATAAATTAGATATAATTTACATAAGTCACGGCCACTACAAATGAGACTTGATACATAGTACCTATTACATTAGTCAACTACATAAATCATGAAATTTATACTAAAGCACCACCTGCATACACCTGATACGATCGTATTGCTTCAATTTTCTTATTATCATCTCCAAAAGTTTCGTTTGGTAAAACTAGACAAACAACATCAGCAGCACAATCCTTTTGAGTTGATTTGGGGAAAATGGTGCGTAATCTCACTCCGGCAGTGCACCGCAACGATTCCCCATCTCTTTCAATATTTCTTTTCTTCTCATTAGTTTTATTTTCTTCTTCCTTAGCTAGGCCTCTGTACTCGGTCTTTGCAATCTTCTCTTTGCTAACGGTTTCTACAAGCATCTTAGGTATGTTTTTATTATTTTGTAAATGTGTTTCTTTTCTGTAAATGTAGGTTATAAATGTGTTTGCATGGCTCTTTATAGTAATAATTATCATGGCATTTCTTTTTTCCTTCCTTTCTCTTTCACTGTTTTGGGGACTAAAACAAATGATAAAGGTGGGAAGGAAAACTATTCGAAAATCTTAAAATTAAAATTCTGGATAAAGTCTTCTCATTATCTATGCACCTTATTGTAGAGTCAATGCCATTTGATTGTTGGAGACAACATACTGGCAAGGAACCTATAAATAATGGTAATGATACTGTTATCATAAAATTGATGTAGAAAGAAAAATATGGGTGAAGTTTCGTAAGTCTTTCTCATTATTTATGCACGTCATTATAAAGTCATTGTCATTTTGTTGTTGGAGGAAAAAAATGGGCGAAGAATCCATAAATAATTGTAACGATATCGTTATAAGAAAATTTTGAAAACTAAATTTTGAGTTTTTCTCTTTGTTTGTGCATCTCGATATAAAGTCACCATTACTTTCTTGTTGGACACAAACAATGGATGAAGAGACTATAAATTATGGTAACGATATCATTATAAAAAAACTATGTTTAAAATTCAAGTTCGTACGAGTTAGAATTCAAGTTCTTAAAGATTTTCAGGTATCATTTCTAGAGTACACGAATGTTGTTCACCTCGATCGAAGGTCATGCACATGTTGCAAATGGGACCTTCTTGGCATTCCTTGTTCACATGGCATTTGTGCGATTAAACTCAGGTGGTATGATCCGTACGACTTCTGTGAGCATTGGTTCTCCAGTGATAGTTATCGAGCAACTTATATGTCATCAGTGCCACGAGCAATAGAAAACAGTAGGGTCTTAGAAGTATCGAGGGTGTCTGGCCCCCAGTAGTTCGCAGACAGCCTAGAAGGCCGAAAAAATCGAATACGAACAGAGGTCAGAATGAGATAACAAGTAACATGCTCTCATTGCAAGAAGCGTAGTTATAATAGATAGATATGTAGAGATCCACCTCTAAGATGATGAATAATCATTTTTCTCTCTTTTTTTTGGATGAGATAAAACTTCAACTTGTCCACATCGTTGTTTAGATTTGAAATGTTGAAAATACTTACAATGAGGGGGGGGGGGGGGGGGGGGGGGGGGGGTACATATTTTGATTTATCTTTTTGATGTATCCTTAATAACTAGAGAATAACTTATTTTACATATGGTATGGGTTATTCTGCTTTAATGTACAGGAGCTCCCTTTACAGCAGATTCTTTTTCAAGGCCTTAATGTTTCTGATTATTGCTTGAAGGTTTGAAAACCCCAATGTGTTGTTTAAGGGTCCCAAATCAGATAAACAATATGATATTCAACCAACACAATCAACAATTACGATTTTAAAGCCTTTTCTTTCATTTTTGTTGTCCAGCAATGAGACTAACTTGACTATAAATCGAGATGCATAAACAATGAAAAAGGCTCACGAATTTCAACCAAATTAGTGATTTCTAAATTTTTTGATAACGATATCGTCCTTTTGAGTTTTTTGCTGATCAGCAACGAGAGTGACCCTGACTATATATTGAGATACATAAACAATGAAAAAAGGCTCATGGAGGTTACCAAGAATACTAAATTGTAAATATTCCTACAACAAAATCGTTACAAACCTTTAGAGTCTTCAGTCTCAAATTTGTTATCCAGCAAGTTGATGGCCTCGGTTTTAAAATGTGATCTTTGAACAATGAGAAAGACTCATGGATGCTTTTTAGATTGATATGTCAGTATATTCATGTAAAGCAAGAAAACTACAATAGTGTTGGCCTTCGATCTTAATTATAACTTGACTATTACATAAATGAACTAGGGTTTTATGGCAAAGCTTGAATGTACGTCCTAAGGAACAGGGGCGTTTTATCGAGCATCTAAGTGTTTTCTTTTCAATGAGTTTCTTGGGTCATAAGGCTAGACGTTCGAACTCACTACGAGCGAGTACGAATCTTTGGGCTGTCTGGAAATTGGCCCAGCAAGTGCATGCCTTGAAGGTTCAAACTATCAACGTGAGAGTTCGAACCTTTGAACTGTCAGGAAAATGGCTTAGCGCGTGCATTTTCAGTAAGTCTCGTACTCTCCTCTTGAGAGTTCGAACCTTTGGACTTCCTAGAAAATGGCTCAGTAGGTGCATTTATAGGAAAATTCAAACTCTCATATTCTTGAGAGTTTGAACCTTTGGGTTCCCTGGAAAATGGCTCAACGCGTGCATCCATAGGAAGGTTCGGACTCTCCTCTTGAGAGTTTGAACATTTGGGTTCTTTTGAAAATGGCTCAGCGCGTGCACTTACAGGAAGATTCGAACTCTCCTCGTGAGAGTTCAAACCTTTGGGCTCTCTGGAAAATGGCCTGAATGTAGAATGAGATACAGAAACAACAAACATATGGATTTTAATCATATTAGCTGTCTATGATTTTTTTGATATCGATATCGTTACGATCCTTTATAAATTTTTTATTCAGTGTTGTTGTGTAGCAAAGAGAATGACCCTGACTATATATTGAGATGCATATGAGAGGAAAAAGGCTATTGTTGGTTGCAAAGAATACTAAATTGCGAATACTCCAACAACGATATCGTTACCATTCTGAATAGTTTTCATTCTCAAATTTGTTATCCAGCAAGTTGATGCCATCGAATTTAAAATGTGGTCTTTCATGGGTGCTACAACAATTTTAATATAAGTATACTAATGTAAAGCAATAAAAATTCAACCGTTGTGGCCTTCCAAACTTATAACTTGACTGCTACATAGACCACTTTATCCAGAACGATGCGAGTGCAACAGCGATACAATGACGATACAATGAATGGTTAACGCAATAATAAATTTAGAGCACAGCTGTCATGTCTATCTCTTTAAGGGAAATATAAACAAGGATGGACTTTATAGTAGCAGCGTCAGTAACGATGGTACAGCCGGTGGCGATAACCCTCCCATCAACGAAATAAGCATAATTTTGGTATTGCCGTCCCATAGATGAACCACGATTGACTGTTTTGGCTACAACCATATATTTCTTCTTTTGAACTTGGCGAATTCTCTAAACCAAACGACCTGACATGAATTATAGATAATGTTTAGAGAAAAGGAAAACAATGCATCACATCATCATCATGGTAAATGTTTTACTTTTCTTTATTCTTCCCAAAAGGTTTGCACATCACGTTCCTGGCATAGGCGAAGGATGTATTTCCAATGACGAGTTTGTTATTGAGCTTCAATATTTCCCCATAATTGAACAGGAAGGACCAAAATACTGGCACAAATACAGTGGTCAATATGCTAATTTGAGATGCATAAACAGTGATAAAGCTAGATACAGCGATGTCATTTCAAAATCTTGTTTTCAATGTTCCGTGATAACGATGTCATTATGGTGATTTTTAGATTATTCGGCCATTTTTGTCTCCAACTACAAATTGGCAATAAGTTTATAATGAAAAGCATAAACTATGTATAAGACTTAGGGAATCTCACCCAAGGTATTTTTTCAACATCTATTTTATGTTAACAGTATCATTATCGTCATTCATAAGTTCTAAGATCATGTATGACGCTGCCAACAATCATACTGTCAATGCAGCCTACAGCTAGTGTCCCCATCGTCTACGTCCATAATTGACTCCCGTAAAATTATATTTAAAAGAACATTAAATGCGGTAATTACTTACTAAGCATGCAGAAACTTGTTGGGTTAAATGCTAATTAAATAAGAAAATAAGTTAGGGGAGACCAACTGATATCAAGTGTATGATGCATAAAATGTTCTAGCAGTGAACTCTATAGCTTACGAAACAAGTTAAGCAATTGACAACGGAATAGGCTAGGCATGCATCTTTGGCTTGATGTTCTTTGAAAGAGCCTTTTACCGTTATATAACTGTGAGACTGATGAACGTGTTAGGATATCCAACAAATCAACTACCAAAAAAATAGAAAAAGAGATATTTGTGTATGTACCTATACGTTATCACCCTAGACAATGACGAAATTAAGGAAGATCAGTAAAAAAAAGTTAGTTGTGCATCATTTAATTTGGTCGAAGATCAGTAGACATGAAAAACCTTGGAGGGAAGCTCTCAAATAATTAGGCAAGAAATGTGACGCTTTAAGAATTTTTTTAAAGCACAAAAGAAAATGAAACAAAATATCCATCAGACAAAAAACCCAAAAGAAATTGGAGCAGAGAGTGTAGTCAGCTGAAGCTAAAAGGACCTGGAGCAAACCCTACTTCAAGTAGTACCCTGAGAAATACAAACATTTGAAGAAACATGAACTCCGACAGTTAAGGCCAGGCTCGGTGATAATTAAGTAAAATCAAGATCATCGGAAATTTAGTGTGGACGAGTGTAATTAGTAACTATATAAGAACTGTAAAGGAGTTATAAAAAAAATTTATTTTGCTTCAGCTGTTGCATTTTCTGAATGAGTTAGACATAGTCACATGAATAGTCTAAACAAAATGTATCATTCATCAAATTTGGAATGTTGATTGATGAACTTAAGCAACCAGACCCATAATGAATGTGAAAGCAATATGGGAAAGAAATTCATGAATAGCCTATTTTGTAACATCTAGTAAGATCTTAGTAGGAAGCAAGAAGCAAAAGACTGAGAATTGCAAAATTCCCCAGCCATCTGATGAGCATAGAAAATCACGTTGGGTCTTTTCACTAAAACAAAAAAGAAATACATGTTCACAACTACAACATATGAAAATTGGAATTGCAATATTTTTGAACTGCACAACCAACTCTACAAAGGGACATAAATTTATCAATCTTTGGTTCAACTGCTCTAGTCCACAATTAATTCATACCATCCATTCACACCAACACCATTATTCCACACCATTCATCCATGACACTCATGATGATGTCACTATATGATCACTTGATTCATCCAGGACGTGATTTCTTGCGAAACTGTCATGCACAAAACATGCAAGATAAATAAATGTCCTCGGACGAAGTGGCATACGCAATCTTAGAGTACCCTAAAAAATTCTCACCAATTAGTTTCAAAAAATTATGTAGCTCATGTTCATTTTAGAAATAAGTAAGTTTATTCTTATTCGTGTTCATTACTATAAGGGAACTGTTGGATAATATAATTATTAGCTGCATACAATTTAAAACTTCTTTTAGTGGAGGTGCTTGGTTAGAGGAGTTATTAGACCAATTGTTGCAACTTCTGTTAATACAACTCAATATGTGACAACTATATTGTTGACATACAAAAAACCCATCTGTCGTATGTAAACCTCCCCAAGGCAAATTACTCATTTCTCCATAAAGAAATGATGACATTAAACTCTGGCCGGCCATAGCAAGAGATTTTCTCAGCGGCCACTAACTACAAGATCCATTGGCTGTTGCAACCCTTGAACACGCTGGCCACTCAAAGTAATGAGGCAGCCGCTAATCTCCAGTTATACACACTGGCCGCTGGTCTCAAAGCAATGAAGTGACCGCTAGGCGTCAAACACATTGGCTGCTCAAAGCAGTGAAGCAGCCGCTGGTCTCTAGTCATAAAGTGGCCGCTGGATGTCATGTGCACTAGCTGTTGCACTTCTTTCCTTCCGGCTACTGGATGCCCATGATCTCCCACAAACTGGCCAGTTTCTTCTCATGGCCGCTGAACCTACAATGTCTCCCACTGAAGACGGTTTTGAAACTACCTCTATGATCTCCAGCAGTTATAACTCTTCCAAGAGATATAAAAGGAAGACTTGGTAGAGCATGAAGACCCCGGCGGGACCCCGAATTCAAACACAAGAAAGCCCAAACACTCTACCATTTTCAAGACTCTCTCCTCCTTCATAAAAAAGGTGAGAAACAGGCAATACTGTAGTCTTTTCTTGGACCTGGGTGACGCCTTCCAAAAGGTAGCCTTTGTTCCTCTCACCATGGAGGAAGGACAAGAATTGTCTATGCTGTTTTGAATCAAACTTCTCTGATTGATCCTTATTCCTAAATAATGGCGATGAACCACAAAGACTGCCCGAAGAAGCCAAATTGAAGACTTTTCCAATTCCGTCTCCAGCGAACTCTTGAAAATAGTTGCCTCTCTCTCTCTCTCTCTCTCTCTCTCTCTCTCTCTCTTCTTTGTCCTAAGCCCGACGAGAGGGTTATATAAAAAATTGTAAACCTGCAATCAGAAGGTAAGCAACAAAGAACCCACGCAAATAAAAGTGGGGACGACTCCTCTTGCGCGAGCAAACATTCGCGAGAGTCGTCTTCACATCTTTTTGTAACGTTCAAAGGATGGAATGAAAGAAGTATCAACACCAGAGCCTTCGTTACTCTATTCCCCCTTTTTTCTACCTCCTATTGGGCAAAACATATGTTGGTTAGCAGAATAAAATGTAACAACTATACAAATCTAATATTAATGTATGTCACTAATACCAAACATTTGACATATGTCAATGTACCCAAATAGTTTAATCATTTTCAATCCAGAGCCTTTGCTTGTGGGGTTAATGAAATTAAATGGAAAAATAAAAGACAAACATGTAGTAACACATCTATGATAAATCCAAAAAGTCTCTACTTAGATTTTTTTTTAAAGATGTTCCATGCAATTCAACCATTTGATTTTCTTCTCCCAGGCCATCTCTTTACTAAATTATTTCTCCAAAACCATTCCAAGAACCAATCAAAGGAAAAAAAAAAACCATCTAAAAAACTCAGCACACCCATAAATACTATTGAAAGATAACAACGACATAATTATAGTAACATTACCCAATCTTTATTTTCTGAACTAAAATTATTTTAATATTCTTAACATCTCCATCTTCAAATCAAATAGAAGTTATAGCCACAAATTAGAACAAAACAACATCTACCGCCAACATTAGGGGACCGTAATATGACTCCACATTACCATGAAAAGGTTGTTTAAAAAACACCATTGTAGACTCAAACAATAGTCTTACAAAATACACCTATCTAATACACACACACACACAAAAAAAAAAAAAAATAAAAATAAAATAAAAATAAAAAAAAAATCACATTGTTCTAGGCTCAATTAGGAAAACTAAATAATAGTACACAGTAGAAACATTGAATTTAAACCGAGCGGTGACAAGAAAAAAGGCACTCTAATCCTTGCATAAAACCAAGAAAGCACATATGGGCATAAAATGCCATTTGCAACATAAAAAACATTTGACCATAAAAAAGGAACTTAGAAAAAACATCCAGAATGAAATAACTGCGGCCATGAAACTTATGGGCATTCTTTAAACAACATAAGACTACAACTAGTATTGGGTTTCAGATTGATATACTAATCTTGGGTTTTGGTAATAAATTAGGATATTAATATAAAGATTTGGGTTTTTTTCATGGCTGCTACTTCCAAACAACTATTTGTCTACAAATACCCCTCTCCAGAACCCCACAATTCCAATAGTTATAGATACTGAAAATGAAAAAAAAAAAAAAAAAAAACAAGAATATAGAGAAGGTGGAAGAGAGGAGAACCGAAAATATCACCTTTCATCACTGAGTTTTTTTTTGTTGAAATCTCAAATGGAAAAGGAGCAGTCGGCGGTTCCACCGGAAGATCTAGAGGAAACTCTTAGAGAGCAGGGAACGGAGAGGGTGCGCAGGAGCCTAGACCTAGGGAGAGGGAAAGAGAGAGGAAGAGGAAAAAAGGAAGAAAGGAGAAGTTCAGGCAGGTTAGAGATAGAAATTGGGGTGAATGGAGATGACAATATCATTCGGCTGATCTTAGGGGTAAGATGGTCCAAATCCCCTATACGAACACTAAATTAGGTATTTTAGTGTATTTATGATTAAAACTGACTAATACATGTTTAAGAATATTTATTTGGTAAAATTCCCTAGATAATAACATTAAAATATTTCTTATTATTATTATTATGGTTTTTTCCATTGTGGTTGGACCCTTTAATCTGACGGCCGTGAGAGTTGACCTTAAGCACATTGAGGAGAAAACGACCTGCATGTCTGTGCCGGACATATATTCACTTGCATGCGTTGGGATAAAAAAACTAGGCAGTTGGGCACGAACATGCCACGCATGACCCTACCATTGGGCTAACCCTTTATTCTCGATTTTAACTTAATTAATTAGGATAAGAGTTTGATGATAATGATGATGCCTGATTACCTGTAACCATGACAGTGAATTTAACTAGTCATAATAAAAATAACAACCTCCTACATAAGAGGTGTATAAACTCTCCAGGTCTCATCCGAGGGCTGCCCTACATCACTCGAATTCTATTTCCCTAACTAGAGAGTGTGGTTTCCAAAAAAAAATAAAAATACTGAATACTGTGATACATGCATGTTGATATTATTATTAGATGTGTGAATGTTGTAATTAATGTGATGCTGTTAGAGGAGATGATGCTATTATGGTGAACTTTATCATCATAAAAGTCACTGACAATGCACTTTGACGGGGTGGTGCTGTTCATAAGGAAAGTGATTGCGGCATTGAAGTGGGGTGTGAATGGCAACAGCCTGTTGTGTTCTACGACACTGGTACATGAATGTAGTTATGTGGGGGGGCTCATTGAGATGGTTAGCTGGCAAGTGCAGAGCTCACGTTGTATTCATCGAAAAATAATAATATAACAAATACAAATAATGTGGGTGGGGGGGGGGGAGGTGGGGCGCTCATTGAGATGGTTAGTTGGCAAGTGCAGAGCTCACGTTGTATTCATGGAAAAATAATGAGATGGTTAGTTGGCAAGTGCAGAGCTGCTGCTCATTGAGATGGTTAGTTGGCAAGTGCAGAGCTCACGTTTTTATTTTGCACTTCTTTTTCAATAAATCATGAGAAATAAACCCTCACTTCTTTCAAGGCTGGAAAGCTCGGGACTCAAATTCAGCTTCACTAACTCAATAAAAAAGAAAACAAACCTCGACATGAAGAGCAAACGTCGTCACTATGAGAGAGTCATTTTTTCATTTAAATTGTTATAACACACTCGAAATAGAATAAATTAATTTGCCTATATTGATGATAATTAATCTCATCATCATCAAATCTTTGTGCTAACTATGTTAGAATCGGCTTCTGAGTTCTGTTTCTCCATTCCCATCTATCATGAACTAAATCCTTAAATAAGTTAAACTTCTTTAGATCTATTTTTGTTGCCATATTCACGTCCGCTTCGGCCTACCAATTTCCTCTGATGGGTTATCAACTTGCATAACCAAACTTTTCCTTATTGGCACTGTAGTTGGCCCGTATTGGACATGACCACACCATCTCAAGGGGATGAACACGCAGCTTGGTTGGAAAGGCCTTTTGAAGAAGATGAAGTCCATATTGTCGTCTTTGCCTTAGTGAGATATAAAGCTCCAGGCCTCGATAGCTTTCCAATGGCCTTTTTCCAAACTTTTTGGAATGAGGCAAAAGATGATATTGTTGGAAGTAGGTGGGTCTCATGGATAAGTTTTTAGAACTTTTTGACCCCCTAGACCCAGGGATCAAGTATCAATAAGGCCATAAACCACATCCAGGATACAATCCCCCAATCTCATCGACCATGTACAGCAATAAACTCTATCTAGAAGATAGAAACCAGCAACAATTAAGCAACAAAAAATCTACAACATATAAAGAAGTAGATTATACCTTTGGAGCCCGGTAGTGCTCTAATAGAGAAAAAAACTTGCTAAATGAAGAAACTCTTTCTTTGCAGCAAACTTATGATCTCCAAGACCTCTTAACCTTCCACGCTATATCTCGTATTAGATCTCTTTTCTCAAAAAGAATGGTGGGATCTTCAAGATAAAACCAAGTAGAAGCTTTTAAGGAAACTAGAAGAAGAAACTAGAAGAGAGAGAGAGAGAGAGAGAGAGAGAGAGAGAGAGAGAGAGAGAGAGAGGAGTGGGCGTGTAACACTTGCACTAGAGATGGACGTCCAACTTTTGGGCGTGAATCTCCTTGGGCGTGGAACAAGCATGGGTTATCTAGCCCCTATTCCTCTCCTTTTATAGCTTGGCAACCTCTCCTTTACTAATTGAAAATAGAAGTTTCACTTCTACAATAATTATTAACTTACTATTACCACTATTAGAAGTCTCACTTCAAATAGAAATAATAACTTCTTAATTCTTTTCTTTTAGAGTTCAAGTATCATTAGTAGTTATCAAATAACTTGGGCTCGTGTGGGGACCACTAAGGATTCTATAGACACTGCGACCCTACATCTCATGTGCAATCCAGGCCCACAATTAATTACAAATAACTCCACTATATAAATGCAATTGCACTCCAGTCTTAAAAATAAATCACAAAGAAGACCCTAAACTTCCCAATTACCACAAGTAGGCCCCTCTATCAATATCCATGGATTAATTGGATTAAATCTATCACTTCCAATCTTAGATCCACATCTTATTTTCCTTGAGCCCCAATTAATCACAGTGATCATCAGTACCATCTAATTAACTCTTAATGGAGATGGGTGCGCAATTACTAATTAAATCCATTAATTGGCACAAGGGTATAATACAGATAGATTCCATCTTGACCATTGAATGTTCTCACAGTCCTACTACCACGTACCCAAGATACCGAGGTGTTGACCTACAGTTAGCCTCGTTTATTGGTGACTCAAAGCAAATGAATAGACATAAACTTAAGTTCATCAATGTCTCGGGATTGAGAGTCTATTTTTAGGGAATTATGAGAGCTTACCTTAAAATAAAGATAGTGTTCCATAATATGCTTCTCATGGTCATTCAATACATCCAATGCAACAGCACCATGATCCAAAATATTACATTCTGATGATCGAGACAAATCATACTATCTCATAGTGATCAAAGTGCTGCAACCTTATCAGATGAGATGCTCAGTCTCATCACTGGTTGTGAAAATATTTAAGTATAAGATTTATTACACATTTCTCCCATGTGTGGATCTCATCCATACACATATATCACATCTAATATACTAATGGGACTCGGTTCATCTCATGAACCATCTTGTCATATGTATTAGTTATGTGCATAAAGTAATAAAACACCATTCATCTCATGAAAGGAAAGCATGATATTGTTGATAAATAAAGAAATTAATCAATTTATTACAACATCTGATGGATTGAGACCATACAAACTAACAGATATCATGGCTTTCCTGATTGAGTTTCATTCTAGTGGAAAGCTCTCTAAGAATTTAGGGGTGTCCTTCATAGCTCTTGTTCCTAAGAAGTTGGGTGCTGACAACATTTCTTATTTTAGACCTATCAGTCTGATAGGTAGTGCCTACAAAATCTTAGCAAAACTGTTGGCAAGTAGAATCTTAAAAGTCCTTCCTTCTATCATTAATTCCCCTACTCGAAGCACCTTTGTTCGTGGAAGACAAATCCTCCGGTGTTCTCATTGCAAATGAGTGTGTGCATTCTAGACTCAAACAAGGCAAGCAGGGCCTACTATGCAAGTTGGACATGGAAAAAGCCTACAACAAGGTGGACTAGAGCTTCCTTCTATATGTGCTCTGTAGAATGGGGTTTGGTCAAAGATGGAGAAGCTGGATTATGGAGTGTATTTCTTCTTATTGGCTCTCCATTAGTATTAATGGGTCTCCTAAAGAGTTCTTTCCTACTCATAAAAGGCTTAAGGCAAGGGGACCCTCTCTCTCTCTCCGTTCCTATTTGACGTTGCGAGGGAAGCATTTAGTCGGATGCTAGCAGCAGCAAAAGGGAGATTAATTCAAGGCTTCGTATCTGCTCCAAATTCTCCGGACATCTCTCATCTCCAATTTGCAGATGATAATTATTTTTTGCGATGCTAATGAAGACCAGGTTAAGAATGCCAAGGCCATCCTCTTAGTGTTATGAAGTAGTCTCAGTTTTAAAGGTGAATTTTCATAAAAGCCAAATATTAGGAGTGAGGGTGGATGAATCAACCATCTCTTGTTTGGCGAGTATCTTAGGGTGTACGGTTGGCTCCTTTCCAGCTACTTAACTCGGCCTTCCTTTGTGTATCGGAAACTCTCCAAAATCTATTTGGGACAAGGTGCTAAAGAGGATTGAAAATAAGCTGTCTACTTGGAAAGCAAACTATTTGTCATTGGAAGGAAGAGTTACTCTAATCCTGTTCGCCCTCTCTAATATCCCGATCTATTTTCTCTCCCTTTTCAAGTGCCATGTATTAGTGGCGGACCGTATTAAGAGGTTGCAGCGAGACTTTCTATGGCTTGGTAAGGAAAGGTCGAAGAAATATCATCTGGTCAAGTGGGACTCTGTATGTATGCCAAAGAAGGAAGGGAGGCTAGGACTAAGACCTATTCGTCAGATGAACTATGCTCATAGGGAAGTGGTTGTGGAGGATTGGGGAAGACGAGGACTCTATGTGGAAGCGGGCTTGGTAGCAAAGTATGGAATTTTAAGAGATGGTTGGGATATCTAACAACCTAATTATCATACTTCTAGGCTTTGGAGAGGGATTGTTTCGTCTAGAGACGCTTTCGTTGCGAACATTAAATTTAGAGTGGGCTCAGGGGAGAAAGTGTTGTTTTGGCTAGATAATTGGGTTGGTGACACACCCTTGGCTGAAGCTTTCCCTGCCTTGTTTGTAGCTGCTAGAGATTGCAAAGCAATAGTGTCTTCCTATATAATTACTAATGATGAGGAGGTGAATTGGGGCCCCACATTAGAAGAAATCTAACGGAGACAGAGGAAAATAATTTCTCCTCCCTCCTCGACAGACTTAGCCAGGTTTCCACTAATCAAAATGGGGAAGACTGCAGGATTTGGACGGCTTCTAAAGGAGGGACCTTTTCGGTATCTTCTTTCTTCGCGGCTATATCGGAGGGTCACTTTCTATTTAACCATTTGCATAGAATTTGGAAGATAACGATTCCACCAAGGGTAATGGTGCTTGGTTGGTTGGCATTGCGAGGTTGAATCTTGATTATGGATAACTTGCGTCGGCTTAGGAAAATTATAGTCAATGCTTGTCCTATGTGCTTAGAGGATGAGGAATTAGTTGACCACCTCTTATTGAATTGTAAAGTAGCCAAAAGGCTTTGCTTTAAAGTCCTAAGCTGGTTTCATTGCAATTGGACCCACCTGAGGTCCATCCGTGGATTGTTTGAGGCGTGGTTATTGGAGATTGGATCAAACAAAGGAAGGATTCTATGGAGAATTGCCTTTCTTACACTTTTATGGATCATTTAGAAGGAGAGGAATTCTCAATGCTTTGAGGATTCCAACACCACGACTGAAGATCTTGCTTACAAGCTCAAATTCACCGTCGCTTCATGGGTGTCTATCCTCCCTCAATTTCATGGGATTTCTATCGACATCATTTTGAGGAATTGGAGGGAGGTGGCCTTCTTTTAATATTTCTAGTTACGGGGGGTTTTATTGTCCCTCCCCCCTCTCTCTATGGCTTTGTTTGTGGGTCTCATTTTGGTGTTGGTTTGTGTTTCTTTTCTTCTCTTTTTTGGCTTTTCAATATTTCCCTCTTGTACTGTTAAGTCTCTTTAATGACAATTAACATTCAAACTTTTTTTTTATCCCTCATTGATGCTACCCCTAAATGTTTTTTAAATTGCTCACTTCTAATGTTATCCTTTCTAGTTTTACCATACATCTACCTCAACATTCTCATCTCTACTACATTCATTTTGTGTATATGTTGATTCTTGATTGACCAACATTTCAATTCGTCATACTTGGTCTCATCATTGTCGTGTAAAATTCTTTCTTCGATCTTGTTGGCATTCATTGGTCACAAAACACTTTAGAAGTAAGTCGTCACTTCCACCGTCCCGCTTTTATCCTATGTTTGACATCTTCATCAATCTTTCCATCCTTATTAATTATCAAGACAATTTAACAGAATTAATCTCTTTATGGTATCTCATGGGCTTTGATTTTCATAGTAATTTTAGCTCTTTATTAATTTCCACTTTTGAATATTATATTTTATTAATTTAGATTTTAATCTAAATTAATAAAATTTAATATTCAAAAGTTATGAAATCTAGAAAATAAATGTCCATATGGTATTATATATAGGAGATATTCATATGCATCATTCCCTCACTATATGGTGAGGAACAAACTTAATGGGGCCCACCTAGGGATCCACTGATCATGGGACTTGTGGGGGATAGAAAGAGACATCTTAGATGGAACCATATATAAAGTTTGGGGTCAATCCATACCTCTAATCCCTTCATCCATGGCCCACATATTTAACGAGTTTATGTTAAAGGAAAAAACATGACCCTTGATCCAACGGTCTAATCCATTCGGATAAGAGAAAACTCAATTAATTTAGTGTACTCAAGGGGGTCTAAAAGTGCGTTTGTAAGAATGGGTGCTAGTCCAATTAATCAATGCACAACGGTAGTAATAAACCATATAAGATAGAACTGGCAAAATTATCCACCAATCACACACCACAAGAAGGCATATACAACTTTTAAATGGAAACCCTAACCAGGGAGAAAAACCACGATCAGAAAAACCAATCACTATTAAACGGTTACAAGATATACTCACAGCTACCTTTCCTAATTAGTTTGTTGACCTAAGGACTGTAGTTGCTCTTGCAACTCATTGCTTCCATGACTACTCGCCGCTTACTGCTCCCCATGCTTGATCCACCAAAAGTTGATGCACCAAAAGAGAACGAACTATAGTCAACATCACCATACTGATAATCACCACCCCCTAGAAAGAAGAAAAACAGAATTAAGACAATGGTACTACTTGTCAGTAACAGTAACAGCAAGAACTCAGAAAAAGCAAGAGATAAACACGTGACAATAACTCAGAACCACTTCCCTGTCGGTGACCGACTACAAAGCATCTCTCTCTCTCTCTCTCTCTCTCTCTCTCTCTCTCTCATTATGGTGTAGTGAAAACACAGTTTTCCTCTTTCTAATTATCTAATTAAACGACAGGGGAGGCGTTAAACTGGCCGTGCCGGTGACCGATTCCAATTCAATCCTCTCTCTTTCATGGATGGTGCAGTGAAAGCACAGTATTCCTCTATACCTAAATATTATAAATAAGGAGAACATTCATGTGCATCTATCCCTCACCATAGGGTGAGGGGCGTGTCCCTCATCCTATGGTGAGGGATAGATGCACATGAATGTTTCCCCATAAATAAAAATATATATATAGGGGATTTGTCAAAAGTGTCATGCCCCGATATTTCAACCTCGCCATTGGGTATGACATGTTCCATCAATCGGTGCTGTGCCGTACCGTGCCCACATGTCTAATTGTATAGCTCGGCCAAACACGGCCCTCATGACATAACTTATTGTCCCATCAATCGTGTTAGTGGCATGCTTGAGGTGTCGGGGCATGGGCCGAGCTATTTTTGCCTGGCTCTTGTGCCGTTCTTCTAATATATTGTGCTTCCGTTTCTAAAATAAAGGCTAAAAAATTTAAAAAACACACAAAAAAGAGTGACAAACAAATTTAGGTTCGGTCAAACTTTACTTACGCCGCTGAGAAGAGACCTATTTGGATATTTTCTATTTGAAGGTTTTTCAACAAATTTACCTTCTAATAAATCTCTTAATTCTTGACATACATCTAATTGTGCATCAGCCATCATGTATTCTTGTGCAAGAAAAATACAAAATTTTTAATTTCTTTTCTAGATATAGTTTTATTTAATAATTCTTATATATATTGAATTCTATCTATGGTCAACATCTGTATTTATTTTCATAGCTGATACGACATGCCCCGCACATATTGTAGAATATAATTATCTTTTAGGTGCGGAGGAAAAAATATCTAGTAATATCTTTGATTTTCTCTGTTATAATTTCAATATGTTTTAAACCAACTTAAGTCTATGATATTTAAGATGTGACATACACATCTATTTTGGAAAATAAATCCATCAACCAAATTTGAAAGAGGCATCATAGTTTTCATTGGCTCAATAACCACTTTATTATTGGTTGTATTATCTAAAGTTACAGATAAATTTTTTTTCCAAAACACTATATTCTTGGAATTCTTCCAAAATAAGGGTTTCTATTCTTTGGCCATTTTATGTCCATTCAAGTTTAGCAAAAGTAATAAGTTATTTATTCATAACCCATTTTTCATCTATGTTTTGGGCAGTTATACAAAAATGGCTATCACCACTTCTAGATTTCCATAAATTCGTAGTTAGAGCTATTCTACCATGATTACTTGCTAAGTAATTTTTTTATATTTGTAGTTACAAGTGTCCTTATGCATTTTCAAATGGTTGGTACTGCCACTTGAATCGCAAGTATAAAGATTACTACAATATTTACATTTTTTCTACTTTTTTTATTTTTATCATTATATATTAATAATCACATATACTTCACATGAGTATCTCCCACATGCTTCCCGAGAGTGGGATGCATGAACCATGCGGCCCAACTATTGATAATCCAAACTGGTCAAAATAAATTTCACTCCCTCCGGTTATACATTCTCTAGTTTTACTTTAATAAGAGTTGGTCCCACTAAAAGATTGACGATAGGATTGACAACATGATTAATGCATATGATGAATAAGTGATTAAAATATTAATAGTTAATTCATTTTGAATGGTCCAATTTTTCAATAGGTGGGCCCCCATGGTCGAGTTTCAAACATGCATCTCACTCACAGGAAGCATGTGGGAGGGCTTTGGAGTTTTTGGTACCCTAGCCTAGACAACTGGGACCCAAGAGAGCCTACATCGTTGGAAGGAGAACATGCACAAGCGGGAAGAAGAAGGCCACAAAGTGGGAAGGATAGCTCACACATATAGAAAGTAAACCCCACACACACGGTAAGACCCGCTTACTTCGTGGTGTGCAGAAGAAGGTATCTCTAATGTATATACATTTTTTGCTATCTTATTTCAAATATGGCCTACTAAGTTAGATAAATGATACATAATTGTAAATATGGTTCCAAACCCCATTTTGGTCTGGCATAAAAAATTAAAAGTTTCGGCTGATTCGAAATTTCGGCAAAACTTTTCAGAATTACATTTAAAATATATATATATATATATATATACATATATATGAGAAGAGAATAACAAATAAAATAATAAATTTGGTCCATTATAGTAAAACTTTTTGGAATATTGTACGAAATATAAAATATATGTGTATAAAAACTAAAAACATTAATTATGTAAAATACGATTTCCGCCGAAAAATCACATTTCGGCCGAAATGGGCCAAAATTTAAAACAAAACGTTCTAAGTGAAATTTCGTTTCGGCCACTTATCCAAAACGAAGAATTTCGGCCTTTTCGGCCAAAATGGTACAAAATTAATAACTATGTTATGATGTAGTTGCAATTAAGGTTGGAAAACTCGTGTCTAGTCCAATACAACAAAAATTGATTCGGATAGGGTCAACTTGGTAACTCAAGTGACTCATGCCTTTTTGAATAATTTTAAGATTATTTAAAACCAGATCAAACATTTATAAAATATAAATAGACGTTTATTTACATACATTCATTATAATCAATTCAATGCAAGAAAAAAAATACTATAAAAAAGAAAAATAAAAGAAAAACAACTCATATTTTACACTTTTTTAATCCAAATATCGAATAATGTAAGAGATCAAATATAAGTTTGAAACTACACTTCAATCATCATTTTTTAAGTTGCTAAATCCATATCTCAACCATAACTACTTGGTCCTTCTAGAAAAAGAGATGATACGGGAAGGCCACGAGTCAACTCGCCAAGTTTTCCTAGAACCAAGAGTCAACTCACCAAGTTTTTCTACATTGGTTGCAAATAGCTCTGACATCGTCTCTTATAGTAATTCTTGTACTTTTAGAAAAACTATGGCCCACTACTACCCCACTACTACCACATGGGAAATTCTATATGCACCCCTATTTTTGTTGAGTACACCCACCTTTAGAAGAAAAAAAATTACACATAAAAAAGAAATGTGGGTGTACTCAGCAAAAAGGGTGGGTGAATATAGAATTTCCCCTACCACATCGTTCCATTGAATTTTATAGATAATAGATGCATGTGCCTTCAAGTGGGACCACAAGTGATCAGATTGGACCTATAATGTAATTGCAAGAGATGCATCCTCATGTTTTAATTCCTAAAGGCGGTCCCGTGCTAGAAATGTTAAAGGTGAGTTCCATGCATGTACTATAATTTCTTTGTAGATGTAATTCTTATATATGGGCCCAAATTGTAATTCCTAAAGGTGGCACCATGATCTAATCCCTATAAAAATGGACCCCATGTTGTGTGAACATCATTTTATTAAGAAATTTTTTTAAATAAGGCCTTATGTTTTTATCTTATTTAAAAAAAGGACACGAGTTTCAAAACTTTTCAAATTAGTCCATAAGTTTTCTCGAAAGTTCTCAATTAAGGAAATCTGTCCATTTAAAACTCTTTTTCGGCAACATTTTCTCTCGATTTTTTTTAAATGCTCAAATTAACCTCAATTGAAAGAAAATCATCATTCACTTTCTCTATATTCTCCTTATTTTCTTCACCGTCATCCTCATTGTGATCAAGGACAACTAGCATCCCAGCACCATTGGTTGCATGTAGTGGCTGCTGGAAGCATGTTATGGCTTTGAATGAAGGATAATTTGTATATTTTAAAAAAACTAAGAAAAAGAAGTCGCCAGAAAATACCTCTAAATGGCCGGATGTCCTTGTTTGAAAATTTAATGAAAAACTAAGGGACTAATTTGAAAACTTTTGAAATTTATGTCCTTTTTAAAATAGGCCAAAAACTTAACGCCTTATTTAAAATTTCCCCTTTTATTAATTTTAGAAAGTTTGCCCCATATTATAATTTCTAAGGTGAGCCATGTACAACAATTTATAAAGGTGGGCAATTGTAATCAAAAGCTGTCTCCCCATCTCCCCATTTCAATTTATAAGGTGAGAAAAAGAAGTCGCCAGAAAATACCTCTAAATGGCCAGATGTCCTTGATTGAAAATTTACTGAAAAACTAAGGGACTAATTTGAAAACTTTTGAGACTAATGTCCTTTTTTAAAATAAGGCAAAAATTTAACGCCTTATTTAAAATTTTCTCTTTTATTAATTTTAGAAAGTTTGCCCCATATTATAATTTCTAAGGTGAGCCATGTACAACAATTTATAAAGGTGGGCAATTATAATCAAAAGCTGTCTCCCCATCGCCCCATTTCAATTTCAGCAAAGGTAGGTCCACATTAATGACTGATAGTGAAAACACTCAAGTAGAATTTCAAAATGGTAAGGATGAAAATAATACAAATTTATTTGGATTTCTTTTAGAGGTTTTCTTTCTTTCTCTTCTTCCCCCCAGCCACTACACTCTCCTTGCATACACTGCACTCTCTCTGTTCTCTTCTGGCTCCCTCTCTTTTCTTTTTCTTTTTCTTATTTTTTCTTCATCTCTGCATTCAAGCATCAGCCATTACCTCGATCGCCTTTTGAAAGATTTGCACGCTTCCACCTTGGCTCAGAAACCTATCATAAGAAAAGAGGAGCGATGCTAGCGTTGGCCCAGTCAGAGACAAGTGACACTAGCATCGCCCCAGTCAAAGTAAAAAAAAAAAAAAAAATAACGAAAAGGGGTTGAAGGAACCCTTTCGTAAGTCTCCAACTACGGGGTACAGTTTCGTGCAACATTCGTGTGCCAGGAATTTTCCGGTTAAATCCTCATTTTTTTTATTTGGGTTGAAAGAATACATGGAATAATATGAATGTGAATTAATGCTCGTGAGTATGTGGACTGCCTTTATTGGATAGAGCTCTTTGCTTTACCATAATATGGTGTAGGATCGCTGCATCGGAGGCCCGCCCTTCATAAAAAAGCGCCATCAGATCTAATTATGGAGAAAACCTCAAATCTGTCGATGTTAGCTATTTAATCTAATGCCATAAAATGGTCTGAAGCAAATATATGTGAAGATTATATTTCAAGTCCCCATTACAAGTTTTATTTCCAAAAGACTTGATTTTTTTTCTAAATGTACTTTTTTTAAAAACCTAATTTTCTCATAATTAGGTTTAGTGGAGTTCCATGCTTTCTATTTTAGAAAGTACTCGAGAGATTGTTGTTGTGGAAAATGTGGAAGTTTTCCCAGCACATACAAGAGGGCGATATTTATTTATGCAATTTAGGTTTTTAATAAAAAGCCCCTAAGGAATAGCTCACGAATTTCCCGAGTCTAACCCTTCACATGATTCGATTCCTGATGAGCATCAAGTCTGAATCACCAAATTAAAATTTAGAGTCGTCATATCATAAGATTGATCATATGATTACTAATATAAATAATAAATATAATTATATATATATTTTATTAATCATATATCAATTTTAAAATAATACCAACTCCTCTTAAAAACAAATTTAAGAATCATGTTTGACTTCTTTTCTTTTTCCCTTTTTTTGGCAGAAAGTATAATATAACGTTTGATTGGTAGTAAGCTGGAGAGCCACGGCGCGCACATTCACAGCGACAAACCTCGCATGAAGTACATTTACTTACACTGCGTCCCATCACAGTTGTCTTTCTTTATACGGTATCAACTGCCGTAAGTCCGTCGCCGGGCCATTCAAAACTGCCTTACAGTTAGAAAATGCAACCAGTACCTACCCACATTGAAGATGGGCCAAGACAGCAACAGTTAATGTCAATGCAACATAAAATACAAAATAACATTAGCTCTAAACAGTGGCGGACCTACATACCCTGGGCAGGGGGCTGAAGCCCCCTCCAAATTGGAAAAAAACCCAAAAGAGCCCTAAGGGCCCTTAAGCCCAGCCCTCAATGCAGTACATCTTAAAAAGTTACAAAATAACAATGGCTCTAAACCTTTCCAGAAAGATGGTCATTTGAGTCTGGTTTTCTTTTTTTTCACGAGCAAAGATGGCGGACAGATACAGAAAAAAAATCAAACACTAGGTATAGTTAGACAGTGGGGGCTCGAGAATTTCAAGTAAGTGGAGTCAATAATAAATATATTTTTTACAAATCAAATAAATTTGTTTTTACCTTTATAAACATCTATCATCTACTTTTGATAATATTAGGTTTTCTCTTCTAATACGAGGAGGATACCGTATTTAGAAGTTAAGTTAGGGTAAATGAAGAGTTACCGACAAAATATCTAAAAAAGGAAATTTTCTTTAAAAAATAAAAATTGGGCCCATTAATTTATTTAGAGGATTTTACTCAAAAAATCCCTTAAAACTTGTTAAAAGCCAAAAGCATCATCAACATCTTAAAAAGACCACAGTAGTCTCAAAGGCCCTATTTGGTATTATTTTTAATTTTCTCTCTAAGCAGGGATATCCCTGCTCCTTTACCTTTAATAGACCCCAAAACCCTTATCCCCTATTCGGCATCTTCTCTCTCCCTCCATCTTTCTCCCTTTCTCTCCCAATCGGTCGGCACCGGCAGCAAAGTTCTGTAGTTCTTCCTCTGCTCTCCACGTGACGTATTTTTCACTATTGAGTGATCCTCTTCATCAACTGTCTCCTTTTCAGGTATCTCTCTTTCAGTAATTCTCTTCTTCGAGTTTTAAACTACCACTTCTTCTTCTTCTTCAAAGTTTCTAACGTGAATTGTTTGGGGCGTTTCTGAATGGAAAAAAGAGAGAGAATGAAGAATGGTCATGTTTGTAGGGAGGGTTTTGTTGGGTTGAGAGGTTGTTGGTTGTATTTATACCTATGTGACTTAGTCTTTTTCGATAAAAACGTTCTGGGTTTGGGTGGGAAAATAAGATAAATGTCCATTGATTCTAAGATAAAGTAGCAATTTGATTTTTAAGTGTGTGTCTCTGATATTGAATCTGATTGTTGGAATGAGTTCTTACTGAAACTTATCTGTTATGTTCTTGTTAGGCTTTTTTTATTTCTCTGTTGTGTTGATCACTTGATATTCCATTCAAAAGATTCTACTATGCAAAAATGGAATTGGCATTATGCTTCTACATATGTAGGGTATAGCTTGACATATAAGCTGGTTGAGAGAAATCCCTGAGGGTTCCAATCTGAATACTCTCTAAAACAGTGGTTGAATTAATGCACATGAGGTGTTTGATGAAATATCATACACCAAATAACTCCCTTATTGACTACATAAGTAAGAGATTGATCAGGACAAGCACTTGGTGATCACATGCTATAACCAATGGAGCTTATAAGATTGAGAATTGAAACTAACATGTGATAATCTTACATAAGTGGGTACCGATTCTGTATTGGAGTGGGGCTTAGATAGACTCGCCATTGTGTGGGACTATTCATATAACCACTACATGATTGTTTTTTTGCAGTATTACACACCACAATACGGGAAGATTTATAACTAATAATAATTTACCAAACTCGTGAATTTGAAGGATAATAATTTACCGAACTCATGAATTTGAAGGAAATTAAGATAGGAAAACCATCTGATGAGTCAATTTTGTCGTAATATATCTTACCGAATCATGCAGAGTATGTGGAAAGAAAAGACACCGTCAAACGAAACCCCTTGCCTTTGGTCTGAATGGTACAAATGTGATGGATATAAAGGAAAGTAAAACATTAGTCATTTTGCTACATCACATCGATCACTTCAGTTTGCTGGTCGGTTATCCAAATGAGGCAGTGTGGGAATTTTACAATAGCTCAACAAGTGATCATTGTTCTTTAACTACTTGCAAGGAATTTGTAAGTATGCATTGTACCATCTTTATACAAATTATTTTCTAACTACTTGCAAACTAACCTTCTACTTTGATACTCCCCAGGTTGGTTGGCTAATCTCAAAATTTGCGGTTTATGGTTGAAATGACCCTTTCGTCTGGACCTTCAAAGAAAATATGGACATCTCCACCAAGACAATGGGAACGACTGTGGGGTCTTCACATGTGCTTTCGCTGAACACTGCATTCTCCAAAAATCACTCAAGTTCACACAAGCTGACATTCCATTTTATCGGAGCAAAATAGTTCTGGAGATATTCAAAAGGACCTGAGTGCTAAACTCCTATAGATTGGATTTAAGTGCTTTAGACTAAGAAACTGACCTTGATCTTTTTGTATAATTGACTAGGTGTTTTTTTTTTTTTTTTAATGTTCAGTTTGCATGTATATTTAGTTGACACAGTATGACATGCTTTTGGAGAATTAGATGTGCATATTGTTTCTAGTCAGAGACGATGTATTTGTGTAGACAGTTGTTAATTTGATTTACCTATACTATTTTGTCAGAATATGCATGTAATTGGCAGGGAACTTGCTATTAAATGTTAATTGACAGATGTGAATGTGAATGTGTATGTCTACATTTAATGGACGAATGTGTGATTATCAAGGAACTTGTTGATTGATGTAAATATGAATGTGCATGTCAATCTTTGATACATGTTTTCTTTATGTCTTCATGGATTGTAGAGATGCATTTCTCTTATGGACTAGACAGGGATAGCCATGCATGCATTGTTTTGTGGGCGGGGATATCCTCGCCAATGACAGTGTTTTGGAAGGGGATATTCCTACCTGTGTTAGCGCTGTAAGTGGGGATATCCCTGTCCACTAGAGTACTGTCGGTGCTGTCTCTGAGTGGTTTCAGTTGGGACGGGGATATCCCCGGCCACTAGAGTGCTGTGGGTGCTGTCTCTTAAAGTGGTTTCAGTTGGGACGGAGATATCCCCTCCCAAGTTAGTGCTGTGAACAGGGATATCCCTGCCCACTGCAATACTGTCTTTGAGTGGTTTCAGTTGGGACGGGGATATCCCCGCTCAAATTAATGCTGTGAATAGAGATATCCCTGCCCATTAGAGTATTGTGGGTCATAATAGTTTCAGTTGGGACGAGGATATCCTTGCCCAATTTAACCAATATGACATACACATGTGAGCCCTTATCTATTTGTATCTCTTATTTGAGGAATTATAACCAAATGTCCATTCCTTATTGAACTAATGCCCATGTGTATGTAAATGATAGAATCACAAAACTATTTTCAAACCTTAACCATTTCTATGTTAACCAATGCCCATGCCCGTCCCCATATCCAACCATTTTTATATAAGCAAAAGCTGACGATGCCCAATTCTACCATCTTCTATTACATTCAAAGCCAATGCCCATTTGTATTACTGAAATATGATTGTTTTATCTTAAAAAAGTTACTGTGGACTACCCATGGAGTAAATATTAAGTATCCATCAAGGAGATGGAAGCTTTAATAAATACTTCCAAACATCAACTTTTTGGAAAAACAAAAAACACATGTGGAGATTGTGTTTGTAGGTTTAATCAAATGTAGAAAATGTTATTTCTAGACTACCAACCTCTTTAATGGAGCCCAAACCTTTTTACTTAAAAGATTTAAGAAATTGATTCTCCCATAAAGCAAGTAATGTGGAAGAGGGGTTGCTGAGAGATTCGTCCGAATATCAGAAAAGGTAAAGTGGAAAAGAGAGTTCGACAATCTTTAAGTTGTAATGAACAGCGAACGGGGATATCCCCGCTCATTTACTTAGAATGAACTGCGATATCCCCGTTTAGCGCTAAAAAAAAAAAAAATACCAAACAAGGCTTTTGAGACTACTGTGATCTTTATAAAATGTTGATGATGCTTTTGGCTTTTGACAAGTCTTAATGAATTTTTTGAGTAAAATCCTCATTTATTTATTTTTATATTTTTGTTTTGCTAGATAAATGGCCACCTAACTTAGACATTGAGTGGGGTCAATAGGTTCCATAATTTCAGTTCATTAAAGAGTTTTTTTTTTAATATTTTTTGAGATCTCAGTGGGGTCAATTGACCCCACTGGGATCCATTTAGCGCCGCCCATGTAGTTACATAAGAATAAAACTCCAACTACGTACTGGTCTATCATTTATTCTCGAGTTTGTATGTTGTGGTGGTTGTAGTGGTGAGCCATTTCACCATGGGGCCTAGACTCCTCGGATAATTGGGTCTAACTTAGGTCCTAACTTAAAAACTCAAATACAAAGATGAATGGTCTATGGAATTATTATTGCATCTATTTGGCCGAGTCAACTTGGTTGCCCACGCTGGATGAATCGAAGAGTCCAAGTGAGTACTTGGCCAAACTGGCTTTATTTATGTTCACTGAACTGAGTTGAGTCGAGTTTCCTAGTTTTACTTGAATATAATGTCTCTAAGTTTTTTGTGTTTATGTCATGAGGTTTGGCCCAGCCCTTTTGGGTTGAAATAGTACACTG
This sequence comes from Camphora micrantha, assembly GCA_003546025.1. Taxonomy (NCBI): domain Eukaryota; kingdom Viridiplantae; phylum Streptophyta; class Magnoliopsida; order Laurales; family Lauraceae; genus Camphora; species Camphora micrantha. Next base: position 11,977,840 of record QPKB01000007.1, read on the forward strand.
ATGGAGCACTGTTAGGGGCCACAATTGTACAGCTTGTGAATCTAATTGAGCCCACATCAAGTGTCTAGAACTTCTTTGGGTTGGAGTTTGGCTCAAGCCCATGGTGAGAAGACAACTTATTGGCAACACTATCTATTAGCTTCACCATTCAATATCAATTTATATAACATAGCGAAAATCTACTGCAATTGACGGACCTTGAATAAATGAAAACAAATCAAAGAAAAAATAGTCAAAACAATTATTTTTGGTAAATAAAATGTGTGAAAAAGAAAGTTTCTTTTCTTCTTTTTTTTTTTTTTTTTTTAATTTGCAATAGAGTGAAAAGAACATAGAAATACCATAATCATCATCAAAGATAAACTTAAAATACCATCTTCATCATCATCAAAGCATTGTCCCTATGTGAATTATAAAAGACAAAATTATAGTATATTACAGAGAGAAAATCGAGGTAAGATAGGAATTAATTTTACTTAAAATATTTATTTCCCTTGCTTGGTCATGGCCTTCGAGAGTAGGGTAAGGGCTAGATAATGCAGGCCATTCGAGGGCTTTGGCCCGCTTAGGCTTGACATATATTGAGGGTAGGGCTAGGACATCCCTAGGCCCGGCCCAGCCCTAATCTCAACCCCTTCTTCCTCATCTTTCTTACTCATATATAAAGGTGAGCGGTGATATCACCACTCCTTTGAACCATTAAAAAAGGATGAAAAAAGGCCCATTGGACCCCTGCTGTTCAATGAAATCGGATGGGTCCTTTTTGCTGCAAGGGCCATATAAGGGGTTTTTTCTCGTAAATTCATCAAATAGATTTGTCAGGGCTTCTGGATTGATGGGAGGTATGACGGTATGGGATTGAGAGCTTGGAGGAGATGTGTCGATACCACTTGCATTATTGGGAGGGGATGAAGCATGGTTTCGAGGTTTATGACTTGTATTCGGCAGATGGCTGTGTGGGAGAGTGGCTTTAATGGGCTGAGTCATGGTGTTGAAAGAGGGGCTGTGAAAATAAGCTAGGCCCTGGGTTGTCCTTACCCTCTGATCAATATATGGAGGGTCGGGCTTGGGCAAGCCAAAGCCTTCGGAGGGCCTATAATACTTTAGACGTTACCTTACCCTCGCAGGCTAGGGACATGCTAGGGCTGGGTCAAGAGTCAAGACCAGACCTAAGGCCTGAAAATAAAAATAAAAACTAATTTTTATTTCTTTTTCTATATTGACACCAAGAATTGATTGTCAACCGAACATAACCCTCTTCCATAATTCGGGCCTTGGGACCAACAGTATTGACTTTCTCCAATTAAGAACCCTATTACAAAGAAGAAATAGAATTAATATGTTAATTATAAATAATAATAAAAAAATCAAAATCAAAACAAGAAAAAAAAATGTTAAGTTTTTCCCTTATATTTTATTACATGAATTCTTTGGAAGGGGCATTCATTTTTCAGGCACAGGTACCACATCACTTTTATAGGGCTTAAGAAATATTGGCAAAATGCATACTTTTGAACCCATGCTTCACTTCCAACTAATGAAATTAAGTTTGATGTTTTGATTCTCTGTTTCTTTTTCTTTTCTTTTTTTTTATGATTAACTTTTGCACAGGAGTTGTGAGATGGAATTTGATTTTGATTGTTGTATTGAGTCTGGATTTTTTTTTGTTAATTGGTTATTGGTTCTTGGTTGTTTTCTTGATTCTCTGTTTTCTTGGCTGATTAAAGAGGTGAATTTCGTTTTGTACTTGTACAGTTGCTTTCATGGTTTTCATGGACAACGCTGATGGATGAACCTCATTGATTGAACAAGTGAATTTTGTTTTGTACTCTCTATTTGATCACCCTCTCACTCTCTCCATGTCTGTATCTATATCCATACATATACACTAGCAAAACATGCCCGTGCTTAGCACGGGCAATATAATTCATTATATAAGAAATATACATAAATATTAGATGATTTATAATAAATTTAAAATATGATATTTCTTTGTACATATAGAAATTTTTTTAAAAAAATATAATAAAAAATATATCGAAATAATGAAGCAATCATCAAAATATAGATATAAAAACCCTAAACCAAACTTTTATCTAATAAAAATTAAAAATACACCAACAATATTTAAATAAGAACATAACCCAACCGCATTTCCAAATTTTACCAACCCGAAGGCAGATCTCGCAGGTGCTATTTTCTTTCTAGTCACACCACTTTGTATACATGGTTAGTTTATTAATAGGCATGAGAAATAGAATAAAATCAGTTATAAAAGAAGATGTATGACCATTAGAGTTGTAATATAGGAAAGAAGAAAGTAGTGGGGCAGTGGAAGATATGGAGATAAAATGTAGAGATTTAAAATCATTTAGTAATTGCTCAATCAATAGAGATTTTCTTCTTCTTTTTTTATAAACCAATCAATAGAAATTTAAAACCATTTAGTACTTACCCAATTAATTAAATGATAATTAAATGGGTAAAGATTTAAAACCATTTAGTAACTGCCCATTCAGTTCAATGGTAATCAAATGTCTGAAATGAGTTTCAAAAATTAAAAATTGAGTGGTTAAAATCAATTGAGTGGACAAAATCAATTGGCAATTAAACTCAGTCTCTTTCATATATATAAATATGTATTAGTAATTGTTTTTAACGTGGAAGCTTGCGAGAAAGGAAACCATGTAAGCACTAGTATGGTCCACTAGGATGTATACTACTCCATGGGGATGGAGAACCAGTGTGTATGCATTGATTGGAATTGTTTTATTTCAGATGGGTAGATGAAGAAATAGAATTTTGTGTTTGCATTGTTTATATTCAGTTCTTATCTTGAAGAGAATCCGTGATAAAATATGGTGTTATAGATTTCTTTTGATATTATACTTGGAGACCCAAGGTATTTAATTGTTCAGACTTCAAATTTGTTTCTCTATCAAGTTCTTTGTTTCTTCATAGACCACACAGGATGGATGGAGAGGATGAATATGAACTCCCGGCCCCATCATATCCATTTTTCACACTCCTTTTCGCGATACAAATTGATGGAACCACAAAAATATGTATTTTTCTTGTTTCATTGGAGATCTAAATAGTTGGAGCAGAAGATAGTATATCCAATTGGTTGTGATTCTGTTGATTAGTGTTGGACACATTAATGGAAAAGTAGGTGATTATTCACTAACATGCAGAACATGTGAGCAAGAGAACTCATATGAAGAACTCCACAACTAGAAAGCTCACAAAAGTATTATCCATCATGAAGTTAAAATTAGTAGAAACAGAAGAATCAGTGAACCATGGGATGTCAAATAGTGCACCAGTGCTCAAACCATTCAGGAATTAGGAAACCATGTTCACTGAAAAGTATAGTAACCATTCAACAAAGGGACCTGGATGTAAAAGATTGAAAACTTCAAAGGTTAGACTTATGACTGTCACAAGGGAAAACAGAGGACACTCCATGCCCTTCCATGGCAGGGTCTACCTTTGAGAACAAGCTAAACAGTAAACATTGCACACCTATGGCCCATGCATTGAAACAGTAGTCCCATGCTATGGACTGCTGATTTGGCTCCATCATATTCCTTTAAATTCCTACCATTTGCAGGCTATTATTTACATATATGTTGACAAGGTTAGGCACATATTCCCACATATATAAACATCATAGCTTTGGTAATAAAGAAAATTTCATTGCTTAGAATGTAGTATACCAGAGCAGCGTAGCTGCTAACGCAGTGGTACATGGTCAGTGCCAGCCTCAGCTTACTCACAGGTGGGAGAACACCAAATGCATCACATTGCAGAAGGATGACATTCGGAGTAAAATGTTCCTTAATCCTTAATGATCATTTTACTTGTGCATTGCTTTCTTGGGTAAAATATTGATTCACGATTATTTTAACAATAAGCTTCGGAGAAAATCTTGTGCATCATGCATGCGAGGAGAGAACCTGCTCACACGGGGAGTGAGAACCCGCACATGCTATAGGAGAGGAACTCGCACATGAGAGGAGTGGGAGCAGGGGCAAGGCCCCCAACCAGACCTGAAGAAAGTCCAAAAACCCCCTACATATTCTGAAAATTAACGGGTTCATTGAGGCCCCCAAGGAAAATTTCTTGGGTCCACCCCTAAGTGGAGGGGACCAGGATCAATCCTTGGTCATCTGGGTGAGAGGCGCGGTTGCCAACCGAGCAACCCCTCGTTCTCAATCACTCCATTGTGTTAGGACTAACCAGATGGTCTCCATTACTAACTAGTTATTTGAATTGCCTAAATCCAGGCTTTGGAAGTGTGAATCTGAAGAGGATGTGGGGTTGGGCTTGGGATAGTAGTGGATTTATAGATATAGCTTTCAACAAGATGTGGTTTTATTATATTTCTCTTTAACCATCAATTTGTAAATCAGGACCTTAGGTCACCAACCGATGTTTCGTGGTAGCAAACAAAGGTAGTTACTGTTTTAAAGAAGTACTTAGTTACTGTGTTGAAGGAGTACCTCCTTGAATTACATTTTGTTATAGATTTATTATGTATTACATTTTGAAGGAAAGACTGTGAAGTACAGGTGAATCATATATTCTTCTTAATAACAGCATTCAATCGATCAGCTGAAATCATACAAAGGAAATCATGTCGTCAATGATTTGTGGATCACCACAATTCAATTCTCCTGTAATCTCTCTCCTAAAATCTCTCTTTTTATTTACTGCTTGTTTCCTTGTATATAGAATATAGTGTTGTTAAATACCAGTTAATTGTAAATCACATATACAGAAAAGAATTATTCAAATCATTCTGAGTTTTCTTGGTATCAGAGCAGAACGGTTTTGCCTCTTTTTTTTTTTTTTTTTTCATATCCTTTTCTCTGCAACTCTGCTTACATCATTCTTTTTCTTCCCTTCCTCCATGGCAACAACTTCCAACACCACTTTGCTACTCTCTAATGTTCACCACCTTGTCCCCATTAAACTCAATGGAGGAAATTATCTCCTGTGGAAGTCTTTATTTAAACCAATTCTCAAAGCCCATTCCTTATTAGGCTTTGTTGATGGATCTGCCCCTTGCCCATCCCAATTTCTCATGGTTCTATTAGCACCACTCCAAATCCAAAATTTCTGGAGTGGGTCCAACAAGATCAACACATCCTTACATGGATAAATTCCACTTTGTCAGAGACAGTTCTCCCTTATGTGGTTGGCCTCAAAAACTCCAAATCTGTTTGCGACACCCTTACTAAGCGTTATTCTTCACTCTCTCGTTTTCATGTTCTCCAGTTAAAGAACCAACTCCAACATTTGAAGAAGGGAACTCTGTCCATGCAAGATTACCTCCAGCACATCAAGGTCCCTACAGACAAATCTGGCTCACCTGTAAGTGAGGAGGATTTAATCCTCCATACGCTAAATGGCCTCCCAGCACAGTATCGTCCCTTCCAAACTTCAATTCGCACTCGCTCAACAACCGATCCTATCTCCATTGACGAGCTGCATGCACACCTTGTTTGTGAGGAACTCAGTTTGGAAGATGACACTATTCCAACAGCCACTGATGCAGCAACTGCCTTTTCGGCAAACAGAGCTACCACTCCCTCCAATCATGGCCGTGGCTTTGGAAGTAGAGGTGGACGTAGTTGTGGCAGAGGTCGTGGCCGATATCAAAGTGGAAACCAGAACTCTCAACCAGGACCACACCAACAAGGTGGGCCACCGCAGCAATATCAAACATGACCTCCAACTTAGTCCTACCCAGGCCAGTATCAACAAAATGATCATCGCCCTTATTGTCAGAAGGTAGGCCATACCGCTATATATTGCTATCACAGAATGGATTTTGCATACCAAGGCAGAATCCCTTCAAGTCGCCTGGCAGCTATGGTACGTAGCCTCACCCAGGTTTGATGACCAGTCCACTTGGTATACAGACACCGGCGCCACTCATCACATTACTTCCATTCTCTCCAGTCTTGATGTTTGCTCCAGGTATGGTGGATCTGACTCAGTTCAAGTAGGCAACGGACAAGGGCTCGCAATTGCACATACTGGTTCGGCTCTTTTACTCTCTCATTCTAAACCTTTTTATCTAAAAAATATCCTACATTGTCCAACTGCTACCACTAATTTACTGTCTGTTCAAAAATTCTCTCTTGATAATCATTACTACTTTTGCTTTTGATGAATCTGGTTTTCTTGTGAAGGACAAAGTCACCGGGAGGACACTATACAAAGGGAGCACTGAACACGGCCTTTACCCATTTCATCCCACTTCATGTCGTCCTATAGCCTTCCACAGTCGTGTTTCTTGTGATTTATGGCATGCTCGGCTCGGTCATCCTTCACTTTCCATCCAGAAGGATATTCTTAAAAATTTTAATTTTCCAATTTCCAATAAGCATTCATCTTTTTGCTCTTCCTATTAGTTAGGTAAAAGCAAAAAATTACCTTTTCATTTATCTATTTCTTCTTCTTCTAGTCCCTTAGAAATTATTCACAGTGATGTATGGGGACCTTCTTCTGTTAATGGATATTGCTTTTATCTACTTTTTGTTGATGATTTCACTAAATATTGTTGGATTTATCCAATGCACCATAAGTCTGATGCCTTCTCCCTTTTTATTAAATTCAAAAAAATTGTGGAAAATACTCTGAATTCCAAAATTAAAATTTTTCGTTCAGACGGTGGCGGAGAATATGTCAACAAGTCTTTTGAAAAATTTCTCGCCCATAATGGTATCACTCATCAACTTTCTTGTCCATATACCCCAGAACAAAATGGGGTGGCCGAGCGAAAATATCGTCATATCGTTGAAACAAGTCTCACACTTTTATCCCACTCACATGTGCCCCTAAATATTGGCTTGATGCATTCAACAGTGCAGTATATCTTACAAATCGTATGGTTCTCACACACTCATCTCGAAAGTCACCTTATGAAAAAGTTGTTCTTTCATTCACCAAACTACTCATCTCTACGAGTTTTTGGATGCGCTTGCTACCCATGGCTACGCCCATACGTGACAAATAAACTATGCTTACGCTCCACAAAATGTGTTTTTATCGGGTACAGCCCAGCCCATGTCTTGCCATGTTACATTTGATGAGAACACCTTCCCATTTAAAGAGTGCTCCTCCTCATACTTGTCGGATCAACAAATTCCAAACAATTCATGGTCTAGTGGGCCCATATCCAAATGGTTACCTAGCCCTCACCCCTCTGTCAATCCCCAAGGTATCCTTCCTACTCCCACAAAAACTCTCTCTTCATCTACCCCTCTCACTCATTATGATCCAACAGGCCATGAACCTTCTCTTATACAACTACCTCCTGTCCCAGCCTCTATAGCATCTACACAACCAGCCCTTGCACACCCAATGCCCACACACCAACAATCTGCCTTACTTGATCCAACCCAAGCGCTGGTAGAACAGGCAACCCACACCCATCTCAGTCCTCCAAGCCTAGAGCATGAACCACCTTTAGGAGCCCCTACAGATCCACAGGCCCAAAGTTCTTAGTCAGGTGTTCCTTTACCTAGAATGACTACAAGGCCCTCCAGACCCAACCCAAAATATTATAATCCAGATTTCATCACTGGATCCAAAAAGGCCGGCCTGCTGTCAACCCGCCATCCATATCCCACTATGTTACTCGCTTCCCTTGCCGATATGGATCCCAATAACTATAGTGACGCTGCCAAATCGCCTGAATGGCGCTAGGCTATGGATGCTGAATTCAATGCTCTCCAGAGAACAAGAACATGGGCTTTAGTCCCTCCTAGACCCAATATGAACGTTGTGGGCTGTAAATGGGTTTGCCGAGTTAAACATCGACCCGATGGGTCTATTAGCCGCTACAAGGGCAGGCTTGTTGCTAAAGGATTTCACCAACTTCCGGGTGTTGATTTTGTTGAAACTTTTAGCCCAGTTGTCAAACAAGCAACTATTCGGGTTATTTTATCACTCGCGTTAACATATAAATGGCAAGTTCGTCAACTTGATGTTGAGAGTGCTTTTCTCTATGGTGATATTACTGAACAAGTCTTTATAGCTCAACCTATTGGATATGTTGACCCAACTCGACCATCTTATGTCTGCCACATGCGTAAGGCTATCTATGGGCTTCGTCAAGCGCCGAAAGCCTGGTACACCAAGTTCACTACATACCTACTTGAGTTGGGCTTTGAAATTCCAAAAGCTGACCCATCACTGTTTGTTCTCCAAACAACGTCCATCATCGCATATCTTCTGCTCTACGTAGATGACATAATACTCACTGGCAACAACCCGGGCTTCATCGCAACTTTGTTAACCCAACTTGTCTCCAAATTTGCTATCAAAGGCCTTGGCCACCTCCATTATTTTTTGGGTATTGAAGTCCACCCTCATAATGGTGGCCTGCTGCTGTCACAAGCTAAGTATGTAATTGACCTCCTTCAGCGCACCAACATGCTTGGCTCCCAGCCAGTTAGGTCCCCAGTTTCTCACAGCAAGACTAGCCCTTCCGATGTGGTCTTATTATCTAATCCCACTGAATACAGGGAAATAGTTGGGGCTCTGGAATACATTACTGTCACCAGGCCAGACATAGCATTTGCTGTTAATCAGGCATGCCAACATATGCATCAACCCACCACTCAAAACATGGTTGCTGTCAAGAGAATTTTGCGGTTTCTCAAAGGCACTCCAACACACAGTTTATTTTTGCGGCTAGGCCCACTACATTTAGTGGCCTATTGTGATGCCGACGGGGCTAGTGACCCAATCGATCGACTACCTACAAATCGGTTTTGTGTGTTATTTGGGTCTTCCCCTGTCTCATGGGGTGCCAAAGTTAACCCACAGTTTCAAGGTCGTCTATGGAAGCAGAATATCGATGCCTTACTCTCACAGCTGCAGAATTATCATGGCTGAGGACTCTATTAAGAGATCTACATATTCCATTATGCAAAATCCTTGTCATCTGGTGTAACAATATCAGCGCTATTTCCCTTGCCTCAAATCCTATCTATCATGCGCGCACGAAGCATCTTGAGGTCGATTACCACTATATCCGAGAAAAAGTGGTTAACAAAGAACTAGCAGTCTAGTATGTCTCAACCAATGATCAAATAGCCGATATTTTCACAAAAGGGTTGTCTTCCAAGAAAGTACAACATCTTCAATCCAAGCTTTGTGTGTTACCTAGACCCCAGAGGGGGGCTAATAACAACATTCAATCAATCAGCTGAAATCATGCAAAGGAAATCATGTAGTCAATGATTTGTAGATCACCACAATTCAATTCTCCTGCAATCTCTCTCCTAAAATCTCTCTTTATTTACTGCTTGTTTCCTTGTATATAGAATACAATGTTGTTAAATACCAGACAATTGTAAATTAAATATACAGAAAAGAATTATTCAAATCATTCTGAGTTTTCTCTTCTGAGGTTGTACAATTATATTTATAGATACATGTTGAAAATGAATTGGTAAGTCAACAGTGCCTACAAAGATAAGATCTGAGATGGATCAGATCTCCACTAAATATGGAACTGAAAAGGCATGATACACAAATGCTTAGGTGGGTCAACCATCCTTATCATGAAGGATCGGATCTTGATTGCTTAACAAATACTAATTGTAAGATTTGATATAAGAATGGGGATCAGTTGGCTGGTGAGTACTTCGGAGATAACATTCATGGTTATGGTGTGTATCACTTTGCCAATGGTGACCATTGCAAAGGATACTTGTATACAAACACAGGAAGCAGGGTTTTGGAATGAGCATTTTCCAAAATGGCAACATGACATGTGGAGAGTAGGATCATTATGTTTTAAAGGTCTCCTAATCCTACTTCAAGTGAACATTCTTAATCTCAGCAGTGGTTGGGTTAACTTTACAGGTTGTCTTTTACTGATCCTTACGCCACAACAGCTCACATTTGTCCCAGAAAGCTAGGAAAGCTGTAAAAAATCTCCCCAGTGATGTAGATGGGCCAGTAAATGAAGCAGTCATGGCCGCAAAAGAGGTAGCCAATACAGCAAGAGTTGCTGCCGAGAACGAGCATTTTCTCAAGAATGGTCACTCAAGTTCTAGGAATGCTTGTCCAAGAAATTAAAGTAATTCTGTTCTGTCTTTTGCCCGGTTTAATTCACAAGAAGAGGATGCCCCTTGGATCATATGACACCATTTTTCATTTTGAGGAAAATACATCTTGTATCATGTTCTTTTGATTTATTTAGCTGCTCATTACTAGTTAACTAGAATAGGGTGATCTCAAGTAGTTGCAAAGGAATGAGAATTGTGTGTATAGAGGAACTTTAATTTACGTGTTTATTATAGAGATTTTGTTTTTCATACGACAACTCGAAACAGAAGATCAATGGAAAAGAAGCATGCATTATAAGCAATGACTCATGTTTTCTCATTCTTGTTTTTAGTATAATATATGATTTTAAATCTAAAACTTGGAGAACATGGAATGAGCACAATTTAACAACTCATTGATAGATGTATTAATAATTGTGGCTGGTTACACAAGAAGTTCCATTCTTTTCAGCTGACTGATATGATTAATAGTTTTAGACCAGTTATCATGTTACCCATAAAGTCCAAACTGGTGATGCTGCTTGTTTCGGATATGTGACTCTATCATCTTTTCTTTTTAATCTTATCCTCATGAATGCAAATGCTCGAGGAGAAGAAAGTGTAGACAAGGTTATGACTATATATAGAGAATGCAGGGCCTAACAAAATGGTATTGCAAATCGCAAAGTTAGGCCCAGTGAGGTAGACCTTGGAAGATTGTTGTGCAGCCATAGTAGGCCTGGATTGGAAAGGTGGCCAGGGCCCGGAGAGTGACAGTTGTATATTGTAACGACCTAGATCACCCAATATGATATTGTCCTCTTTGGTTCATGCGGTTCAGGCCCCGTGCCCCAAGGTTTTGTTTTCGGAGCCCATTAAGCTCCGAAAGGCCTCATACTAAGTCACATGGTGTCCTCCATGTATTAGCCCAGTATTTGGGTAGCCTCATAAGTGGGATCGTGGCCCTGTGGGATCTTACAATCCCCCACCCTCAGAGGAGAGCCACCTTCGGCTTTGATACAAAATGTAACGACCCAGATCTCTCAGTATGAAGTTGTCCTCTTTGGTTCATGCGGCTCGGGCCCCATGGGCTCTGGCCCAATCTTGCCTCAAGGTTTCATTTTCGGAGTCCATTAAGCTCCAAAAGGCCTCATACTAAGTCACATGGTGTCCTCCATGTATTAGCGAGTAATTGGGTAGCCTTATAAGTGATGTGGGAATGTGGCCCTGTGGGATCTTACACATATGGATGTGGCTCTACATGGTAACTCTGCCCCATATCAATGAATTTTATTTGCACTGCTACTTGGTTTTACAATTCACTACATATGTCTTACAGAAATTAATTTGAACTCAGGCCTAGAATGGACCCATCTAACCTGCTTAGGGACATCGCTAACCATCACCCACCAATTGTGCAAATGCACCCCCACCACCAGACATTTTTCGCTATCACCACCGGAGTTTGACTTGTAGCTCCTCTTGGATGTGAGTACTTTTAAATGTGTTTTGTGCTGATTTGGTCTTATATTGTTGTTCACTTGTTAATTATTTGGTAAAGTTGATCAAATACTTGCCATCTAGAGTTTAGGACAGCCTTCTTGAGTTTGTAGGTGCGACTGTTCACAACACCAGTGGAAGTGAAATGTGCAGATGTCACATGATCTACTACTCTTGACTCCTTTAATTTGCTGTAGGGGAAGTCTGTTCTGCTGTTCTATTACAGCAAGCACCAACAACAACTGTGGAGTCCGGATCCCTTCGCGTTTGTTACAGGCTTTCCCAGTAACAGATGCCTGAAACTCCATCGTGTGGCCTATATGATGATAATCTGGACCAATCACTTGAATCCCATCCCCTCAAGTGATACGTCCTCAAAATTCACATCAAGGAGTTTGCCCCACCGTGCACATACTTGATAACAGGATTGGGGTATTTGATTAATAGTACATAAAGATTGTGCTAATCATGTTGTGCACATGCTTGATAACATGACTGAGGTATTTGATTAATAGTACATAAAGATTGCGCTAATCATGTTGTCAATCCTGTGCACAATCTGGCAACATGATTAGCACAATCTTTATGTACTATTTATCAAATACCTCAATCCTGTTATCAAGTACATGCACAGTGGGACAAACTTCTATTGAAGTGAAACTTGAGGATGTCACCGATGGGGATGGGATTTAAGATGGACATTCCGGATTATCATTATGTGGGTCACGGTGGACTTCAAGGCATATGTTATTGGGATAGCTTGCAACATATGTGACAACCGATTTGGAGTTAACAACCAAGTGTATAGATGATATCCCAAATATAACAAATTCGATTGATATTTCAAATACAACAACTTAGCGTACATCACGCCTGCGTCCCCACTTATAAAAGTGTGTTGGGTTCAGCAAGTATCTGTTTAGAGAAAGAGGGCCGGAGAAACTCTAAAGGAATGGGCATGCAGTAGTTCATAAATGCCACATGAAAAACATGAAAGTTCTAATCATGGGTATATAAGTGTCGCCTAGCCTTAACCCACATTCTCCCTCTTATGTATTACTATTATTATTTTAATCTGTGGGTTCATTGTCATCTTCTCAAATTGTTGTGCGACTTATGTCATATATTGCAGGCGACTTTCTTAAGGTAAAGACCTTCAATTTAGAACCCATCATTAACAAGACACTTAGTTGTCATCATCCAGCAGTTCATATCCATGTGGATAGCTCTAGATCTGATTGATAATTTGGCCCAGACATCTTCTTTTGAACTGATCAATAATCAAAACAACAAACAAGCGATTTGGCGAAAGAATCAAACAATGGACAAATCATATAAAATCACACCTCACGATTTATCTGCCTGAATATCCGTAGTGATATAAAAACATTAGTCAATTAAAGGTGTGATAAGATAACACGTTTTGTAAATAGAGAAGATTCCGCTATCCAGAGGATTACTTCATTTCTCTATAATCACGCTATCCTCTGTGACGATTTTTTAGGGGAGGAATCACTGCATTCCAATTTGAGAAATACCGAGGAGGGGTCACTCCTTGTAAATTAGGTTCTTTTTTTTTTTATGTGGATTTACAAAATTTGACTGTGAGAAGTGGAGACCAAGGAATCAGTAGAAGAGGAGATTTTTGATGGGCCGAAAGGATTTAGAAAATCCTTTCACTTTTTCTCTCTTCACCAAAATATGAATTTTTCTTGAACTCGAGAAAAATCAGAGGAATCAGTAGATGAAAGGATTTGGAAAATCCTTTTACTTTTTCTCTCTTCACCAAAATATAAATTTTTCTTGAACTCGAGAAAAACCAGAAAGAATTCCTCTCTAAGAATGTTACCCAGACATCCCAACGAGTTGCACTTCTCCATCATTGTTGTCTGGGCAGTCCACCTCCCCAATTTGCTCAGGGTTAAAAGTTGAAACCCATCTGAACTACGAGACAATCCCCCAAGCATCATGTGCACTAGCTCCATCATAAAGTCCATAAGTCCTCTCTCTCTCTCTCTCTCTCCCTACCATGGACAATTTGCAAACAGGGGCACTAGCTGTGTCACAAAAAACCATCCCTCCTCTTTCGGCACAATAAACAAAAGACAAGTAGATGATGTTTACGTAGATGGCCCCATTCTGCAGATTAAATGTCACATTCATTGTTTTATTCATCTTCCTTTTCAACTAAAACAGTAAAAAATCATCTAATAAATGTCACGTTGGCGTGAACGAATTGCCCACTGCTGCATTGCAGATTTGCAGTCGGAAAAACCAATATCATGCCTGACTCGATATATTTTAGAAACATAATCAAATTCAAGTTCCCACCAATTTCATGTCTTGGGTTCTTTCAATGGGCCTGAAATCAATTGGTCAAGGGTGGTTCCCATTTGTTTAATTGGGTCAACAGTGTCTCATCACCTTTTTTACTTTTTAATCAAAAGAGAGATTTCATTAGAAAGTTGAACAAAATTGTGCTGTGCCGCCACTCTCGTGGTTAGGTGGTGTTGGCACCTTGATATCATATACATTTCCAGAGATCGGTCTTAGGCCTTTAGATTCATAGCATCACTCCTGACCAGTAGGCCAACCTAGCAAAGAAAGACTTCCTAATCCAAGAAGGTTACGAAGTGACTTTTACGAATCTGATAAATTAACTATATTTAGAATAATACCCATCCCAACCCTCAGTAAGCCTGAGTCTACTCTTCCAAAAATTATATGTGATACTTCAGTCTCCGGTCCTCTGTGATCGGCTATAGTCGTCCATCTGTGGTGCTCCTCATATTCCTGATTTTGATTTCAAGATGTCTCCACCCCAGAGCAATACATTGATCTTAGAAAGGTGTTTTGCAAATTGAGTAGCTGCCCTTTTTCTCCTGTAGATATATACACCTCTTGGACAGCATGTGGACGAGATGCTCTGAATATGCTATGGTAGTGGATAGAAAAATTTTTAGAGCTGTCGGCTGCTTTATTAACGTTAAAGCTACAATGGCTGATTTGCCAAAACTAAAATTGAGCCAATAGTTCCGGAAGCTTTTTCCATGTAACCATTGGGTCCCAAGATATATTTGTGGGGGTTGTTGAAGGCTTGATAGAACCAAGGATTGTTTAGTCAGTTGGTAATTCCGCATCATATCCGGCTGCTTAGGGATCGATCCTTGGATATGTCTTTATTTGCATGTGTGTGACTCTCCTTCCCACTTGTGTGGGCTTCACTTTTCATGTGTTTGGGCTCTCTTAGATCCTCGCCCCACTTGCTTGAGTGAAATATGATATGAATATGGCTCATTCCTGAAATCCTTCAAATTGATAGGCTGCTACACTGAGCTTGCAATTCCAATTCATGTGGACGAGCTGCATCTGTACCTCCTGTGTATGAAAAGATCATTTCCTCTTGGCCATTACCAACCATACCACCAATTCCCCAAGACCGGTGAGTGGATTCATTGAGCCATCAAATTAAGCAAGACCATACCCCATGGTGGTGGTTTCCATATCCTTGTCATGGTCCTTGCAAGAGTAACTGGAAGATAGATTTGCCATAAAAATTCCATTCATACAGGGATATGAGTGTTTTAGTTTTAACCATCCTATGGTATATAGGGGCTTGGCAAAACTGGTATTCCTTCCATAACTTCCATATGTATCAAAAGACTCTGACCCATAAACTGACGCTTGACTTTGTTGCTGTATTCCAGAACCAATATGAGTATAGGACACCAGCAAGCGGACTTAGGCTGCTTGGAAATAGCTTCCAAATTTATTTTGTAATCAAACAAGATGAGAACAAATGATGAATGAATTCCTTCAACTCCCTACAGGGGATGCAGAGGGTTTCTATTTTATGTAGAAATTGTATCTCTCGTACTAAGTTTCTCGTGCAAGATTTTCCATGTAAACAGCTGAATTTTTTGTGGGAATTCAAGTGTCCACACCGTTTTCCATGGGAATTGGAGTCCAAGGGTACGCCGCGAGAATATATAGAGAAATCTAAGAAACATGAGGCTACCGATTTGTCACGACCCGCGCCTGAGATCCAGTAACTCCGAGCCGTGAACTCATACTTACTCCCGTAAACTCCGAATTAACCGAAGTTAAAACGGAATCCACAAGGGATAACATTCTCAATAACCTGTCAAATATACAATTTTGGCGGAAACATTCATATTTGACATTAACAATTTACAATTTACATGTATACAAAATAAAGTCCTTATACATGTATACATTTCCAACATTTACTTGTCAACACTGCATTTACAAAACACAATGCAGATGGCAGTTAATTACATTTCAAAATAAATATATAAAACAGTTTCTCAAAACATTTCTCAAAAAATTCCAATTCCTTATTGCACTCGGATAGCCATTTCAAATGGTATCTCGACCATTCCATTCATTTAATCCTCCTGGAGGAACTGGAGCGGTCTCCTCCGCTGCCGCCGGAGCCGCTACATGACCGGCAAGGGCAATCGGGCCTGTAATGCCATCAATAACACTAGTGAACACGATAATTCAACAATGTATAAACAAAACTCGTAATAGCACATGTTAATACATATACTTAACTCATTCAATATATTCAATATCAATTCCAATTCTAAACAATTCTAGATAATTCATACAATGACAATAGGTGAATATAAGAAGTCAATCAATAACTATGTATTAAAATGGTCACTATCAAAGCATTCATTTCATTTCATTCCATTTATCATCTTCCCTCAAAGGAAGGATTCATTTTATTTACCATCTTCCCTCAAAGGAATGATTCATCTTCCAATTAGAAGGCATCAATCAATACTTATAGATATGATTGGAATTGTGAGACTTACTATTGTCCTGACCAGGGACAACTAGCATCTCCACGGAGCTCCAGAACGTCCCAAATCCATCTACTGCAGTAGGATTAGTCATTTGTTTCATTTATTATTTCATTGAACTTATTTAGAGTTCTAATACAATAGTTAGGTAGTGCCAGACTCAAGAGTCAATACTTGCCAATAAGCAGCCCATTTCTGAATTCAATTCAATTCAACAATTCCTTTCATAACAAAGGAATGAAATGACAGTAATACAAATCTCATTAAATTGGAATACAACGATACAATGAGGGAACTACTGATCACTTATGATTCAATTCAACTCTATTTTAAATTTAAACAACTATTAGGGTGTAACTATTGGTTTCCAAATAAACATGTTATTCTTGATGGACATCACATTTATTTATTTTAATGTATGCATTGTAGTCCCCGTAATTATCATCCATGGATGCTTAGTCTTAAAAACTAATCTAAGGAGCATTTAAACTCACAAATAGTACTCCAAATTCTCGTAAAAATCCAATTAATATCCTGACCAGTACCAGGTTCGCTCGAGCAGACCAAACAGAAAAGTGTTCGCTCGAGCGAACCCAAACAGAACAATGTTCGCTCGAGCGAATAGTCCTTCAGAACTCCATTCCGAAAATCTGATACTCTCTCTCTACTTCTACTCTCCTTTCTCCATTCCACTTCCACAACCTATATAAGAGATATGGAAGCTCTTGTTCCAACCTCATACATCATTCATTCACAAATAACACTTCTAATTATCCATTAACCATCTCGTTAAATCCATAAATAATTTCAAATTCAACGGAAAATGCACAAAACCCATGGAATCACTATGAGCTTTTACAATAACTAACATTAATTACAAGTAATGCTTATACTTGCCTTGTTGAAGGTTAATTAACTTAAAGCCCTTTGCTTAGCTTGCTTTTGAGATGAAAACCCCAAATGAAACCCTAATTTCATGAAAACATGAAATTACACAAATCTATAAGCTATTTGTGCTAGAAGTCATGTCTAAGCATTCATTATGACTTGTAAACTCATTAAAAGTTCTAAGCACTTACTTGTAGCTCAGTGAGAGAAATCTTGAGATCTTTCTCAAGTTCTTCACTTCAACAATGGGGAAAAATGACTTGAGGAAGAAGATGAAGATGGATGAAGTGGTTCAACTTCACTCCAATCGCTTGAAAACTCTTCCAATCTTCACACTAGATGGAGAGAAAATGAAAGGAAAGAAAAGAAAGGTGTTTAGGGAGAGAAAGGTGTCTAGGGTTTGTTGAGGTGAAAATGAGCTCATTCACTCATCTCATTCTAATGTAAGAGGCTCTCACACTAAAACCTCTATATTATTAAGCCAAATTACATTTTGAGTCAAATGAAGCCTCATTTGATTCATTTGAGGTCAAATGGACTCGCGTCTATTATGAAAGTTAACGTACTATTCGAGATACACATGTTGGTATTAAGAATTTTCGTATTTGACGAAATACGTGAAAATCCGTATTTACGAAAAAGTCCTTAGTCTACCTTGTTTGAGTCTAAACTCATTTTAACCAACTCAATTCCATTCAAATTTCATTCCATTATGCTTAATGTATCATTTGAGACCAATTTGTCTCTCTTTGGTCATTAACCTTGATTAATCCAATTACCCATGCATAATTAGCATGAATCTCAATTAATTATTCTTAATTATGATTAGTTTGGGTCGGGGTGTAACACGATTCCTGCCTCTAATAGCAAATATCCATCCAGTCCTTAGGATATTCATATTTGTTTCAACAACTTTGTTATACCAAATAAGATTTGCAAAGGTGTTTCTACTACTCAAGATTTTAGATTAAGGGCTCCTACAGAAATAGCTAATGTGCTCTCTGATGCTTCCTTTGGGACAATGGACATGAAAGCAGACTTTGACTTCGCTATTTACTTTGATAATTCTTGGATGTATGTAGGAGTGCTTCATGGGACCAAAGTCCTTTCAAAAGAAGCCAATGCAAGTGCAGTCCCATGCTTGCTAAGGGAAGCTCGATTGAGGGGATTCCACAAGATTCACCTTTTGTCGGATGCTTTAGAAGTTTGTTTGAGTGATAAATGGGGCCATAGACTGGTCAATCCATCACATTTTGCTACACATTAAAGATGTGAGCTCTAATTTTGATGATATTATGTTCTCACATGTCCCTAGAAGACTTAATGATTTTGCTCATGATCTTGCCAAGGACTCTTTTGGGAAGGGTATTCGTCATGCCCTCAAAATGGGTTGCCGAGATAATCCCAAATTCCCCCAATAACCACATCTCGAGGGTACCTGATGATGTTTGGAAAAAAGTAGGGGTCAATTTAAGAAATTTCCCCCAAGACGGTCGTTTTCCACAGGGTTTTGCGATGTGAGATCCCATAGACATCTAGATTGCCAGACCGAATTTGAAATTGCAAAAGTTTGTGCAAACCATTCAATAGATAATATAATAATAAGATAAATATTAGAGAATACACAACATTCTTAAAATAACAGTATTATAGGAGTTGTTATTACAAAAGAAATATTTACATTAATTACATCAACCCAAAATAAACCAAGGCTGCTAAAAAACAAAGGCCTGGACAAAAGGAACAAAATAAGTATTCCCCAAACGAAGTAAAGGGCCCAAAAGATGTGATGTGCTCTCAGTGTGGGTACAATGCATCACTCTACATGGTTAGTGTTCCACTCAAATAGACCTGCAATTCCTCTTGGACCGTCAAACCCTCCTGCTCAAGGGGAGTGGTGCCATCACCTATATCACGAAGCGTAGTATTAGCCTGAAAATAGAATAAGTAATGTAATCAAAGTAAATAACATCAACAAACTGCATCAATATAAAATATAGCAATGGTAGATTATATGAAAGAAACTAAAGACTGAACTAAGCAGATTATGCATGAATCACGATGAGAGGATGGACTCATAAATAAATAAATAAATAAATAAAAACTATAAAGAGTCATAGTAATCTGCTCTCAACACCATAGTGAATTCAACGCAAGTATGGCAGGGCTTCTCACACAAATTGAAACTAAATGGCTGATTATGTTGCAAAATTCTCCCTAGCGGTAACTCCAATGTGAACGTGGGAAGTGGATAGAAGGTACATAAGAACCGAGGTGAGCTCTGGGGCACCTCAAAGCTAACATAATTACACTGCAATGAATTCTCTAAATCCAATTGAGCTTGGCCTAGCCTTGAGGAATTGAAGTTGAGTGGTGCTGACTCTGAAGGAGATGATGACATGGTATGACAAAAGAGCCGTGCAAAGTAGAGATCGAATCTTAGAAATAAAGATTTCAAATAAGCTACAAATGAACTCTCCAATGAGCTATCCATTGATAGGACATCCAACTGTTTCTGACTGACTAAAATATAGACCAAATGGCCAAAACGAAAAATATACCAAAACCAAAATAGATAACCAGCGACCCAATGTCACAATGATAGTCATCAGCTAAACAATGATTAACAAAGAGAAAATCAACCCTTTAGGTTTAATAATTTACCAACACCAAAGTAAGTCTAACTTGATTCGGATAGCATTTTAGTACAAAAAGAGAGGTCCCAAATGGATGAAAGAAAGGAACTTGGATCCGGATAACTCGAAAGATAGCGATGCAAATAATTCACGCTAACCGACCTTAGAAACCGATCAAGGATCCGGTCTATCCTGGGAAGAAGAGGGGCATTACACTGCACGCTAAGTCCCATGGTGACCAACACAATTTAAGTCAGATAGCATTCAAATAATATTTACTATCACCATTCTATGTCATGGATTATCTTTGGACATCCAAGCATGACAACGTTCAACTCTATGCGCTAGGATCCGGATGTTGGGATTTCTTACCTTTGGTGCTCCAGAAGGTGATAGACATCCAAAATCCTAAGTCTGAATAACTCATTCTCGTACACCACATCCCCTTTGGTAATCCTGGGAGTGAGTGTTCGCTTAACACCTCACTTTTCCATAGTTTTAAATGTAAAAAGTAATAGGCAATATACGTGTTTCAAGGGTCCACCTTATTATAAGTTCCAAATTCCCCAAACCAAGGAGAATTAACACAATTGGGTTTCCCAACATTCAGTGGCCTAAGAGTTCTCAAACTAAGTTTATAAAGTGTTCACAACTTGGCCATAAGGTCACAAGTTGAGTGGAGTAAGGGATTTACAACTCGACACCCAATCGGCCATCGAAAGGTTCAACTAGCCAAGAGCCTTGGCTTGTATCAAAGGGGTAAACTTTGGCCATGTTCGAGCTCCACCCAACATATTTCTAAGGTTCAAAACTCATTGGGGAAAGATAAAAATCAAATTCCAAGTAAATAGGGTCAAAACAAGTCCAAAACAGAGGATGAACGAGTGTGACCGGTGAACTACTGAGTGGCCACAGACTGAACCCCAGATTAAACTACAATTAGCCTCTCCGCTAGCCGTAAGTGTGCTCTTGGCTAGCCATGAAGCAATAAGTGGTTTATTGTTATGGGTGAATCTCCCCTTTCCTTTGCCCATATTTGGGGGATCTTTGGGATATTTGTTAGGGGTAATTTATGGACCAAGTTAACCCCTTAATTATTGACAAAACTTAATTAAGATTACAAATCACCAATGAGCTAGAAATTGAGCCTTCTAAGCTTAACATATTGAATTGAACATGTGAATCAAATAACTTGCATACATGTAATGTAAATCTGAAATTGATCACTTGCTTTGGGTTTCTGGACTTCTAAGAACAAAAGGGAAACACCTCAATCCACTGTAGGACCTGTTCACAATCCCAAATAGTCGATCACCCTATAAAATATCCATAAATTAGAAAACGGGTGCGAAATTGAAATTTGGCCGTGAAAATAAGGGTACACGACCAATAAGTTATAAACGATCCATTACCTCAAAGTACCCTGAAATCGAGGAGTTCATCGCAGGAGGGGGTGGTTCAACATGAAAATCAATGAAAATGAGTGTAGATGTGCGTAGGAAAGAGACAAGCACTTCTACCGGAAATCATAACTTTTGGAGACTTTTTGGGAAAACTCAACTTTTACAAAAATGAGTTCTATGACCCTAGTCAAACGAAAAATCTCGAAATGAAGAGTTTATGGACATCAAATGGCTACGGGTTGAACACGAAAGTTTTACAATATAACTCATACCATCTAACGTACATAACTTGGAATTTTTTTTGAAATACCTAAAACACCGTTGACACTGGCCAAATGTACCAAGCTACACTTTCTAAATCAGAATGAGGCTAAAACGCAGTCAAACCAATTCGAAAGCTACTCAAACTCTAAAACTCACTTAATTAATAATAAACATACTTAATTAGTATCTAATTAAGGTAATTGGATTCTGGTTCTTACAATATTTTTTTGGGGGTGGTGGGGAGATTGAGTTTTCTTTTTTCTAGAGCTTTTTATGTACTTTTGTTGTATATGTTCATGCCCCTTTTCTTTTTGTTGCCGCTATGCTTTTCTTCTAATGAATCTCGCTTTTAGAAAAGGAAAAACTATGTTATCCCAAATATAGGCCAACAATTATTTATTCCTAGCTAGATCTTCCGTACTTTGGATAACGGTTATCCAATAATGTTAGATTTTTTAGTTTGGCAATTCGATGAGTTTCTGAACAAAACTTGAGTCCAAATTGAGTTGTAATGTTACATTTTTAGATATGGACTGTAGTAGTGCGTCATTATGAAGATTGAAGGAAAAAAAATGAAGAAATTCAGAGTTTACAATCAGGCGGCCATAGTCCGAGACAAAACATCAGCTTGCTCGACTGTACCCTACTTTGGGTCGAGCGAGTGGCCTCGTTGGCTCAAGCAAAAGTCAGATAGAGCTTTCACTTGCTCGACCAAACCCAGTCTTGGGTCGAGAGAACTTTGTGAAAGTCTCCCAGCCATTTTGGAAACCTCGCCTATTTTCTTTCTTCTGCTTACTTTAGTTCTACTTTTTTTTACAAATCCTCTTGCACGAACAAAAGCCTATAAAAACAAACTCTTGCTACCCTAAAACCTCACCTCTCTTTCATTCAAAGTTTAGAGATTCTTTGAGAGATCTTTGAGAGTTCTATGTTACTGTGTTTGCAAGAGTTATGCGCTGAAGTTCTTCTTTTATTCTTTTCTCTTCTAAGCACCTTGAGAGGCGTCAAGCTGGGTTGTAGTTTAAGCACAAGCAAACTGTGAACAACGAGTTGCTGGTGAGAAGATCTACAATCCATTAGGTTATGGTCAATTGGAGATTGTTCTGTGAGTTCTCTTGTATTCGTTCATATTCATAGTGCTTGGTTTACATTGGATAGGGTGATAGGTCTTGTGGATTTTTCCCGTTTAGGCTTTCCATGTAAAAAATCACGTGTCCTCTTTGTGTGATTGATTGTTTGCTTGTTTAGTTTAGTTTAATTGGATTGCACTACATAATAGAAATCTAATTGAGACCTAGACCCTTTGGCGGTCATCTTTCACATAACCTTTTCTTGGAATATGTTGTGCTCAACTCTTGACTATTTGTTTCTTTTGAAAAAAAAAATATTATATACCATTGAACAAAGAGAAATAGAGAGAACAAAGAACTAAACAGATCACATAATTTAAGAAGGAAAAAACTCAAATTAAACCCTAGTGTTAAAACCACTAGAACCCCTTTGAGTAAAATAGGGGCTAAGGACTTATCTAGGGTGATACCTCTTCAATTTTTTCAAGGTGGGATCTTTCAAGTGGTTCAATGAATTGGGTCAAGGGTACTTGCTAGCTCAAATTTTAGTATAGCATGATGTTTTTTCCCCTTTATAGTGCACCATCTTTACTTGCAGAAAAGGCAAACATTTTAAATGTCTTTTCTATGATAATGAGAGGTTGAGATAAGAAAAGTGTTTAGAGTGGAAGTCCTCTTATCATCATCAAAGTCTTCTCCGAATCATGTTGGGGTCAACCACATGAATTTATTTTTTTATTCCAATCTATTGTGGGGTATATCCTTGGATAGATTTCACCTTTTTAAGTCTATCTTTACTACTTCCATTCATGTTCTTTTTGGACTAGTCCTTTTTCTTGAGGGGCCATCAACCTACATAAAAAGGATTTCCTCATAGGAGTCATTGTTGGCTTATGTTGACTATCTCCAAACTATCTCAAATGAGTCATTCTTAATTTACCACCTATATATGCTAAGCAAAATGCTTCAAAATGTGTGAGATCTTAATTTGCCTACGTAATCTCTTGAGGAAAAATCGGGTCAAGTGATCTTGTGAGCCAAGAAAAGAGAATCCACAGGAGTAAGGTTGAAGTGCTTCGGTTAGCACCGTGACACTTTGTCCAAGTCCCACATCGAAAATATCTAAGTTCTGGCCGTAGGCTTATAAGACAAACCCCGTCTTAACTCAACATGACGTATTTTTGGTGGGGGGAGTGTGAGACCCCAGTTTCAGAGCACTCCATTGAGGCAAGAACAGGTCATGTGATCATGTGAGCCATAAGGGGCGATATGCTCAATGGAAGGGTTGAGTGCTTCAATAAGCACCATGAGGCCTTGTCCAAGTCCCACATTGAAAATATCCAAGTCCTGACACTGGGCATATATGTATGACCTAGCCTTAACCCCACATGACACATTTTAAAATCGTGAGACTTCAGTCAAAGCGGACAATATCATGTGGATAGACCAGGTCATTACTGAATGCACTCATTTCTAATTTTATCTCTTTTTTTTTTTCTCTTTACCACACATTCATCTCGGCTACACTCATTTTTGATGTGTTGTTTCCTAGTTGGCCAATATTATGCTCCATAAGTCATGGTTAGTGTAATTATTATTTTGTAAAATTCATCCTTCAATCTTATTGGTAGCGCCAATCATTAAGCACTGTAGAAGCAAATCCAACTCTTATCCTATTTTAACATCCTATTCAATCTCCTTATTCTTAATAATTGTAGAGCCAATGTATTAGAAGAACTTTCTTTGCGGTATCTTCTAAACTATTATAAAAGCCCTCTCTCACATGAAATATAAACTACATGGCATGCAGATCATCATGTTACACAAACACATCTTAACGCTACAAAAGATTCTAGTTTTGATGGGTCCTTGGAGACTCAAACAATTAAGCCTATAAACTCAATTCCAATTGAAGAGATTGTACTCTAGATCAATTTCATTTCCCTACTAAATAATGATAAATAAATATTTTATATATTGTAGTCTAGATTTAATTGCTCTACCAAACCATATTACATCTAAGTTCTGATATATTATCATTTTATTTGTTGCAGTAATCATGTCTATACTATGTGGATCAAGACTGGCTCCATTTAACTTTATCAGACATTTGAGACTGTAAAATATAAAAAAGTTTCATAATGGTCACTATACACTTGAAAAAATGTGTCTACATAGACACAGAAAAAGGTATCTCTAAGAAATCCGTAGCCCAATTTTGGACAACCAAACCCAGCTATGATCAACTTACCCCTCACACTCACAACCTTTCCAAGTCACCATAATCCCAATTTTATGATCATCCAATCAGTAGCTACAATCTTTCATTGTGATTGTTAGAACACTTTACTCTTCCAAAATGATCGAGGGCATCATTGGAGGACAAATCGCAATGTCATGAAATACCACTTCATCAAAGAAACTTAAGGGCGTGTTTATTTGCATCACGGGAGGAGTAGAAGAGGAGTAGGTTGTTACATCAAGATAAAGTTAAAGAGGAGTGGGTTGAAATAAATTAGTAGATGAATTACTTTGTATGCATTTGAATGGTTGCTGTAAAGTTAAAGGATTTAAAATTTGTATTTGATTGGATAAAGAGAATGGGAAATGAATTACTTTACCCCCACTTTATTATGGCATCTCCGAGTAACTTGTGAGAGATAAAAAGTAGAGTTGGAGTAACTGCCAACTAGGCAAATATATTTACTTTACTTTTTTGGGCTAATGCAAGCAAACACACCATGGGGTAAAGAATCCAACCGTTGTGATTTATTTCAACCCCTCCTCTACTTTACTCTGTTGCAAACAAACAGGCCCTTAATAGTTTTGAAGAAGATTCATATGATGGAAAATCCAACACATAGTTTATGAATTACAAGCTATGATGTCCAGATACGGATATGGATATAGACACTGATAAACGATTGGGGATAACGATATGGGTGTTTTGGTTTTTTCTCCTTTTTTTTTTAGATTACTCTTAAAATCAATGGAATTATCATTTTCCCCTTTCTAGTATTCTTTTATGATGAGAAGTAAAAATATTAAAAGAACTTTATAAAATAAAGGATTTTATAAGTTATATATATATTAAACTTGATCTCTACAAGTATCGGCGTTGTATCAAGTACCAATACAAGTATTGTATTGGTCCGATACAAATACGTTGGGCTTGTACAAGTATCCAGGTATCACATATCACAAAGATGAGGGCAAATTCTTTTAGGGCACATTTGGCACCATGATTGGATTCCTCTATTAAGAGGATTCTTTTGCTCTTCTTATATGATGATATCCTCCGTGAGGATTTCTCATGAAGAAAACCCATTGCAATTTATGTTTGGAAAATAACAGAGAATAGAGGATTTATATATACAACATCCAACGATCACAAGTTTTTTTTCATTTTCTCGTAATCTGCCATGAATCAAGCACTAAAATTTGAATCTCTAGTCGTTTGTTGCCTTCTGGAGATTAGAAATGGCCCAGATTTTAATTATAGGTCCCACAAAAATTTCGAAGATAATTTTTTAACTTGTAGACATTTTTTTATAAATACCTCAAAATATATAAAGAATCGACGACTCAAATTTGATCTAGGAGCCGTTCTGGACTTTCTAAACATGATGGACGGTTCAGATCATGATAGTAGGACCCATAAAATAGGTTTCCAAATCCAAGACCGTAACAAATACATTACCGTCCCGGTCACTGTTGAAGCGCAAGTAGGAACCGTTTCACTATGGACATGATGAGCGGCCAGTAGGTTTTTGACATTTTTCTCTCTATCCATGATGAATCTAGATGCCAAATTTGATATGAAAGCAGTCTTAGGCATTTTTAAGGGATTAAACGGTTCAGATTCCACAAATACGGCCCACAAAAATCCAAATCTCAAGTTCCAACGATCTGGATTATTTCTCAAATATAAAAAAATCTATGAAAAATCAACGGTTGATATTTCATCACATAGCCGTTTTGGATCATAATAACTTGACTAATGGTTGGGATTGTGATCATGGGACCAAAAGTTGGGGTTTCCGAGCAAAAAATGGTCAATAATAACTTGCCATCACCATCACTTTTCATGCGCCTTTCTATGAGTAGTGCGCAAATTTCTAGAATTAGAGGGGATGTGGGGGTAAGTTTGACCGAGCTTATCTTTCCATTTGAGGATTTTTATGTATTTTGGAGAATCCTCTCATAGGGTGGGATAGGTTGCCAAACATGGGTTTTCAGTGATCCCGAGGAAAAGATGCGAGGATTCCGTGTCATGGATTGTTGCCAAACGCGCCCTTATTGGAATTTCTTGTAAGAATTTAGTTGTTATGAGCTTTTTTAACATGATGTGATGTCTTGTCCTCTAGCATTTGTAAACGCCATGTTTCTTTATAAAAATTTCAAAATTCCAGCCGCATAAGAGTTTCAAATGACATCTGAAATTCTTATAATTTCAACCCATTTTCTTTTTGATGGAATTTCTAGATACTTAAGTATAAAGGAGGACTCAAGAATCGATCATGTCTAAGAAATCAGAAATTCTACAAACAGAAACTCTGAATTTCAATAAAGAAACATGTGCCCTACAAATTCATTTTCACCGGTGAGTTTATTTGACATTCATTTCTTAATCTTCACACTTGTTTATATTCAATTTCTAACACTCCAATATCTTTCATCTTCAAGCTTGTTTCTTCAATTTTTGTCACCAAGCATTAATAAGTTTTTTAGAGTCTTTTTTTTTTTTTCTTGGAAAGGTTGTTCATTTATTTAGTATTAGTTCGTACAACTGGTTTAAGAAAGAATTGACAAAGCTCACAAAACAAGTGGAGCAAAAGTAGGCCCTATCACAGAACTGCCCATGTATAACCTTGTTGTTTGGCAGATACAACCCCATGGCGTGAGTTGGTGCATGACCATCAGCCATACTGTTGATGCACTATGTAATTGCAACTACCCCTCTCCATCACTCGCGCCCATAGCTACTGTGTGTCCCAGTCCGATGATGGTTGGCAGTCAAAGTGGAGGACAACTCATCCCGAACTGGGTCTTTTATTTGCATCACGGGAGGAATAGAAGAGGAGTAGGTTGTTACATCAAGATAAAGTTAAAGAGGAGTGGGTTGAAATAAATTAGTAGATGAATTACTTTGTATGCATTTGAATGGTTGGTGTAAAGTTAAAGGATTTAAAATTTGTATTTGATTGGATAAAGAGAATGGGAAATGAATTACTTTACCCCCACTTTATTATGGCATCTCCGAGTAACTTGTGAGAGATAAAAAGTAGAGTTGGAGTAACTGCCAACTAGGCAAACATATTTACTTAACTTTTTAAACAAACACACCATGAGGTAAAGAATCCAACCGTTGGGATTTATTTCAACCCCTCCTCTACTTTACTCTGTTGCAAACAAACAGGCCCTTAATAGTTTTAAAGAAGATTCATATGATGGAAAATCCAACACATAGTTTATGAATTACAAGCTATGATGTCCAGATACGGATATGGATACGGAAACTGATAAACGATTGGGGATAACGATATGGGTGTTTCGGTTTTTTCTCTTTTTTTTTTTTAGATTACTCTTAAAATCAATGGATTTATCATTTTCCCCTTTCTAGTATTCTTTTATGGTGAGAAGTAAAAATATTAAAAGAACTTTATAAAATAAAGGATTTTATAAGATATATATATATTAAACTTGATCCCTACAAGTATCGGCGCTGTATCAAGTACCAATACAAGTATTGTATGGTCTGATACAAATACGTTGGGCTTGTACAAGTATCCAGATATCACATATTACAAGGATGAGGGCAAATTCTTTTAGGGCACATTTGGCACCATGATTGGATTCTTCTATTAAGAGGATTCTTTTGCTGTTCTTATATGATGATATCCTCCGTGAGGATTTCTCATGAAGAAAACCCATTGCAATTTATGTTTGGAAAACAACAGAGAATAGAGGATTTACATATACAACATCCAACAATCACAAGTTTTTTGCCATTTTTTCGTAATCCGCCATGAATCAAGCACTAAAATTTGAATCTCTAGTCATTTGTTGCCTTTTGGAGATTAGAAATGGCCCAGATTTTAATTATAGGTCCCACAAAAATTTAGAAAATAATTTTTTAACTTGTATACTTTTTTTTTATAAATACCTCAAAATATATAAAGAATCGACGACTCAAATTTGATCTAGGAGCCGTTTTGGACTTTCTAAACATGATGGACGGTTCAGATCATGATAGTAGGACCCATAAAATAGGTTTCCAAATCCAAGACCGTAACAAATACATTACCGTCCCGGTCACTGTTGAAGCGCAAGTAGGAACCGTTTCACTATGGACATGATGAGCGGCCAGTAGGTTTTTGACATTTTTCTCTCTATCCATGATGAATCTAGATGCCAAATTTGATATGAAAGCAGTCTTAGGCATTTTTAAGGGATTAAACGGTTCAGATTCCACAAATACGGCCCACAAAAATCCAAATCTCAAGTTCCAACGATCTGGATTATTTCTCAAATATAAAAAAATCTATGAAAAATCAACGGTTGATATTTCATCACATAGCCGTTTTGGATCATAATAACTTGACTAATGGTTGGGATTGTGATCATGGGACCAAAAGTTGGGGTTTCCGAGCAAAAAATGGTCAATAATAACTTGCCATCACCATCACTTTTCATGCGCCTTGCTATGAGTAGTGCGCAAATTTCTAGAATTAGAGGGGGTGTGGGGGTAAGTCTGACCGAGCTTATCTTTCCATTTGAGGATTTTTATGTATTTTGGAGAATCCTCTCATAGGGTGGGATAGATTGCCAAACATGGGTTTTCCGTGATCCCGAGGAAAAGATGCAAGGATTCCATGTCATGGATTGTTGCCAAACGCGCCCTTATTGGAATTTCTTATAACAATTTAGTTCTTCTGAGCTTTTCTAATATGATGTGATGTCTTGTCCTCTAGCATTTGCAAACGCCATGTTTCTTTACAAAATTTTCAAAATTTAAGAGTTTCAAATGACATTTGAAATTATTATAATTTCAACCTATTTTCTTTTTGGTGGAATTTCTAGATGCTTAAGTATAAAGGAGGACTTAAGAATCGACCATGTCTAAGAAATCAGAAATTCTACAAACAGAAACTCTCTGAATTCCAATAAAGAAACATGTTCCCTACAAATTCATTTTTCACCGGTGAGTTTATTTGACATTCATTTCTTAATCTTCACACTTGTTTATATTCAATTTCTGACACTCCAATAACTTTCATCTTCAAGCTTGTTTCTTCAATTTTTGTCACCAAGCATTAGTAAGTTTTTTAGAGTCTTTTTTTTTTCTTGGAAAGGTTGTTCATTTATTTAGTATTAGTTCGTACAACTGGTTTAAGAAAGAATTGACAAAGCTCACAAAACAAGTGGAGCAAAAGTAGGCCCTATCACAGAACTGCCCATGTATAACCTTGTTGTTTGGCAGATACAACCCCATGGCGTGAGTTGGTACATGACCATCAGCCATACTGTTGATGCACTATGTAATTGCAACTACCCCTCTCCATCACTCGCGCCCACAGCTACTGTGTGTCCCAGTCCGATGATGGTTGGCAGTCAAAGTGGAGGACAACTCATCCCGAACTGGGTCTTTAAAAAAAAAGCTCCAGTGTAGGCATTTGCGCGATCACGCTCGTCAATGTAAATATCCCTTTCCTAAAAAGGCAGAGCAGATGCATTGCTTGCGATGATTGGGGCATCCAGTTTGGCCAGTATATTTGCCAGAATTGTTGGCTGATCTTTTGCGGTAATGGATTGTCCAATTGTTGATTCCTGCAAGAAGGTGCATCACTCGCTTCCAAAGCCTATCATGTCCCAAGTTAACTGCCCTGAGTTTTGAATAGATGTTATCAGTGCTAAACAATTGCCTTCTACTTGGACATTTGATAGTTGCAACTCATGGCAGCGAACTAAACCTCTTTGCAATGCAATAAGTTCAGTTTCCAGTGGGTGATCAGCGTGAATCTCACCTGAGTATGCAGAAGTCATATTACCAGATGAGTGTCGGATTACCCCTCCAATCCTTGCTTGTTGAGTGAAGTTGTTGAAAGCACCATTGAAATTGAGTTTCAACCATCTTGGAGGAGGCGGTAACCACCAATATGTTGGTGCTCCGTCAGAAGAACTTGGACTTGCATAAATAGGACTAATTTGCATTGATAAAAAAGATGAGATGGATTTTGTTTTGATATAATATGGATTTAGAGGATGATATTGGAAGATGTAGTTATTCTTAGATTTCCATAGATACCACATCACTGTAATGTCCAGGGTTCTGGTTGCTGTTTGTGCTTGATACCAAAACCATGTATGTAAAGTTACAATATTCTTTGGTTTTGGAAAAAGTGGGGGAAACTGAGACCAAACAAGTGTAGTAAAAGTACAACGTGCAAATAGATGCTCCACTGTTTCATCCTCCTTGCACCAAAGTGGGCATTCACGAGGAATATTATCCATCCATCTTGAAAGTCGTTGCCTTGTTGGCAGTCTATCTTGCAGCAATTTCCAGCAGAATGGTTGTAGTTTGTGTGTAATTTTCAAATTAGTTGCCCGAGCAAACTTGACCCCATGCCTTATTAATAACCTTTTGTAGATGGACTTGAACCTGTGGGTGCTTGCAAGTTCGTCAAGCTAGCATCTGAGATCTGGTCCTCCCAAGGGTAAAGCCACTATCTTCTGCACAATGTTTGTCAACCAACATTCTCTCAAACGATTTATATCCCAGCTCAAACCATGCGTTGTTGTTTGTATCAGTTCTTGGGCCCATGTCAAATAATTGTTATCTGATGCCTGCCACATATGTGGCCTCAGAGGCCCGATCTACGGCACCCAATGGTCGTCCAAGGCCCTTATTTCATACCCATCCCCTATTGCCCATCAATGATTGGTTAGAATGTGAGCGCGCTGTTTGAGCATCTATTTCCAGGTCTTTGAATCAAACTTTTTTTGCCTGGCATGTATTAGAATTCCGAGAGACTAAATTCTATTGAATAAAATAGAGCCCTGGACATCAAGACTCAACTATATTCTAACTTTCTTTCTATGTTTTTCTTAGGACATAATTGTTTGATGGTGGAATTCATTGTGAAAGTATTTCTTATCTTCCCTTGTAGCAAATGATTTTCCGCATAACTGAGAAAGAAATATTGGGGTTTTGAGGTATTAGTCCTCAATAAATTCTATTTTTCCAGTCTCATTACTGAAATTCAAATAATGCCACAAGAATCGCTTGACTTTAGTCAATATTTTTTTTAATTTTTTTTTATCCCGGATCACATGATATTATGGAACAGTGTATTTCACGAAAATTGATAAATCTCATGATGTCATGAGACTGTCCCAATGATGTCATGGTTTTTATGTAACATCTTAGCTAAGAGTTTTTTCTTCTTCAAATGATAGAACCTAAGAAGTGGTTGTCAAATGTGTATTAACTTTTAACAAAATAGCATTTTTCTATTCTATAAAAAATGAACTTACTTGCTGGTTGTAGAAAGTATATGACAAAGAAACTGATAAATTTCTTCTATCACATGATATCATGGATTACAACACAAAAATATTAAAAAAAAAAAAAATTGGTAGGAATCAAGAAACTTTGGTGACACTACCGAAATCTCGGTCAAAAAAAAATTGAAAAGCCAATTTCAATGCACGAACAACTCTGCCCAACTTACCTTTTCACCTTTATAACCAAAAAAAAAATATTTTTTTTCATTAAAAAAAATAACTTCGCCTAACTTTATTATTTTTCTTCATAAATTATTTTAATCAGAGTTCAAGTTTAGTTTTTTTTTTCTCAGGTTTAAATTTTATTTTTTTTATGAAAAGTTCAAAAGGGTAAAAACATGATCTGAACAAAATCAACTCAAAAATGACTAGAAAGGAAATATTGGATGCTTTTTTTCTTGCCATTTCTGGTGGCTCACAGCCGTCCCCAAGGACATATGGGTCACGTCCATCCAGAAGCATGCACAGTAACAATCCCATCAAGAGATTCCACCTTTGGGCAAAATGGAAAAGAAACGCCACGTCCTCTAATTTCTGTAAAAGGAGGACCGTCCAAAAAGTTCCCAACCCGTCCAAAAACAGCCTCCAATTTTAATCATCATTCATCAAGACCCCTTGTCTCAAACTCTGGACACGGCTGTCCAAATGCGTCTCTCTACTTTGCCCAGCCATTAATCCATTGAAGAAAGAGAGACTGAAAGGAAGAAGAAGGACAAAAGCAACACAAATCAAATCCTCGCACATCTCAAGGAAAACTCATCTTTCCCAGCTGTCCTTCAGCCACTGAAATTGCAAAAACCCCGAAATAGAAAAGAGTAGAGATCTTTTTCAATCTTCTTTTAGTTGCTTCTTTCTCGAGATCTGTTTTCAGAATCTCCGATTGATTACAGTGCGAATTTAGTTGGGCTGTGGATAGCTTTGGAGATATCGAGGAGTGTCAGACCAGTCTTTCTTCTCCACCTTTCTACCCCACCCAAGCAGGCTTTTTTCCCGAGGATGAAAAACACCACTTTTTGAGAAATCTCAAAAAACAATGCTTTTCAGAGTACGGACAGTTGGGTGCTTCTGCTTCTGCTCAGGAATTTCTAAGCGCCTGTGAAAAGCCTCTAAGAAGAGCCGTTGTGCCAATCCCCTGTTTTTTTTTTTGGGTTCAACTCATGATAATTATTTCTTTTGTTGCCTTTTGAGAAATACTCTGTTTTAGATTATTGATTCTGCAAAACCCATTTCAGAAATCATGAGAAATTGGTGTTTTTTAACGGAAGTTTGATTTTCAAACTTCTCTCCTTTCTTTCCCTTTTAGTTCCTGGGTTTTGAAAAGAAAGACAAGCCATTGAAAGAGGTTAAAAAAAGGCCCTCAAAGATATCATTTATAAAGGTTACTTTTTGGGTTTGGTGGGGATAGTTTTCTTGGGGTTTGGGACTTTTGCTTGCTTTTCTTTTTGTGGGTTTGTGGGTTTTGGAGATTGAGCATCTATGGCAGATCAGTATGGCCTTTTCAGCATGAGGGGAAGAAATGATGGTAGTTCAGTTGAAAATGAGGACTTTGATGAGGAACAAGTTTGGGCTGTTGTAGAGAGGAAGGATATCAGTCCAAAAGTTAGGAAATCTAGCAGGGACTCTCCTGTTTCAGCTCCTAGACATGTTCCAACTGCTGCTAGAGTGATTCCAAGATTCAGTACCCCTACAGAAGGCAGAGTCCAGCATTCAGCTCCTATGAACATTCCTGACTGGTCAAAAATTTACAGAAACAATAGTTCAGAAAATCATGGTTTCAAAGATGGTTCTTGGGCTAGCTACGGTGTTGGTGATGGTGATGGAGTCTTTGGTCATAATGATGGTGATTCAAATGAGGAAGATGATGATGATGATAATGATCAGATTCCCCCACATGAATGGCTTGCTAGGAAACTGGCAAGGAGCCAGATCTCTTCTTTCTCTGTGTGTGAAGGTGCTGGAAGGACACTCAAGGGAAGAGATCTGAGCAAGGTGAGGAATGCTATTCTGACTAGAACTGGGTTCTTAGAGTAACATGGCTCAAAACCATCTTATCTCTCATCCTATTGTCTTGTTGGTGTCTTTCTTTTGGTTGTTTTTGTTTATTGGGCCTATATGTAATTGATGTTGGATGAATCTATAACAAATGTTTCTGATTTCTGGGTACTCAGACCTGGCTGTTTTAAGTGTTTCTGTGATCATCTTTTGGCCCCTAGGTTTTGTCTGGTGGTTTTTATTGGAATTGATTTGGCCAATTGAGTACGGTGTATTATGGTAGGTTATTGTGTATTGTGTCTGGTTTACCAACATGGGCTATAAGTAATACATTATACCTCTGCTGGGTAGAAAGGATTGGAGTTTTTTTTTTTTTTTATTCTAATAGATATAATATATTGTTCTTTTTCCCCTGCTGCTCTTTTTCATTTGAATGCAGGTGGCATTGTTGTTTCTCCAATTTTGTGTTCTCCCTGGTATCAGTCATGGCTTTGGATGAAAGCTAGGGATTTTGGCGGCATGGTAATCTTAGCCTTGGGAAACCCTAACCCTGCGTAAAAATTCTACTGAGCCCGGAATTTTTGGGAGCCGTGCCAGAGCTCGGGACAAAATCCGGGCTCTGTAGCACCGCTCCGGTGTCATATCACATGAAATTATAAGCTATGGGATATCAATATAGATAAGAGATGCTCCATGAGAGATAGCTCTCATTTTATATAAAGAGATAGAGGTAGGGGCCTCACATTTAAGTTGTTGTTGGAGATGCCGTCAATTTAAGTTGTTAGAGATGTTCACATGTGAAAGCCCCCACTTTAAGATACTCTCCTAGGAACATCTCCCCATATATATATATATATATATATATATTCTATTTTTAATGCAATTAGGAGAAAAAGTTTGTGTGATATTGCATGAATCTAAAAATGATAAAATTGCAAAAATATGAATGTGATATTCATAGTCAGAGACATTTTAGTTTTTAAAAGCTATTTAGGGATGTATAGGGACATATTTCAACTTTTTGAAAGCTATTTGGGTACGTGTAGGGACATATTTCAACTTTTGTTACTATCCGGGGCTATTATCAAGATGATGATGGCAACAGGAACTACATAAGTTGGAATGCATAAATTGACATGGGACTCATTTGATATTATTGTCATACCTCCTTTAGATCTATGTTGACAACCATGGCTCAAAACAATTGCTGTTCACTATCACCATTGACCTATAGCTGTGGCCTCGTAAAACTTCTCATAATGACAAGAAATGCTTGTAGTTGGTCAGACGTTGTTGACTTTTATTAATTACTTGGGTTTTAGAAAAATTTGTTACTTAGTTTTTTTGGGTTAAAAAGATTGTTACATAATTGTTATTGGGTAAAGCTAGGGATGAGGATAGGACAGCTGCTCCACTACAAAGTGCTGGACTTTCATTGTCCTGCTGAAAGCCTTTTAACAGAAAGGTCTAGAAACTCCATTATTGGAGGACCCCATGAAGTCTTTCTCTTCACGTATCAGCTCTGATGCCTGCCAGAAGGCTACTATCGACTGTTGTTTAATATAATGAGTAGGAAGTGGAAGGGAGGAGAGGATGAGAGGGACATGTGAGAATGCTTAGTCGACCAAGATTCCTCTTTTCTTGGTATAAAAAACTCCAATGAGGAATCTTATTTGGATTAGGACTCTCTCCCGCTCTATATGGGTTTTAGCTCCAAATTATCAAGAGTCATCTTTTAGGAATTGGTTGAACAAGTGGAGCCAGAAAAACTCCAGGTTTTGAGGTCTACAATGAAGTGGGCATGTCATTCTGATCCTCAAAAGGAAGGGGCCTAGCTTGACCCTCTAAAAGTCCATAAAATGAGAGTTTTTGTTTTAAGAAATAACTCAAGGGCTGGGCTTGGGATTAGCCCCGCGCCGCCCCCGCCCCCGCCCCCTCCCTCTTACTTTCCCCTTTTTTTTTGTATTTTATGTGGTATATTTAAAATTTTAAATATATTCTAAAATGACCCTTTGAAATCATAGGTTTAGTTTTTCTAATGTTTCACAAGATTTTATTTTTTTTGTTATAATTTTCTATGCTTCTGTGACAAGGTAGCTTAGTTGTGAGTTTTTCTCTTTGTTGGAGGGGTAGTGTATTTCAATAGGGATGAGTATGATTCTGTGGAAGTAGCTCTCTTTATTCTTCTGTGGAGTGCATGAGGGAGCAAAATTAGATCTTCAATGACAGAATTCCCTACCTCAGATCTATCCTAGATTAAGTTAGCTTTGCCTGTTGGCTCTTGCGACAACCAAATCATCCAAGTAATTTGAAATTTTCTATCTCATCAGTAGTTAAGAAGGTTGTAAGAAAGAAAGAAAGAAAGAAAAAATAAAATCAATATCCCTAAAAGGAGTTAGAATGTGGCACCGGTTGGTTCCATGGTGTTTTCTCTCATGAGTAGTTATTGATGGGTCAGGCCCAAGTGACCCGAGTCCGTGATAAGTGCAGGCCCAAATCCACCTGGTAGAGGCAGGGTCCAGATTCGTGAAGTGACGAAGTCAGAGCCGTTCCTTTAACCCGCTTTTACCAGGTCCTGCGGAGCAGATCCTACCTGCC
This sequence comes from Camphora micrantha, assembly GCA_003546025.1. Classification (NCBI taxonomy): domain Eukaryota; kingdom Viridiplantae; phylum Streptophyta; class Magnoliopsida; order Laurales; family Lauraceae; genus Camphora; species Camphora micrantha. Next base: position 12,014,666 of record QPKB01000007.1, read on the forward strand.
TCGTCTGTTGAGGGCAGTTCGGAAACTCCGCCAAAACGAAGCTCCCGCTGCTGACACGAAGCTCCCGCTGCTGAAGAGTTGTCCCCATCTGTTAGGGGACGACTATAAAACAAGAGCCCCACCCACACTGAGGGGCAAGCTATTCCAATCTATCTTTACCACCATCTTTCTATTTTCTAAATCTGTAATCACTACACGTTTGAGAAGTAAAATCACCATTTTAAAGTGGACGTAGGTCACACTGACCGAACCACTATAAACCCCCTCTCTCTCACATTCTCTCTCTCTATTTTTCACATTAATTACTCTATACTTGACCGGTGGTGTCCGAAATCCATATTTTGGCATCATCAGTTTGGCGCCGTCTGTGGGAACTTCAAATTCTCACTTCATAACACTCTATTCTCAAAATCATGGTGACCACCACCAGATCGACAAGGCGACAAGAAAACAACTCCAGGCGAGAGGAAGAGAACAATCCTCCACCAAATAACCCTCCTCCAAATGCTACCGCTCCAGATCCCACTCCTCAACAGATGTTGGCGACAATGCAGCAACTGGTAGCCCAAAACCAGCAGATCTTACAACTCATGCCTGCAGGCCAAGGAGGAGTGCAAGCTGGAGGAGCACAACAAGGAGGGTCTCGTCAGGGAGCTCCTCGGAGGGGAGCGCCTCGCCAGGGCGACCATCCATACGGTGCCCAGGGGCTGGGCGCCCATCCCCATGGTGCCCAGGGGCTGGGCGCCCGTCAACATGGCGCCCAAGGCCTGGGCGCCCATCCCCCTGGCGCTGGCGCCCAGGGATTTCCTCATAACCAGGGATTTCCTCATAACCCCCTCGGAGTGCTATTTGTTGACCCTCAAAGTCGTACCCATCACGGAGTCCCTCTACCCCAAGGTGGAGCCCATGTTGGAGGACCCCCACCTCCAGGAGAAGCAAATCATAGTGGTCTTCCACCTCCTCTCTCTGTTTCTAATAGGGAGGAACCTCATCTCCAAGAGGAGGAGGACGAAAATCAAAGCGTGGAAGTGGGGAGTCACTTCTACGATCGATCCAGGGAGCCGGGCAATCAATGGGAGGAAAAGATTAAAGAAATGCAGAATCAACTGGGCGATGTCTTCAACGCCATAAGAGCTCGGGCACCAGAGACGGTAGATTATCTAGTTGGGCGAACGGATACACCGTTCAAGCCTGATGTGGTGAACTACCCGCTCCCTCAAAAATTCAAGATGCCATCCGTAGAGACCTTCGATGGAAGGAGGGATCCGTTGGACCACTTAGAGACGTACAAAAGCAAAATGCAGCTGCATAATATCCCTGACGAGATAATGTGCAGGGCATTCCCAACCACATTGAAGGGCTCCGCTCGGCAGTGGTTTGCCAACCTCGCCCCAGCCTCCATCGCCACCTTTGGAGAGTTGAGCAAGTCATTCGTCTCGCACTTCATCGGAGGGCGCCGCCACCAGAAGCCTGCCACACACCTGCTCAGCATCAAACAGGATAAAAATGAGAGTCTCAGGAGCTACCTCACTCGTTTTAACGAGGAGGTACTTCAGGTCGAAGAGCCTGACGACAAGGTGTCAATGACAGCCTTTCTAGGAGGCCTTAGCTCATCGAGTTTCCTCTTCTCGGTGATAAAACGTCCGCCAAAGAATATGTCAGAGCTACTAGCAAAGGCTTAGAAGTATATGAACGCTGAAGACATAACCAGAGCCAGGCAGGAAGAGTCCTTCAGAACAGGGGACAAGAGAAAGGAGGAGCGAGACAGAGATGAAAAGGAGGACACTAGCGACAAGCGAGGCAGGATAGAGAGGGTACCTGTTAGAGACCGACTCGGTCATGCTCTGCACAGAGACAGACAAGTATTCACTCCTCTCAACACCACTATTGGGCACATCTTGTTCCAAATACAAGATGACCCCGCCGTAAAATGGCCTGGGAAGATGAAGTCCCCTCCAAATCGCAGGAACCTGACTAAATACTGTCGCTTTCATCGCGACCATGGCCATGACACCGACGACTGCTTTGAACTCAAGAAGCAGATTGAAGATCTCATTCAGCATGATTACCTGCGCCAATATGTTGCTGGAAGAGGGCAAGCCCCACCACCGCCACCACCTCGAAATATCGAGGACCCGCAGCCGATTGGGGAAATCCAAACTATCTCGGGAGGACTAGCAGAGTCACTCTCTGCCCTGAAGGCTCATGCCAGAAAGGCAAGACATCCTGATGAAGCACACCCGTCTAAGGCGCCCAGGCATGAAGCTAATGAAATCATATCCTTCTCGGATAAAGATTTGGAAAGGATCCAACACCCCCATGATGACCCTCTGGTACTCTCCATGACTGTCGCCAATTTCAAGGTGCGAAGAATCTTGGTGGATAGTGGAAGCTCTGCAGATATCCTATTTATAGAAGCTTATGACAAGCTGAAGCTGGGCCGGGAGAGACTGCAGCCTGTCAAATCCCCCCTCATCGGGTTTTCAAGGGAGAAGGTATATCCCCTAGGAGCAATCACGCTACCAGTCACTGCCGGGGCAACACCCCGAAATTCCACTACAATGGTTAACTTTCTGGTGATAGACTGCCCATCAGCCTATAATATCATTTTAGGGCGACCAGCTCTTAATGTCTTCGGAGCCATCCTCTCCACCTATTATCTCATCCTCCGCTTTCCAACCCCGAATGGAATCGGGGAAGTAAGAGGGGACCAGGTAGCAGCAAGGGAATGCTACGTCTCCTCGATGAGGGTCAAGAAGACGCAAGAAGCGTTGCAAATTGAAATCTTGGATCCGAAAGGATGACTCACCCCTCTTGTATTAATTGAAAAACATCAGGACAAAAGAGTATACATTGGCTCTTCTCTTTCAGAAGCTAAACCTGCCTCTCTGCACTGTTTTTAAACATGTAATCTACCTCCAGCTTAGCGGCTCTCTCGCGGGTCGCCAAAAAAGCTTGGCCTACCTCTGCACTGTTTTCAAACAGGCAGCCTATCTCCAGTTTAGCGGCTCTCTCGCGGGTCGCCAAAAAAGCTTGGCCTACCTCTGCACTGTTCTCAAACAGGCAGCCTATCTCCTGCTTAGCGGCTCTCTCGCGGGTTGCCAAAAAGCTTGGCCTACCTCTGCACTGTTCTCAAACAGGCAGCCTATCTCCAGCTTAGCGGCTCTCTCGCGGGTCGCCAAAAAGCTTGGCCTACCTCTGCACTGTTTTCAAACAGGCAGCCTATCTCCAGCTTAGCGGCCGAAAAGCACAGTTTCAAAAGGATCTTGAAACTCATGGACTACATTAAATTAGTGTACCCAACTGTTTGGCCGCCCAAATGAGTCTACCCATCATCCACAGGGCAACCAGACCCCCTTTAGCTCGCCCAAAGTGGCGCCTCTTGATGCCTGCACGCCAAGGCCAGCCTCCTCCATAGCGTCCAAAGCTCCCAGGCTCGCCCAGAGCTCCCAAGGCGGCTCTGACTCGCCCACTTTGCTCGCCCAGATCACTTCCAGGTCGCCCAGGACACTGCCTGCTCCCCTAAGGGGGCGCCCCAGCCCTTTCCCCTTCGTTCCACAAGAGTAGGCTGGGCGCCCGCCCCGTCCATCGCGCGCAGCAGGGGCCACCGGCGCCACACCCGCAGCAGCGGGGGCGCTCCTGCCTAGTTCTCCATTGCCGCCCTCGCGTGTAGCAGGGACGGCATCCCGTCCACTGCCCGCGCCCAAGGGGGCGTCCTGGGCTGCAGCGCCTGCTCCAGTACCAGCAGGGACGCCCGCCAGTCCTCCATCGCGCGCAGCAGGGGCGCCCCGAGCGGGGAGTGCTCTGGTGGGTGCTCAAAATCTTTGTAATCGTTGAGGGCATCTTATGTGGGCCCACAAGCTGGACTTCATGTTGCTCACGTGGAGTGCTCTGGTGGGAAAACACTCTAAGATATCGTATCATTAATTGCCATTCCTGCAAGCTATTTTGTATACTTGACACCAATGGCCAACGGATTGATATGCAGCTTCATTGTAGAAAAATAACTTCACCTACTCATTACCTTATCCTAGACTCCTCACACCATTTCACATGGTGCTTTGAACCACCATTTAACATGTCTCCATCAGCCCTTTAATTTAAAACACTTGTCTTAAAAAGTGTTTCAGAACATGGTCTCCATCACCATTTCACATGGTCTTCAGAACAATAAGCCTTCACATCACTCCACTATTTCACATGGTGCTCAGAACATGTTTTGGGTTCATCAGAGCAGCACTGCAACCTCGTCCATCCCTGTTGCCTCGCCCAGGGCGCCCATGCCACTGCCCATGGGCGCCCACTGCCCATGGGCGCACATGCCACTACCCATGGGCACCCATGCCAGGGCGCCCATTGCCGCGGCGCCCGCCGCCTCTGCTGCCTCCTGCGGACCACCTTGAATTCTATCACCTGCTGCAACCCGGAATCTGAGAGCAAGATATGTCCAAAGCTAGGAGGACTCTTCCGGATAAAAAAAAAACAAAAAAAAAAAAAAATTGGAAGAGAGAAGGAACTTGACTATTTGAAATGTCCCCCTTTCAAAGCTTTTTTGAATGCAGGACATTGAGGGGCAAATGATGGGTCAGGCCCAAGTGACCCGAGTCCGTGATAAGTGCAGGCCCAAATCCACCTGGTAGAGGCAGGGTCCAGATTCGTGAAGTGACGAAGTCAGAGCCGTTCCTTTAACCCGCTTTTACCAGGTCCTGCGGAGGAGATCCTACCTGCCTCGTCTGTTGAGGCCAGTTCGGAAACTCCGCCAAAACGAAGCTCCCGCTGCTGACACGAAGCTCCCGCTACTGAAGAGTCGTCCCCATCTGTTGGGGGACGACTATAAAACAAGAGCCCCACCCACACTGAGGGGCAAGCTATTCCAATCTATCTTTAACACGATCTTTCTATTTTCTAAATCTGTAATCACTACACGTTTGAGAAGTAAAATCACCATTTTAAAGTGGACGTAGGTCACACTGACCGAACCACTATAAACCCCCTCTCTCTCACATTCTCTCTCTATTTTTCACATTAATTACTCTATACTTGACCGGTGGTGTCCGAAATCCATATTTTGGCATCATCAGTTATGTTAGCTCCCTTTTTTATCTTTTTTTTTTTTATATTGATATTCTGTATTTTTGAGCGGCCATATAGAAAAAGTAAAAAATGGTTTTCTTGTTTTTAAGCTTTGGTACTAACCATGACCCATGGGGGTAGGATAAGGGCATAGATAGTGTAGACCCTCAAAAGAGTTTGGCCCTCCCAAGCCTGACTTTGCATTTATCCAGGGTAGCGTAAGGAAAACCCCAGGCCCAGCTCTTTGGCAGCCCTACAAGTAAGTGTGAAAATCACCAGGGTTTGAAAGGGCTTTCTGTAACCCATTTGTGTGAAAAAGAATAGGTAACAAAAGAAGAAAAAACAAAGAAAGAAGAGAAGAAAGCAGCATCCTTTTGAGTGTGTCATCTACATGGTGGGCGAGAAAAGTAGGACTCCAAAATTGAATCTATCTATTGAAAATCAAAATCTCTTAAAATGAGAGCGCTCTTATGTTTAGGATGTGATCGTTTTCCACTGATCTATGAGAACCTCAGAGGATCTAGAGTGCGGATTGGGTGCTAAAACTTGCAAAATCTACTGGTGCTAAAATATGCAAAATTTATTGGAGGGACTGCACTAGATGGTTAGATAATGAGAATGAAGGGTATAGTATGGGAGGTTGGACCCACAATCAAAGAAACAGTCTGGCCAATTAGGGAGTGATTAATTTTCCAGTAAGGAGTTGTGGTGTTGTGTATACCGGGAATATTTGCCGCCTTACCGACAGTGCTAATAGGTGGTGTTGTGTATATTAGCTTTTACCAATGATCTACGACAAGGGGATGACGGGATCCTCCTAATAAAAAAAATGAATAAATAAATAAAAGAATCCCTCCGATGCCTCACACAAAGGTTGGGTCAACTATAGTTCCCATCATGTACATACTCTTATTATTTAGGACAGGGATAGAGGATAGTCTTCTTAAATGGGCAACTGTACTTTTGAAAGTCTCATGTTTTGGGTTGTTTGGGAAGGAGGGGACTTGTTAAAAGGACCATTGTACTTTAGAAGAAGGGAATATCATCATCCTCTGGTGAATCTTGTGTTTTCAGTAGAGGTTTATTGGAAGAAATCCTCTCTTCCACTGGAGAGAAAACCCATGTGATTGGAGCCCAAGTATCTCCACTTTATAGTGCAATTGCAGTCGGATGAAACATCATTTTCGAGATGGACTCATCTGTTCTTTCTTCTTTATAGTATCTACTTTTTAATTTTTATTTATTTTGAAGAAAGTGAAATTTTTCATTATAAAAAATGCCGAGCGCCTCTAGACTTACACTAAGTTTGGGAAGGGGGGAGGGGAGAGAAAATTAATTTTACCTCCTCTTGTTTGGATAGTCAAAAGTAGGGAAAATAAAATTTTGTGAGATAGAGAGACAATTATCATTTTATCCTTATTTTTGCAAAAGCTTCAAAATTATATTTCACAAATAAAATGGCAGTTCAGTAATTTGACCATGAATTCTCCTCTTTCCCTCATATTTTTCCCTTAGTTTTGAAGGGAAAGTTTTGAAGGCAAATTTCAAATATTTTATCCCCAAATTCCCCTCCTCCACTTTCCCTCCCCCATTCCCAAACACCCTCAATTTCAACATTCCCTCTATTTTCCTTTCTTTTTTTTCCTTTCCCTCATTTTACCTCTTTCCCAAATGATACCTTAAGATCATTTGGGTATTTTACTTGTAATGTGAATTCAATTGAATCAGTACTTAGAAAATAAAACCAGAGGAATCTTATTAAAAAAATATAAGAATTCAAAAGTCACTTCTTTTTTTAATAAAATAATCAAAACGCCATCCTCTCATCCTACTAAAAAAACAAAAAAGTCTCTTTTTTTAATAGAAAATTCAAAAAATTACATAACATGCCACAAAATGACAAAAGCCAAGAAAATGGATTACGAGATTTTCTGATTTTTGTAATGTCCTCTGCACTTTTCTTATCTCTTAAATTAACAATTCACTTGAATTCACAATCGGTGAACTAGCCGAACACGCTAAAGACACATAACCACAAGGCAACTGGGTGCCTTTTTCTTTTTCTGTTTTCTCTCATGCACATCATACCAGATTGGACATTGATTGCATCAAATTCAATCAATAGGTTATTCTTACTGTGAGAAGCTGGAAGGCTGCAGGAAAAGGTCCTTTTGATGCCCACGGTAAAGAAAACTCTGCTTTCCATCCATTTAAACATCTCTTAAACCTAGGTGCGCTTCCCACTTATTCCACGGAAAGGTCCATTGGGCCCTGTTGTAGTGCAACCATGGTTTTAAAACTTGGCCAAAGGCCAACCTTTGTGAGATGTGTCACACAGCACATAAAGGTTTTAGCCTATAACTAGTAACAGTTTTCTCATTTCAATCTGAAGGGGTCATGGATTGAGACTCCCTTACCACCAAATTTTCATTCTCTTGTAATTTTATTTACATCTAAAGCCCCTTACAAAGTAATTAAAAAATGAAGATTTGCAAGTTTTATTCCCAAACTATTTTTTAAATATATTTTTTCAGGTGAAAGAGTCCAAGTTGTTGAAATTATTGTTAGAATATAACTCATTATAGTTTTTAGTTGAGTTGTTTAGTAGGCCTTTTTGTGTTGTAATAATAATAGAAGAAAACCTTATGTTACTAAATTTAGGTTAAAGTCAAATGAAATCGTTTTTATTGAAATGGTACTTTTTTTCTTTTTTACAAACAAGAGGCAGCCCCGTAATAAGGGGCTTTATATCGCATAGCTTCCTAGGGATGGATCCCTCAGTGGCTATCTTGTCCTACAAGTACTTTATCACTCATCTAATCTATCAAAAAAAACAAAGGATATGTTTTTTTTAGAGAAAACATATAGTAGTTTTCAATTGTGATATGGTGAAATTAAAGAGAGTTTTTGCTCCTCTTTTTTTCACCTCTTTTACATTGGCTTTCGCATGCTTTCTTCGTTTCAATCAATAAACAACATGAAAAGTCTTTTATTAGTCTCCTACTAATCTATGCAATACAAGTTTGTGGTGGGTGTGATAATACTTGTAACACCCCGATCCAAATTAATTTTGTTTATTGTTAATTAATTATGTTTCATTTAACTTAATTATGTTTGGGTGCTAATTAAATCTTTTTAAGTAATTTAGCCTTATAGTAGCCTTTGGGTTGGATCATGAGTCATAGGAAGATAGGTTGTAACCGATTTGACTCAGTTTAGGTAGAGTCGGGACTTTTCTGTAATTATCAATTTTCTAATTTTGCATCATATGCACGTCATCTTAGCATCATCGCATGTACGTGTACGTTGATTTTCGTATTGAATTCTACTTCATTTGATCAACCATTGAGTAAGTGGACCACCATTTGACTCTATATGAAAATACTAGAAACAAGGGGACTTTCTTGTAAAACTGGGAACTTTATCCCTTAAAACCTATCCAAGCCCCATTCCAATCGATCCCTCCTTTTGTTAGCTGCAAAGGAGCTTTTCTTCCTCTCTTTTCCTTCATTTCTTCTTCTCTCTTTTCCAATCATCAAAGGGACTTGTTGCATGTGCATTTGGAAGCAAGGCTTGGAGTTATCTTCATCTCTTCATCCTCCCCTACTTATTGTGAACAAGAAAACCTTCTCTACTCTTTCCAATTTCGAATTTCTTGCTAGAGGAAAGTATCAAACTCTTTTGTGTTGCATTAGAGTCAAGAGACTCATGTTTAACCGTGCATGAACATTCATTAGCATTTTTCCACGTGGATTCCTTGTTAGGGTTTGATATTTGGGGATTTTGGGTGTATTTGAGCAAGGAGTAGAGAAAGGAAGTTAAGAAGCTTAATTTGAGGCAAGTATCAGCTTTAATATCAATTGCATAGCGTTTATTTTTTTTTTATTGACTTAGAAATTCTATTATGTTAAGCTTTTTAGCTTCTTAATGAAATGACAATGGAATTATTAGTCCTACTTGAAATGAATGATGGAATGTATATAGTTTAAATGTTGTAAATGGGAGCAAGGAAGCTTAGTGGTGCAGCTTTTTTGATAGAAGAAGGTATGAGAAATGAATAGGAGGAAGAAACACGAGAATTACGGAATCTGAAATTCTGGAGTGGGTGGTCGAGCGAACAAGAGTCCGCTCGAGCGAACCCCTCTCTGGATGGCATTCGCTCGGGCGAACAAAGGGGCCGCTCGAGCGACCACCTCTCTTGATGACATCCGCTCGAGCGAGCCTGAAGCTGATGGCTGGAATCCTTTTGACACAATCAAAGGAGTGAATTATCACCCCTAACCTAGAATCTCTAATCGATAATTATGGTGCACACCTTAACCAATAGGTAATTAAGACTTCAATAACTTTTATGACCTTAGAATGGAACCCTTAACCTCTTTCATTTGTCTAATGGAAAATCATAATTCTATGAACGTTCATTGGAGGCTAAGAACACTCATAGATTTTATTCATTAGTCTAACACTATGCCATGGGGGTTGGTTTAAAAATTCAACGTATCCTTCTTATAATAAGTGACACCAAAATAAGATAGTAGTACGTTGATCGACCATTCTAAAACCAGCTTGTGTTGGACGGTGAGAGACTATGGATAATATATTAGAGTTGGCTAGTAATGTATCTTGATTTCTTCGAAAATTTATTGCATCTCATATTGAAATAAGCTTTCTTCATTGATATCAAATTCTGGTTAATTAATTAGTTACATCATTAGTATTAATTATGATTCGATTATTCATTTCCAATTCGTCATTATAATTTTCACACAACTATTTCGGTATTCAATGGAGATTTGAATTGAGTATGGATGTGTGTATATGTTACTATTTGATTCGATAATGAACAAGTAAATGTAAACTTACTCAAATTCGATTATTATTCGATTCGATTGAGTATGCACTATTTAGCTTCGATCTTGTGACACCGGACGGGGTTAAACTTGGTTTAGTTATTTGGGATTACTACAGTAAGTCATTTGGAGCACCGGTAGCCAGCTAGCCTTTAGCCGGGCCGCTGGTGACATCCCAACAAAATTCACTCTCTAATTAAGAGAATGAGTTAATGTAGTAGCCAATTAGTTTGTATATCCTTCAATTGATGTGTTAAGCATGATTTATTCGATATTGCACAATTGCCTAGTTTACTTAACATTGGCATCTTTCAATCAATTGTCTTTAATTCTATTTGATACATTATGTATTTTCCTTATTAATGTGTATACTTTCCGAATCATCGTATTCATGATGCCATCTTGGTGTCACAGACGCAGGTGCAGCTCCCGATCCTAAGAAGGCCCAGGAGGGAGAGGAGGAGGCCCAGAAGGGAGATGAGGAGACCGTAGAGGTTCCTCTAGGACTAGAGGAGTGGCTGGATAATGGCCCTATGTAGTTACTTCTCCATTGGAGAGCGATGTGTATATTTTGAGAGCACAATGGTTAGAGTGCGACTAACCCCTTTTTGTGTGGGTCACACTTAGCTTTTTCATAAGATACTTTTGATTATACTTTTGGTATAGGGTGCAGGGCATTTTTATAAACCCTCTGATGTTAAGCAATGTAATTATCTTTTGTATAAACTTGGAACGTTAAATTGAACTAAATGTGAAATGGTACCTTGATAAGAAATGTTTTTATAGCTTCCGTTATTTAAATGTTATTGACAGGCTTTACTGAGCTAGACTCACAAGTGGAAAAGATTTAGTTTTCTCCTTTGTGTGTTTAGTTGACTGGAGACAAGTACGCGTGTCGCACCTCGGGGATTGCCTTAGGCCAGGGTGATTCAGGTTCGGGATATGACAATACTATCATTGAATAGTCCCATGGATTATATTGTATTAGGAGGAGATACTGGTGATCGATCTACACTTTACTATATATCCAACAAGAATTGTGAAATATCCTGGGAGATTAGAATTAGCTTGATTCAATTTATTGTAAGCGCATCTTTATAGATTGTAATACCCCTTATTAAGACTTGATTGATTCGGCCGAAACTATATATAGTACCACAGTCTCTCTCCCATTGGAGGATACGACATTCAATATAGTATAGCCATATGTGGATTTTATCTTGGTACCAAAGCTGCTACAAGTCATCTTTCTCCTTGATTTGTTTTTTTGCAATAACCTTTTGGTTCTCCTTATATGAGTGCTTGCCGATTTGCATTAGTTCATGGAAAAGCACTCTCGATCAAAAGAGAGTTATTCAAAGCCTTTCGTATGCTGGGAACTTTCACAAAATACTATTTGTCTGAAGCTTTATACTAAGTATATCTCATTAAGGCAACATGTTATTTATTGGTGAAATCCCTTGTGGAAATGGTTAGTGGACTATACAAGCTTCTGGTTCAACCATCTGGAATTGCAGTGTCCGAAACATAGAGGTTGGGACTTTTGATAGTGTGAAAATGGTTGGTTAGCTATGTCAATGGACTGAATTTATGGGAATGGTTGATTAGCTTAGTCAACACACTATTAGCCACATGGTTAGTTGTTATCTTAATTGAAATAACTAGCACAATAACCCGTGCTCAACACGGTATTATTATGAATTACAAAATAAATAATCATACATTAAAAAGATTATGAAAGTACCTCTTTTTATAGAACAAGTCGCATAAAATGGAAATATAAAATTTGTGGTAGAAAGGATATAGAAGAGAGAGCTTTTACAGAAAGGAAGAAAAATTTTAAAAAGTGGAGAATAATGGTGAAAAGAATATGAGCGGGTAGTTGCATGAAATAAGTAGTGAAAAGAGAATATAAATTAGTTGAACAAAAAAGCATAACTTACAGTCAAAATTAGAACTGCCAGTCAAAATTAAAGCCAAAACCCTTGACTTTAATATATTATAATTTCTGGTCCCATATGGGTGTCGGAACCGAACTCACTGAGAACCTTTGTTCGTTCCGGTGTGAGATAGATTATGCAAACTCGCTGAGGATGGCGATATATCTTATTAATGCTACTGCAATGGTATGGAAAACATTAGAAGATTCTTTTACTTGTGATTCACAAAAGGAAGAAATTTATTTATCTCGAAAACTTCAAATGCATCGTAAGGGAACATCCTCGATCGATAATTATATACATTCATTTAAATTGTGATGAATTACAACCATCGAAAAGCATGTAAATGATGAGAGAACAATGTTTGCATTTCTAAATGGGCTTGGGTAGGGCTATAACTTGTTTATCACAATATTGATGAATCCCCCTATTCCTTCATATAAGGAGATTGTCGATCCCTTTCCTTCAAAGCCATGAAACTATGAAAAATCTTCATAACTTTGAAGGATTTGGTGTGCCTAACGATAATATCTCTTTTGTTAGGCAATACAAAGGAGATAACAAGAAAAATAATCAACGTCAAGAATTATTCACTTCAAAAGGAAGGAGCATTACTAAGATTGGACAGTGCCAAGCCAGGGGTGAATTTCCAGGAAACCTTCAGAAAAAAAAGAATGCCTAATCAACCACCAGTACTAATTGAAAAGGAAAACGGTGTCATATGTCAAATTTGAATCAAACCAACTAATATTTCTCCAAAAGTATTGGCACAGATTCAATCAAGCATTTCAACCTAAAGACATTCTCCAAACATTAGCAGTAAAGTTAATCTTTGATGGTTAAGATAGTGCCTGGTTTCAAGATACATGTGCTTCGGCATACATAATAGCAAATGCCAGTGAGCTTCACTTCCTTGTCAACTATAAAGGTCAAGAAAAATGTTTGTTGGAAATGGTGATAATCTAAACATAAGCCATCTTGGATCCGCGTTAATTAATGTTGAAAACGGTCATATGAAGTCAGACAATGTGTTGGCTATACCGTTAAAGATCATCACCAACTTATTACCAAGAAGGAGGGAATGTTGGGGGTGTCCATGTTGGTGTCTATGTTCTGTTATGTGAGGTGTTTAGTTTTAGTCTTCTAATAAACAAGTGAAGAATGAGTCTTGAGAAGATCGAGTCTTCAGCTGAAGTGGAGTGGTAGTTTGTTGAAGTTGTTGCTATTTTTTAGGATCTGAAGTTATTTATGTAGATCATGTAATTTGAATTCAATCAATGAAAACAGCTTTCATCTTATTTTCTGTGTTTCAGTTAGTGAATTGTTTGTGTTTCCATTTACATTTGGTATCAGAGCAAGGTTTGAGGGAGGGAGTCGTTGAACTCTTGTGAGCTTGCTGTGAGTGTGACCAGTTCTAAGTTGTGAGTATGGATCTCACTAACACTTTAGGAGGAATTGAGAAGCTGAACAATACAAATTATGACTACTGGAAGTCATGCATGGAGTCTTATCTTCAGGGTCAAGATCTTTGGGATGTACTAAATGGAGCTGATGTAGCTCCTCCCAATGGCACGCCAGAGACTCATGATGCCTTTAGAAAGTGGAAGATTAAAGTTGGGAAGGCTTTGTTTATTCTTAAGGCTACCATTCAGAAGGAAATACTGGAGCATATTCGTGATGTTAAGACCCCAAAGGAGGCGTGGGATTCGTTTGCTTTTTTTTTAAAAAAAAAAACAAACAATGCATGGCTCCAAATGCTTGAAAATGAGATCGAGACGATCTCTCAAGGTAATATGACCATATCTGAATATTTTTTGAAAGTTTAAGGTATCTGTCATGATATTTCTCAGCTAGATGAAGAGTCCAAGATCATGGATGCACGCAAGAGAAGGATAATCATTCGCAGCTTGAAACCTGAGTATAGTGGGTTTATTACAGCTATTCAGGGATGGCTAGTTCAACCATCTCTGATTGAGCTGGAAAGTCTTCTAGCCAATCAAGAAAGCTTGGCTAAACAACTTACTGGAGTTTCTTTGAAGGAAAATGAAGAAGTGCTCTTCACTAGACGGGGAGGCAAGGTTAGCTCAAAATCAAAAATTGAGCAAGGAAGTTCTCAAGGAGGGGAAGCATTTAGAAGCCGTGAAATAGAGAAGCAATCTCAAAGTTCAAAGAAGACTGTGATATGCTACAATTGTGGTAAGCCTGGCCACTTTGCCAGGAACTGCAAAGCACCAAAGGAGTCTGAGGAAAGCAATTCGGCAACCTCAAATGATGCACATCTGAAGACCCAATGTGATGATGAATGGAGTGCGCTTGTCTCCATTGTTGAAGATCAGTCCATATTATCTGAGAAAAATAGCAGTTTTTTGGATAATATATGGTCTGAAGAAGAGTTAGAGATTGATCTAACTAATCATACGGCATATGCCAGCTCTATGAAGGAAGTTACTTTGGAACAACCAGACTATACTACCGTTTGGATTGTGGACTTAGGCTGCTCGAATCACATGACAGGAGATTAACAAAAGCTCATCAAGAAAACAGAGTATATGGGTAAGAAGATGGTTGTCACAGCTAATGATGCTAAATTACCAATTGCTCATGTAGGAGACTCTGTTTTTGCTCTAAAGTCCAGCAACGAGAATTGTGTACTCAAAGATGTGTACCATGTACCGAACATGAAGAAGAATCTAATGTCGGTTTCTCAGAATACAAGTTCAGGCCATTTTGTCATTTTTGGTCCTAATGATGTGAAAGTATACAAAGATTTGCAGATTCTTGGGACACCTTACATGGAAGGAAAGAGAAAGGATTCAATATATGTTATGACAGCCCAAGACGCATATGTTGATAGAACCCGGAAAAATGAGACAGCTGATCTGTGGCACTCTCGTCTCGCACATGTTGGATACTTAAAGCTGAAAGTTATGATGCAGAAGCAGCTGGTGAGAGGGCTTCCGGAGCTAGAAGTTCATCATGATGTAATCTATCCTGGTTGTCAATATGGGAAAGCTCATCAGTTACCTTATTCCAACTCTGCATTCTAAGCAAAACAGCCGATCGAACTAGTTCATTCTGATGTTCTTGGCAAGGTGAGAATTCCGTCTATTGGAGGTAAAAGATACCTTCTCACATTTATAGATGATTTTTCAAGATTTGTGTGGGTGTACTTCTTAAAAGAAAAATCTGAAGTCTTTCAGAAATTTGTGGAGTTTCACAAACAAATAGAAAGTGAACTTGGCTATAAAATCAAATGTCTGAGATCTGATAATGGTGGAGAATTCTCATCAAGTGAGTTCTTGACATTCACACAAAAACACGGGATTCGTAGGCAATTTTCCTGTCCAAACACACCCGAGTAGAATGGGGTAGCAGAAAGGAAAAATCGGCACCTGGCTGAGGCGTGTAGAAGCATGATGCATGCCAAAAATGTTCCAACCAGATTCTGGGCTGAGTGTATGAAGACTGCTACGAAGACTGCTGCTTATGTTATCAATCGCCTTCCTCAACCGAAGCTTAATTTCATGTCACCTGTGGAAAAACTATTTGGTGTTAAGCCCAACGTAAGTCATTTTCGCGTTTTTGGTTCAATTTGTTATGTATTTGTGCCTGACCATTTACACAGTAAGTTTGAGAAGAAAGCTCTTAGATGTATCTTCACCGGATATGACTCTGAACGAAAGGGCTGGAGATGTGTAGATCCAGCCACTAGATGCGTTCATGTTTCAAGGAATGTGGTCTTTGATAAGGCTTCTTCATGGTGGCCAACTGATCACACTACTCTTCCAGATAGCAAAGAACTTGAGTTAGAGTTCCAAGAGAAGATGAGTTTAAACGTTGTGTCTGAACAAGTACTTGAAGAACCAGTTGAGCCGTGTTTAAAGATGACACCAAATCAAGTAGCCACATCACCGAATCCATGGAGGTCTGGTGTGCATCAAGTCAAAAATGGGGAAGAGATGAGACCATCTCAGCTGAATGAACCAGAAAATAAAGACAGCATCAGAGAACCAAGGAGATCCTCTGGAACTCGAAAGCCGAACTCAAGGTATGCAAATTATGTTCTAACTGCAGCTTTGGTGGTCACAACTGATGAAGCAGACAGTATATATATAAACCAGTTTCATTTGAAGAAGCTCAAGGGATATCGGTTTGGAAGGAAGCAATGTCTGAAGAAATTAAAGCTCTCAAACAAAATGAAACCTGGGAGCTTGTACCACGACCAGCTGGAGTAACACCTATTTCGTGTAAATGGGTGTACAAAATCAAAACAAGAACTAATGGTTCAGTGGAGAGGTTTAAAGCTCGGCTAGTGGCCAGAGGCTTCTCGCAACAGTTTGGTCTTGATTATGAAGAAACATTCAGTCCGGTTGCTAAATAACGACTGTTCGTGTACTTATTGCTTTAGCTGCGAGTAAGTCATGGAGGTTATGACAATTAGATGTAAAGAACGCCTTTTTATATGGCGAGGTGGATCGGGAAATCTTTATGGAGCATCCAAGAGGTTTTGAAGTAGGTTCACAATATGTCTGCGAACTTAAGAAGGCCATTTATGGGTTGAAACAAGCTCCAAGAGCCTGGTATGGTAAAATTGTAGAGTTTTTGTTAGCCAATGGATATTCTTTAACCTCATCTGACTCTTGTCTATTGGTTAGAACTGTGGATACAAGGGTATCTATTATTTCAATTTATGTTGATGATTTAATAGTCACAGGAGATGATTTGACTGAAATTTCTCGAATTAGAACTAATCTTGGAGTTCGCTTTCAGCTGAAAGAATTAGGAGAACTCAAACATTTTCTGGGGCTGGAGATTATTCGAAGTAAAGAAGGAATTTTTCTTGGTCAGCAAAATTATGCAAAGAAGCTGCTTGATCGATTTGGGATGACAAATTGCAACGCCATAGCCACACCAGTAGAGGTTAATGCAAGACTGCTGCTAGATGAAGGGGAAGAGTTAGAAGAACCAGTTATGTTCAGCCCATGGAGTAGGAGTTGTAAGTCGCTTTATGCAAAATCCAAGGAGGCCTCATCTTGATGCAATTCGCAGAATTCTCAGATATGTTCAGGGAACTCTAAATTTTGGTATCTTCTATGAAGCAGGAAAGAAGATTGAACTTAGTGGGTTTTGTGATGCTGATTATGCAGGAGATTTGTCAACTCGAAGATCTACTACAGGTTATGTGTTCAGTTTAGGTTCTGGTGCTATATCATGGTGCAGCAAACGGCAACCAACAGTCGATTTGTCGACAACAGAAGCTAAATATAGAGCAGTTGCAATGGCAGCACAAGAAAGTGTGTGGTTGGTTCAATTGATAAAAGATTTAAATCAAATTACATATGAAGGGGTTGTTATTTATTGTGATAATGAGAGTGCAGTTAAGCTTACAGAGAATCCAGCATTTCACGCCAGGACAAAACATGTTGAAATTCATTATCATTTCATCAGAGAGAAGGTTCTGCATGGGGAAATTTATTTGGTTTTAGTTCAGACAAATGAGCAGCCAACTGATATTCTGACAAAGGGGCTATGTCTAAAAAAGTTCTCTAAATTCAGAAAGAAGCTTGGTGTGATGATAGAGAGTTGATGATGAGGGGAAGTGTTAAAGATTGTCACCAACTTATTACCAAGAAGGAGAGAATGTTGGAGTGTCCATGTTGGTGTCTATGTTCTGTTATGTGATGTGTTTAGTTTTAGTCTTCCAACAAACAAGTGAAGAATGAGTCTTGAGAAGATCGAGTCTTTAGCTGAAATGGAGTAGTAGTTTGTTGAAGTTGTTACTATCTGTTGAAGTTGTTGCTATTTTTTAGGATCTGAACTTATTTATGTACGTAGATCATGTAATTTGAATTCAATCAATGAAAACAGCTTTCAGCGTATTTTCTGTGTTTCAGTTAGTGAATTGTTTGTGTTTTCATTTACATATACTTGAAATAAAGAAGCATCTAATTTATGTCAGTTAGTTAACATCAGAGTATCCATACACTTTTGAGTTCTTATAAAGTGGTTTTGTGATAAAGGATAAGGAGATCCAGTCAGTATTATGAAAGTGAAACTGTTCTCGATCTTTTGTGGACAACATGGAAATGCCATTGTAGAAAAAGAAAACATTGACAATTTAAAGTACTTGACCCAGACAAACAATGGGGAAACACAATATAAGAATCTATTTTATTGCATGTCAATATTCAAATGCAAAATTTGATTTTACATCAAAAGATTGTGAAACTCGGTGTTTGGATGTGTAGGTGACATGTCATTTATAGAACACATGATCCCCTGTCTGTCAATTGATAACTTAAACTGACATCTACTCTAAGTTTAAAATACATGATAGAAACGCTATAAATATATGGAAGAAAGGGTTGATTGCCACTTCAAGGTTTTTGAAGACCGTTTGGTACATAGAAATCCAATTCATTTTTCTTTTTTGATTTCAATGTTTTCTTCGAGTTTTGGTTTTGTGCATCACTCGTGGGTAGCCTGATTTTTGGTCCAACCATGACCCTTTTTGTTAAGTCAGATATAGGCCGCCATTTTATATTAAGCCATGGTGAAAGAATGAGTTGCATGATGGGATGTAAGTTCAAAGTCATCTGGTTCCCATTTGGTCAAAGAAAATGGAGAATCAAAGGAAAGGAATGGGAATTAACTTCATGAGATGTTAAAACTGTAAGGTTTTAGAGAGTTGGCTAATTCATTGGTTATGGACAAAACTAGGTCTCTTAAAGTTGTAATTTGAGTTAGAATGGACTGCCCAAGTTTGTCAGCAAAGAAGAACAGTCGTTTTAGGAACTGACTGTGTCCGCTCAAGCGATGTTCCATTCGCTCGAGCGAACTCATCACAGAGACTTCATCGCTCGACCCATTTTTTTTTCCGCTCGAGCCATCTTACTTCTGAACTGATCATTTGAGACAGAGACGAGTTTGCTCGAGTGAAGTCCTTGTTAGCTCGAGCGAACTTGGGCAACTTACAGTTTCATCTGGAAACTCCTTCCTAAATTCTCTAAAGATGCTATGTTCTATCATAATTGTATCACAATCCAAGAGGCAAGAATCAAGGCTTATATATAGTCATTCTCTCTTTATTCCAAAGTACTTCTCATCCAGATTAAACCACAGAGAAGATTTTGAGAGATCCATCTTTTTTCACCCCCCCCCCCCCCCCCCCCCAAGGCTTTTAGTTCATGTGCAGAAGATCAAGCATTGGGTCTGATTCCATTCCACTCTCCCGAACTAGAGACATCTTGAAGACGGATTCAAGGTGGTTTGTTAAAGCACGGAGAAAGTGAACGATGAGCAGTCGACAAGATCAAAGCAGTCCTTAGGTTGAGTTAACAATTAGGAAAGAGTTGTAAGTTTTCTTGTAACTTTCGATTTAATAGTGCTTGGTTGTCTGTTGGCCTAGACGATAAGGCCCGTGGTTTTTTCCCGAATAGGGTTTTCTACGTATACATCGTGTGTCCTTCTCGTTGTGTGGTTTGATTGCTTTTAATCTGATTTAGGATTAATTATTAGTTTAATCACGTGTGGATTGATATTTAATAGAAATCTGGTTATCGGGACCTCAGCCTGTGTTAAGGCCAATTTTTTTCAATTTGTATCAAAGACTAGTAGGTTGGGTGTTCGAGTCACGGGACACGCATTTTGTGAGTTAGCAACAGGAGTCGCAACGGGTGTGCCGTTGAGGGAGTGATTGTTGAGGGTAACGTCCACCCTCACTACTAAGCGGTCATAATTGTGGTCGAGCCCTTGCCCTCACCACAAAACTATTGTTGTGCCGTTTCCTATCACCAATTGGTTTTTGGATAAGTGGTAGCTCAATGGGGTGTAAGATCCTATAAAAACTCCCTCTGAAGAGTACTCCAAAGGTTCTGAGTACCTTGTGGTCTTTGGAGGACTGAGGTTACAAGAGTTGTAGAGTTTCTTCTCCTTGAGTGCAAGTGGTTTTCTTTTTCTCCTTCATTAAATATTAGAGTTTTGACCATCTTTATTTCAACCTACCCCTTGAATGGACTTGGGAGGGGCTATATATAGGCTTGGAAGACTTTTGGGTAGTTTTGCCACATCCCCCCAGGATTTTCCCCACTTTTTCCACTAATTAGACAGTCTTGAAAGTGGGAGTCACAGGGCTATATTAGGGGGTTACGAAACCCCACCTTTCTATTGCTTGGGGTTGTGGGAGGCTCACACTGTTGGAAAGTTATACTAAAAACATACTTTATGTATTTGTCGTTGACTGATTAATTTTTAGTATATTATGTCTTCTCATCTAACTGAGATTTTATATGGGCAAATGGTTGCATTATAAATTATTATACATGTGAGTGTCATTTATTCTATAAAGTAGACAAGTTGGTGTGTAGAGTTTTACTTATACGCAGAAGACTTATTTGTCGGTTCTTATGGAATATAAGTTGTTGTTCACAATCTAGATGGATCTGGACACACCATCGGTACGATTGTAGCATGATGTTTCAGCAGGCTCGTCTTGGCTGCGGGAAACGGTATAGTTTCGACTCATTATGCTAGTACGCTTTGTGTGTATTGAACATGACCGTGTTTTTGGGTTTATTATTTTTATACTGACTATATAAGATAATGAACATCCAAATGGTTATTATGAGTTCTTATAATCTTAATCCCGATGTAAATAATAGACACATACATTTAGTGTTTGGCATATTGATTTACGAAGGAGTTAGATCTTTTATGGGTCAATAATCTCAGTGACTTGGATGACTACACTACGTGTATGTTGGATATTAGTTTTTATTGACGGAATCCACGTTCCATAATAAGAATTGATGATATCCCCTTGATGAAGCTTTTAAGTTTTGATTATGTCAAACCCTGCAGGTGGACTTTGTGTCTGACATATCAAATAAGTTAAGTGTAAGGTCTCAAGGAATTATAAAGATATCAATTAAATATGGATGTCAGTAATTATTTAATTGATGGATATCTGAAATTTTAACGCAGGGAGATTAATAAGCATTTAATAGCAAGAAGCTCGAAATATTATTTTGAGAATAAGGACATGAGTGCAATTACAATTCTTTAGTGGACTAAATTATAATTTATGAAACTAGGATTCTAATTTGGGTCGAATTACGGTTTCCTATTTCTATAAGGAGCCTATCTTTATTTCTTTCTTAAGGTCCCTATTGTAGTCTATAAATATGCGTTATTGCTCTCTAGGTTTATATACAAGAATAACAAAAGAGAAATCTCGATTTTAGAAAGTAGAAGAGAATTCGCAGAAGAGATCCACTCCCTGGTGCGAGTTCGAGCATATACGAATACTGTAGAAGATTTTGAGGATTTCGGGCTGCTGCAAGTTCGAGATTAAATTAGAGATCTCACAGGTATGATTTAATCATATTCGTTCAAAATTATTTCCGCAGTCATTTGTACGTAATATTGTCAGATCCTGGTTTCTACTCGTTTCTAACACACACGACCCTTGATTCTTTTAACTGCTTGTAATTTCCATGGACATGCATGTAGGTGGCTGTGGGAGACATAGGAGAGTGGTCCAAGCGGGCACCACATGTTAATTTCTAACTGGTGACACGTGTCACTCAATTTTAGATTTTTTTAATATTTGATCGGGTCAAATTCCAGTTCTTTATGTCACTCATTGATTCGGGTGTGTGTCATGATGACTTGGCAGCTTGTGAGACCCATTTGGTGGGAGAGAATGACTAGGGGTGGTAAAATACCCCAAGGATTCCAAGTTTCAGGCTCATGGCCAGGGGTCATGGACCTATTTCCTTCTGCCTTGGAGGGTCATGGACCCCATGCATTCTGCTTGGATGGATTACTGATTTTAGGGTCCTACGACCATTTTCTTTTGCATATGCCTCCTTCATTTTAACTTCATTTGCTTATAGTTTTGAGGGAATGTTCTTTGCATGCTTCTTGATTATTTGGAGCTAGATTGGGAGACCTTGGACTACTTGATCATATGAAAGTGAAGACCACTAAGTGTGCACTATTTACACTATTTTGGACTTTAGATGGCCTTTGATTCACTTGATTTTTCTTCCAACAGTTTGGAAATAACCTAATATCACTTGAGTGATTTTGCTGTGTGATTTTTAAGGTTTGTCTTGATCATTTGATGGTCAAGTGGATTTTGACCCCCCATTTGGCTTTATAGTTCTTGTGCGTGTCTGATCTTCTGAGATTTAACTTTTTATGTGCCAACAACAATAGTTGCAATGATTTGCATGCCTCGCAAAAGATGGAGAATGAGGTCTTTTTCTTTGCATGTTTTTGAAAAGTACAAGTGATGATATTTCACATGAGAAAACTAGACCACCTATTGATGGTGATCATCGATTACTTGCAAAGAAATAAACTCACTTGAAATAGTTCCAGAAATAAAGTATAGAAAATTTACAGTAGTTGTCAAATGGACAAGGTATGTTGTTTACCATTTATAAGATGTAATGAATTTTGTGATGAAGCATTTGTTAAAATACATTGTGGTCCGTGGCTAGTTTAGAGGTTTAAATGTTATTCGATATTCAATGTTCATTGTGATTCACATATGGTTTTTTTCTTTGAAGTACATGTCAGTTTTCAAATAGTGCTTTATTAATTCCCAAAACTTTATATAAACTCAATTTGACAAACGAATCAGGGTTTTTTTAGTTCGAAGGAGGAGGTGAATTTGTTAATAACGACTTTATATCCCACCTTATTAATGGTGAGATAAGGCATCAAATGTGATAGGAGCCCAATCCAACTACGCGATAATGGTTAAGTCATTGCCCCACACAAGTTAAACCTTGTGGGTCATGCATGTGAGGTAGATTGCAAGTAACTTAAGAAAGTGAATAAAGTGATGGGGCTTGACTTTTCAATCTAATCATCCATTGAGTTAGTGTGGTAGATTGCTAATTATGTGGTGATCTTTCCTTGATGTAATGGAGATCTTTTTAATTATCTTTCTATTCATGTAAAGCCAATTATGGCTATTTGGTAAAAGAAGAATAATGAGAAAGGTATCAGAATTTATTCCTAAAATTTGTGCTTGCACAATGAGGCTGTCCAACCTCGAATTGGACAATTTAGGAGGCTGTCCAACCTCGAATTGGATCATCTATCTATCTTTTCTCTTTAGGTTCTTATCAAAATGTCTAATCCATAAACACCCAAGTAAAATGGGATGGCAAAAAGAAAGCTTAGGTAATTTAATTAAGCTTGGATTAACCATGTTACTTAATGGTAATGTACCAGAGTTTTTTGGACTCAAGCATTTTAGTACCACCGTTTGATTGATAAATAGACTGCCTATGTGTCTTAGATATGCCTTCTCTTTATAAGAGTGTTCGGTTGTAGATCTTTTCCATAACTAAGAGCATATAGCAAAAATAAATTCGATCCAAGCTCTCTACCATATATTTTCTTAGGATAGAGTAAAGGCGCCTGTTGTTTATACCCTCCAATGGTCGGATTTTTATCTCAAAGAATGACCTTTTGGTGACTGAATTCAATCGTAGCATAGTCTTCCCTTGCCCATAAATGAGATAGCAAATTCCGGAGACCGTAACTCCGTCAATATAGATTCGATCGATGCAATCTCGGAATTTATCAATATTTTCTCAAGAAGTTTCTAATTGTATATCAAATGCAAAAATTCAATGGTCGGATAAAAAGTTATCACAGTTGACAGATTCAACTCACCAAAAAGGGCAAAAATTAAAAACCAAGCGTGGGGATGCATCCCTATACCCAAAAAAGAGTTCAGGTGTGGGGATGCACCCCCATGCCGAGATCTAAAATCTTGCCCAAACTTTCTTGGCATGGGAGGGGTTTTGAAGGCCAATAAATAGAACCCCTCCCCCCTCATTTGTACACACACTTGCTTCCACTAAAATTTTTGTATGGCCTTGAGTTCTAGACCTCAGCAACTCTTACATAAACTTGAGTCCCAATTACTTTTACATTTATCCATTTGTAGCTCTTGAGAATGGTAATTGAGAACTCAAGTTCCCTTAGATCCCAAATACTGTGAGTTGCTCAATTGGCCTAAAAGGTTTGTATTAAGAGCATTAGTAGTCATCAAGTTGTCCAAGAGCTCATTTTTAACTCAAAACCACTGGTATTTTTAAGATCATGTACCTTATCTAAAAACTCATTGAGAAACTCAACTTTTCACATTTCTTAGCTCTTTGTGGTGATTGTGCTTGTTTTCACTTTTCTGTTTTAAGTTGAGTAACTTTTACTCTGACTACTCCTCTAGACCCAGAAAACCAATTTCCACGCTTACAACCTTCTTACTCAATTTCTAATGTTACATTCTTTGGATATTGTTTTTTTTACTAAATTCATCTCCCTTATTAATAGGCACATTTTGGGTTGTACATCCATTCGGTTTGAAATCTCTTTACTGTAATTTTTATTTGGGCTTCATATGACAACCTAAGTAATCCTCGCGTCACCCATATCCTTCACAACAAATTATTTTCAAGGTAACCCGTGGTTTCATGAATCATTTCAAGATCATTACTAGCTAGTGAAATGCCATCATTATCATCATTATAGCCTTGCCCCAACTATGTTGGGATTTGCTACATGAATTATGTTTCTCTATTCTGCTCTATTCTGAGCCAATTATATGAATTTTGTTTCTCCATTGCGATATATTCTGAGCCAAATCCTCAAATAAGTTACACATCTTCAAATCTATTTTTACTACATCCACCCGCTTCTTTTTCAGCCTGCTCCTTTCCCCCTTGGTGGGCCTACCGACGCCACTGCCGGCCTATGTTGGACATGCTCAAACCATCTCAAATGAGTTTATCAAATTTTATCACCTATTGGTGTTACACCTAAACGCTCTTGAAAGTGTTCATTTCTAATTTTATTCTTCTTAGTTTTACCACATATCTACTTTGACATTTTCGTCTCTGTTACATCCATTTTATGCATACGTTGCTTACCTAATTGACCAACATTCTGCTCCATAAGTCATAGCTAGTCTAATTGTTATCTTATAAAAAATTTCCTTTAATTTTATTGGCATGCATGCGCATATCTCAAAGCACTCCAAAAGTAAGGTCCACTTCAACCATTCAACTTTTATCTTATGTTCGACATCTTTATCAATCTCTCCATTCTTATCAATATGCTAAATTAAAATCATAAACTTGCTCCCAATGGTCTTCAATTAAATGTAATATTAAAATAAAAAATAGAATATCTGAGTGGTGAGGATAAAGTTCCATTGCTTCTTTTTTTTATATAGAATATTTTCTCCTATGAACAAACTGCACATACAGTGCAGCTCTATAGCCCACGGGCCCTTCTTGAGCCCACCTATGATCAGTACAGCTTCTTTCCTACCGTTATTTGGTACCATGCCCATTTTACGATCATTGTCATTATTCGATTGAATCCAAAAAACATCTATAGTTAAAAGATCATTAAACCTTTACACTGTGAAATAAAGGGAATCCGATGGCCGGACTTTTGGAATGGCCCTTAACCATAGATGCAAACACATTCAAGTGGGCCCCACGAGTTGGAACCCATACAGGTTATACTACTTGAGTGGGTGGCCACATTTTAAAAACATCACAGTTACTGAACTACACGGCCTAGTGTTGCAGAGTTTTGATAAATTTGATAAATTTGATCAGCTTCACTATCCTACCAGACACGAGAAGGTTATAATATTCAGCAATGTACAGAAACAGGTCTCAAATGTTGTGTGCTCTCTTCTATCACTAGCTATGAAATGAAATGAATGATAAACACTATTGTGACTGAAAAGCTTGTAACTTTCAATTTTCCTGTTCTTTTCCATGATTAGTGTCTAATCTTGCATCTGATGGGCGAAAACCACTCCCACTAGCTGTGGCTTGTGACATGGCATGTGGACAGATCTGGGAAGGCACAACAACTGCTTGAAAATTGACTTTAGAAGGTGGTAACTTGGCAAGTAAAGCTTCCATGATGTTACTGAAAACTCCTTTATCGTATGGATTCATGGAATTGTTGTAGCGTTGTCTGAAATTCTCATATGCTGTCTGCATCACCCAAAAATCACACATAAAGAAAACTTTAGATTTATCACAACAAGTCAACAACAATAATTAATAACCAGCAAAATGCCCCCATGCTGAGCACGGGCATTAGAATTTATAAAAAATATATATATTCATTTAATTTGATGACATAAATAAAAATTTTAATTTTGATTTCATATGTCTATATTTTTATAAAATAAAAAATAAAAGTATTTCTCACACATAAAGAATTTATAGGCTTTCTTAAAAATCACAGTTGAAAATCTAAATTAATAATAAATTTAAAATGGACCAATCTAATTATTCTGACTCTCAGTCTTAAAACCCTTAAAATCTTAATTTCTAACAACACACAAATATCCCCTCAATTTGGAGTTGTCTCTAAGTGCCGTAATTTCTCGCTTGAAAAATGTTTTAGAGGGAGAGGGCCCATGTCACTTTTCAAACCATCATAAATTCATGAACGTTTTTGTGCTCATTGTAGATTAGATTAGGGAGTTATTCTCTCCAACATTATAGGATAATTTTAAATTACAAGAGATAAAATAGGATGTCATATAAGAGAATTAAGGGAACTCTCAAATTTTTGGAAATTGAGGGAATCAGAATCCCTAAAATTTCCTCAAACGAATTGAAATTGAAATTGATTTGAGATCCAATTTGTCAAATTTATATGAAATTAGAGTCTAATTTTGCAATCAATTTCGAAATTGGACTCCAATTTCATAATCGAATATCCTACATCTATAATATATAATAATTGTGCCTCTCATTAGACCAATAATAATTGTGCCAATATGTCATAAGCTCAGCTGGCTAGAGACACCGGAACCAAAGGCACCCCTTCTGAATTAGAGCTCCCCCTTGTGAAAAAATAAAATAAAGTACAACATTCTGAATCAAGTAATGAAAGATTAGAATGAAGGGGGAAAAAAATGCCAAACTGGTTTAAGCACTGAACCTGGTTAACTGAAATCAAGTATGCATTGTAGGTTACGAGCACAGCAAGAAAGCAGATGGCAAACAAACCAAACCACGCTAGAGCAAGGGCTTCTGGGACAGTTCGCAAAGTAGCTAACAGGCCGGCGCCGGCGCCCGACATTTTCTCCTTTATTCGCCGGCATGAGAAAGTCAAGATGTAGATGAAGAACACCAATGCTGAGGAAATGAACATCAAGTAGAACCTGTAATTGAGCTGCATTGCATGTACAAGTACTGTTGTCAATCACCTTCATTTAGCTAAATCTATTTAGGAAAGTTAAAAGGATCCTAGCTTGTCTGAGCTCGGCCCATTCAATTATTCAGGCACAGGTTAGTCAGCAGACTGAGCCCATTTAAATAAATAAGAGTGGATTGGGCTTTTAAGTATACCCGCCATAGTCCGGCCCATTTCATAATCTGGCCTAAACATTAGCCCAGATGAGGACTTAAAGCAGAACCTGAAAAATAGCTACTTTGGGGTGGGCTTGGGTCATGCTTAAAGCAATTAAAACCTATATTCTAATTTGGCCCAGTTCATAGAGTCCCTTTTATACATGTAATTGAAATTGTAGCAAATTTAAGACTAAAGGGCCATTTGGAAACTCTATTCTAATTAATAAAGGAAAATCAGATTAAAGTTTAAAATAGAATATTTAAATTTTACGCTCTATTTTACAATTTGTGTGTTTGGTAACATTTTAAAAAAAAAAAAAAATCTTCTTTCATGATGTAATCGGGGCCCACCTTTAGAGGTGTGGTAATTGTAATCCACTTTTTATAAATTATAGTTTTTTTCTTATTATTATTTTATTTTTATTATTATTTTTTTTTGCTATCGGAGGGTTCCCAACCTTTTTGGGCTGGACTAATACCTCCAGGCCCAGAGGGAAGCCGGGTGAACACCTTTGTGGCCCCAAGCTAGTTGTACTAGTGAACTCAACCTTCGATTCCTAAATAAGGAAGAACTAGGGGTTGATACCAAGACCTCAAGCTTCGAAAGAGGGAGGAACCGTAGTCCTCACCACTCGGCCAATCCCTTGAGGTTACATCAATTTAAAAATGACACTGTAGAACTCGTTGTTGACATCATTTTTAAAAATAAAGCAACCCCCTTAGTGCCTTCTTTTAGAGGCAAAAGCTCTATTTTGTAAATAAGTTCTAAAATTAGAAAATACAATTAGAGGTTTACCAAATACTCTAATATGTAAATAAGCTCTTAATAAAGAAATAAGAGTTTATTTTTAGAGTTAGTAAATGCGTCTCTAGTGGTAAAAATTGTCGTGAATATAAAAAACGAGCGGTGCTACATGTCCCGGGACAAAACCCAGGACATGTAGCTTTTTTCATAAAAAACTGACTGTCAAAGAAAACGAATCAGGGGAGATGGACATAAATCCACATCCATCACCATAGTAATTCAAATCCTTAAAAAGGTCAAAGTCCAGTCTATGTATCTACCTTATATCAATAGGTGGAGCTGCACTCCCACCAATGAAATCTTTAAAATCTTTCTATTTTTTTAGATTTATTTATTTATATAGTGGTCCCATAAGGAGAATTTCTTGTGTCGGCCCTTGCCTATGTCCTTAACCTCTCTCCTCTTTAACCATGAATTTCTATGTATTCCTTTCCATGCTAATGAATGGGCCCATAGTAAAATAAGTTTTATCCAAAGAGCATCATTAACTGTGAAGGAGATAAGGTGCAAATGAAGAAGAAACCACCAGTTTCCTTTAAATTAACAATGTACTAGTTTAAGGGATGGATAAACATTCTCTATCACACGGGAGATCGTTCTCCATTAGGCATCTTCACCTTTAATTCTTCATTTTTAAGCCTCCTTTTATGAGCCATAATGAATAATATGATTGGAACCCGCAACTTTAAGATTGCAATAGTGAGCACCTTTTACTGTGCCACTTGCCTTTTGTCCACTTTTATCATCTTCCAAAAATGGCATTGCTTGAAATGCTTTGGAGTCCAATACTAGATAAAAGACAAGAAGCTTGTAATTGAAATTTTTGTGCTTACCAGTCCAATGCACTGACCAATCCATGGGCAGTGATGATCAAATTTCTCGACACAATTGTCACAAACAGCACAATGGCAGCTTCGTGGTGGCCGGAATAACTTGCAAACTTGGCAGTACTTCAGCCTAATTTCCACCCCATTAAGAACAACAGTCTTTCTTCTAAACTGATTACTGGGGCCATCTTCCTCTATAGGTGGGTGATCACTTCTGGGAATGATTCCTGGATCTCTTGTGCACAGTATAAACAAGTTAACAAGTACCTGTAAGATAACCCAAGTAATTAATTTAGTGATCATATGGGGAAAAAACCATCTATTCTAAATTTCTTTGGCCATATTCTCATTTTCTTTAATTTTTCGAGTAGAGAATGATATTTGCCAAATTCCTACTGTGTGTGGAAGCCCTGGAACTCATAGGAATGGGTCTTTTTTGTAGAAACAAAGAAAGGAAAGACTAAGATCAACCTAGGTTGATACAAATTTTCTAGTTCTCCACTTTATTTCTTTCTTTTCAATGGGTTCCACATATGAATCCAACCTTTTCCTACTCTCTACTCCACCATGAAATGATCCTCACATCAATTTTACCCACTTCTTCTAATTGAGTCTTCAAAAAACAAAATCATGGTTGTGAGATATTTTTACTTTGAGGGACCAAAAAAGAATGGGTGGGCAGAATTGCTTGTCCAATCATAATTCATGATAAGACCTTTCCATCAAACCTTTCATTAATTGGCATACTTTATAAGGAGCAGAGCACTAAACATATTTCAACTTTGGTTGATGCTAATCAGTCCCGCTTATAGACCAGGTGAAAATTGAAGATACAGAAGGAATAGTCAAACTCTTTGGGCTTAATTTTAGAGGGTAAAAGGTATAAGAACCCCTTGAGATTTTCCATTTCTATTTAATTCAAACCCGCATAAGTGTGAAGAGGAAGCTTTCAAAATGGGAAGGACAGCCCACACACGCGGAAAGAGTGGCATGTCTAAGGATCAATCCCTGAGTAGTTGGCTAACATATAGGGTGTCCAACCAACAGAGCAACCCCTTTGATCCAAGCACATCTTCTAGGAAATCCTAAGACTTACAGTAGAAATTAGGAAAATGGGCCCTTGATGAAAATGTGAAAATGTGCACATTTTCCATGTATACTAACTATTACTTTTAAGTTAATTATGCATACTAACAATTATTGCTAGAATCACAGAAAATGTGATAATTAGAGCTGAGTGCTTTGGTAAATCATCTCCAATGTACACGCAGAAAATCCAGTTTGAAAGAAGTATGGAAATTGTCGTCAAGAGAAATCCTCTTGGATTTGGGCCGCAGACGAGATGCCCTCTGAAGAAAAAAACCTGCAGTAGGAAAATAAGTTATGCTCAAGAATTTTCTTCTAGATAATCAGGTTTAGTGAAGAAGAAGTAAAAAACTTTCGCGATTACTTATATGATAATTAGCCAGTATGTGAACTTTAACTGAGATTCAGTCTTCAACTACAAAATTATAGATGTGGAGATCAAATTTATGGTAGCTCAGGATTCCAGCCAAATTAGATGATTATTGCTGGATGTTGCTAAACTTGCTTGCAGTGAGAATTTAATAACTTGTATTGCATCATTCTATATGTAGAAAACATAATGTATTGTTGAATTTGTAACTAAATGAATTTACAACTCAATAATTTGCATGAAAAGACAGAACATCAGCACCAAAAAGATAATCAAAAGAAACTAAATTGTTAGGCATAGATATATACATCATTATTGGATGAAACCATTTATCATGGTTTGTTGAATGCTACTTCTCTCAAATAGACTCAAAATAATTTGGTTTATGTTGAATTGTTGGGTCATTTATTGTATTCTGGGTTTACCGGAGTGGTCCATTGGGTTGGCTAATGACCGGGTTCCGGGTCAAGGGTATTTTATTTTGGTCTTTGTACCAGGGCTATCTTAGGAACTGAAAAAAAAAAGCGGAGATTATATATATGATTGTAATCTGTAATCTTAGACTCTAAAGAGAGTCAACAGCTAAAGATTGTTATCTTGCTGTAGATGTAGGCGATCTTGCCGAACTACGTAAAGTCATCGTCTCTTCTTATGTGTGGCTTGATTGCCGTTCGTGCGCTACCGCACGCACGCGCACAAAGTTTACAAAGCTGATATGGATGACTACAGTTCTCATGTCAAGCAATACAGATGATAATTTGGTCTGTAACTAAATGAATTTATTATGATGTCGACGGTATCAGCTTTGGTGAGAAGTGGAAGTGGTTTTCTGATTGCTCTATAACAGTGGGCAATTCATTCACGCCAACCTGAATGAATAAAATTGTTATGATGTTTTATTGTTTTAGTTGAAAAGGGAGATGACTAAAACAGACAACGAAGGTGACATTTAATCTGCAGCATGGGAGGCCCATCTACCTAACGTCACCTACTTGTCTTTTGTTTAATGAGACAAAAGAGGAGGGATGGATTTTGTGACAGCTAGTGCACCTATTGTCTGCAAATTGTCTCATGGTACAAAGAGAGCCAAGCCAAAAGAGGAGGGATGAACTTTGTGATGGAGCTGGTGCACATGATGCTTGATTATTGTCTCTTGTTTGCTGGTTCAGATGAGATTCTCCCATGTGTAAAATGGGGAGGTGCACGGCTCAGACACAAGTGATGGAAATGGTCTCTTTCTAAATTATTGATGATACCATTGAATATGTAGTTTTTACGTTTAAAAGGAGTTATTTGTTTGTACTCATTTACCATTCATTTACATTGTAAATGTTAGGCATAAACATATTGTTGATGGAGAAGGGAGGAGAGGAAAGAGGAACACACAAACCACTGTGTATTGAGTTATAATTGTTCTATTTAGCTGAATTATATTCATATATATATATATATATAATCCTAAAATAAAAAAGAGTCCTAACCAGAATAGGAAACACACTAATAACAGAATATGCCTAATAATATCTTAACCTTGATAGTATTACTAGCCCAACCGCTATGGTGCGTGTGTAGAGTTAGTGAAGACTTCAACACATATTTATTTATACTAATTTATGCTTCACCTATGTAAATTTTTTTATAAAAATGGTATGTGAGTGGGGCCATTTTCATATCAAAATCACATCAACCGCCTCGTACTTACTTTTGCAGTGTGCCCCAAATTTATAATTTGAGTTATTCAACTTCTTTGTTGAAGTAATAAACCGCAAGGTATCTAGTTTTATTATTTTAAATCTTTATAGATTTTGAGAAATAAATGAAAAAAAAAAAAAAACCTTTATACTATACTTCTATTTTTTCGCACTTTTGTCTGCCTCCAATTCATGATCCAAATTGTTTAGCATTTTTATATTGATGGTAAACCCCTAAACCTCAACTTTCATGTCCTTACAAATTTCTAATTACCTGCACTTTTGCAGTTCTCTCATTTGTGATCCAAACAGTTAGATATACCAAATCGATGAAGTTTTATATCTTAATTACTTGTGGATTTGAAAAATATGCAAAAAGAAAAAGAAAAAGAAAAATGACTTATTCCCACATTCTAATTTATGCACTTCCATGGGGCTTCAATTCTTCAATTCATTACCCAAATGGTGATAAGAAAATTAGAGAATTCCTTGGAATTAAGATGAGAAGAGAAAGAAAGAGATCCTCTGCATATTAATCCCATTTTTCTTACATCTCAGCCACCTTGCAGGTACTGTTATGATGCCCCATTAGTAACTCTTAGAACCCAATATGTATTTAGGTTGGGCCAATTGCCACACTTGCTTCATCTTAAAGATGCAGTACTCTATATTAGCATGTCCAATTTCTTCCTTTTCTTCTCTCTCTCTCTCTCTCTCTCTCTCTCTCTCTCTCTCTCTCTCTCTCTCTCTCTCTCTGTGCTGTTCTTTGTTTAATAGCAATCTCTATGAAAATGCATTCATTGGTGGATAAACATTGAATAGATAAATCTTCAACTTCATCAAATTCTATACTCATTTGTTTTCTTGAAACCAGAATACCAGGAAACTCTAGACCCCAAGTTCAGAATAAGAAGATAAAATAAGAATGCCATAACTTACATTTTTCCCTGGCCAAACTTGATAAACTCTCAGCGGTTGTGGAATTTCAGTTACATCAGATACTCGCTGGCTAGCATCAGGGCCTTGCAATGGATTTGGTTTGATCTCATCCGTCTCCATAGTATTTCTATATGAAACTGGTGGAATATGTTGGGTATCCATTTCAAATTCCTCTTCCTGCATTCTGCTGGGTCTTTGCATTGTACCCAAATCTGCAAGTAAATGTTGGACCGGAGGAAGTTCCTTGTCTGTTGCATTCATCAGATGATTTTCATGGAAGCAGTGATGGGAATTGGGGATTACATGGTCTGCTTCCAAATCTTTGTTTGTTGATTCCTGCTGTGTTTTGATGGAATCTATCTGGGGTAGATTAGATTTTCAGGGGGACATTTCTTCCTTGTCCTTTTGTTTTTCAAGGAGATTCAACCGTCTGGGATTGCATATGGTCGTTTTAACCAACTTCAGAAACTGAATGAAATAACTTTGTCTATTCTCTCAACGGCTTCTTGGTTCAAATTATCAGATTTGGAGAGGGGTCCAGCCTGTGGGCCCACCTGGCAACCTATGGCCTGACTGAGTGTTACCCTTTCCAAACTTGAGTCTCCTGTGACTAGGGGTGTAAAAGAAAACAGTCTAACCGTATCGATCCGAACCACAGTTAATAACCGTATTTCACGGTTTGATTACGATTACGGTTATTAAAATCGAAAAACATCAATTCACGGTTTGACTAAGGTTTTTTAGTATTGACTCATTATTATTAACCGAACCAAACCGTGAAGTGCGGTTCGGTTAACCGACACACGGTTAACCGTATCATTATACTAATTAAAAAAATAAAGGGCCCAAATGAAATATGTATATAATTCTTTATGGTTTTTCCGAATACGGATCAATTATGGTTTCTAACGTTTTTAACAGTTAACCGCGGTTTAGTTTTTCACGGTTTTTCCGGTTACGGTTTTTAAAATCGAAAATCGTGATTCTCAGTTCGATTAACGGTTCTCCCAAAATAAACGGTTAACCGAACCGTTACACCCCTACGAATCATTACTAATATTTTGATTACTTTAAGCATATAGGCCCCATGTCAGATCTATATATAGGCTATATATTATGAGGAACAAATCAAGTTCATATCAAGTTCCAAAACATGGTCCATTAGGTCTAAAAATCAGGTCCAGACATAGTTAAAAGCCACAGTATCATCCACCTTGCATGGCTGGTAGGAAACTAATCAAGGATAAATGTCATTCAAGATGGATGTATGCCTGGGGTAGCCCCTCTTTCAAGACCTACATTAAAATTTGAATCAACCAATCCCAACACATGTGAATGACCACATTGATCATGACCATCAACCATCTGCATGGAATCTCACCAAGCCCCGTCTTCATTGGGTGAATCTGTAGTCAATCATATTAAGGAGAATCTAACTTGCCATGTTGGGCCAATGAACCGGCAGGAACTTGTTCCATAAAATCCATGTGGGGACCCCTTCACATTCCATGCATAACCTCTCATGAAAAAAAAAAAAAAAAAAAAGATGGGCTCTGTCTAACATTTTATTTTTAGATCGAGAACTAGAAAACTAAAAGAACTATATGAAATGATGAACTTGGAAGTCAGATATGCTAAGCTATAACTTAGAAGTATCAATCCAACATCAAGAACCGACAACGAGTGTCATATCAGTCCAACACGGATACACCAGGCATGTTCAAGTACCCCGGTATCGTAGTTTGTCGCATGCAGGAGCAATCTGTCACAAAAAATATCAGACTAACTCTTCAGTTCTATAAGTCCGTTTCTACATGTGTTCAATTCAACAGTGAATATGGCCTTCGCAAAATCATGGGACAGTTGCAAATCCTCTATAGAATTTAGGGCAAGAAAATAGAACTTCCAATGTAGCCAACAATGTGTGGGTGTGTAAGTACTTACCTTACAAAAAAAACTCATTAGAGGCATGTAAATGTATGATTAACACTACTACATAAAACAATAATAGATAAAACGCAGTTCTTAGAAGTGTCCGCATCATTTTACTAACCAAACGTTGGGTATGCACAAATTTATGTTTTCTTAAAAGAAATGTCTTTGTTTACATGTACACAATCATGTGACCAATGCAGTGAAAAATGCACAGGCAACTATGAGTGATGCTACAGAACAAGAAAAGGGAATTCATGGATTTATGAATCAAAGGCATGCAGCAAAGGCCACCTCAAGGATTAACAACAAATTTTATGTAGCTTGTAGCCATCACGGAATCTCTTCCAATAGAAACAGCTATCCAAGCATATTTCAAAGAATGGGGTCAGAAGTGGCTAGCTGGTCGCCGGCATTGTTTCTGCTTTTGGGGCCCTCTCTACTGATAAAATGGAGAAGGTTCTCCCACCAGCAGTCCTCTATGATTCTACATGTGAATTACATACATTCTTTATATATCACATACATCCCTAT
This sequence comes from Camphora micrantha, assembly GCA_003546025.1. Lineage (NCBI taxonomy): Eukaryota > Viridiplantae > Streptophyta > Magnoliopsida > Laurales > Lauraceae > Camphora > Camphora micrantha. The sequence goes on from QPKB01000007.1 coordinate 12,050,132, forward strand.
TCCCTACATCCATTGTTCTTCTCAGAAAACTGCACTCCACACAGCATTGTCACCTTCACCACAGCGCTGGTGAACTTCTTTGATCCGTTCAGCAGACTTGCAAATACCACTGCAACTCCAGTCAAATGAGGCAACACAGACGTTGCCTGCCTGAGCCTTCCACTCACAATCTGCATATAGCTCTAGGTGTTACTACTCTGTCCAATCAACATTAATTTTGCAGCATGCACACACACATTGGTACTTGAAACAGGCAATGGCAAGGCATCAAGGTGAGTGTTTCAAGTATGATTGGAAAGAATTTTTAAGGACACTCGAATACGATCATATAATGATCTGACAGTAGTCTACCTTAAGAAAAACAAGATGACTCCAAAACTTTGTGATGTATTCAACTTCGTTATTTTCAAAATAAATAAATAAATCTTGCATTCATTGTTCCATTGAGGGAGCATGAAATAGATACTTTGAGAGAAAATGTACCACAAACTTTGAAATTGATGCGTAGGAGTGATAGGACAAAAAAATCCAGAGGCAAAACAATGAAGAAGGAACTTTACCGGGTGGAGTGCCACAGCACAGTCTGCGATCATCAATGTGCAGAATATCTAATCCAATAAACCAAGCTCCCAAAGAAACATCCTCATTTGCATACTTGTGCAGCACACGCCTGAGAGAGAAGTAGCCTTCAAGATATGATTCAAGGAACTAATACTTTTACGCAATTATCATCGTAAAAATAGCTGCAGTCTTGTTGGGAGCAGAACTTCATAGAGATGGGCCCCACCATTTAATGATCAAGGTCATTCACATGATAGGCTGCAATGTGAATGGATATGGAGCGAAAATCTCCTCATCAGACAATAGCAGTTAACCAACGGGTAGATTATTTTAAACCTTTCCCTATGCTATATTTCATCTTTAATGTTTCCAACCAACCAACCATCCCTTTGCATAAAAGATCCAAATGGCTGGGACACTCCAAAATCAACAGTAGGGCCCACCATGACTGACCAGGAATTCAGATTGGTAAAAGTTGGGTGCCACCACTATGGAACCCTGTCCCAAACCAAGACTAAATGATCAACTAGTTGTGGCCGAGCTATAAATTTGCACAAAAAGAAAGCTTCTGATGGAAAGATGGCACAACTCGACTTACTGATTTATTGATATATACGTAGCCAAATCTTTTGAAATGGCATAAAGTTGACCGGTAGCATGCCGGAAATACTTGTTTCCCGCCTCACCAAATTTCCAATACTCAGGTTCATGGTACCTAACACCCCTGTCCCATTACAACAAAAATTAAGAATCTGGAATATCACTTCTCAGGCACCCACCAATCAACTCTGTCAACTTACTTCTGAGAAAGGACAGGACCAGACTTCATGCAACCAATATAAACCCTAGGCTTTGAACGATGGCGAACCAATGTTGCTCCAAGTGTTGCTACAATAATTTTAAAACGATTAAGCCAACGTCAACATGAAAGAATGATGAGAGAACACACACCACGCTTGTTGGAAAACCCAATTCATTTTGTTTTGGAGAACTTTAATGCCAAAAATCTACATTGAAAGGGATAACTTCGAGTGTAGAACATGCCATGATGTTCCACACTCAGCATTTCTTTTCAGAAAAGTAACCCTCATTCAGATCTTTATTAAGTATGACAAAATTGACAGGTGGCAAAATTGTTTACCCAAATGCTTTGACAAAGCAGTTTAGAAATGAAAGGACGAACACCTATCTCTTATTTAGAAGAGGGAAACAGGGGAGCATCAAATCTTGGCCTTATTGGTGACTGAAAACTTTCAAAAGTTAGGCCCCTCCAATATCCCATGGTTCATTTTCTTTACCCGACAAATGATCTTAATGAAAATACTAGGTCACAGGTTTGGAGGATCCATGGATCATACAGAGCCTTTTAAACACGAGTTTTAAAACTTCAAAAGTTCCAACAAACTGTACATGTTCCCCAGCCAAGAAGGTTAAGTGCTCTTCTGGTGTTGTTGACCACCATATGTTAGCATCATCATCTTTTAAATGCATCATATACCCTCTCAGGTTGGTTGGGTGCTGTTTTTCTCAAAGTAGATTCAAAATTTGGTTTTGGCAAGCTTTTCATATCCAACTGTTATGCTCACACTGTTTCCAGACTTAAAACCAGCAATTCCAATGATATAAATGAACGTGGAACAGCACACTAGGATGGGTCGCTAAAAACAGGGTACTGGGGAGTCCAACGCCAATATTTCTCAACCACCGAAGTGACCTTCATTGGGTTCATAATGGATTAGAATCATCAAAAGCGGGGACCTAGCAGGGTTCAACAAAAGGGGCCACCAAGCAGGGACCATCGAGGGACTATCCAAAGGCACTTTTCATTAATCCATTCATGTTTTGTAACTACCATATGTTAGCATTGGACAAAAATCAGATATTGAAGAAGGAGAACGATGACATTAAGGTTGAACACATAATGCGGTCAAGCAAGGTTAAACCAGGAATGTACATGTGCACTCCACTTTATGAAGATCCAAACCACTCAAAAGATGTGCCCATCGATGTTTACCAATTTAGCCAAATGATTCACTGCAACAATCATGATTTGATTTGGACATTTTTCCAAAACAATATAATTGAATCACAAATTAATCACATTTTCTTAATAAAATCAAAATTTCCACAAAATGGGACACTCATAAAATGGATCCAAGCCATCAATTTCAACCCTTGCTCCATGCGTACACGCCCCAAATTTCCTCTCATCGGAATAACATTGACCATTGGATCAGACACATGAAAAACTTGGCTGAATTGTGTTATTTTCTTTTTCCATTTAGGCCTTCACGCAGGCTGGCACAACTAACTTTCAATGGTATGAGCAGTCCTAAATTCTGTTTGTCCAATCCAATAGTAAATGTAACTCAGATTGGCCTGAAATTTTATAAATTTATAGAGGAGCAAACTGCACACCTAATAAACAGACTGGATTGCTCATATGTGGATCCCATTGTGCACAGAAAATAAATGTATTAATAATTCTTTATTAATTAGTGCTCTACCACAGTTTTCTTCTATCCAACAATTTCTATTTCTTTCTTTGGAGAAGAGATTAAGACTGTTGTAGGTAAAAAGAGTGGGCCACAACTTAAATGATTCGAATCACTGGAAGGTGGACCCTATTTCAAAGATTTGATTTAACCTTAATTGACCACACCATGTGGTCAACCTGATGTAATCAATTCCCATTAATAAGTATAGAAATTCTGGCCAATTTCTAAAACCTGAATAAAACTAGGATATTATAGGCCTCTGATGGAGGCCAGCTTTAGTAACAAAGTTATCAAATAAACCACAGACAGAAAAAAGGTGAATAATGGCAGAAGTTATTCACCTATATTGACATGGACATCATCATCAACCTTGATATAGAAGTCTGCATCCCACATAGAAACAGCAGTGGCGAAATATATCTTTGTCTTTGCTGATAATTCTAGGTATCCTTCAACATGTTCCTACAACAGATTGTAGCCACTATTCTTCAACCAAAACAAAAAAATGGGAAAATGAAGTTGGCACATGCAGGCAGACTATTGACCAAACAAGGATTATATTTACTATAGACACCAAAGAGAAAATTCTCGCACCAAGAGGCTTGTATGATTCTATATACTTCTCAGTATATAATGAAGCCTGTAAGGCCGATAATGGATAATGGAGTTTAATGGTTATAAGTTATAGTTATAACCATTATAATTCAGGCAAGGTTGAAAAACTCTTGACTCGAATTCGACTCATCCAATGCCAAAAATTTGACTCTGAAGAGTCATTGCGGTGACTTGAGAGTCAGTTTTTTTCTAAAAAAATAATTTTGAAATATTTAAAAATGGATCAAATACGTATAAAAAATTAAAAATATATTTATTTACATGCATCCATGAGAATGAATTCAAATTAATAAATTTATATATGCAAGAAAAAATTATAATAAGAAAACTAAAAGAAAAAAAATCTTGCATGTTGTACAATTTTTTAGTTCAGATATCAAATGTAAAAGATTAAATATAAGTTTAAAATTACATTTTGATTGTCATTTTTAAAATTATTACTAAATATTTCATTAGAATAATTTCAGACGGACTTTTGGGGATTTTATGTATACTTCTCTCCTACTTTTCAAAATTCTACTTTAAACTGTTTCAGTAAAAAAAAGAAAGAGTTTTCAAGAAAATAAAAAAAAAAAAAAAATGAAAGAGTTAAAAGACTTTCATTAGGATAATATATTTTTTTTCCTTTATTTCAGTCTTCAACTTCTTCCAGTTTGCTAAAACCTGTTCATCACACTGGCTATTTGATAGTGCAACTACTAATCTACTATTATACAATGAGAAGGGAAAAAAGTGTAAACTTTATATAAGGCTAATATAAAAGGCATTACCAGCCTCATGAAGTCTCCATGTTTCTTATCCTCAGCTTCGATAGCTTTATCCAGAATACCACCTGATGTAGCACTGGTGATGAAAACTCCACTTCATTAGTTTTGAGTTCCATCAAAATTATTACACAAGATAAAGTTCTAATGGACAATAGAAGTATAATATTCATGTATAAAGATATGTATTTATATATGGGTAGTTCGTCAAATTGAAATTGCATCAGGCTTAGAATCACAATATTATATATAGGGCACGCTAGAAAACACCCGGGCATTTTGGAGTTGAAAAAAACCCCATCCTTCGACCAATAAAATGAGGAAAGAAATTAATGAGCAAAGTTGCTATCCTCTTGAGGAAACAAATGAAACAACTGTCTGTTTTTTCTCTTTTCAAAAAGATAGGATTGATTAACTTTCCTACTACTTCTCCTTTTAAAAGCAAGATGTTTGGCAATTATTTTGGCGATGGCACTACCAACCGTTCCATTTAATTTCATCAGCTTGGATTTTTGTAAGTACTATTTAGATTCATGTCTATAGGTTTCTTTTGATAGGGTGCCAATTTCATAAGGGCCTTCTACAATTACCAACGGGTCCATTTTATTTGACCTGCTTAGATTTTAGTAAGTGGGCCTCATTTTCAAAAATATCCATTGAGTCATAAAAAAAAAAAAAATTGTAAGTGGGCCCAAAACACATGATTAAAATAAGAAAGCAAAAGAAATGAAATCGCATGTTCTATGGCGGGCCTAACTCCTAAATCCATCAGCTGGCCACACTTATTTAATTCAAACTACTTAAAATCAAACTTTAAAGCATGAGAGAATCAAACATGATTAAGATACAAGCAACAGAGAATCAAATGTCTAATTCAAAGTACTTTTTTTTTTCTTCATTGATGCACTAGGTTTGTGTCCGTTTTTTTAAAACCTTGCTCACAGGGGCATTTACATATATATATATATATATATATATTTATTGGAGATGCTCCTATGAGAGATATCTCTCACCTTATATGAGAGATAGGGTGGGGACGTGAGGGCTTCACCCTAGGGTGGGGATGTGAGGGCCCCCACCCTATCTCTCATATAAGGTGAGAGATATCTATCAGACGAGCATCTCCATATATATATATATATAAAATCCAGTGCGCATGTCATGCACTAGGCCTCCATGCACGCCCAGTTGTGGGGCCCACTAGGGGCCCCACCTAGGGATGGGACTGGGGGATCAAAAAATTCCACCCCCCACACACCATAGTTGTCAATTCTGTTCCGGTTGCCATTCCGGTTTGACCTAATCGTGGAACGTTTAGACATTCCGGTCAATTCCGGTATTCCATTCCGGAAAAGATGCGATTGAAAAATGAAAAAACAAATCTACAAGAATACCTAAACCAAACCAAACCAAGCCTTTTCCCACTAGGTGGGGTCGGCTATATGGATTTGACGACACCAATCAAATCTGTTTAGGGTCATGTCCTCCGTTAGATCCATGTAGGCAAGATTATGTTTAATAGTTTCTTTTCAACTTCTCTTGGGTCTCCCTCTCCCTCTCCTACTCCTGGCAATCTCCATGCTTTCACACCTTTTAACAGGTGCCTCCGTTGGACACCTTCTAACATGGCCGAACCATCTCAATCGATTTTCTCTCATTTTATCTTCAATCGGTGCTATTCCTATTTTGCCCCTAATCTCCTCATTTCTAATCCTATCTCTCCTTGTGATCCCACACATCCATCTTAGCATTCTCATCTCCACAACTTCCATCTTCTTAACATGATTATACTTTACTGCCCAACACTCTAATCCATATAACAACGCTGGGCGTACCGCCACCTTATAACACTTTCCTTTAACCTTGAGGGGGACTTTCCGATCACACAAGACGCTCGAAGCACTCCTCCATTTGGTCCACTCGGCCTGAATCCTATGACTTACATCAATATCAATCATTCCATTCTGTTGCACCATAGATCCAAGGTATCTAAAGTTTTCTTTCTCTACAAGAATACCTAAAACTAAAAAAAAATAGTTGAATGCTAAAATAATACGAAAAATGCATACTTACATCACTTAAATTTAACTACAATCTACAATTGACCATTTTCTAGTTTCCACTACATGTGAATGGAATTATGAAATCTTGGCCGAAATGGGACGAAATTGGTCCGGAATTGGAGCCTGAATTGGGGCCGGAACGGACTAGAATCAGGACCAGAAACTTTTAGGGGGGCACTCCATTTTGCCCGAGGCTAATTCCGGAATGTTCCAGCCAATGTCGGCAGGAATAGAACGGAATTGACAACTATGCCACACACACACACACCCAATAAAAAAAGGCCTATGATGCACAGACACTTCAAAATGGGCAACATATCGTGTCATATAATATTCGATACTTCACTTTTTTATGTGTAAAATCCGTGTCCCTGCCATGTTCAAGGCGTGTCCCCCTCATGTACATGTTGTATCTAGGCATCGTAGCCCCCGGCTGCTTGTGTATGGTGACCCAAGCTCAGATGATCACATGGGGCCCTTTTCACTGTTCCAATCGAATGCACAGTTGGTTAATGTTCTAGTCCATTCGACTGGGTGCTAAACCCTTGGGACTGTTGAAATTCAAGAGGATCCCTATGTGTAGTCCGCTTGGATAGGCTAACAGTGTGCCCCGAATAACCGGTGATATATTTATGGAGGAAACCTCCATCGAGCACCTGAGGGGCCCACCTTATGACCTATCCAAGTTAACCATAAAACAAGGACCCCTTGTGGTAGTCACCGATCCTGGATTTAGCACCCATCCGAATGAATTAGTCCGTTAGATCGACTACATAGTCATTTTGAAAAGTGAAAACTTATTGGCCATTGATCAAGAAAACTTATCGGCCATTGATCAAGTGTTTAGGATAAAGACTTGAGCTTCCGTCACCATACATAGCCATCCTCAAGTGGGCGGGCTCCACAAGAATTGGTGCTCACCTTATTGTGCGCACCAATGCTCAGCAGATGGGGGCCCATACCTATATATATAAAGGGATTTATTCAGGTACATATGGCTCGCACAACCAGATATACAAGGTAAGCCTTTATGGGTAGCGGAAGAGTTATGGACTATGGTCCCTTGGATTGAATGTCTTGATCCAATGCCTATGACATGTTATTACCAACATCTTCCATAAGTTTTTACTAGTGATTAGAAGTATCTTACTCTTTTAGCTCTAAAATATATGAACTTAACAAAGAAAAATAAAGTGAACCAAGAAAGAATGGACACAGTATCGCAAAAATGTAAGATGAATTCTGTGCACTTATCTAGAAAGTTCCAAGAAATTTCTCTTTAAAAAAAAAAAAAAAAAAAAAGAGGAGAAAGTTACAAGAAATTATCAGAACAAAAAAAAAAATGGTATTCAAAATAAGTAAATTGAAATACAACATAATGATGCTTTGTCATGAGTAAATTAAATGCTTACCTGTGACCAATGACAAACCGAATTATGATTCCCTTCTCTTCCTCCAGCCTCTTTCGTTTCTCACCTGCATTCAGATTTATTGAAAAGGAACCAATTTCTATTAAATTAGATAAAAAAAAAAAACGAATATGAAATGGTATAAGCAGGACAGGTGAAGTTATAAAAACACAAAGAACAAAAAATCAGATTATCAACCTTGTGGCATCCAAGTAGCACGAACTGAATCTCTACGCTTTCGGCTACTAAAAGCAGTATTAATTCCTACAACCATCAAATATTTCCTCTTTCCAATTGAGTCAGTAACTTGTGATAGAGGTGAACCATTGAGTATGGATTCTTGCACAGCTCTTGCAGCTGCTAATTCCATCTCTAAGTTTGAGATGGTCTTATCCAGTGTTCTGCAGTCCAAAAGAAAATTTAAAAAATAAAAATAAAAGTAATCTTATTTCAATGAAAGTATAGATAAAACAGATACTATCTTAACTTACTGTATAGCATCATGAGTCTTTGAAACTTCCCCTAGCATGTCCTTAGGTTTTCGCTTTACTTCCCTCTGATGGATACAAAATACACCAACCCATCAAAAAGCATCATCATTGAGGCATATTAGTACAACCATGAAAACTGTCTTCAAGAAATGAGAAAGACATTAAATAAAGAAAAATGAAACTCAACAAAGTTAATGCACTGGAATCAAGTGATCCATAATTCATGGATACGCAGCACATCCAAATACATGCATCGTCATTGAGGCACACAGTTCAGAGATCCTCAACCACGAATTTAAAGGATACACTATTGATAAACCAGCACTAAAACTAAGCCAGATTGAATAGGACCAACCATCTGACCACAGGCCATCAACTAAATGGTAAAGAAAGAGATATAGCAATGCCTTCTATTCCCATGAAAAGAAAAATGAAAGGCCACTTTTCAACCTCAATTTTTAGTTTTTGGAAGCAGATCAACAGTCTAAATATTGAGAAAAAGAAAAACACATTTTTCAACATTTAGTTGTAGTGCTTATGTAAAACCAAGGGAAAATGCTGGAGACAGTAAGAAATATACGAACATGAGAGGGGAAACGAGTTTCCCAGTAATCATGCCCTTGACTACCTAATATTGGCTCCTAATTTACAAATTTAAGAATCAATGAGGGGTCATTTATTTTCACTTATATATGTAAATGTTATATATGTGCAACGGTTTTGCATGAAAACGTTTGTTTTCACTCATTTACACATGACATGTATAAATTTTGGTATGAAAATGGTGTGCAAATGGGGCTATTTTCACACCTCTCCAGGTGTGAAACCATTACACACGTCACACCTCAACAAGCGGTGTAATTACCGCCTGCAATGGGTTGTAGACTTGCAGATCAAAACCCATCAACCACCATTTTTTTTTAGTTCTATGGGAAAAATTGAAATTGGAGCTGTTCAAAATTTTTATTCAACTAATAAACCACAAGACATTTTTTTTAGATCTTAAATATTAATTGAATATGAGAAATATGTCAAAATGCCCAAGAAAAAGAACCCAACCTATAGATCAGCACTTTTGTCCGTTCAATATTCTCATATAAATGATAAAATGCAATTTCATATCTTAGACCTCATGGATTTTGAGAAAAAATGAGAAAATCCCAAAAACAACTACATCCCATATCATTGTACTCATGTGAAAATGGTGCTTCCAAACAAACATGGTAACATGTTTCACATGTGTAAATCCCATTTTCATATCCCATCTGTAAAAGATGAAAGACCTCTAAGTTACATATATAGCCATGGGCCAAAGATTATAAAACATGTCGCCAATTTCATCGTCTATTGCTGATTTCAAGGACACAAGCACAACAGGAAATGTTGTCTCGGCATATCAGAATTCTCCATTTTTTTGAATGCTGACACATCTGTTTAAACATTATAGGAAGTTGAACTAAAGAAAGAAAAAGAAAAAAAGAAAAAGAAAATAAATAACAGCACTTACAGGTTTTAGGTCACAACTCTCTGAAACTAACTTTAACACTTCTTCAATCCCATGTACCCTGCTTATCTCTTTAGCTTCAGGTATAGTCCACATTCTGTAACCAAAACATACAATAAGTATCACATACAAATTTAAACCATGATTTATTCGTCAGAAGGAGAAACAACACAAGAAAAAAGGAGAAATGGAAGTACTGAAGATATGCCACTGGTTATCAGAAGAGAATGTCTTCTGCAGATGCTAATTCCAAAAATAAGATACGCCAGGGATCATAATAATCTGTTAGTGGGGCTTAACTTTGACCTTGTCACTTTCTTCCAAACAGAAAGACTGTAAACCTGAGTTTTGTAGAAAGATAACTTCATGTTTTTGTCTTTTGCAGTATATTTCTCATGATCCGGACCATTTGCTCTTAGAATAGAGTGTTAATCGCATAAACAACAACAACCTTTTCCACAAAACTTCCTTCTACTTTCTCTTCCTCTCCTTCACTTTGATCCTTCTCCTCATTCCTTCACTGTTATTCTTCCCTAAGTTACCATAATCAGAGGTTGGTATCGCATCCTGATTATGGAGAAGAGTATGTCAGCTAAGTTTAGGGCTGCATCAGCAGCCACAATTCTGATGTCAGCGTCTATACATATCAGCTTTGATGGTTTGAAGCAAGACCTACCTTATCATATTAGCTTCTGTGTGTGGTTATCAATTGTGGTTTATATTGGTTACTTTTTATCTTCAGTTCCAAAGATCCCTGTTTCTCAACCATTCATTCTTACTCTAAATCTAAGAATTTCAATTCAGAGAGACTTCTTTTCCAGAATGGCAACCGGCTATCGCTGATGAATTAACTACTCTTTAAAAACTCACACATGGGACCTAGTATCTCTTCTATCAGATAGAGCCTATTGGACGTAAATGGATCTATCTTATAAAAACCCAGGCTCTCTTTAACTTATGTAAGGTATGTTCGGTTGCAAAAGGTTATACTCGAGAATATGGCATAGGCTGTGAGGAAACTTTTGCTTCCCTCACAAAAAAACAAATTTCTGTTCAACTCTTTATTGCAGTCGCCATTTTATTGCAGTCGCCATTATCAAGCATTGTTAAACCATTCCTCTTGAAAAACTCAGGTTCCCTTAATTTTATATGTTGATAATATGTTGAATATTGATGATGATCTGGATCTACTTCAGGCCACACAATACTAGTTCCAGCATAAACCTGAGATGAAAGCCCTGGTCACCATCGATACTTCTTTGGTCTTGAAGTATCTGACTCTCCCAGAGGATATGTCATATATCAGCTCAGATATACCAAGCACATCATTCAACAAGCTGTTTTGAGTTTTAACTGATTCAAAATTGTCATATTCCAATCTAACTGAACATTAACCTCAAACCCACAAAAGGCAAACTTCTAGCAGATCCTAGTATATTAACAACTTGTAGAGAACCTGGTTTATCTGAATATTACAAGGCCAGATACCACATATGTAGTACATTTTGCAGATTAGTTTGTTTTTCTGAAAAAAGATTTAACTACACAGATATGTCATTCGTATTCGTCAATACATCCATGGCACTATTGCATTGGGACTGTTTATATCATCATCCTCTTGGCTAGAAATTCAATCCTATTCAGATTAGACTGGGCCGGTGGTGTACTGACCACCAACCCAGTATAAAAATTCCAGAGATCCAATCGGGCTTCAGCTTATCAATTCTTTTTCTTTGTTTAGTAGTTTGAAGAAAAAGACTTCAAATACATAAGCTTATAATAACTATATGTTCAAAAAATTTAAAAATAATAAAGGAAAAACAAACGTCTCATGTCCCAGAATTGCATATTTCTAAAAGATAGAACTCATCCAAGAACCTCACTGACATCAATTTAGGAAGTACTCTAAGAGCCTGTTTGTCACATGCAATTGAAATCCTAGGAATTCTAAGACTCCGTATTTCCACAAGTAGTTAAAAATGAAGAATCAAAGGTGAATGCCCAAAAATGACCAAGTAACCTCCCTTTGATGGAAATTGAATCAAGCAAAGATGGAGAATGAATACCCAGCCATCACCCTAGTAATTCAAAACCAAGCAATGCCAAGGTCCCATCTACATCCCACCTTATATTCTTCATAATTCACCTCTTTAACAATCCTTCATCGAGCTCATTTGACCATAAATTCCTATGTATTCTATTCAAACAGATAGTCCCTAAATGTAAAAAAGAAGAATAGGAGGAGAGTAAATAGAAGGGGCAAAAACTAAAAAGGCAAATTAAAGTGAAAATTCTAGATTGATTCTGATGGACTGTTTCAAAATCCCAACTCAGTCACTGTGTCCAAAATCACTGTGGTCCCCAAAAAAAAAAAAAAAAGTTCTCCCTCAAATCCGACGTTCATTCAGATAGCATAGAAATCATAATTTCAATCCAGATCTAGTAAAATAATTACAGCCAAATTAGAAGAATCAAGAAACCACATAACTGAAATTCAATTAGAAAATAGAACCCAATACAACACACATTTCTCAAGAATGACTCAGACCCAATACAAAAGATATTGTCAAAATGGCTCAACCAATCAAAGAAATGCACATAACTAAAGACTCAATAGCCAAATCTAGAAGAACCCAATAACACTGTTTCTTACAAAACCACTCACACCCACCTCAGAAATAAAATGCAGGAATAACCCACATGCAAACAAAAAAAAAAAAAACCATTTATCCTTTTCTTTTAAGAACACTTGTACCTGTTAGTGAAGAGCAAACCAACACAGAAGCAACCAAGGCAAAGGAAAAGGGTCCATTTCTTTGACACTGAGCTCTTTGAATAGACATCTCCTCTGCTCTTCCAAGACATTTTCCTCCCCTCCTCTCACATTCAAGGAAAGAGAAGTGTCTACCATTCTCTCCAATGAAAACCCATTTCTAAAATAGAGAGAATCAATCTTAGAGTTAGAGATACTAAGAAAGGGAAGATAACCCAGAAAGAGGTTGAGGAAGTGGCTGAAATCTGAGTCTTCCCTGCAAGCTCTGAAAATTGAGCTAAATGCAGGAAGAGAGAGAAAGCTTGTGAGGAAGATTTAAACAAAAAAAAAAAAAAAATCATTCTCTTTCATTCGAAGAGAAGTGGTTAGAGACATATCATTACCAACCGCCCCAGTTTTCTAATCTAAATTACGAAAAGGGCCCTAACAGAGGCACATGACGGTGTCGGACATGGAGCCTCCAATTGACAAAAATGCCCCGGTAGGCCGTTTTCCGAATCTGAAGCTGCTTATAGAGATTTTGGAAAGTGCAATTATAACTTGGCGTTGGAGCGTTTGTTTAACATTGCAAACTAGGGTGGCAAAGGTGACTGTTAGGGTCCAAATCTAAGTATCCATCTATAAGTAACAGGTCTGATTTTGACTCGAAATTTATTTTGTTAGTTCTAGACCCAGTTTTCAATAGGAGAATTTGGATCTAGTTTCGGAACCAGGTCCATTTAGAGGACTGGGATTTAGTTTCAAAATCAGTTCTAATTTCTCTTTATTTTTTTATTTTTTTCTTAAAATAAGCATATCATTTAAATTATAATAAAGCATCAAGTCTACTACCTCCAGTATTATATATAAAAATATAGAAAAAAAAAAGTTAATTTTGAGATATAGTTTGTAATATTAAATATTCATATGTTGAGTCCATGAGTCAGAACCTACATTGACCCAGAACCGGACCCATTTATCAATTGGAACCTAAGTTGGGTTTTGGATCTAAATCTAAACCTGTTTATGAATTCGGAACTTAAAATAGGTTTCACGCCCGGTTTTGAGACTTCCGGCTAATCGGAGAATCGGATGCCCGTTTGCTACTCTATTACGAATCCACATCCAGTGGAGATTTATTTTGGAATGAGGAAAAGGAATAGAAACTAATGAAAAGTTCTATGAAATAATTAAACTTAGACTCTAATTTTATGGATATAGATATACATAGAAAAACATGAAAGTTTCGACACAGGGTGTCGTATCTTTTTGTTTTTTTTTTTAAAAAGTGCCCCAGTGGCAATTATATCACATTTTCAGCTACTTGGCCATATCTCGAGCTATTTGTCTTTCTTCTCCATCCTTATTTTTATTTTCTTCAACCTTCTTTTTAGCATTTTTTGGAAGAACCTGTTTTACATGTGATGGTGGTTGTAAAGATTGTTTCAGCTGGTCCTTCCTGAAAAATGTTGGTTATCTCGTGTGATCTGGGTGAAAGAGCCTGTTGCCTCTTTGGGGTCTCTGACTTCTTCATCAGTGGTCCCCTTGGTCAAGTGTTGGGTTGTTACAAATCCTTATGCAGGAGAATCCTAGACTGAGAGTTGGGAAAGCTATAAAAATGACAGGGGCTTTGTATTCAACTCATCAGAATAGGGCCATGACTTTGAAATGCTTTCTAAAATGGAATGTATAAGGTGGTTCCCACTTGGATTCTACAAGATTGAGATTGAGGGGATAGGAGGACAGGTGACTTTTATGGCCCGTTTCTTTATAGAATTCCAAGAATTCATGTATGAGAGAATTTTAAATTCTTCAAAAGTTGTCCTCTTAAGTGGAATTCCAAATCCTCTTTTTAATGGAGGATTTGAAATTCCAACAAATAGTACAGAAAGTGAAATTCCAAGAATTCAAAAAAGTCTTTTCAGTGGTTGGAATTTGAAACTCTAATGAAAGAAACACAGCATTTAAAATACCATGGGACAAGATGTCCAAAAAAACCCCAACTTCCTACATTCTAGTCATAAATTCTGGTAAAGAAACATGTCCGATTTCCAAAAAAAAGGGGAAATTTGGTGACAATATTGCTAATTGGATGAGGATATGGCCAATATGATATTTTCATCGGAAAAAAAAATTGTATGACACCCTGAACTAACCAATGTTTTTATGTTTTTCTTTGCCTGTGAACATACACAAACATGCCCTTAATGAATACAATGGATCACAACATTAAAGTTTGCCGGCCAAATTTTAAAGTATTGCGAATCCTAATTTGTAATTAAACATTTAAGGTGCTCGAATTTTAACTAAGGACCCTAATTTGTGGGATCCTAATTTTTTTCTAATTTTTTGTTGGAATAAAATATCCATGAGTCCTCTATCTAGAGGATTCCTTCACTCCCGTGGAACCATCGTATCCTCTCTTTGGATTTCTGAGGGGAGAAGTCACTCCACTTCATATATTTGGAAAACACCTAGGAGGCGTCACTCCTTATAACTCGGGGCCTTTTTTGCCTCCATGGATTTGCAAAATTCGAATATAACTCTACGCACATCATTTAAGCTTGAATAAGATTTTTCGTAATTCCTTGGAAATAGTTTTCCAAGAGGTCGTACTTATTTTCCCATGAAATGTGATGTTGAATTGATTTTCCACGGCCCCACGCAATGGTGGAATTGGATTACAGATGAACTTTGAAAAGTGTGCATATCACCATCAAGGTGAGACATTGGCTTTATCGGTTATGCATATTATTACTGGCTGTATGGGCAACATAAATGGGGCAATATAGAAGGGACATGAATGACATGAATGAAATGCACACCCTATTGAGTACCATTTTCCCAAGACAAATATGGGCTAATGCACTCTTCTGCAATTTTTCATTTCTTGTACAAATCTTCAAATCTTAATGCTTCGACTTGAATTTGTCACAATTTGTGTGCCAACTTGACCCTGTTCTAAAACCGACACATTCAAGTTGTTTCACCTACTTTCATCCGAGGGTTTAATTCACCCCCTTTCATCCAAGGGTTTAACTAAGGTTGAAGCGCCCATGCTCATTTTATTTAAAGTGGTAGATAATGTTACATTTCGTTTCACCAAGGGCTTAACTAGTGGTTCTTCTTGTTGGTTTTGTTCCTTCGATTTGTCTTTCTGTTTTTGGGTCCTGTGTGCCTTTTTTGTTTTTTTGGTTGGTTTTGTTTTTAAGTCCATCTTTAAGCAAAAAATGGCTTGAAATTCCATTGATAGGTTTCACCCGCACTACGTGCTCCATGCCTGGCATGGAGCACGTAGTGCGGGTGAAACCTATCAATGGAATTTATAGGGGTGTAACGGTTCGGTTAACCGCTCATTTTAGTAACCGAACCGTGTTTCACGGTTTTTTGCTTTTGAAAACCGTAACTACAAAAAATAATAATAATAATAATATATTACTGTGAAAAAAAGTAATTTTCATAAAGCCTTATTTAGATTTTTTTCTTATTAGTGAAATAGTTCTGTTAACCATGTGTTTTGGGAACACGGTTAACTAAACTGCGATTAATGTTTTGGTTCAGTTAATAATCGTGAATTGAGACAAAAACCGTAAATGAACCATGAAGCACGATTTTCTGATTTCAATAATAGTAACCGAACCATAAAACATAGTTATTAACCGCGGTTCGGTTCAGCTCGATTAGACGGTTTTTCGGTTTTCTTTAATTTCCAAACCAACATATTGAAGTTGTTTTACCCCCTTTCATCCAAGGGTTTAACTAAGGTTGAAGTGGCCGTGCTCGTTTTGTTCAAGTCATACAAATGTTAAATATCCTTTCAAAAGGGAGAATTTTTGCCTGTGCTATGTGCTCTATAGGAAAACTCATCTAAACCGTCTCCAAACACACGACCCCATGAATTTCACAAGTCCTGTCATGATGATGGCACTAATCCAATGGAGAATAAGTCCATCGTGCACTTGTGCATTGTGCATCAAGACCGCACGTCAAGTGTAGTCGGAGCTAGGTCTCACCTTAAGGATGGTCTGGATGGGCTGTGTGCAGGTGATTGTTTTCCAGTATATATATATATATATATATATATATTTATATTTACAGGAGATACAAACTCTTTTACCAAAAAATTATACATACATATATACATACATATAGAGAGACTGAGCTCATGCACTCATGTGCTTAACACAAAGAGTTGAAATCCTCTTGGGGGAGAGAATTTCTTCTTTCCAAATTGCGAACCTGGCTCTGAGGCCTGCCTTAGTTCATGCTAAACACCACAATAAAAAGATTGAAAGGTCTCATCAGGGATTCAGGGTGAGCCAAACATGTGTGAGGCCCTTCACTCTTAATGGGGCCTTCCAATTTTCTTGCCCTACTGATTGGCACTAAATCAAGGGTGGTCTCAGAGAGGTCCTTATTTGCAGCCAAGTTTACTTCATCAAATTATAATTAGGAATAGTTTGAAAACCCAGTTGAGACTCGAAAGAGATGGCGACTATTACTAACAAGATCGTGCCCATATATTGGCATGGATGCATGGTCACATTTGTTGACGAGACCTTTCAATTTTCCTACTCTAAAAACATTCATAAGCCACATTTAAGTTTGAATTAGAAGGCAAAATATACTACTCCAGCTTTCATTTTACAAATAGGTGCATTTCCATTAAGATCCAAGCATTTAACTCAGCTACAAGGAAAACGGTTTCCTACCCAGTGGTAAGTTGTGTTGGTTCTCACCTGGTTGTCCACGAATCAACGGGCATACCACTTTCCTTCAATAAAGGGCTTTTCACCTAACCCAAGATCTCCTTCCCTTACCCAAGGGCTCCTTTACCTAACTTGAGATCTACTTTCCTCACCCGAGGGCTCGATGCCCTCTAGCCGGGGAGCTACAAGAAAACCTTCTTACAGTGACAACAAGCCATAATTATAAAAGCCCCACAACCACGGTTTTAAAGTTAAGCCAAGATCATGGTAAGTTTTGGCCATAATTAATACTGATTTGTAATGGGTTTCGTCGCGAACAGAAAACATTTTCTAAGCATATTATGTCATTTTATTTTCTTTTAAAATACCCAAAAAGAAATTAGAAATGAAGATATTTAAAAATAGTCCCATTTACTATTTTTTTATATTATGCATTATTAAAAAGAATTGAAAAGTTCATAATATCAGTTAAGAACCATTATATGGGCCTATTAAGGTTTTGACACTGGCCAATTCAAAACTTGAAATTGTGTCTTAAAACCTTGATCCCAGCTATTTACATTTCATGTAATTATGCCTTTTGTTTTCATTTATTGTAATTTTAATTTAAACATATAAACCAAAACTACTTAAGTTTAGTTTCACATTAATCTTCCTCTATGAGTAAATAAAACGTTTTGAAAAATGAGGCATTTTCTAAACTTAAGTTTTTCTGTGCTTTGCTTTTATGATTTTGAAAACCGCCGATCCTCTTCGATGGTTGGATTCCAAAGGAAATGTACCATTCCATTTACATGAATTAAGGGAATGTTTCGTGCACACACATTTTCACAATAAAACTATTATATATTTCTGCTTTCATACAGGCTATAATGTTTTGGCGTAATACATCTTGGCCACAAAAAGCCCATAGTAGTAAGCATTTTTTTCTTAGATAAGTTGGAAATGCCAGATTTTATTAGAAGAAGAACGCGTCTTTCCTCTTCCACAGCTAATAAAGTACTTTCCAATACATAAAGCTTCTTTCAATAACCTCATTTCTATTACATAATTTTCCTCTAAAACACATAAAATTAAGGGTATAAGGAAAATCAAATATAATACACCTAAGAATGGGGATCCAAACACCATTACCGTTATTTGCTTTATGTAACTAAAGTGAGAATGACTACTTACCCAAGTGGTAAGGAGCGACACATGACTGTTCAGGATTTGAACCCTGAATATGCCACATTTTCTAAGTGTGGGAGCTTCCTTTCTCACGTATGTGGGCTTCTGTTCCCGCTTGTGCGGACTTTATCTTGGACCTAACCCCTTTTATCAAGGTACCCAAAAAATGCCACTAAAGTACACTGCCATGGAAATCGATTAAAACAAATGAAAACTATCATGAAGAGTTTCTCTTTGTTATTTTCTTTTAAGTAAGGCTAATTTTGTCACTTCTCTTTTTATTTTATCTTATGATGCTTATTCTTTCATTAAAGCAGATTGTATTCATATCTTGCTTTTATAGATCAGTTGGAAGTACTTTTACTCATTCAACTACAAAAGGTCTCCACGTGAAATGCACTTGCAGCATAACAGGAAGCACATGGGAGTAACATGTTTGATAGATATAGGTAACCTAATATTGTAGAAGTTTGCAACCGTGACGACCATTAAATACTTTATACACCCCAAATAGGCACAGCCCAACAAAGGTAAACAGCCTAGCCCGGCCTTAGTCTGAATCCAAATTCTTACCAGAAGAGAAGACTGGCTTGGTTCTGATATCAAATCTTAGGACTATGAATTTCAGGCTTCTACCATTTCTAAAAGAGAATCTTAATTTAGATTGGGCATGTGTATTATTCTTGAAAAATGAAAACCCAATTAGATTTTTTCTTTTTTTTTTGCGCTCAAAAGTGTGAATTTTTATTAATTGCCAGAGAATACAAGAATTAGGAGAAAAGCACAAAAAACCAAAATATTACAAAAAAAAAAACATGATTCTTTTTTAAATTCGGTATGTTGTATTGACGTGGAGTTCTGGGTTGAGATATTCGTAAAATGTATTATCAGTTGCACGGGTGTACAGTTGATCCACCGGTCTAATTTACTCGCATGGGTACCAAGCCCCTGGGGCATGGATGTGACTATTAAGGGGGGTCTCTGTCTATTTCACGATTTGGAGTGAGTGATAGGTGGGGCCCACCCACATAGAGTCTTATCTTTGAGAAATTCTAAAACATTGCCTTCTGTGAATTTCAGTCACAAAAATAAATGCATTAAAAAAATCATTGTTAATTTAGACTTTAAAAACAGGGAGTTATAATATTTAACTAGAATGATATTTGTATCACCCCATATCCTTGAAGTTCCATGCACGTGCGAACCATCTTCAAAAATCGTTTGGCATCCCAAGCCACTTTATAAGGGGAGTATATCCTTATTAACAAGAATTCACCCCTTCTGCATTAGCAAGAATGTATAAAAATAATAGAATAAACTTAAATAAGAAGCAATAAAGCTAGAAGGGATCGAATGCAACTGTATCACACTTTTTTTTTCCCTTATGCTTTAAGCATACAAGAGACCTTAAATAATAAATAGAGGTGAAATGAAGGGAGTATGTATGTGTATGAGTTGTTAAGGCATTTTGTAATTAATAGGTATAGGGTTATGAAATTGCCTTCATATCCCCATCTTATTACTTTTATGTGATTGTTATATAGATGAGCATTCTATTGTACAAACAAACACATAAAAGTTGGAGGGCTATGGCCAATTCCATGCGAGGGTAGTATTGTCCAAGGTCGGCCCTCAAATTTTAGGGCATGAAATTGCCTTCATATCTCCATCTTATTACTTTTATGTGATTGTTATATAGATGAGCATTTTATTGTACAAACAAACACATAAAAGTTGGAGGGCTAGGGCCAATTCCATGCGAGGGTAGTATTGTCCAAGGTCGGCCCTCAAATTTTATGTGTATGAGTTGTTAAGGCATTTTGTAATTAATAGGTATAGGGTTATGAAATTGCCTTCATATCCCCATCTTATTACTTTTATGTGATTGTTATATAGATGAGCATTTCATTGTACAAACAAACACATAAAAGTTGGAGGGCTAGGGCCAATTCCATGCAAGGGTAGTATTGTCCAAGGTCGGCCCTCCAATTTTGGGGCATGAAGAAACTTGTTCAAGTCCAGCCCTAGGACTTTTGCCTTAGATAAAAAAAAGCCCTCATTTTAAGGGTTTTTTCAAGGCCGGCCAGACCGAGCCCCTTTGTCTCATGGCCAAATTATCCTCCCCACATGTAAACGAGCATACCTAATCATGTACTCAAATTAAGGTGGTACAAGAAGGGTTATCATTTTGAGTAGCTCCAATTGTTTATAGGTGGCCTCCATTTTCCTTCACTGCAGGTGGGTGGCCCTCCTGGATCCAGAACTCGTGCAGGTGGCACAGGTGTTTTAGTTTGTTAGATTGTTGGTAACGTGTCCACATCATACGATGTCAAAAGAAATGTGAAAAGTTGTATATGAGATTTGGGCACATTCTTTTGAAGGCATGTTTGAGCGACCTGCAGTTGAGCTAATTTGTGACATTGGGAAGAAAAGTACCAGTGAACTACAGGACAGCTTGACTACCTAACTCTATATTGTTTTTTATATGAGCTTTTTGTATATACCCATATAAGATTTATAGGATTTGTAAATAGGTTCCCGAGATTTTAGTATTTGCAAATAAGACCCTATATTTGCATCTTAATACCTTCCGTATCCCAGAATCAATAGTCTTCCAACCAGTGAAGGTTTTTAGAGAGAAACGACGCTTTTGTCCATCTCCTTCTATCCTTATATGCATAATTTCACAAGCATGGACTTATTTTTTTTTTATAAAGCACGTAACATTAATAATTGCACTTAACAATAGCTCATTTCATTAAATCCGAAATGATCATGACGACAATTAACACTTGTACTTATAATCAGTTATGATTTATCCAATTCATACATGACTCACAATTGGATTGATGAAAGTTTCAAAATATATTATTATTCTTCATGTGTAGGTTGTGTAATATTGAGGGAAGGGGCCGACAAATGTTAAAAAAATTTAATTAATTAATTTTTAGATATAGGTGGAGGAGGAAAATTTAAACTTTTCTCAAATATGGATGGGGGCTCTAGTCCCTAGGCCCTTGTACCTGGTTCGACCCCTGGTCATGTGCATGGGAAAGTTATTGAGAGAAATCATTGGGACTTGAGATAAAATAATGGTGTTTTTGTAAATAATAATAAACTTATTTTTGTTTAATTGATGTAAGGGTAAAGCTATCTTTAATATATAACAATCCAACACAAATCTCATTGTGGCTACTTATTCTTATTGGAAACATTGATTTTGGGGATATTAAAGGTATTAAAAAGAAAAGGCAGGAGCCTATTTACAAATACTAAAACCTCGGGAGCCTATATATAAATCCTAGAAACCTTAGCGGGGTATATACAAAAATCTCTTTTTATATATCAATAACGGGAAATGATATTAAAGGAAGAAAGTCACGTATAAAAAGCCCATTAAAGAAACCAAAAGTAGTACGATGGTATAAAAGAATTATACCACGGAAAGAGAAATCAAACAGCAAAGAAACATCAAATGGTAAAAGCTACCAAGTTAGAAGACCTATCCACTCCTTTCTTAGATAACGAATTTGGAAAACTAGTTGCTAACCTCCCAAGATGTTGAAAGTTCACATGAATAAAAGACGCTAAAGCTCTAATCTCATTACGGTAAAATTGAAATCTCCAAAGAATGGTAGCCGAAGATCACGAAACAACATTGAGAGAATCACTTTCCACCTCTAACCTTGAATGAAACAACATCGTTTTTTCAATTAGTCACAATAAGATCAATATGTGGTGGACGTGAGGGTGTCTCCTTTTGTGAATGCGTGGTTTGGCGTGCCCGCGTTCCAATGGATTTGAGTCGTCCCAAAGGTGGGATCCCCCTAAATTTCACCGTCACACCCATGATTACTAACACTAATCTGTTGGACTGTAGAGTGGAGCGCAGGAGAACAGTTTTCCTTGATGTCAAAGATGGTGTTAAGAGTCTCATTTCTAATAAGAAGAAAAGAACTCGTCAATACAGCTTGATTAAAAAAGATTACTCTATAAATCTTTATAAATAGGAGAGATCATCTTGATTATAGCTGTATACAATGCTGTTGATTTATATCAGCGACACACTTTCAGATTATAGATATACATATATAAACTTATAAGATCATTAACTTGATTGGAGTTCATGAAATCAACATGTTTGTTGAGAGGAACTGTCAATCCGATTTGGCTAAGGAAATACTATTAGGATGTGTTTTTGCAATGGAGAGCTCCAAGGAAGTAGAGCAAAATCGGAAGGTGTTTCTGCATAGAAAAGAAGAAAGGCATTTAGTGCACCATTTTCATCACAGTATGATGTTGCACCAAACACCTTTCTTCTGTCAGAAATAGGAATCACAGTACCACGAAAGTGAGAAGCGGTTCCTGCTTCCTCGACACCAGCACAAATAGGTCCTTAGATTTTCAATGGATAAGGTAAAACCTTAACTTCTCATCACCGGCTTATATATGGGTCGAACGGCGAACCCATTTAAACTATTAAACTTATAATTATTCAATTTTCTTAGTTAACTGTTCCTACCAAAACCTCTATGTATTAGTATAGGCAGCATAAATATTTTTTTAATACTCTCCATCGAGTGGAACCTACTCCTCAATACTCCCCCCTAGGTCGAACCTGATCGGCGCACTTTTGGCAACACGTATATTTTTTTTTCATGCCAAGTTGTTGCTCCTCGGATCGAACTAGTGACTAGCTTGCTCTAATACGTACCATGTAAGTCCAATAGTCAGTACATCCCAAAAGTTTAAGGTTTTTAAATACTTTTTAATAGCCCCCCTCGAGTGGAACCCACTCCTTAACAATAATATGACTGATGTGAATTTAAATTTAATCTTTTAATACTGCAAAGACAGTGGCAAGTGTAGGTCAAATCCAAAGGGAGCAATACTAAGTTAAAATTTAAAATCTGATTTTTTTTTTATCAATGATAATGAAGAGAGAGATAAAGAAAAAAAAGACAATAATAAGACTATGAAAATTCTAGATCTAAAGTACAGAAATAAAATATGAAAAAATACATAAAAGAATATCTTGTATCCAGTAAGTAGTCCCACCATCATTCTATACAATAGATAAAATAAATTTATCCAAAAAATCCTTCAAATCAGAAACAAATCAATGTTTTTTATTCGGATAATTTTTCTATCAAAGAACACAATTTTACACAATTTATTTAAGGCAAAAATCTCCTTCACCTAATGAAATTATGAACTTAACTATATATCACATATTAATCAAAGATAGATTATCAAAGAATTTCAATCTGAGAATAATCTATTAAGAAAACATACATGATTAAAGCATTGTTCAAATAAAAAAATTGAATAACATAGGTTGTCAATGACAGAAGGCAGATTTATTATTATAATTAATACGTAAGAGACAAAAATATCACATAGATTAATGATGAGAAACACTTAACTTCATCTGACACTGATCCAGGAATCTACTCCTCCATAGCAAAAGATGTAATTTTCATTGAAAACTTCATGGCAATTATAATTTTCTCTCACGCTCTTCTAACCTAGTTCTGGAGTAGGGCTCCAGAATACTCTCACACTCTTCTAACCTAGTTTTGGAATAGGGCTCCAGAATACCCAAAAATAACTCTTAAATTCTATTAATTAGGAATAGAAGAGAAAGATGAGAGACAATAATAGTGGACGTCTAAGGGAGGGAGTATGTGTGTATGTTTCCTTTGGTTTCTATTATAACTCTAGTTATCTTACGGATACATTGAATCTGGACACCTTCTCTGTATATTAAATTTATCTTCATCGACAAGGTATATCTCTTATCCTTTTTTAATTTTAATGAGGTAGAAGCATTTGAAAACCTCTGGATGGCTTGGCTAATCTTCACATGGGGTCTCACAAGGGATGTGCTGCAATTGATTATCAACGGAGTGAATTTAATTGCAATCCCGTCTAAAAAAGAACATGAAAATCTTCGGGCCCATAACTTTGTTAATATAGCTCTGATTTGCGCATTCTTGGGCCCCACGAATATCTAATCTGAATAAACTTTCCAACAGTAGGTAAATTTCATCGATCCGACGGTCGGATTGAAAGTTATAACCATTGGAAAATGAGTTATCCTGATAAAAACGGGATTAACTTTTGAAATTTGATTTGCAATGGATTCTATCTCTACACAACTTTCATTTTAAAAAGGAGATCAGATGTAGATGATTCAAACTCTTCTTCTTTTGTTCCAATCAAAATTGTACTCTTTGAGTTATCCATTAATAATTTCAAATATGCAACTACAGCAAACCCTGCCATGTGGGACATTTCATCTGCTTGAATAGTGGACCCTATGAGAAGTTTTCTACTATAGTTAGGACTCTTCAATTGACATGATGAGTGGACCCCTCTTTTGATTGATTTGCGCATGACTTGTGTGTGGCGTCCACGTGGTGAATTCTTCAATTTACTTTTTTTTAAGCTTCAATTCAGCAATGTAGGGCCCAAGATGACTGTGTGCTTGAAAGTGGGTTCCGTGACAGAGGCCTGCAATTCTCATTTTCTACACATTCTAATTCAATACATCAAATACTGAAGAGCCCATATTGAAGCGGGACCCATCCGGACAAAGTTCTACTCCAACTGGGACTCTTTGGAGAAAATTTGTAAAAATTCTAAGTTAATGCTGAAAACGTATGAAAATCCAGGTTCCTAGGTGAAAATATATGAAATGATGGAATTAGATAAATAATGATGCAATTCACCTAATCAAACCCCTAATTCATCCTAAAATGATGCGTAAATGTGCTTAATTATTTATGTGATATTTTGCCAACCCCTAATTATTTCAATGTTCGGATCCACCGATGACAATGATTAATGCATAAGATTTTGTTGCTCAACTTATAAGTCATGTGCTCAATCATACGATGAGACAATCTCTTATTGTGTTGAAATTTGAGGACATGTCATTGGAAGGGATGTTGTTGATTTTGAATGGTCCAGATTATCCATAAGTGGGCCACACGATGGAGTTTCACTCATCCCACCCACTCATGGAAAGAATATGGATACACGTCCAAACCTATTATTGTATTCTAAATACAGTTGTCTTTTATGTTCACTACAAGAAAAACCACTTATAACGGCGAACTTTTAAAGGGGAACCGGCCAAAGGCGCCGATATAGATCACCTATAGTGGGGACCAAAGTTGGCCCCCGCTACAAGTCAATTTTACTTCACTTTTAGTGGTGCTAGTTTCAATGGCTGCCGGTATAAACCCCACTCAAATGGTGCCACCGCTTGGCGGGAAACTTTTTTATTTTTAGTGTCTAAATATTAGCGGCGGCTAATCCATTGGAGGGTAAAAATATACTTTTAGCGACGGTCATTGGTTGGGTGCCGGTAAAACTCATATTTAGTGGGGGTCATAATAGCCCCCACTAAATATAATTAAGATGGATAATCAAAAACCCTTATTAATTATTGATCCCTATTTCGTTTCATCACTCTGCACAAGTCTTTTATTGTTCTCTCCCTCGCGAGGCAGCGTCTTTTGGGTTCTCCTTCTTCAACTGCAGCAGGTACGTCTCCTTCATCCCTCTCTCCCTATGCCATCCTAGCCCTCTTATTCTCCCACCACGTACAACCGCCCTCCTCCCGCCCAGCAACCCCCACTTCCCAGACCATTTGCCCGCCCATGCATTCATTATGTTTGGTTGGTCACAAGAAGTCGAAAAGTAAATCTTCAACCACCAACTAAATGCAATCTCACTTGACCCCCCACAACCCAAAAAATAATAATAATAAATGTATTTCATAAAACAGAAGTGTTTACTCTTCCACTTATTGACTTCTCATCACTTTAAATCACTTTACTCATTGAAACAAATAAATGCATGGTTTACTCTACTAGAAAATATGCTTTAATTTTGCCTCACCATTATCTATTTCATTGATTTGACATTTATTTTACCTTTATAAATAAATAAAACAAATAGCCCTATAAAATCAAATCCAAAACATATACCATAATTTACTCCAAAAAAAAAAAAAAAAAGAAGAAGAACATCTAATAGAAGCTCCAAAGAAGAATTCATGTCACCTTATTAGGCTTGGCATTTTGGCTCAAGATATATTAGAATTGAGAAACAACATTCATATAAACGACCCCAACATAGTTGGGACAAGGCTTTGATGATGATGATGATGATGATAATGAAAAAACATTAA
Organism: Camphora micrantha; assembly: GCA_003546025.1. Classification (NCBI taxonomy): domain Eukaryota; kingdom Viridiplantae; phylum Streptophyta; class Magnoliopsida; order Laurales; family Lauraceae; genus Camphora; species Camphora micrantha. Next base: position 12,076,871 of record QPKB01000007.1, read on the forward strand.
TTGAGTACATATGTATCTAAGTATGGATCTACCTAGTCTTAGACCTAAAGGTGATTTTCCTTTGTTATGAAAAGAGGGTCCATAGTCCATACTTAGGTTGTTGAAAAATCAGGTAATTGGGGGTCCTTTGACTTCGCAATATATAGAAAGATCATATACGGCTCAAATATCACCTTGATCTAATGATCACAACCATCTCACCATGTTCCTGAAAATTAGTTAAAACAATAAGGCCTAACCTTCTATGTAAGGTGTGGTCATAATCTGATGGTTGTGATCATCAAATTAAATTGAAGAAATGATGTCATTCCTTTCCCCACATGGGTTTGTTCCACTATAGGCTAGTATTTTGTCATTCATAACATAACACTCCTTTCTTAATTTTATAGTAATGTTGAATTATTTGTATATTTATATCGGACGGTGTCCCAGCCGTTTGCGCCATACTAATACCTACGGGCCTAAGGGGAGCCGGGTGAATCCCCTATGGCTCCAGTATGGTAACGCAGTTTTAAGCCTTTAACCTCTGGGAGCAAACCGTGGTCCTAGGCTAACTAAGCTATCCCTTGGGATCTAGTAATATTGAATTCTATCACCAATTTACATACTAAGTCAAAGTTCTTTCTTAATTTTCGAACTAATCCTCATTGAGATACCTATAATTAGTTGTGTAAGTGCCAATTCAGGGCTTTATCTAATGGGATAAATGGGATATATATAGTAAACTCTATGTAATTTTTTCATATGGCTCCTCCAAGATTTAAAAGAAAAAATCAATGAAAACTTCCTAAGTCCAACCCTGTATGAAGATGAAATTGATGCAATTATAGTGCCGCACTACCTCAAAATGCTTGATCAGCGACTGTAACTTATGGGATTACAAACATCTAAAAACTGTCGATTAATACAACGAAATTACCCCCTCGCTTTTGCCAGAACGAAGGCAAATTTATTGTCATATCCACGTTAAAATTACTGATGAATAAAGACCGTTGATTCCTAATAAGTTTTTCTCTCTCCCGCGCGCCCATTCCACTACCCTGTTTCATTTCGCGCCCTAATATTATAACCTATGCATCTCTCCCGCTTGAATCTCTTGTGAAAACACTCAGACTGCTCCCTTCCGGCATCTTCTCGCGTTGACTCCGACATCAATCTCCCTACAAGTTCTCTTCCTCTTCTCCTCTTCTTCTTTTATTTCCTTCATTTCTATTTCTTCATCTTCTCTCCTCTGTTTTTTCCATTCCCCATCGCCTCTTTCTCATTCCATTTTCTGTCTTTTCTTTCTTTTTTTTTCCAAACTGTTAGACCCCGACCCAGATTAGCCCGATTAGTGTGTATTAAGTGATTATTTAGTCTTAAGTGGGTTTAGTAATCGTGGGGTTAGAATATAATTGGTTTTAGTCCTGGACATAGCTTTGGGAATTTCGAGAGCGTTTAGTATTACTCAAACACGCTTAAGAAGGCCTGAGTGTATGTGCAAGCATGGGATGATCATGTTGATTTCCGTTCGAATTGTTATTTTCATTTCATTTGAATAGTTTTATTATTCTCTACAACTTTCGTTTTCAGCCCTTTTGTATTTGAAGCCTAGAAACCTATGATTTGGCCTAAAAGGGTAAAATTGACTTTTCATACCCAAATCTGGACACAAATTTCGAAATCACAAAACCATGTCAAATTTATACTTTTCGGAAACTAAATTTTTCAAGGATCATTTTATCCTTTTTCGTCGATCTCGTTCGGGGCCCACAAGACCATGTTTTTGTCAGCGAAAGCTTTAGACCTGTTAGGCCCCACTTCCAGGCCACTTAACTCATCTTCTCCCTCACTCACGTTCATTTCATTTTTCTTGCAACTTCTCAAAAACCAGAGCTATGAGAGAGAACTCCTTCTCCTCCACTTCTACCTTGCATACCATAGCTAGATACTTCCAAATGAAAATCTGAGTACATCATCTTCTTCCTCTCTTTCCAAGCTTTCCATTTCTGCAAATTTCTTGAAGTTTCCAACTGGAAAACCCCTCCATTTTCTTCATTTTTTCTTGTTGGACATCTTTACGTAAGAGCTTCAACCCACCTCTTCAATAGAGTCTTTTGAAATCCTAAGGAACTTGTTTATCTAACATGCAACTGTTGACATAAAAATGTCACTTCACCTCTTCACACATTCTCAACATCAAAAATCCACATGGAGCCGCATCCTACTACAAACAAGCAATGCCGCTTCAAGCATCAAATCTTATCAGAATCAAACAAAAACTGCAAGATCCTCCAAAACAGCCAAAAGCAGGGTACACATGAAGTTTCGGGCCATTCCAACATCATTTGATCTAACTTCACTCCTCCGGCAGCTGAACAGGCGCTCCTGGTGGCGACAGCGTCGAAGACATTAAAACTTCGATTAGAGCCTACGGATGGTCCCAAAATACCTCCAAAAGGCTCCATGTCAAATTTCAAGTCAAACCGACAACGTTTTGACCCTCCATCAACCCTCGAGCAGTAAAATGAAGCCTTTCGGCGGTGAGAACCATCGAAGCCATCATTCATCAAACCGAGCACATGGGTGGCTTCAACAAGCTTCCAAAGGGCTGCCGTCAAATTTCAGGTCATTCCGACGACGTTTGACCCGACTTTGACGCTAGGAAACAAAATCAAACCCCCTAATGGCGGACCTTCCTTGGACCATGACATCCAAATCGGAGCTAATGGATCGTCTCAAAATGACTTTAATAGGCTCCTCGTCAAATTTTAGGTCAATCGGACATCGGTTGCCCACACATCAAAGCGCGGCATCTCCCTTGCAACAAAATCAAGTCCACCGTCAACGAGACCCAACACGGCTCCAAAACTCAAATAAAAGCTTATGGTTGGTCTTGTCTACTGCTCAGGAGGCTTCACCTCAAATTTCAGGTCATTCCGACATCGTTTGACCTAGTTTGGCTTTTGACGATAAATCGGCAGCTCTACGTGACGAAGTTTGCGGTTTTCCCGGAAAATCAGAAACTTTGCTCTCCGATATACAAGGCTTCTCTTCAAGTCTTCTATAGGGAAATTAGGCCAAAACAAGTACAAAAATGTCAGAAAAAATATCAAAGAAAAAAAAAGATTCGAAAAATCGGAGAAGCGGTCGAAAGACGATGACCAAAGAGGAAAAAATCCCCCATGGTCACCAGCGACCCAGCAACCCTGGGTGCATGGTCACCGGCGACCCTGGAAATCCGGGTCGCCGAATTTTCGTCGAATGACCATTTTTCCAACCCTTTTCATGTTTCGAGATTTCCGACCCCTGTGATTTTCCAAAATTTTGACTTTTGAGGCTCACAATCCGTCGATCTTCATCAACATCACTAATCCGCCATCAAGCGCATCATGTCATCAGTGATCACTTCAAAATTGCCAAACGGCCAACCAAGAAAGTACACTTTCTGTCCGACCAATCTAGAAATCAGCATGACAGATTTACCGGCCCACCGGTATTAATCAGTGTTTGAAGTTGCATTGCTATCCAACATCAAACAACATGTGGATCCATTGACAATCATCGCAAGAAGAATTTCAAAAGACGCGGTACGGCCCGCGACTTTTCAAATGCCCCGGCGACCACTTAATGCTGTTAATTGACCCGTTTTATGACAAATAATTGCGGTCATTAACTCATTATTTTGGACGGCCCAATCAGAATCAAGGAAAGAGGAGTTACAAATCGAAGCAATCATGGCAATAAAACCATGAAACTCCTCTCATCATGGAGATTAAAGGCGATTAAATGCCCATCATTCTCCATCGGCCAATCAAAAGCCAAGAAACAGGAGTTAAAAAATAATTGAATTAAAACTTGTAACTCCTCCCATCATGGAGCATCAGTGCCATCAATGCTCATAAACCTACCCTATGGCTACCAAAAGCCTATAAAAAGGGGGTCATTCCAAGAAGAACGGATCCAGAAATCCAAGAGTCATACACACACACATAGAGGATAAAAATCCAAGAAGAAAAGAAGCCTTGTTATTCTGCTGCAACAAACACCATAAGGTGATTGAAGTCCTTTGAGGGGCCACCCCGCAAAGCAAGGCCCTCGCTTCTTCTATCCAACATGGCCTAGACGTGGCTTTTCAACCCGTCTACTCAGTTTTTTATTGGATATAGGACCTCCCCTTGGTCTTTATCCTCTAAAACTCTGAAGTTCAAGCCAAGCGAGAAGAATCAAAGCATCTTACGTTCTCATCTGAAGGACGATGGCAAAGTCCATATATGACTTGCAACCGTCGATCTGAACGTGTCCCCGCAATCTTCTGAGAAGTCAAAATTCCTTTTCTTACTTTCTATTTTATTTTGTATTTTTTCTAAAGAGACAAAAAAATTGCAATTCTTGTCTTTCATTATTGATGAGATTTGTACATAGCCTTCCACAACAAAAACACCGCCTTTCACGGCAAACATCGCTTTTTACGGCAAAACCACCTTTCACGGCAAAGAAAGAAAACTCGCCTTTTACGGCATTCAAAAAATCTTTTCTCTTTTCATAAATATATGTACAATGGAAAGTTTAAAAAAAAAAATTTTGATATCCTTTTCTACTTGTGAAGATAGATCTTCAGATCATCATTTCTAAATTCCAAGTAGAATAGAAAATATAGCATACCCGTACAAAATGTTGATGCCCACTGCTTTCCACTCCGCCGGCCTCTCGGTAGCCCCGGGACGGGTGGAGGAGAGAGTGGAAAACAAGAGCCGGGTCCATCAGCAACACCCATTCGAAATGGGTTATTTGTTTTCAAATTTGGTTGAGTTTTGAATGGCTTTTCATGGAATTTTTGTAGCCTCTTGGCTTAGCCTTTGGATAGATTTCTTGTGGAGAGTTGTGTATGGCATTTGGGCAAAGGCAAGTAATCTTTATGGGTTTAATGTTGCATGTGTGTTGTAGATTATATTGCTGCATTTGAAATTTACATAAAATTTTTATTAGGTTTCATTCTATGTTTTTCTTAGATTCTCTTATGTGATTTTCATTCAAGTACATGTATTAATGCCAAGTGTTTTCCCAAACTTCCAGATTTCTATTTATTTGTGAGCCTATGCTTCATTTAGAAAATTTGGATTTGTTTTGATAGAGAATGGAAATTGGATGTCTTAGAATATGATATGAATGATATGAAATGCTTGAATTGATCCATTGGAGAGCATGAAGGCTCAGAGAAATGTAGGTGGTTAGAAATAAGAAGAAGGGAAGAAGACATTCAGAAATTTGTACAAGAGAGTGCAGTTTCTGTACTCGGCACATAAAGGCAGAAGCCTGTTCACTCGAGCGAGCAAGCCACTACCTAGTACGGATCCATCTAGAGACCTGTCCGCTTGAGCGACCCTTGGGTCAGCTCGAGCGACCAGGCCTCCGTCTGGCCTGGTACAAGACAGATCTGTTCGCTCGAACGACCATTGGGTCAACTCAAGTGAACAGACTTCTGTGTCGCCCACTCGAGCGCAGGATTGACTGCTCGAGCGAACTTGGGCAATTTTCCAGGACTGAGTACTGGTTTCATTCGTGTATTTTTTGGGATTGAAAAACTATACTACGTTAAGGGCTTTAGCTTGACATTGTGCAATTGAAAATCCGAAATGTATCCTAACTTCGGGAACACCAAATTCGTTTATATTACCGGCATTTGGATTTCAATTACACGAAGGTCAATGAAAGGTCTCAGCATAAGCTTGATAGACTTCGTGTTCAAATTTTAATTTTGGTACAATAAGTAACATCGTGTATTCGTTTTGAAATTCAAGTATAAGCTCATTTGAAGATTTGTTTCAAGAATAAAAGAGGGAATTACTTCTTAAGCTTGTATGCATATATATTATGCCTTTTGCTAGTCGTGTCTTGTCTCGTTTTGATAAGTGATTTTCCCCTTATATTCGATTTGTTTTGAACGTGTATCGTGTGTTTTGTGCATTCTTGAATCCAAGTGAGCACCACTAAGCTTGGACCGCCCCTTCAATCTGATCCACTGTTCAAGAGTCCTTAAACATGTGGACTATCTATAGATTGATCGTGTATTCTATTACACATCGTACGTGTCCAGTTCCACGGCCAGAAATCCCTGTCTACCTCAGTGTGGCGTGGGCATCGTGTTTTGCTTATCGCGCTTGTTATGCTTGCCGTGCATACTTACTATTTTCATTATATATGATAGAGAAAGGATGAGCTCTTTGTGGGTTAACTATTCATGATATATTATAAGTATTCATGCTAACTTGTTTTGTATCTTCGAAATGTACTTCGTTCAAGTAATTGTTTTGAATTCAGCAAATTATTTTAGTATATTTCTTTAAACTTCACTTTTTCCATGCTCATGCCTAAATTGATTACCTATCAAACCGTCATGTTTGATGCTTGTTATTTTGGTGCCAAGGTGCAGGTAACGTTGCCTTTGAGGAGGAGCGTTAGGATGAGGCTGTTGAGCCACCCCAAGCTCGTAAGTGGCAACCCGACGACGTCAACTCTCATTGGTCGTCTCCTCTATCTTACAATTACAAGGCCGGACATCACATTTTCAGTTAATTACCTTAGCCAATTTCTACAATCGCCTCGTCAACCACACTATGATGCTGCTATTTGCGTACTTCATTATATAAAATCCGCTCCAGGCAAAGGCATTTTTCTCCCCTCCAATAGCTCTCTTCACATTTCAGCCTTTCCGATTCTGATTGAGCTGCTTGTCTAAACACTTGGCACTCCATCATAGGCTATTTCACCATGTTGGGGAATAGTCCCCTTTCATGGAAATAAAAAAAACAACCCACAGTTTCTCGCTCATCAGCAGAGGCAGAATATCGGGCCATGGCCTCTGCCACTTGTGAATTAATTTGGTTGAATTTTTATTCAGTGATCTTGGCATTTATTACCCACAACCCATGCGCCTCTATTGCGATAATCAAGCAGCTCAGCATATTGCAGCCAACCTAGTTTTTCATAAGCGTACTAAGCACATTGAAATTGACTGTCATTTGATTCAGGAGCGCATACAGTCAGGTCTAATTGCAACATCTTTTACTCCTTCACGGTACCAGCGGGCAGATATTCTCACTAAACCATTGGGCAAGACACAATTTCATCAACTGTTATCCAAGTTGGGCGTTATCTATCTCCACGCTCCAACTTGAGGGGGAGTATTACAAGTCAGCCCAGCCAAGCAGAATATCCAGAAGATGCAGCAACAGCTTATGGCTCTTCAATTAGCATCTCTATTTATGTATACTTTCTTTCTCTATTCCTCTGTTTTAGGATCTAGTCTGTAATTAGCAGTCTTTGATTTCTATCCCGCTGATTGGGGATCTCAATTGTAACCCAATCTCACATGTAATCTGTATATAAACAGACATCATATTCAATATACAAAAATATACAAATTTCTCAGAATTTTCACTTGTTATATTTATTATACACTTTGCGTCGGAGATCGCACTTCCAATCCCTCCACAACACATTCGCTCTTGTAAGGACACATGGGCGGTGGCATTCATGAACATCAAAAAGTGTCTGCACAATCATAACATTTAAAGATAAAAATCATGTTTACAATGTATAAATCCAAAATTTACATTGTAAATCACCAATTAAAAATGGACAAATACTCACGAGAACATACTTCCATACATCCTCCTTAAGGTGATGTGGCACTTTTTTCCAACTGTTGTAGGCTGGTGGCACATGGGTCTTCACAATCCGACCTATGCTAGTGGAAAAGGTTGCAGAAGTTGACCCTATAGGCTGGCCAGCTGGGTTGAGTCTCAACTTGATGAGATGAGTTGTTATAAATATCATTAATGAAAATGGAAAATAAGAAGGTTTATAGGTAAAGATGAGTTAACTCGTGATACATACTCTCCATGGACGATCCCGACATTGATATGGACGCAGACACTGACGTTGAGATTACATTAAAGAATATGCAACCAGAAATATTAAAATTAGAAACTCCCATAATCATAACAATATAAGAATTTAAAAGAATATGCAACCAGAAATATTAAAATTAGAAACTCCCATAATCATAACAATATAAGAATTTAAAAGAGCTTACATTAAAGAATATGCAATCAAAGACAATAAGATATATTAGAAACTCATATTTATAGAAAATATCATAAAATAATATGCAATCCAAGATAAGATGATTATTTAAGTTAAAGAAAATAAGAGTAAAAGACAAAAAAAGATAAGTATGAATATAATGTGCTCAAAGCCATACATGATTAATCCTCGTCACCAATGACATCATCCTGTAATGCTTCTGTTAAGGCATTTTCAATCATTCTTGGTTCGCAGGCTAAGGAATCTTTAAAAGAATCCACGTCTTGGTTTAATCTCTTTGGAACATCCAAGACAACATGCCATTCTTCCTCGGATCTACTATGATCTTTGCAATAGAAGACCTGAGTTGCTTGTTGAGCAAGAACAAACGGCCCATCATCTTCTTTTATTTTTCTTTTTAACCTCATCAAATTAACATATATCAAATTTGTTTCTGGATTAACTTTGCATCCATAGTCATCTTGTATACACACCCAATCACAATAGAATACGACATATTTGAAGTCATAGTAGTCCAGCTCAAGAATTTGTTTGACAATGCCATCGTACGTGACTTCTTCAGGTATGAGGTTTGTGTCATTGGCATTTCTCCTGAAAGGAATTATTGCTTTCATTGAAACCCCATTGTTCTGTGTTGTTTTATTCATTTCCGCATCCACGGTATAGAAAACATAACCATTTATTGCATATGCAGTATATGAAATGGCTGTAAAGCTCGGTTCATCAGTAAGCCTTTTGATAGTACAATTTTCTGTATTTTCCAATTATTTTCTAAGCCAAGGAATGTAGTCGAAATCCTTTTCGGTTCGCATATTCCCTTTCCAATATCCAATTGAAAGTCTTTGGCTTTGAAGGAATACAGCGTATCTCCTGTAATCAATTATACATTGTGATGGCACTGTAGGACTAAAGAAATAAAACTGTACAAAGGATATAGTTAAGATTTTGTTTACCTGTCCCACTCAGCATTCTCAATAAAATGAAGCAATACCCACTTACGTGCCTGTTGATATTGCACATTCTGAAGATTATAAACCTTCCCCTTTTGATCGATAGGGTATGCACACTCACCACCCTCATCCATCCATATCTCATGTCTTTGTTTAGAGCTTTTTTTTACCATCAGGCATGTAATTCATGGCATACAACATAGAACCCTCCATAAGGAAGCATTCTGCAACAGAACCCTCTGGATATGTTTGATTGACTACATATCGTTTGAATGTCTTCATCTTCCTAATACAAGATACCTAAATTAGACTCCGAAACAAACTTGAGATTAATAAGAATGAATTAAAATTAACCAAAATATTTTAATTACCACTCAAAATGATACATCCATCGATATCTAACAAGCCCACAAAGTTGCACCTCCTCCGCCAAATGCACAACAAGTGTGTCATGGAAATGAAAAATGAAGGCGGGAAATACTTTTCAAAGAAACATAGGGTTTCCACAATGCGTTCTTTCATCTTTGAAAGTTCTTCATGATTGATAACCTTTGAACATAAGACGTTAAAGAATATCGATAAATTTCGAATGGCTGCACGTAGTGGTTTATGTGACTCAAATGCTTGCATTAGTAGCACTTGTAGTAATTGTTGCATGAGAATGTGATAATCATGTGACCTGAGGTTCTTAAGCTCCCTATCCTCCAAGCACACCTTGTGCTTTCAATAGTCACTATATCCAATGGGAACCTTCAAATGATACAATGTTTTACATATCAAGTCTTTCTCATGTTGGGATAGAGTGTGAGGAGCTTTAAGACAAGTCAACTTGCCATTTTTTTCCACAGGCCACAACTTTTTTCCTAATTCACAGATCCTTCAGATCTTGGCGAGCTTTAAGACCATCCTTAGTCTTATCCTTTGTGCTCATAATTGTCGCAAATAGATTTTCTACCACGTTTTTCTCCACGTAAATCACATCTAGATTATGGCGAATATGCAAATCCTATAAAATTATTTATTATTGTTAGTATGGAAGTTCAACATATAGTTTGATTTAAATAATAAAAATATATTATAGCGCACCTTCCAATAAATCAAGTCAAAAAATATTGATCTTTTTGTCCATGCAGTGATCTCGTTCTCCTTCGCACTTCTTTTCCTTTTCTTGCGTGCTAGCTTTCCGAAATGAGTCTGGATAGTTTCCACTTTTCTTAATACCTCATAACCACTTAAACGCTTGGGATGCTTTCTATGCTCTTCTTTTCCATTAAATTGTGATTTTTGGCTCCTGAATGGTTGCTTCATATTTATTAGGAATTTTATGTGCCCCATGTAAGCAAACTTCCTACCATATTTTAACCGCACTGAATCAATCCCTTCACTACACACAGGACAACCATACTTTCCTGCAGTCCTACAACCCGACAAATGGCCATACGCAGGAAAGTCATATATAGCCCATAACAAAATTGCTTTAATTGAGAAACTACTTTTACTGTAAGAGTCATATGTTAGGCTTCGGTGGACCACAATTCATTCAACTCATCCACCAGCGGCTGCAAGTATACATCAATGTCATGTCCTGGACATTTCTTTCCGGGAATCAATAATGTTAGCATAGTAAACTCTTTGCGCATGCATAGAGATGGAGGAAGATTGTATGAAAAACTCATAACAGGCCTACAGTTATATGAGTTATCATTGTTTCCAAAAGGATTAAATCTATCTGTTGCAAGTCCCAGACGAACATTACGTGCCTTTGACGCGAAGTTAGTCCATTTACTATTTATGTTTTTCCAATACGACGAATCAATTGGATGGCGCATAATTGATTTGTTCGTTACTAAGCTCGCATTTGCGTGCCATGTCATACTCTCCGCAATCCAGGGTACACTATACATTCTCTGCAACCGTGGTGTTAATGGAAAGTATCTTAGCTTTTTCCATGGCTTAGGTTTGCTTCTTGGCTTTGATACATTCTCCGATTTCTAGTTGCTTTCACCACACGTAGGACAATCGACCCTATTTTCGTGCTCTTTCCAATAATGTATGCAATCATTTTTGCATGGATGGATAATCTTGCACTCCATACGTAAAGAATTGATCATCTTCTTGGCTGCATAGGTGTTATTAGGCAAGTTGTTCTCTTCTGGTAGAACATTTATGAACATCTGTAAAAACTCCGTTAAACATTCATTAGACCACTTATGTCGAGCCTTCATGCTCAATAAATCAATCGTCACTGACAACCTTGTATGTTCAACTCGGCACGAGGGATATAGTGGTTGTATTGCATCCTCCATCAACTTCTTGTACCAAATATTATCCGTCGAATCATCCTAGGCTTAAGGAAATTCTTCATCATTAGCTTCATCGGAATAGGCAGATGAACAAACCCCCACTTGAGCTTCAATGGCATTCTCGCCATGCTCATGTCTAAATAAGTCATTCACCATATCGACCATTATTGGGAATGCATCTTCATTACCGCTAACATTACCTACATTGACACGACTATGAGGATGTGAACCATGTTGTGTAAGTTGCATCTGTACCATCACATATTAAATGTGTACGAATATCTCTTAATGTCTTCTTCCCTCCTATCAAATTGCGGCACTTGACACAAAGGCAGCAATACCAGTTATCACGTCCTAATTTATGTTTATTAGCTCTTATGAAATCAAAGTAAGGATGAAAATAGCGGTAGCTACGCCCGCTGCCAAACCGTTATGAAGAGGGCGATACGTAGCATAACTGGGATACGTAATGACGTAGCGGTGCGATTTGGAAAAATCGTAAAAAAAATCTGAAAAAAAATCCAAAAAATCCAGAAAATTGTAAAATGAAAGAATATGTGGTTCTTTTGCAAAAGTAAGTAAGAAAAAGGGGCGTAGCGGTGCCCTCAATATATGAGGTCCTGTATCGCTGTATAAATAGAAAATAATAGTAATGATTAGTTTTTTCACATGTATTCATATTTCTTAGTCATGCTAACTTAAAAAGTAATGGAATGCTCATAAAAAAAAATAGAACATGAAATAAAGGCATAAGAATTAAGAAGACTTAAGAGGAGTTAGGTCATTACTCATTAGTGAACATTGAACAATAAAATATCAATACTTTAACAGTTCAACATTCAAGTTCAAATTCAATCATGAAATAAAATATCATGCTAACTTAAAAAGTAATGGAAGGCTCATAAAAAAAAAAATAGAACATGAAATAAAGGCATAAGAATTAAGAGGACTTAAGAGGAGTTAGGTCATTACTCATTAGTGAACATTGAACAATAAAATATCAAACTTTAACAGTTCAACATTCAAGGTTCAAATTCAATCAATTAAATGAACTATGAAGTGATCAACAATTAACATTCAACACCAATTTAGAAATGAGTAAATGACAAAGAGTAGAGACTAGAGAGTTAGTGAAGGAAATATGAATACCTTAATCACTACCAAAAGGAATGTCTACCAAGATTCCAGGGGCTATGGTTATCCTCATCCCCATCAGTATTATCATTTCTATTGGCACCATATTGAATTTGATATTGATGAGCATTGGGATCCACAAATCCAAAGAAGGCAGTCGTACCCGCATCATAGGAACTTGGAGGAGGTGGAGGTGGATATCTACGATGAAAAAAAGTGTGGAAGGAATAGGTAGGGCCGGTTGGGGGGTTAAATACCCCCCACCCGAAACATAGCGGCCGCTACGAAGCGGCCGCCACACATGCTTAGCGGCTACTACGGCCGCTACGGGGTGCGATACCCCTGTAGCGGCCGCCAAAACCACGTAGCGTGGCGGTGACGGCCGCCACGGCCGATGTAGCGTAGCGGCCGATATTTATATCCATGAATCAAAGAACGATTTAATGCCTTCTAAGTATTCATTAGAAAGCCTTGGTGCCGTCATCCACTCTTTGCTTGGGGCCATGTTCTGAAAAAATAAATCCATGGAATAAGGTACATAAAATGGTTAAACATAAATATATGACTCAATTCCCACATGATATTATCACTAGTGTAATTAATCTTTAACAGAGTGATCTAGTCTTGATAAGGGAACTTAGGTTTAAACTATTCATACAATGTGCACGCTCAATGCTCTTCGTCCCAACCCACTTACAACTATCTTATGAAGCCTCTTTTAGATGGCGGGCCCACTAAATCACAATAAATTAGGATGTCACTCTTCCCTCCGTCCAATCTTCAAGGAAAGTAAAAAATAAAATGATGAATAGAAAAAAAAAAAAACATATAAAACAATTCATCAATGATAATGTAAGAACCCATTTCAGTGCCTTTTAGATGAAATAATCTGCAACTAAGGAAGAATCACAAAATCCTACCATGTAAAAGAACACATGCATCTTCGGCAGAGGAATAAGAGAATAAAGATGAGAAGAAAAGTAAATAGCTTTTCAATAAAAAAGAGAAAAAATCAAGGTCATACCAATGGAGTGTGAAGAAAAAGAGTACATAGTAAGGTCTTGGTCTGTGTGTATAGAGAGGAGAGATTCTTGAAAAACATGAATAGTTTCAACCAAGCGAATAAAAATCATTTAATCATGAATAAAATCAACAATAACATCAGTTAGAAAACTATGATCCTATCACAGATTACTTCAATCACACACACATATGTTCATTTAGGAACATCAACCCATTTCATTCTAACACAAAAGATTTATTACCGAAATAAGAAATTAGAGTTATCCTAGTTGTTTGTAAGACAATATAAACATTCATTCATAGCTTACTATTAAAATAACCAGTATAGATGGATGCATGATTGAATAAACATTCTTGTATGAAAAAAAAATTACATCTGCAACATGTCTCCAGTCTACACCAATAAACAACAGGGGTGTTAGTGAAGTGGACTTACCACAATGACAACAAGAATACAAGTTACTTTCCCTTGACCCTCAGAGAAAAGTAATTGAGTTGCAAGAAGAGAAGGTACATCATGAGCAAACACGAGGAAAAATTAACAATAAAAATAATTAAATTTCCCAATGCTAAAGATGCATCATAATGGGCATACATGATGTCCATGTTGGCTAATTCCAAGTCAACTCTAAATTAAATTATTAGAGGAAGTTAGAATATCACGATAATCAGAGTGATGTAAGGCTAGGCAAGCCATCCAACAATTGGGTCACATAGCAGGGTCAATTGAAAATTTAAATGCAATGAGTACAATGGGTGTAAGTGAATGTAATAAACCTCATTTATGCATACTTAATTTTTGAAACTCCCAAAGGGCCCAAAAGTTATTGCCAATACACTCATCAGGAAAGAGATACAAAATGTAAACACAATGTAATTATCTTTGTTGTTAATTACTAAATTAATTCTAACAGAAAAGCATATGCATCTACCAATTTCACAATAATAGCCAACTGTATCACCCCCTTATCAATATAGTACCAACTGCCCATATTGATTTGGGTTAAAGAGGTGTCACAAAATAAGGTCATAGTGATTCCAACATCAGTTTAATTATTCTAACCAAACAATAGCAGTACTTAGACCTACTATAATACATGAAGTTGAATCTTAGGAAATAAAGAAACAAGAAGTGAAAGAAAATGTTGCAGAGATATGCATACCAGGAGGGATGTATGGAGTTATAAGAGAGAAAATAATTAGGAATAAGTGCATAAGTAAAAGACTTACAAATAGCTTCAAATAAAAGAGAAAATCAATGAATGCCACCTGAAATGGTATGAATGCATACATGTAAAACTCAAAACAAAGGACAACAAGCTGTCCAGGCACATGGCTAGGCGGCCTGAGGCCCAATGCTTGCCCAGCTCAGAGTGGACAACCAACTCTCCTATATCTCTTTCAATGTGTTTGAGTTGGACGGAGAGAAAAATGGAGCAGTTGACCTTAAAGATATTTCAGTCACTCATTAAAAAGAAATCTATCAAGACATGCTTGTAAAATGTAGTTGTGCAATTCTTAATGGTTTGATTCAGGCTTTTGGAAACTATTAATATATACACAAAACTCTACCTAGGCATTGAGTCATAGTACGCATATCAAATCTTCAAATAGGAAGCTGATTACATAAGTAAAACAAATTTAAACACTTTAGACCACACTACTCAATAAGAAAAAAAGGATCATCAACACACAGATCATCAACAACTGTTTTGACCGATCAAACATGGTCAAGTTAAATTTTTGGATTTGGAATTAATTTGTCATAGATTTTACTTTACCACTTGCAAAACAAACATTAGATTAGGCTGCATTTGGCTTGGGCGAACAATTATATACATGATACATCCCTTGACCAGCAAGCACTGACATTACTACCTATATAGGCTGCTGCACAAAGCTACAACAATTATCACTTCAACCAGTATCACCTCATCATCTCAGGAGCACCTCAAACTACAACATTTAGTCAGACTAGACACTCTCTTCTTTAGAGAAAGAGAGAGGAGCATCTTAGTGTGAGTGAAATAATCTATTGTGGCTAGAAAAGCATCAGGTCCAATAATAGGCTAACAAATTTTATAAAACATAGTAGTGAATCCATGGGGACTAGAGCCTTTCAGAGGGTACATATGTTTCATGGCTAGCTCAACTTCCTCAATGGTGATGTCCTCACTAATAAAATCAATCTACTGAGAGGAAAGCTTATTAATAACCTTGATATTTTAAAGATAAGTAACCATACCATCCATAGAGGGGCAACAATCAAAATTTACTGGCCATTTGTTGTGAAAAAATGTCGCCAAAATCCCATCACCAAGCAAACCCTTGCCAAATCCAACTAAATAAACCACATTTATCTCATCCCCAACCCCCACCGTCCCTAACCACACAGGCCCCCATTAAAGTCCCACACCCATAATCAAACCCTACACCCATTCCCAAGACCTTTTCTAACCCCAAACACAAACTCCAAATCTCAAACTTCCAATACACCAACAAAACCCCATGACATCAAAAACATAAAAGAGGTTTGGAGAAAAAGAAAAGAAAGAAAAGACAGAAAATGGAATGAGAAAGAGGCGATGGGGAATGGAAAAAAGAGAGGAGAGAAGATGAAGAAATAGAAATAAAGGAAATAAAAGAAGAAGAGGAGAAGAGGAAAAGAACCTATAGGGAGATTGATGTCGGAGTCAACGCAAGAAGATGCTGGAAGGGAGCAGTCTGAGTGTATTCACAAGAGATTCAAGTGGGAGAGATGCATAGGTTATAATATTAGGGTGCGAAATGAAATAGGGTAGTGGAACGGGCATGTGCGGGAGAGAGAAAAACTTATTAGGAGGCGACGGTCTTTATTCATTAGTTTTTTTAACGTGGTTACGACAATAAATTTGTCGTCGTTCTACAAAAGCGAGGGGTAATTTTGTCGTATTAACCGACAATTTTTAGATGTTTGTAATCCCGTAAGTTACACTAGCGGATCAAGCATTTTGAGGTAGTGACATATTGATGATATGGTACAAGGAGTCGCTCTAGGGTTTAAGAGACTGATCACTCCACGTTGTTGTTCAAGGTACATGAAGTCTTTAAAAAAAATTCCTTTTGTTCGATCCTCATTGATTCTAACTGACACCTCTCTTCTCTGTTTCCTTAAATCCATGTTTGTGATTCTTCGTCGATGAAACGATACTCAATCGATTGAAAGAGAGTCTCTTGACTACGCTGTTCGGTTTCAAATTCCGATTGGTGTAAAAAGGGGAGTAGGAAGCATACAATCGACTGAAAATTTAGAGGCCTTTTACGCAAAACCCTAATCCCTTTTGCCCTTTTCCACTTTTCTCTTTCAATCTTAGGATAATGAGTGTGGACAGAAACCAAATTCATGGGTTGGTTGGTTCATTGAGTAGCATTCATCAATTGGTTGAATTGGCGAGTTGGTTCAGAAATTACCACCCCTACTTGTAATGCATTGTGAATCTCCTACACCCAATCCATAAAAGTAGGTTTTGTTTGGGTGATTCCATGGGTATGATGTGTTTTTGGAATATGAACATCTTGAAGATTATGAGATTGAGTGTCCCTTATCCATTTTATCATGAAAGTGCTACTTCACTTTGTATTCATACCTCACAGAATATATATGGCTGCAGGGAAAAGTACACTGAAGCAGCTTAACTTGTATTCAATACAAGGTTCAAAGTATGTTGCCCATTGATCCTGCAAAGAAGAATTCTTTTCAGAATACGATATGTGATGGTGATCTTGTTATCGTGTATGAGAGACACGATGTCATGAAGGCTGTTAAAGTATGTGATGGTTTGGAGCTTCAGAATCGATTTGACGTCTTTAAACATTCTGACTGGATTGGGAAACCATTTGGATCCAGGGTGCTTAGCAACAAGGGCGGATTTGTTTATCTACTAGCTCCCACTCCTGAGTTGTGGACTCTCGTTCTAAGCCATCGGACTCAGATTCTATATATTGCAGATATCAGTTTTGTGATTTCGTACTTGGAAATCATCCCTGGTTGTGTGGTTCTTGAATCGGGAACCGGAAGCGGCTCTCTCACTACTTCCCTTGCTAGGGCTGTTGCGCCTACTGGCCATGTCTATACATTTGACTTTCATGAACAGAGGGTGGCATCTGCGAGGTATGCTATTGATTCTATGGATGATATCAAGAGACTTGGAAGTATGCGTTGTTTTATCGAGTATTTGATTAGTCTAGCAAAATATCTGTGGGAGTCCTACCTTTAATTTAGCAAATTGTTTACATGGTGAGCTCCCAATCAAATTACTCTGGGATGGCTTATCCTGTCCATCCAACTAGAACTCCCCATCACATGTATGTCAATATGGATCACTGGTAGTTTAAATGGCTAGGATCATTATCATAGGGGAGTTCACTGTGCCCCATTGCATGATGAGTTCCGCTAATTCATCTCTCATATTAATTTTTTTTATTGAATGTATGTGTTTTTTGGTCCTATGTAGTGTGAAATGTGAATGGTCATCTTGTTGGTTATCTTCTACTAGTGATAAGGTGTTATGACATAAATGACAATGTTAGATGCTCATGGCAATTTTTTTTTTTAATCTAAACTTTTTTTTAATCGGTTCGGTTCACAGTAGATTTGTTCTATATGCTAGTTTCTGTTTTTAATATTTACGAGCCTTGCATCTTAATTACTTTCTATAAGGTAATTATTTTAGGTTAACTTTGCTTGAGGCATATTAGGTTTGATATTATGGACTGAAAATTCTTGGACATCGAATCGGGAATCAGTCAAAAGTGGAGTGTGTGGGGTTATGGCATGTTACTCGACGTTGAGACTTCCATCGTTGTTAACTTCTCCAACTTTTAATTTCAAGAGCACAGTAAAAGCAAGGATATCTACAATCAAATCCACTCACAAGCTTGTAGAAACTTTTGGGTGTATGGGGACATACAGCAAGTTGCATGTGCAATTGGTAAATCAGCACGGAATTTGGAGTCTGACAGAAAACAGAATCCGCCCAGCCACTTGAAACGGATGATATGTCTGTTTTAATACGAATTAGAACGTAGTTCTATTGGTTCTCTCCATGGTACCGGCTATTCAGTTTCTTAGACACTAAAACATCCCACCGAGTACTAACTATTAAGCAGGATGCCAGTTCACATAAGTTGGTTGAGTGGAAAGTTATAGTTTCCTAAGTTTAGGAGCTTAAGGCATCATCATCAAAGTCTTTTCAGCTATCCCATCAATCTAGGGCTGCCTTCAAGAAAAGTTCTCTCCAGTCATCCCTATTAAGGGGATGCGTTTTCCATTTCCCCAAAATGTAACCCATTGCTTCTAACCGCTACTTTCCAAGTCTTTGTTAGCGGCGGCCATCTCTCTCTCTCTCTCTCTCTCTCTCTCTCTCTCTCTCTCTCTCTCTCTCTCTCTCACACACACACACACACACACACACACACACCAAAATCCTACCTGGAATAAAAATGGAGGGATGTAGAGTTCAAATATTTGGTTTAGTTAGTTGGTTAATAGGTTAGAAACATCCTTATTCTTATTCCTGAAAGTTGGATAGTGGTTGGAGAAAATCTCTGAACTCTGGCTCTCCCTAAAGCCTCGTCATATCCTATTTCCAAGTCAGCAGCTTGATGCATGCCTCTTCAAAAACTGCTTCAGATCCTATGAGTTTTCTGGAGTCGTATGGAAACGACCTTTCTTCTTTAACTCATCTCTTCACTTAAAAAAAAAGCCCTTCATCTTCCATGATGTTGCTCCTCTGTTCTATGCCACAACAGGCATGTCCTTCAGGCGGTATCAATCATGCCCTTTTTTCAAACATCCCCAATCTATAGCCTTGAAAATGCCACTATCGATGGGTTGCTACATCGCCATCTCACGCAAGAAGGTGCTTAAGAAATTGGAGATTGAGAGAGGTCGCGTAAATACTTGAGTCAATTTGCATTTGATCTTTGCTTCCCTAAAAAATCTCTATGTAATTATGGAGGTACCCACTTGAGTTTCTACATTAACTTCCACAGAATTCACGTGAATTTGTTTGTCTCTTGATGATTTCATGTGGGTCTTTCCTTATGCTAATTTCTTTATGGTTTGGAAGTGGTTCTGCTTGAGTTCTCAGTCCATGCCTGTGTAGGTGCTTCCGTTCTAGGATCTGGTCTATTCCAGGTCCTTCTGAGTTCTTGCTTTATATTGGCGGGAAATTTTTGTAATTGATCATCTAGAGCATCAAAATGTGGAAATTTCAAATAGATGAATCTTTTATATGGTAGGTTGGTGATGGTTTATTTACTTGGTTGGCACAGTACTATTTTTGGGTTTCTTTGTTGCATGAGTTGGTTAGTCTGAGCTTTTATCAATGGTTTATGGAGCACTTGATAATTTAGGCTACCTCCCAATGAAAAGATTCTGCTCCTTAGATTTTTTTCTTGAAAACAAATTTATGAAAAAAGCGGAGTGAGAAAACAATCAGACAGAAGGTGGAGTATGGGAAATAGCTAGGAGAGGTGCGCTGGCGGCGAGCAAAAGCAAGGTTATTAGATACCAGAGGGAAACCCTGGCCAGAACTAGTGGACATGGAGTATGGAAAAGTTTAAGTACATAATTAAATAGCATACTATGTAGTGTGTGAGAAAGGAATAGATACTTTTTGAAAAAGACAACAATGAAATGGCATTGGAAAGTGGTTAATAGCAGTTGAAGCTGAT
Organism: Camphora micrantha; assembly: GCA_003546025.1. Taxonomy (NCBI): domain Eukaryota; kingdom Viridiplantae; phylum Streptophyta; class Magnoliopsida; order Laurales; family Lauraceae; genus Camphora; species Camphora micrantha. The sequence goes on from QPKB01000007.1 coordinate 12,097,086, forward strand.
AGCCAATAGGTGTGTCAAAAGATGAAAGGCTTACTTTGTGGGCTCTCCTAAAGCTCAATTCGGAGGGAGGCTTAGTTAGAAGTGCTGAGCTTGTCCAGTCTAATGTCTGTCCTTGTCATTTGGTCTGATGGACCAAAAGAGGTGGAAACATGTGTATTGCAACACGGTGTGGATTCTTTTCTTTAGCGTTTCATGGAGCCTTTGCTGTGAAGGTGGTTATATCCTTGGACATTGGGAGGGAAACATACTATGAGATTTGTGGGTGTGGCAGGAGAGATTATTACTTTATATCTGCATCTTAGGAATCCTTTTCAAAGAGGTTAATCCTGAATGGAGTCCTTTGCCTAGGAGTTGATAGCTCATTATAGATTTTTTGAGTCTCGATTTTCTATTGACTAACTTTTGCTACTGTTTTATTTTCATTTTGTAACTTGTAGGTGTTCTGTTTCTCTTTTTGTCTTTCTTTCTTCTCATCTTATTTTCATTCTTTCTTTCTTTCATCTCATCTTATTTTCTTTCTCTTTTTGCCTTTCCTAATAGAGGGCCTTTGTTATTATCAATTTTTGTGCCTACCAAGTACTAGAAGAGCTCAATGATCCAACTTTACTTAATTAAAACTGAGTTCTAGTTAAGGAGTGATCCGCGGAAACCAAGTGATTTGAGAAGTAGTGAAAATTCCATTAAATCTGGGAAATTTTTGTTTCCTAGCTCATGAAATCAGACTACGTGTTAAGCCGAATTGAAACCTCATCTAGTATCTGACCAAGTTTTAGTCAACTTGAATAATGCTCTCATTGAGTATCAGTTGATCATTCAAGTTGCAAGCGATTTCAGCCTGTAGAAAGAAAAAGGTTTCTTGCTGAGGAGCTTTTGATTGGTTTTTAGTCTTGACTGACTGCTATAACATGCTGACAAAGATCCTTTGGCTTTGATGCGCAGATATGGCATGGATACGACAGGGACATGCCATAGACACGGCAGGGACATGGATTTTCCACGTAAAAAGTGAAGTATTGGATACAACATTATATGTTGCCCAGTGTGAAGTATCAATGCATCATAGTCCTTTGGGTTGAAAATGGTCTTTCACCATAGACAACCGTAATTATAAGCAGCACTGCACAAACCTGTGCTACATATCCAAATTATTAGATCAGGGTAAAACATTTTTTTTGGGGGACAGAGATACATAAGGCTGCACTGTATTTATAACAACATATAAAGCATCATTAATCAATTAGCATAGATGGAAAGCAATCTCCAACTTATTGGTGTCTAATTTGCATACAACAATGATAAAATTGAAATGAATTGTCTCTTGGTTGTCTAGGAGAAAAAACTGGTGCAAATTCATACGATAGCATATTGCATTGCTTGTTCAGTTATAATCTGAAATCTGGGTCATGTTTTTGGTATAGGGAGGATTTTGGGAGAATTGGATTGAGCAGCTTTGTTACAGTTGACATTCGGGATATCCAAGGTGAGGGATTTCCTGATGAATTTTGCGGGACAGCAGATTCAGTCTTCCTTGACCTTCCCCAACCTTGGCTAGCCATACCATCTGCTGGAAATATGTTGAAGCAAGACGGGATATTGTGCTCTTTCTCCCCTTGCATAGAGCAAGTGCAGCGCTCATGTGAGTCATTGAAAACACATTTTACTGGTAAGTTTGCTCATGAGCTTCAAATTATATGTATTGAATCGGCCAATATCTTGGTGTGACTGGTATATACTGATGTGTTAGTTGTAGCTTTTGTTATTTCAGTAAAATTTCAATCTGTTTCCATCAATATATCAGTGAATATGCACGTAATATTTTAGACCAAAACCGTTTTCAACCATCATAGAAAGCATGGGTCATACTAACATCACTGTGCTTATGTAGATATAAGAACGTTTGAGGTTCTCCTCCGCACATATGAAGTCCGAGAAGGGAGGATGAATTGTGGGGGAGATAATGAAGGTGCTTCCGTGGGTTCTCGCCCTTCCAAGAGGAGGCTGCCTTGTTCTAGTGCAGGAAGCAACGGGAAGGAAACCAAGGGTGGTTCTGTAATGGCTAGGCCATGTGGTGAGACAAGAGGTCACACTGGTTATTTAACATTTGCAAGGCTCAAATGCCTCTAATTAGGAGCTAACCTCATACATAGGCAGGCCTATGGTGTTTGATGACAAAGGAAAGGGTATGCATACTCTAACCTCTTTGTGGCATTGAGCATAGAAATGTAGGCATTGTGTTGAGGAGAAGTTCCAAAATTTTGAAAGAAAATTATTTTAACACTGTTGTATTTTTGTGATTATTTATGGTTGGGCTGTTGAGGATCTCAAACAAATCCCTCTTTAAAGGCCTTCTTATTTTTTAACATTTGGTGGAGACCTTTTTTTTTTTTTTTTTTAATGGAATAGATATTATATTTACTTCATATAAAAAAAGATGGGGGGGTCATCCCCTTTAAAGATAAAGGCAGTGTTCTTGTAGTTAGATACTATATTTACTTCATAGACCCAAAAAAAAAAAAAAAAAAATTCCCCTTTTTAAGAGAAGGCAGTGTACTTGTCTTTTACGCTAGCTTTGAAATACTAATAATATATATATATATATATATATATGTATATATTTCTTGTCCTTTTGCGTTGAGGCCAACTCCGCAGGTGATATCACAAACTTTATTTTGGAGTGGATGCCCTTTTTATTTCAATATGTTTTATTTTACACGTGACAATCTATACATACTAGGTAGGCACAAGTCTGATTGGAGTGAAACATGAACACGCGCTACAAGTGCATGTTTTGAATTCAAGGTGGGTCCCATGCATTTCAAAACGCAGAGATCTCCTGCATTCCAAAATGGAGAGGATTATCTGTAGGGTATATATACTCTGTAAATGTAGAAAAATAATCATGGCCTGGGGTGATAACTTCGGCCTGTTCAGGCTATTTTAACCATTCAATTGTATGACCCAACTTGATTTAGGTTATTTTTAACAGGGGATTCAAATACTTCTGGGTTTAAGTTCAGTTCGACTGGACACCACCAAACCCTATCTACATGCTGGTCATGATGCAGATAGGCATCTGTGAGCATATACAGCTTGTGGTGGTATACAAAATAATACTTCGAAACAAGAGGGAGTTTTGCTTGTGTAAAGATGGAATTTCTATCTTTATTGTGATGACAGCTAAAAGATGGCTATTGTTTTTGTAAAACATTTGCACTTTCATGAGCAATTAATCCTTTTGTATTCAATGGCTCTCTCCACCCTTTACTGCTTCTACATGCATTTCCTAGCAAATGTATTCATTGAAATGTGAAATCCAGGTAATTTGATACCAAGTCTGGAATGTAAGCCCATGCTCTAGAAGTCTAATACTGAGCTTTTACAGCCAATGATAGGGTCCACATTTGAACTCCAATTTGTTGCATGGCTAAATTTCACTCGAATCAAAGTTAGAATATTATCAAATTGATCACACGTAAAATATATGATTTTATTCCCTCGTTTTTCTTTAAGGGACAATTACCGTACGGCATGTCATAGACCTGAAAATAGCCCCAGAACAGTCCAAAGATTTATATTTACCGCAGAGCTGTCCGATCCGTAGGATATCGCAGCGTGCGATATCCTAGGGATGTAGGATATCCTACAATCACTTGAACAATCCGTGTATTTATTTTTTTTCTTTATTGTGAGACCACCAAACCACCATCCAAACCGTTGAATAGCTGTATGAGCGTAAGAACTGATATCGCGCCAAATTTGAGGCGTTGATCTATAACAGTTATCAAGAAACTTGCATAAAAAAAATGTGGCTTATAATTTATTTTTATAATTTGCAAAACAACGTGACTTTCTTGCAAATTTCTTGATAACCGTGATAGATCAACGGTTCAAATTTGGTGCGATATTAGTTCTTACACTCATACAGCTATCCAACGGTTTGGATGGTGGTTTGGTGGTCCCACAGTCAAGGAAAAAAAGAAAAAAACGGACTGTTCAAGTCTTCCCGCTTCTGATTGTAGGATATCCTACATTCCTAGGATATCGCACGCTGCGATATCCTACGGATCGGACAGCTCTGCGGTAAATATAAATCTTTGAACTGTTCTGGGGCTATTTTTAGGTCTATGACATGCCGTACGGTAATTGTCCCTTTCTTTTTATTCAAGTCACAAGTGCTTTTCATTCCATTCAATCCACAACTTACACAAATGATTAATCTGATGGTGGTTGCCCTGGCCTAAGAGGATCTTGATTCTGATTTATTGTTTGCACCTTAGACCCTAAATTTATCTGGGTAGATGTCAGATTTTCAAATTTACTAGGCATGTGTTCTTATCAGTGGGAATTACTACAGAGCTAATTTTTGTGTGATATGCACCATTCATCTGTGTGATATCTCATACTTCGTTGAGGGCGGCCTGTTTGGATGTATGGTGAATTGATGTATGGTGAGGTGAAGCGTTAAATCAATAAGGAATAAAACATAAGGTGTTATGATGGTGTTTTGTTTTTAGTTGTTTGGTATGGAATTTTTTTGACTTTTTTATATAGAAAAGTGAAATTTTTTTGTCTTTTAAAAGATAAAGGAGGTTGCTGTTTTTACTTCTTTTGAAAAATTCGATGGGAATTTTGAAATTGTGTACTTTTAATATAACATCTTGTCATTTCTTATTTGGATTCACTTCACTTTACTTTAATTAGTAAATTGCCAAACACACTTTTCCAATATGGCTTCTGTGGCATGCAACTAAGAAGATAGGCTTAAAATGTGGCTTTAAATTACAAGCAACATTGTTAAATCAAGACAGTTTCCAGTAGGATAGTGAAAGTTACATAGAAAATGGTTGCTTCATGAAGAAAGTTTCATTTGCATTCTCCTTTTCCACATGAGTAGGTTGTCTTCTTAGGCTGTCTCTGCGGGTTCTCTCTTGAGTCCAAGCCTCCTTGACTTGCGTATAAAAAAATAAAAAAAAATACCACCATCAACCAACAAGATGCTTCAATTTGAGGACACGTGTGAAACTACAATGCCAACACCACTCAACGGTGAGTGTATAAATGCCTCCTGAAAATAAAATATTATGGGCTGGTTTTCTCTACATCAAAGTGGTCTTTATTATTCTAAATTGTCTTCTCTTCACTGTCACCTGTGCCCAAAAATATATATATCTTGAATCTCGCATAAATCACTGGCCACTCATATGCCCCATCAAATATATTAGTCCTACATGGGGGCTCTCAATTTGGACGGTCACTGTCTCTTAGGTTTGTAACATATCACATATGTACAGATGAGGAGCATGCGTGTCAAGCCAATTTATCTGTTAGTCTATTGATCATCGTTCATAACTCATTGGTACTGTAACTCGATGTTATATATTAATATGATCTACTCTATAGTTCTGCTGATTCTGAGGCTCGAATTTAATGGGTGTTGAGAGAATTGAGGAAGACAAAAGAGACATGGATTGAAGGGATGAAAATACAAATTATAATGACTCGAGAAATAATGATGCCTTGAAACCATGTTGTATTGAATGGAGTACTGTCAATTGAGTCCGTTAAAATGGGTACTCAGTCCAGTCCATCCCTGCCCATTTCAAGCCCGAAAAACATAGAGCTTTCTTGAAAAATTTGAGCCCGACGGGCTGGGCTTGGACAATAGTAAAAAAGCCCTGCCAAAAATAGGACTGGGAATGGGTAGAATTGGCCCAGCTCGCCCGCAAGCAAATTTCACTAGTTTTTAAAAAAAATATACAAACTAAAATGTATGAATATGAGTAAACAAATAGAATAACCCTACACATAATCTTAAATCTAACAGACAAGTACATCTCAAAAACAAACTAATATAAGGAATACTTGTAACTAACCTTAATGGACTCCTGTAGCAGCCCAACTAGGTCAAACTTACTAAAGTAAAGAACACTATCATGATCCTCGTTTAGATTTTGAATATATCACATGATAAGATCATCAATTTCAGTTCTCAAATATTCAACTTCTTCCCTCTTTGTTTAAGGAAAGACTCATTCCATTCAATTCAAAATCTCTAACCTGTTATTTTGAACAAAAATAATTATATAACTTAGAGAGGCATGACATGGATTCTCATTTTTTCATTTTACCGAGGCTAATCCAAAAAGGAATTACCGGTGTCCGATGGCAGCATAGAAAATAATTAGAGAATGTTTAGCTTATGTTCAAGATCATGCTAAGCTTTTGCCCAGCCCGGGCCCACACGAGATGAGATTTGACGTAGGCCCGTTCAATTTAAGGTCGGGACTGGACAATCCTAAGTAGGCCCGCCCAATATTCAGTATGGGATTGGACAATCCAAGCCCAGGCTCGGCCCGTCACATTGACAGCCTTCCAATAGCAATCTGACTTAACTTAATAAAGGACTGAGACATCATGTGTTAGCCCAACAAGTTGCAAAATAAACGCACAAGCTGTAGTCTATTAGTTAGGGTCCAACTCTATTCAGGGCTGGCTCAAGACAATTTGAAGCCTAAAGCGACAATCCTAAATGAGATATCAAATTATTTTATTTTTGTCTTCCTTTCTTTTAAAAGTTTTGAGTACCCAGATTCGTATTTTATGATAGATGTATTTATTATTTATAAATTATAACTAATAATATCTACAAATAAGACAAACACTAACAAAAGCAAAATATAATACGAGCTTGGAATTGAAAAAATCCGAAAAGCATAGAACAATAAAACTTGATTTAGTGTTTTATCATTGTTGGCCACAAAGATTGTAGAGATAGATGAGTTTTGAATTTGATGTAACTTTCTCAATATGAAAAAAAAAAAAAAGATTATATTTGAGTTAGTGAGTTATGACTAAAATATATTATAAAAAATACCCACTTATATTATTAAAATGTACCCACATATATTATTAAAAGGAAAAGATAAAACCAGATCGGTAAATCCTAAAAGAAGGTTGCTTTAAAAATAAAATAAAAAAGTAGTTACAAAGAAAAACAATCTATGAGAGAGACAAAGAGGGTAGGATAGTTAAGAGTACCTGAGATGCGGATATTGAACTTTTGGTAGAGACCTTTTAATATGGCAAGAGAGATAGTTATATGCTTATATAAGAAACGATTGAATTAAATGTGGCTCATTAATCTATAAGAGAAACGTTCATTTGAAAAAAATCACTGGTGAGGTGGTAGGGATGTTGAGATTTGTTGGGATTTAAAAAGACACTGTACAGCGAAAAAAGAAGGATAACAGTTGCTTTAATATTTCCTTGGAATATGAAGAGATGACTTAAGTGGAATGTAATACTAATTACTATTATGGGAGCCTTATTTTTTTTGGGAGAAAAAAAAAGACCGTAGTAGCTTTGATGCAATGGAGCCTCTTTTTTTTTTTTCTAAAGTAGGGGCTTTTCTTGCCTTATGATTGAGCCACCCTTGACTCTATTAATAGACCAACATGGTTAGTAAATGAGATCTTTATTAATGCCCACTTCCATCTTAACTTATCCGATGTGAGATTCAATGAGAAGAATGTCAAACAACTAGTTACGAAAAATGAAATGAATTAATAAAACAACTATTTTGCATGGGATTCTCAACATTTTTCTTATATGAAAAATGCATCAGTATGAAAAGTATTTTCCAAGAAAACAAAAACCCTAAGATAGAATTTCTTATTTTTGAAAACTTCCATCACACCTGAACCAGTGTCCCAACATAGCAAAAAAGAGTGCACTACCTTTCTTCTCTTCCTTTTGTTTTCGAGCCTTTTGTATATACTCCCTAGGATTTATAAATTTATAAATATGCCTCTGTGGTTTTAGTATTTGTATATACCCCCTGTATTTTTATTTTAATACCTTCCATGTCCCCAAAATCACTTGTCATAACGAGAACTAGCATAATAACCCGTGCTGAGCACGGTATCTCTATGTATTGCAAAATAAATAATCATACATTAAAAAGGTTATAAAAGTACCTCATTTCATAGAGCAAGTTGCATAAAATGGAAATAGAAGAACTGGGGTAGAAAGGATATAGAAGGGAGTTATTACAGATAGGAAGAAAACTTTAAAAGGTAGAGAGTAAACGTGAGTGGTTTAGGTGGAGTAGAGATGAGTGGTTTCATGAAAAAAAAAAACATATGAGTAAGTAGTTGCATGAAATAAGTAGTGGAGTAGAGGTGAGTGGTTTGATTTTAAAAAAAATATGAGTGCGTAGTTACATGAAATAAGTAGTAGAGAGAGAATGTGGATCAGTTGGGAAAAAAAAAAAAACCATAATTGTCAGTCAAAATTAGAACTACTAGTCAAAATTAGTGCCAAAACCCCTGACTTTAATATATATAATATAATAGGCGACTACCAAAAGATGTGCTGATTTTTTTATATAAAAATGACAACGTTGCCCTTAAACTCATTATAGAAAGATAAGTATGTCATTATTTATAAAACTACCATTTTTTTATTCTACATCCCAAATGTCTCTCTTAAATTCTCCCATGCACATACCCTAATTATGTCTTTTGAAACTATTATCAATCTAATAGGGGCTTGTGCATGGATTGGGTCAATTAAAACTAATTATAAGAACAAGTGTTGATTGTCATTGTAATCGATTTAGAATTAATGAAATGGACCCCGTATTGGTAAAAAATGAATTTATGTAAGGTTGCTCTTCCCACTAAATGTACTATAATAATTAGGGATGGCAATGGGTTTGGTTTAATCAAGGCCCTGACCCGACCTGCCCCGCCCCACTCCTATTAGGGGCGGGTTTGGTATTGATTTTCTTGGAATAGGCGCGTTTTTTGGGTTATGTTGATGCAACCCACCCCACCTCGTATATATAATATATATTTATTGCTAAAAGTGTAAATAAAATTCATATGGTATAAGTGGTGTTAAGGCATTAACTTAAAGCATTTTTGAAAAATAAGATGGTGTATTTGAATTCTACCACACTATTTCTCATGCATTTATATATTTTAAAATTCTTAAGCTTTAAATTTGACCTAACCTTTACCCAAACGGGGTGGGTTATCACATGCCACTGACTCGTCATTGAGCAGGTAGGGTTTGGATGAGACAAACTTATGAAACCCAAACCCGCCCCGTTGCTATCCCTAATAGTAATTTTTAATATTACAAGCTTCAAAGAAAAATAAATTCAAACTTTTGAACTTTTATAAAAGAAAAATAAATTCAAACTTTTGAACTTATATATATATAGGGAGATGTTTCTATGAGAGATATCTCTCACTTTACCATGAGAGATAGGAGTGGGGGCCCTCACATTTAAGTTGTTGGCATTTGATATAGATGTGAGGGCCCCCACCTTATCTTTCATGGTAAGGTGAGAGATATCTCTCATAGAAGCATCTCTCGTATACATATATAATTATGAACAAGGCTCTCCTAAGCTCAAGCTTAGGATAAAATCTCGTAAGCTCATGCTTGTGGGGCCCACATTTGGTACATTCAATTGGACTAAACACATAACCCCTCTAAATTGCACATGTTCACCAACTTTCGGTTAGATCCAAATTTACCGAACCGTTGGATTGACTATGTATTGATCCGAATGAAGAACTATTGACCATTAAACTTTTGGGCCCATTGAAGATGATAGAAATCACGGTTGGGGCTGACTTTTTTACAGAGAGGAAGATCCAAGGGAGTCCTTGAAATCCCCCCACCCCCATCCCCAGGTGGGCCCCACCACACACTTGAGCTTACCTTATCCTAAACTTGAGCCTAGGAGAGCTAGCCCATATATATATATATATATGGGAGATGCTCCCATGAGAGATATCTCTCACCTTCTATGAGAGATATGGGTGGGGCCCCTCACATTTAAGTTGTTGGCATTGGATATGGATGTGAAGGTCCCACAAAATCTCTCATTTAAGGTGAGAGATATCTCTCATAGGAGCATCTCTCCTATATATATATATATATATATATATGGGAAATGGTCTAGTGAGGACCGTCCTCACCATTTTAAGTATGGACTCATCATATCCGTCCGTTCTCTCAACAGATCCAACGCTCCACACGCTTCACATATAACACAAGCGAGGGAAACGAAAAGTGGAAAAAGAAAAGCACTCTGCGATTTGGGGGGAATGGAAGGAGAAAACAGGAGCACCAGGGCCATTTCGCCGGAGCCAAATCGCGCGATGGAGACCTCTGCCGGCGTCTCATCTCTCTCCTCTCTCGCACCTCTCTCTCTCTCCTGGCGTCCTATTTCCCTCTCCTCTCTCGCGACGAACTGCCAGCACGTTCCTCCCCCCAAATCGACAAAGACCCTCTCTCAATCGCTTGGGTTCTTCTCTCTCCGTCTCTGATCCGGGTTGGCCCCAAGCTATCCCGATTATCTGCGTCTCCAACAACGTTGCCCATCTGGGCAGCCCCAAAGAAGGCACAAAGCCCAGGCAGCTCCTCTCTCTGCCCCCTTTCCCCGCTACCCCTGCCTGCTGCCTGCGAGAGACCGTCGTCAGCTGAAGAAGACGGCAGCCTACGAGTGACCGCCGTCGGCTGAGTCACTCACTACTTCGCTGACATCCCTGGCCTCGTCATCATCATCCAGAGCCACCTCAACAAAGGACTCGTAAGTTGGATACTACTATGCCCTGTAGCTGTTTGAAGAAATGCTTGCTAACAATTCATTATTTATGATTATATGTCTTGGGGTTTTTTTATGGTTGGGTGCTTTTGAAGAAATGGGTATTGTTTCAAGAAATGGGAGTTGGGTGCATTTGGCATTAAAATGCATTTTTCGAGTGTACCTTACACAGATACTTATCAACTCTCCCAAATGCTAACTATTATTACACAGATACTTCATTGTTATTGTTGTTACTGTTTATTTAGTTTTGATTTTTTTTTTTTAACTTGTTTTTGGGGTTTTTGTGTGTTTTGTAATTGCATTAGGCTTTGTTTGCTTTTGGGTTTGTTTTATTTTGGTGGGAATATCTGTGAGTTTTGCCTGTTTGTGTGGTGTTATGAATCCATAATTGTTTACCTCAATGTTTTTTTTTTTTTTTTTCTAGTTTTTGTGCCACTGGATTTCGACTTCTGGGGAGCCTTTGTTTGTGGGTTTTAGGTATTAGTTCAAAGTAGTAGTTGGCTTTAGGTTGGAATGTTGAGAGCTTTGAAAGGAGATGGATACGGCAATGTAGAAACACTCTGGCGAAACTGGTGCCAACTACTAAAATGTAGTTAGCTTTGCATTTGGATAAGGGAAATTTGGGATAATAAACCAATAACATTTATCCACCAATGCTACATTTCTTGCATTTAGAAAAAAAAAAATTCTTGTGATAGTCAGTTTCCATGTTTTTTTGAATTTTGAATTTTGATCATACATATATAGTCAGAATTCAGAGATGGAATGGCCCAAAATACATGATGAATACGTGCTGTTTAATACAAAAATTTGGTGATGAAGGGGATTAGATGGCTCTTTTTGTTTTGTTTTCTTGATGGTAGGTTACTGGCATCCATTTTATATGGATTTCTTGTAGTCATGAACTCCCTTGTAGCTACCAGTAGAAATTTTCGCAATGCTGCCCGACTCTCATTTTCGCAATTACTTATGTGGATTGTGGTCATTTGTCAAACCATGGCTATCAGATTTTTTTTTTTTTTTTTAATACTTTGGATTGCTTGAACTGTAAATATTTTTCTTTTTATTGCTGTGGTTATTTCAACTCACAATATTATTTGCACAAAATGTCATCTTCTAATACAACCCATTCTGAATGTCCTCCAAAATGCCGATGTGGAGCCGGAGAGATGAAATTATATACTTCTTGTACGCAATTGAATCCACATAGAAAATTTTGGAAATGGCCAAATTCGAAAGTAAGTGTGTTTAGGCTACCTCAAAAAGTAGTCACTATGTGTTGTTAATGTTTCAAATCTAGCATTAACTATTTTTTATGCGTGTAAAACTTTATGCAGGATGAAAATGGTTGTGGTGCGTTTCTTTGGAAAGATGAAGTAGCGCATTGGCAGCTTGCCGAAGCTAATTCAATGACGTGTGAAAGAGAAAATTTAGTAGCGGTTGTTGAAAAGTTAGAGTCCGCATTGTGTGTTTTTATTGAAGTAGAGAAAATTCGAAATGCATATCTGCGAAAAATTTATCATGCTATTATAGTTACGTGATGTATTATAATCCTAGTTTTCTTGTTCAGCCAGGCATGAAATACATGCTCTGGGGATATGTTTTCTTTGAAGGTTTAAAAACATGTTTTGTGTATGTCAGAACATGAAAGTTATTTGCACAGTTGTGTATATTTCATGTGTTGATTTGATAGATGTAGATTTGGTGTTATGTTGCTTCATTTGAAGATTAATTCCATCATATGATCTGATACGCCATTGGGTTGCTTTTAATGTGGTAGCAATATGATCTGTGAAAGCAATTAGAGATGGTTAAAAGAATGTCCTGTGCACCTGTGCTACAACAGGCCATGTTTTTTGTGCTTCGGTCTGGATTGGTTCCTTCTTAACAGTACGTGCTGGGTTCAGAGACGACACCCTGAGAGGGTGGCACATCAAGCTTACTGTCAACCTGTCGCGCCCAACAAAAAAAGAAACACATCATGCAATTCGGTTATACATAGTAAATTGTAGAGTGAAACTTCAGTGCATCACGGATTATATCTCTGGACATTCTAAATGATCACCACGCAAAACATTCATACATAAAAATGACAGAAACTTACCTCCAAATCAGAAGTGAATACTAGTAAGGCTAAAAGGATTTGAGTGGATAAAAGAAATTCAACATTCTCTATATTAAGGGCCATTTCATCTAAGGTGGCATTTTGGCTTTCCACCTTTCTGGACCCAAATTAGTTGTTACAATACATTAATAACTACATTGGGTGTAAAAACAACTTCACTGCCCAGCATTCCAAGGTCATCATAAAACACAAACTATAGAATTGCACCATATGAAAAATTCACTTTCTCCATCAAAATGGCGTTGTTCTACCAAGAAAAATTAAAGAAGCTAAACATCTGAGCCGACATCAAATGTTTCTTTAGAATGTGGTCAGTAAATCCCAACTCATATGGCTATGTAACCAAAAGTCCAAAACTATAAATTGTCTAAACACGGACCTGTTGGGTGGTTTATACAGAACAAGGTAAGCAGAGAAATCGGCCACAGTCCAACACTAAAACAAGGTATCATGATTACAGAATCTGACACGGATTCACTAGCAATCCTGATTGCAGAGTCTGAACAATGAATAAAACAACTTTAATATAACAGAGAACTATCCTGCCAATCCATAACTTAGAGAACTTTAATATAACAGAGAACTTTTTCTACACGAAAAAATTCTGGAAACAAATAGCCGGAACTAGTCTCCAACTAAATATTAAATACCACTACAACAAATGAAAATTCACAATCCAACTAAATGGCAAATACCACTGCAAATACCATTGCCATTCAAAACTCACAGTGTCATTCAACAAATGAAAATTCACAATTCCATTTTGTCATTGAACATTCACAATGCCCAAGCAACAATCATTTATGTAATTGACATAAACCTCAAAAGTTTGACAATCTTTGCATATACGCTGGGGGTAGAATTCAAACTAAAAAAAAAAAAAACACAGATGCTTCTTCCTTTCTCAATCACAAATGATTCTTCCTTTCTCAATAACATTGGAACCAGACACATCCGAAGAGCTTCCTTCAACAGACGTATCGAATGGGGCTTCTGACATTCTTGGAATTCCTACATGTAGATCAACAGTCCCCCTGAAATATAAATACAGACAACGCAATTAGTGATGTAATCTAAAAAGAACAAAACTGGAAAAAAAAAAAAGGGTGAAAAAACTACATATTCAAGAGAACTGGACAATTCCGTTTGTCATGAGAAACACCACGCTTGTTGCATCCACGACAAAGTCGTTTTTTTTTTTTTAGCTTTCTCCTTTGACGACTTTAATCTTTTTGGACGGCCCTTTGTTGTAGCATGAGGTGGTTCAATCAATTGCACTGCATGACTAACTGCACCACTAACCACTCTATTTTTTCCATTGGATGTATGTTCTCCTCCAAGTTCAAGTTGATTCATTTGGCGACACATTTTATGAAGATCAGTCAAAACATTTCTTGCATATTCGTATGTCTTTGAACACATGCTTGCCTCATTAGAAACCATGTTGCCCCAATAAGACAAATCACCATGCCGGACAATCAACGAGTTGCCACAAGTAGTATTCCCCACCATCACACATTTGCTATATTCTGTACCATCTCTCGCGTGACGAGTCCATCTCTTTAATATAAAATGCTCAGGCAAGGTGAAAACCATCTCGTGTTTCAATGCAGCAATTATATGACTGCAAGGAATTCCTCGAAACTCAAATAGTTTGCAAGAGCAATTTGCACATTTAGAATCTTTCTTGAAAATGATCCTTTCAGAAGTTTTGCACTTATTTTTCATGGACCAAACATCATAAATGTTCTCTGCCGCATCTTCCTTTACAAGTTTTGGAATGGATGATACCATTGCCATGAATTGTATCTGAAACTCATGGAAAATTTTTCTCGAATATATTCTAGCCATTTGTTCCTCCATCTCCAAACCAGTTAGGAGCTTTGGCCTCGTTTGCAAGTTTTCATGCTCCGCTTTTAACTCTTGATACCTTTGACGTGTGGTGGCACGTTTAAAGCGCATCATAAAGTCATGAAAACCACACTTATGTGTTTCAAACTGCTTAAGTAAGGCATGGAAACTTTCACTTCTCTGCGACGATGACATTCCCACAAAAAACATGCCCTTTAAGAAGACTGGTATCCACATCTCACGAAGTTTGTACATGTCTTCTAGCCAATTGTCTTCTTTTAATTTATATTGATTTCGAATAGTTGCCCATTCCATCTCAAAATGTTCCGTTGAGACAGCATTGTAAACAACTTTATTTATTGCATCCATAAGCCCATCAGCATGAATTGCAATTCCACCTAATTTGGATGGCAACTTTTGCATAATGTGCCAGACACAAAATCGATGTCATGTGGCAGGCATAACGTGCTTAATTGCTTTCCTCATCGCGGGATCTTGGTATGTTACAATCGCTTCTGGTGGACCGCAAGCATGGCTTCCAACCAACGTTGAAATAGCCACACAAATTAATCAAAACTTTCATTTGATAAAAAAAAAAAAAAAAAAAAAAAACCACTTCCGAAGATGACCGTTTGATCATGGTGATTTACTCCCATAAATGCACCGAAGATAAGATCATATATATTGGTTTGATATGTTGTGTCAATAGTAACAACATCACCAAAAACGATGTATGAAAGACGACATAGGTGATCTGCCCAAAATACATGCTTGATTTGACTGTTCTCATCTATCTCTATAGAATAAGAATAACCCGGATTCATTTCTTTCAGGTATTCGAAATACTCATACAACATCTTACCATCTCGCCCCTTCTTTGCATTCTGCTTATCTCGATGGTGATTTCGCATGTCCTGCTCATTGAAACCAACTGCTCCTAAGCCACCGGCTTTTGTGCTTAAGAGTCCCATTTGATTTGCCGGTCGTATGTTATTTTCTTCAAATGCATCTATTAATTTTTTATGAGCTGGAGTAATCTTACGGTGTGAACGAAACATATAGGTCTTACGTGGGGTAGATAAGACATGAGTTTGTTCTTCAACAAATTTGTTAACAACCCAATGTCCGATTGTAGTTTTTTCACACTAATCTCCGCTCCATAATTTTCTCTCGTATATGGAACACGCTTCTGTGCCACAAAACCACGACCTTCCTTTTCCATTCTTTGACCTTGTTTAGCGCACATAAACTGCTTCCAACATACTTCACCCCTCTTTTTTTATCTGAACCGCGTCTAATACCAAAACCAGCAGCCCTCGCATAGGTATTATAAAATTTGTAAGTTTCTTCCAAGTCATGAAAATACATTCCCAACCGTGGCGTTTTATCCTCGTCTACTTCAGGTATGAAGATTCTACTCCTGGAGGATGCAGCTAATTCCAACTTCTCATCCATTGAAAAAAGTGAACAACAATCCCAGATTATACATGAAGGAAAAAAATTTATTCTTAGGGATCACTCGTGAAGAAAGACATTGTCAGGTAAATAACATAGAATAGTTGCCCATCATATATTCTGAACACAAAAATAAATAGATAAAATAAAAATAAAGTAACTCCAAAATATATTATTTGAGAAATACCTGAGTGTTTCCATGGTGGTTTGGGTTTTCTTCATGGTCGGAGCTGGAGAACTCTTCTACCTCATTACCAGTGGGCAAGGTCTGAGAGAACAGAGCTGGGTGAAAAGATATAGGGTCATCCATGGATAGAATAGTGGATCGTCCCTCGCGAGCGGCGGTCCTTTGGATCTACTTTGCAACCACTTTAATTCTGAATAAAATTTTCCCCAAAAAACATGTTATTCCTTACATTCCAATCTCGGCATATTCAGAATTAACTGTATGGAAAATTACATTCTGTACAAAACAGATAATTTTAAGTAGGAAACATGGCTCCAATTATAGTTTAAAGTTGGTAGCCACCCGGCATTGAAGCAAAATGCATCCAAATACAGTTTAAAGTAGGAAACAGGTCATCTTGAAGCCATCCAGCATTGAAGCAAAAAAACATTGAGGTAAACAATTCTGGATTCATAACACCAAACAAACAGGCAAAACTCACAAATATTCCCACCAAAATAAAACAAACCCAAAAGCAAACAAAGCCTAATGCAATTACAAAACACACAAAAACCCCAAAAACGAGTTTAAAAAAATTCAAAACTAAATAAACAACAACAACAATAACAACGAAGTATCTGTGTAATATTAGTTAGCATTTGAGAGATTTGATCAGTATCTGTGTAAGTTACACTCGAAAAAAGCATTTTAATGCCAAATGCACCCAACTCCCATTTCTTGAAACAATACCCATTTCTTCAAAAGCACCCAACCATCAAAAAACCCCAAGACATATAATCATAAATAATGAATTGTTAGCAAGCATTTCTTCAAACAGCTACAGGGCATAGTAGTATCCAACTTACCAGTCCTTTGTTGAGGTGGCTCTGGATGATGATGACGAGGCCGGGGATGTCAGCGAAGTAGTGAATGACACAGCTGACGGTGGTCACTTGCAGGCTGCCGTCTTTTTCAGCTGATAACGGTCACTCGCAGGCAGCAGGCAGGGGTAGCGGGGAAAGGGGGCAGAGAGAGGAGCTGCCTAGGCTTTGTGCCTTCTTTGGGGCTGCCCAGATGGGCAACGTTGTTGGAAACCGGGATAGCTTGGGGCCAACCCGGATCAAAGACCGAGAGACAAGAACCCAAGCGACCAAGAGAGGGTCTTTGTCGATTTGGGGAGAGGAACGTGCCGGCGGTTCATCGCGAGAGAGGAGAGAGAAATAGGACGCCAGGAGAGAGAGAGGTACGAGAGAGGAGAGAGATGAGACGCCGGCAGAGGTCTCGATCGCGCGATTTGGCTCCGGCGAAATGGCCCTGGTGCTCCTGTTTTCTCCTTCCATTCCCCCCAAATCGTAAAGTGCTTTTCTTTTTCCACTTTTTGTTTCCCCCTCTTGTGTTATATGTGAAGCGTGTGGAGCGTTGGATCTGTTGAGAGAACGGACGGATGGGATGAGTCCATACTTAAAATGGTGAGGACTGTCCTCACTAGACCGTTTCCCTATATATATGAGAGCATCTCCCCTATACATATATATATATATATATATATGGATAAGGAGATGGGCAAAAGTGTCATTTTGCTTTAAAAACTTATGGTGGTGGTAAGGCTACCAATTTTGGGACATGGAAGGTATTAAAATGAAAAGGCAATGGGGTATTTACAAATACTGAAACCACGGGAGCTTATTTACAAATCGTAGAAACCTTAGGATGGTATATATATAAATCTCTTCTTCTTCTTTTTCATTGCTTTAACCAGAGGAGCTACATGGGTTTTTCTAGTGTAAATTATAGAGATAATTAGCGAAAGGTCCCTCATTTAGTACTTGTAAGGCCTCCACTCCATCAACTTTTCCTCTAAGGCCTGTAGTCCAGGCAGCTTGATATATTTCGGCGAGAGGTCCCTGGATACAATTATCATGACTGATTTACCCTTTCAACCATTTTAGGCATAAAATCTTGAAATTTCAAATTTCAAATCTTGGATTATCCCTCTTCTTCTTCAACAAAAAATGAATGGAAGGGGCAAAATCATCGATCTTTTTTTGTTCTAAATGGAGAACAAGAACTAGATGGCCCAACAGAATCTATTTGGGGAACCCAATGTTCCGGTCTCCACCTTAGGCGACGACGAAAATGCGACTACCCAAACTGCTTTTTTTCTGATTTTTGCACCGGCGATGAGCATCAGAGCACAACGTTTGGGAGTTTTCAAAGAAGGACATCGTTGATCTCTGCTAGGCCACCGACAGTTTGAAGAGGATCCAAACGATCGGTTGCAGAGAAACTCGGATCGTGGCCTTCTTCTCTGCTTCGATCTCAACACCGATAGTTTGCAGAGGACCTAGACGATATGATTTGCAGAAGTTCGGACATCGCAGATAAAGACCGAAACTCACTTCAAAAGCAGTTCCTGTTCTCGGCTGCCATTGCCGGAGAAGCAGACCAGTGGACCTCCGATACAAGGACTGCGTATCGCCAAAGGGCAACAAGTGCGTTTCATGTTCTGTCTCGAAACCCAGCCGATGAGGAAACAGATCCAAATCCGAAAATCGCAGAATCGCCGCTGTCTCTAGTCTCAGTTGGTGAACGTCGTCAGGAAAGTGGTTCCGGTCGGAAGTCCGTCCCACCGGAGGAAAAGAAAAAAAGGCCGGTTTTCTGGCTTTTTGTTAGAACAGGGTCGTCTTTTTGCCAGAACAGGGTCATTGAAGGATGAAGAAAGGAAGAAGACGACCCATCTTGAGTGTAACATGTGTCGGGTCGTTTATGGTCAGGTTTGACCCGCAGCCCAGATATGTTACAGTAAGCAGGCAGAATTACTTCTTGATTTTGAGTGACATACGGACTCTGTGATCGATTGAGAAGGAAGAAGGCCTGCTGGTCTCGTTTTTGACAAATATATATGAGTTTGTATGAAATTTATTTGAGTTTTTGTAAAATTTATCTACGTTTTTGTCAAGTTTATCTGACTTTTAACAAATTTAAATCAGTTTCTGTCAAATTTATATGAGTTTTTTATTTTTTGTCAAATTTATTTGAGTTTTGTGCAAATTAATTAGAGTTTAATTTGAAACAAATTTCTCTGAGTTCTGGACAAATCTATCTGAGTTTTTGGCTAATTTATCTGATTTTTGGAACAAATTTATCTGAGTTTTGGACAAATTTATATGAATTTGTGACTAATTTATTTAAGTTTTTGAAAAATAAAATATAGTTGAGTTTCTGACAAATTTATCTCCATTTGGCAAATTTTAACTGAGTTTGTTCTTTTGAAATTTATTTACATTTTTTGAAATAAACTTAATTGAGTTTTGGCAAAAATACTTGAGTTTTTGACAAATTTTTTTGAAATTTGAAAAATTAGTTTATCTATGATTTGGCAAAATTTTTTTTAAATTTATTTGCGTTTTGTAATTTTATTTAGGTCTTTTGAAATTTATTTACGTCTTTTGAAATTTATTTACATTTTTTGAAATTTATTTGCGACTTTCTAAATTGATTTTCATCTTTTGAAATTTATTTATATTTTGTGAAATTTATTTGGATCTTTTGAAATTTATTTGTGTCTTTTTTAAATTTCTATGCGTTCTTTTGAAATTTATTGCATTTTTTAAAATTATTGACTTTTTTAAAATTTATTTGCAGTCTTTCAAATTTATTTATATTTTTTGAAAATTGTTTGTATTTTTTTCATATTTATTTGTATTTTTTATTTTATTTACGTCTTTTGAAATTTATTTTTGCATTTTAAAATTTATTTACATATTTCAAAATTTATTTGGATCTTTTGAAGTTTATTTGGATCTTTTGAAATTTATTTGGCCGATTAAATAGTAGTTGACCATTATTAATGGCTTATCCCACTAATCATGGGATATGATTTGAAGAAAGGGTAAATTAGATATTTTAGGTTTTCAAATTTGGAAAAAGGACCTATCACAATAAGAAAAGATTGTGGACCTAAGGCAATAAAGTGAAATGTTTAGGGACCCGTCGCCAAATTCCCCTAAATTATATTGACTATATTGGTTCGTGGTCAGGCACATATGCCTTTAACAGAAGACCCTGCACGTGCGAGCCTGAATGCTTGGCTCATTGATGATCTTAATGCTTTTGAAAATCAATTATGAAAAACTCACCAAACATCCCTAAAAACTAGTGTATGTCAATAGATCTTGAAAATCATTATTCATGGCTTATTGACACATAAATCATGTATTTTGGCTTATTGGAGATTGCTCCTATGACAAAGCCTTCTGAAAATATTCCAGGAGGTTTTCTCTCCTGGCCCACAAGCTATTTGGGGTTGAAATCCTATGAAAATGGTCACTATCCTATTTTACCCTATTAGAGAATTTATGTTGAGGGTGTTTCAGGACCTTTGATCTCCAGGCCTTAAGGAATTGATGTTTGGCTATTTGGGGTCCAAATAATATGAAAATTGCCCATTTGGCTCTTATCAATTATCACCATTCTATCTTTAACCTATTGGAGGTTTTGCCTCAATTTTAGGTATTTATTATGCTGCTTGAGGCCCTTTGCACCTGAGGAAATCAATGTTGGCTATTTATGGTCCAAAATCCTTTCAAAATGACCCATTTGGCTCATGCTTTTCCTATTTATAAGGCCCAACAAATTGCACTCCACCATTTAGTCGGTTGGGCTCCATTGGGCTCCAAGATCTCCCTTTAGCACTTCATGTATCCTCCTACCTACTTACAAATATTCGGTCTTAGCCCATTTTTAATGGGTTCTTAGTAGACTTGTTAATTTGGCCTTGAGACAGAGTGCTTTACCCCGGCTCTCAGAAACACCTTTAAAATGAGAGCTTTTGTTTCTAATAAAAAAAAGCTTTAGGTCGAGCTTAAATAATTTTTGCAGGCCGTGAAATTTAAATACCAGGCTTGGACAGTACTAGCCCAGCCTAGCCCCTCCTACTTTTGTATATTTTGCATAAAAATATTTATATATGTAAAGCAATCATTATCAATAGTAAAATGGGGATACGAAGGCAATTTCGTAAACCCGTACACATTAAAAAATACCTTAAAAATCCATATATACATACTAAGTTCTCCACCAATCTTACAATTAAGTAGAAATTTTAAGTTTTTAAAAATCAATAGACTAAATCCAGACGGTTAGGAAATCATCCAACCAAACCGACGTTTGGCCTCATAATTTTGAAATGTCAAGATTGGCATATACATAAAACGTGTACCTTGCATGAATTGCTGCCACTACTTTGTGGGAGACCAACATGGTAGTATGGGACTTGCAAAATCAAGAGACCGTTATATACTCTTCCCGCCAATTTCGTAGCAAAGTGAGAGGAGGAGAATTGATCTGACTTATTCTCAAGCAACCTCATAACTCTCTCTTTTCCGATCATCTTCCCATGTTCCATCTCAAGCTCATCTCGGCGTCAAAGCAGAAAGAGAAAAAAAGAAAAGAAGAATTAGAATGAAATCGCCGCATTTCAGATGCTAATATGCTTGAAATCTTCCATTGTAGCTAGAAAAACCATCATCCCAAAACAACCCATTTCTCAGAATCCAACCATGCATTGAAATCACCCCAATTCAAGAGAAGGTAATCGAAGAAAATGATATCACCTAAAGCGATTATCATTGCAATTTTGCTACTCACTTGTTCAGTTTATTCTAGTTTAGCACAAGATGATTATGGAGATGGCGGAGGAGGTGGAGATGGAGGAGATGAAAAGGCGGCACCACCGCCCGCATTAGAAAACTGCAATGGGATCTTTTTATCGTACTCGTTCGTTTCAAGAGAGAAAGAGTACCCGTTTGTGAAGAATGCCTCGGCGCAAGCTTATGCTTTTAAAGCCACTGCGAGCATTTTTAATGCAGGGAAAGAAGAACTCAAAGCATGGCAGATGTACATTGGGTTTCAACATGATGAGATTATAGTGTCGGCTGACAAGGGGGTGATGGATGACGGCACCGACTTTCCAGTGAGCGTCGGCAAGAACGGAACAACTCTATCGGGCGACCCGCCGGATTTGAAGACTTCGGTGGAAACAGCAGGAGATTGGAACCAAATTCAGGCGACTATTGATATCAAAGGGACACAGTTTGGGGTGAAGTCCCCTAATGTGCCAATGCCAAAGACCATACGCCTCGCCAATGAAGGATACAAATGTCCTGGGCCTGTTCGCCACAGTAAGCACTTTTGATTCCTTCCTTGTGAATATTATGACAATGGCTCATGTGCCCAGCACACATATGAGCCATACATCAGATGGTTCCCTTGCAACCTTTCATGTCCATTAGGTGATTGGGTGGGCAATATGTTGTTGTTGTTGGACACTTTTCTGACCATCTGTCTTTCTGTATGGGTGAAACATATGATGTGGCATATGATTATTGTTTTATCATCTAATGTGAAACATATTATTAGGGGCTTGTTTCTTTGAAAGAATTCATAGTACGGGAGATTTGTAAATAGGTGGGATCGGTAAATCCTCCTCTTGGGTGAAAGATTTGTAAATGCCAAGGAGAATGAAATTTTAATGATTCTAAAGTTTAAATGGGACTTTTAAGTGGTTGGCATTTGAAATTCAAGCAAAGAAAATATGACATTCTCAAACGCCAAAGGGACAACCGGCATGTCATGTCTCTGAATTCCCAAAAATACAAATTTTAGTCAGAGATTCTTTCAAAGAAACAGGTCGTAATGTGGTCTATTGGTTTTCATCATAGTCTTTGAAAAACCAAGCATCAAAATTTGTTCAATTTCTGTGATTTTAAGCAACTGCGCATTATCTATAGGGGCACCTATGGCTAGGGTTAGATACTTTTGCTTACTAAGATTGAATTCTTTGGACCTGGTCGTTTGCATTAGATAACATAGGAATTAATGGCCAAATGAGCTCCACCTAAGTATTATTAGAAAGGTGAGGCGTGAATGAGGTGATGGCTGAAGGATTTAAGTTGGAGCATTGACTTTTCTAGGTATTGAATTAGTGGAGTGATGACTAGATATTCATTTTCTATCTTCCGTTGATTCTATTTCCATTAAGTTATTTGACACCTTTCTTCAAGTGGAGGAATTTTCACACCTACCTTTTATTTTCATCAAAACAAATCCTTCTTTATTTCAATTGAGGCAAAAACATGAAAGGTTAGGTTCGATTAGAGTCATATTTGCTATTTCAGATCCATCCAATCCCCTGCCCCATAAAGTGGCATGCATTCAGGTGGGTCCCCCATAAACTATGTTTTTTTTTTTTTTTTTTAAATTTGGAAAAGCAACCCCAGTTTCTTTTTTCTTTTTTTCTATTTTTAGAGCGTCCCATCGAATTAACCTTAAAAAAAGATGACCTAAAAAAAATATTATACACAAACAGGGAAAGGAAACAAAACTTTATAAAGATGGGAAGTCTTCTAACTTCTTGCCAATGTATCAGCCTCTTCACTCCATTCTCTTATAATATAAGAAAAAGCCATTTAGGGGAAGCTATAATCATGATCTTCAGAACCTCCAACACCAGTTTCTTTCTTGAATATGAAGCTCCTTGTGCCCACTTGTAGAATTAAGGCAATCTGTTTCAACTAATTAGCATTCTGAGCATGCATTTTTCAAAAGTTCCATCCTTTTTTTCTTTTATTGAATCAGCATTGTTGATTTCATCTTATAGCATTAAGTGAGTTTTCTTAAATTAGTAGAAAGAAAGGAATTAAAAAAAAAAAAAACACAAAATAATGTCAAGTAGTGCTGACAAGGCTAATTTTCAAACTCAATAGCCTGGGTTGATAAGAATACACATTTTGCTTTGCAATTACAACTAAATGAGAGTGCTCATGGTATTCATTTCTTGATATGGACTGATGTTTATTCTCCTCATTACTCTATTTCAAAATTCAGTTTTCTATGTTCTAAACCATAAATATTGTGTTTCCCTCCAAGTACAACTGAACCCATTTGTCACACTCATGACTCATGACTCAGCTTGCAAATGAAACTCAGTAGTCCCTGTTTCATGGGCTTAATTGCTATAGATTTTCTTTTCGTGATATATATGCACTAATATCTATTTTCTTCATGGTGCCCATTGCCTTCCATATTTCCTCCAAATTCATCTAAACCCCATTTGTCACAAACATTAAATTGGTGTTGTTTGCAAATGGAATTAAGTAGTCCCTGCTGCATGGACTCATGGCTTGTCATGCATATGGTTTTGATTTTAAAAACTTGTACTTGATGAGTTTGCTAATGATTTTCATTTCTAGATATGCACTATTATCCACTCACCTCATTGCTTCCATTTTTGTTTTAAGTACTCTTTCTATCATGAAATTTTTAACTTTCATATTTTGATTCCTTTCTACTGAACCTGTTTATTTGACTTGTGTGTCTTTCTGCAGAGACCGAAATGCATGTGTGTTGTGTCCGGAATCCAAAATTCAAGCCCAAGAAAATTAAACCCACCAAGTTCTTGCCTCATCTAGATGGGGATCTCATCATCACTTATGATGTCCTCGAGGCCACTAAAAGTAACTACCAGGTGCAGGTAACGATGGATAACAAGCACCCTCTTGGACGCCTGGACAATTGGAACTTGACATGGGAATGGAAGAGAGGTGAATTCATATACTCCATGAAAGGAGCCTATGTGCACGTAAAAGATCCTTCTGAATGTGTTTATGGCCCAGCTGGAAAGTACTACCAAGATTTCGACTTCACCCCAGTCTTGAACTGTGCAAAGAAGCCAATTATCTCTGATCTCCCTCCTGATAGAGCTAAAGATGACAAGATAGGAAATGTACCTTTCTGTTGCAGAAATGGTAGCCTCCTACCACCCTCCATGGATGAGACCAAATCGAAGGCCGCTTTCACCATGATGGTATTCAAGGTCCCCCCAGATTTGAATAGAACTGCTCTTTTCCCTCCTCAAAATTGGAAGATAAATGGGGTTGTCAATCCAAACTACAAATGCGGCGCACCTCGAAGAGTGAACCCAACCGAGTTTCCAGACACAACTGGGCTCAATATGATTAGCACTGCAATTGCTACTTGGGAAATAGTATGCAACATAGCTCGGCCCAAGCACAGGCAGTCGCGCTGTTGTGTTTCCTTTTCAGCCTTCTACAATGAGTCTGTCATACCATGTAATACTTGTTCATGTGGGTGCTCTGATGATGACACTTGTGACCAAAATGCGCATGCATTGCTTCTTCCACCAGAAGCTCTTCTTGTTCCTTTCGACAACAGAACTGCGAAAGCCAAAGCATGGGCAAAGATGAAACACTTCAATGTGCCAAAGCGATTACCATGCGGCGATAACTGTGGTGTGAGCATCAATTGGCACATAAACACTGATTACAGGACTGGATGGTCAGCAAGGATCACTCTGTTCAATTGGCAGAGTTATGTTTTTGAAAATTGGTTCGTGGCGATTCAAATTCCAAAGGCTTACCGCGGTTTCGAAGATGTGTACTCATTCAATGGAACAAGGATGCCAAAACTTGACAACACCATCATTTTCCAAGGCCTA
Source organism: Camphora micrantha (assembly GCA_003546025.1). NCBI lineage: Eukaryota > Viridiplantae > Streptophyta > Magnoliopsida > Laurales > Lauraceae > Camphora > Camphora micrantha. The sequence continues at coordinate 12,122,827 of QPKB01000007.1, forward strand.
CCAGGTTTGAACTACTTAATTGGGCTGAAAAACGAGACTGATCCAAAGGTTAATCCTCCTGTACCTGGTAAGCAACAATCGGTGATTTCATTTAAAAAGAAATGGACACCTGGTATAAACATAGTAGCTGGGGATGGTTTTCCTTCAAGGATTTATTTCAATGGGGAGGAATGTCAGCTGCCTAACAGAATTCCCAAAGCAGCTGCTCATCGATCTCGTGTTAGCCTCCTACCCATGATTTTCTTCGCTGTTATTATATTTGTGGTAACAACAGATTACCTCTGCTAATGATCATTTCAGGTTTTTAGTGTCAATTCTTTTCTTACTATAACTATGATTCCATGCACATAGAGAGAGCCACAGGGGAATTAGGCTTTTGTTTGGATGCACCCCAGATCATCAGAATAGTTCAAAATGTTTGTTATAAAGAACATTTACTAGTTTCTCATTGCATTTTGGGTGGTGCAACAATCACAGATCAGAATCATCAGAATGGAAAATGGATATTAAAGATGCCTAAAAAATCATTCATGTTGGATAACATGGAATCAAACATTAGTAATAATTATTTGTAACCGATCAAAAAAAAAAAAAAGTAATAATGATTTGTAGGGGTAAATCACACCTAATGCAGTTAGTGGTTTTAAACATGGCCTTCTAAGGAAAGCATGAAACTAATTATGATGTGTAAGTACATCCAAACACAGCCACAGCCATTGGTTTGATTGCTATTATCCCAATTCCCAACAAAAAGTCACCAAGCTCCATCCACCTGGCATATTGTTTCAAATTTGAGGTCTTGATGTGATTGTCTAAACTAGGAAATGGATTAAGACTAATGATGGTAGTGATGGAAAACCACTAAAGATCATTTGTAAAGCGCAAACAAAATAAAATTACATGATTTAAAATGATCAAATTCAGATAAGAGAGGCAATGCATCTCTATGGTGGCTAACTCAATGGATCAGAAGAAGTACTTTGTGGACAGTGATTGTAAGTACATGCATTGGATCTTTCAGTTTATTTGTATGTGTTCGACTACTTAGCAGAGGAACTTTCCTTGGCAGATGATTATTGAATATTATTTTTCAGAAGTGGCCTCATTAAGAAGCCTCTTGAATTTGTCATGAGTTTAAGCCTTAAATGATCTGAACTATTTTTTAATAGAGTATGGTTGTCCTTCAATGTCCTACATTGAAATTTATTGGCCTAGAGCCCCATCTTTCTAAGATAACAAATTAATATCAATTTTCGTTTATTGCATTTTTCTTATTTTTATTAACAATTTCTTAAAAAATTATATTATTAATTTTTATGGAGGTTCTAACCATGATTAAATCATCTATCATTGATATACATGTTCAAAACTTTAAAGGATAATACAACACCACTCTCTAGCTAGTCCTGATAATTTATTTCATGAACAGCAAAGCTCAAAAGAAAAATCGTGGTTTGGCCCTGACCTACTCTGTTTATTCTTAAGGTAAAATGGTATAACATCAACTTTTCAGATATTGAGTGCAAAACTTTACTTTGTGTAATTTGGTTGTTAGTTAAAGCAGCTTTAAGTAAAATAATAATAATAATGTAGAGGCTTTTTAAGATCATTAGATAATCAGGTATTTGAGTTTGGATCCTCTGTCGAAGCTTTTACAAGGGAATCGTGTAACAAATGCCTACAACTCCATTGTAGGGCCCACGTAAAGATGCTCCGGGCCATTCAAGATGAAACCCATCACATCCAATGATATGTCCTCAAGTTTCAATTTAAAATGAGTGGGTTCTACTGTCCAATTGAGAACCAGGACAAAAATGTGATTAACACTGTTCCCGCAACGATTCCACATCAATGTCCAATCACGTTTCCATCACGGTGTTCAATCGGTTGATGGGACCCATTACTTTTAAATTAAAACATTAAGGATTTGTCAATTCATGGGATTGGATTCATCTTTAACGGTTCGGATTATGCATACGTGGGCTCCATGATGGATTCCCACGCATGTGTTATACAGTTCTTCGTAACAGCTACGATACAGGATCAAAGGCATTTTAAAGAGTCTGTTTTAGTAAAATCATTTAGATCACATCTGGTAATAAAATCATGGGGACAAAATTTGGCTTTCCACAGTTGCAATGAAAATCCAGGTTTGGCCTTCAATAGAATATGGTTGTCCTTCAATGTCCTACCTTGAAATTTATTAGCCTGGAGCCTCAGATGTCTAAGATAACAAATTAATATCAATTTTTGTTTATTTCATTTTTTTTATTTGTATTAACAATTTTTAAAAAATTATATCATTTAAGTCTTATTAGTTAATTTCTTAACCATGATAAAATCATCTACATTGATATAAATGTTCTAAACTTAAAAGGATTGCAACATCATTCTCTAGCTAGTCCTGATAATTTTTCTCATGAACCGCAATATCAAAAGAAAATTCGGGGTCTGGCCCTGCATACTCCGTTTATTCTCAAGGTCAAATGATATAACATCGACTTTTCAAATACTGAGTATAGAACTTTACTTTGTGTAATTAGGTTGTTAGTTAAGGGAGTTTTAAGTTAAAAAACAAATAATGCACACATCGTCTTAGCTATTACACCGGAACGGTGTAACAAATGTCTAAAACTCCATTATAGGGCCCGCATAGAGATAATCTGGAACATTCAAGACGAATCCCATCCCTTCCAGTGAAATATCCTCAAGATTTTCTCTCTCACATATGCCCTTTCACCCATCCTAACCGGCTAAACCCCCACTCCCCTCTATCAGAGGAGCCTTGTTAAAAACCAAAAACAAAAGGAAACCACTACATCCTCCTAGCTCCATGCCAAGCAAATGCTACATTTACAAAGAGAAAACAAAACCACATCATTCTAGCCGTCCTAATTATTCAAATCTAAACTCTACATTGCAATTATCTCCACATAAAGTAAAAGGGCTATTAACAAGAACCGCTCCTTTAACTCTACATGACTCTAATCATCCTTATTTAAACCATTATCACCTATTAACAACCCAACTTTCATTATCTGTCCATTGTTACCACACCCATCACTTTTAAGAGGGTCTCTCACCATCTCCACCTTCAACACCCATCATTTCTACATCAGTTAGCCTTACATGCATCCCACTACTGCTTCAATCAGTGGTCTTGATCATTGAGTTGTTGGCCGGATGGCCTACTGTACTTGGGTTTTATTTTATTCCACTTTTGCTGGCTTAGTGAGAGGATTATTCTTCATGTCAACCCTGAAATTCCAATAACCTCCCAATATCTTAAAAGTCCATAAGAATGAGTAGAGCATCTCGATGCTGCAAAATCTGTTGTGGAGTTGTGACTCTTGTCATTATTATTCTCCTAGTTGTTTTGATAGTCTTGTTCACGACCATTTTGAAGCCCAAACAACCCAAGATCCTAGCACATGATGTTATTATCCAAGACATTGAGTACCAAGCGTTACCTGCATTTAAACTAAATGTGTCATTGGGACTGGTGGTTACCATAAAAAATCCTAACTATGGAAGTTTCAAGTACAAAAATGGGACAGCTTCCGTTTGTTACCATGAAGAAGATATTGCAGCAGTTCAGATGGAAGATGGAGAGATTCCAGCGCGGGGAACAAAAGATATTAGCAATTCTGTTCTTGTTATCGCTGATAAGTTGATATTGAACCCTTCTTTTTTGTCTGATCTTCTCACTGGATGCTTCAATTTCACATCGTCGTCGACCATACATGGGAAGGCTAGTCTATTCAAAATCATGAAGACACATGCAACGGCCATTACAGACTGTAACATCTTTGTCTGTCTTAACCATACAACTGATTTTACTTGTTACTCAAAAATGAAGATATAGTTCTTACTGTTATACCCATTACATTGAATTCTAGTTCAGGTTGTCTACTGAAAGAGAACATGATGTTATATAGATATGTGTTATAGGGCTTGTTTGCCAAGTCTGCCTTTTTTAAATAAAGCTTACACAATTTTAAAGGAGGCTCCTATTTGCACCGCGGTTTTATCTCTCCACGCCGCAAAAAAATAAAAAGACCTAAACTACCCCTCCCCCCTCCTCCCTCTTCCTCTCTCCCGCCCTCCCCCACCCCCCAGTTTCCGGCAGGGAGGGAGAACGGCCGGCAGCCAGCAGCGGCAGCAACCAAACCACCCCCCCCCCCCCCCTCTTTCTTCCTTCCTTCCCCTCTATTTTCTCTCCCTCTGCTTCTCTTCCTTCCTCTTCTTCTCTCTCCTTCCCTCCCCACCTCTTTTGCTCTTCCTCCCCCTCCCAATCGCAGGCGGGGAGAGGGAGGTAGAAAGAGGGAGGGAGAGGGAGAGAAAGGGGGGAAGGCTGGTTGGCCAGCCGGGGCTGCCGCCGCTGGCTGACGGCCGTTCTCCTTCCTTGCCGGAGACTGGGTGGGGAGGAGAGGGGAGGAAGGAAACAGGTGGAGGGAGGGGGAGGAGGGGTAGTTTTTTGATTTTTTCTGCAGTGTGGAGAGACAAAACTGCGGTACCAATAAAATCTCTCAATTTTAAATTTGTTTGAAATAAAGCAATTTCAATTAGACTCTTTTATAAATAGATTGTTTGGTATTGTTTGAATCAATTGAAAAAAGAAATCTTGTTATATATATATATATATATAGTCAAAAGGTTTAATGGGCAAAGTTGTCATAAATTAAAAGGAGGACACCGAATAAGTAGGCCGTCAAACGGCACTTTAATATCTTGATAACAATTTGCTTGCCAATGGGTCAGATTCAAGCCAGACACCACTGCGCTCATGCCCAAGTTTGAGTACGTTTGTGGCACATTTGGCAACGGTCCTTACTGGGGAGAGGTCGTTCTCCTAGAAACATGCTATCCCCATTGAGGATTCCCCAAGGGAAGATCATTGCATTCAACATTTGGTAAACATTCAGGATTCCTACCAAATACAGTAAACCACATCCAATGGTCACATTTTTTTACTCATTTCTCACAATCCGTAATGAATAAAGCCCTAAGATTTAATCCCCTCACCCTTTGTGGTATTCTTGATCTTCTGAATGGTTAGGATTGTGCAAATGGGCCCACATAAATTTAAGAAAATAGTTTATGTGGGCTGAACTTTTCACAAAAATCTTAAAATCCATGAAGAATATAGAGCTGAAATTTGGCCTCATTACCCAGATTCTGAACGGTTCAGATCGTGTTTGCAGGGCCCATAGGAACCAGAAAATGGAAAAAAAGGGACTACCCTGGTATCCCTTTTGGCAATATTACAGATCAACGATTCTAGATTTCTTCACAATTTTCTCACAATCCACGTGGAGTCAAGCTCCCAAATTTGACAACCTAGCCGTTGTTGGCCATTTGAAGAGGCTAAAAATGGTTCGGATTATGCAAGTGGGGCCCACGAAGTTGAGAAATCATCATCTATTAGTCTGAGCTCTTTGAACGTATTTCTAGATCTGTGATGTTTCAACGGTTGATATTAAGTCACATGGCCGGTTTTGGGGAAATTCTATATGCACCCATCCTTTTTGCTGAGTACTCTCACATTCCTTCTTTATGTGTAAATTTTTTTTTCTAAAGGTGGGTGTGCTCAGCAAAAATAGAGGTGCATATAGAATTTCCCTCGATTTTATCATTGTGAAGATGATCAATAGCTCAGGTCGTCATTTTGGGTCCCACATAATGAGAAAATATGAAAACTACTTCGTTTTACTATAGCTCCGCAATTCTGCGCACGCGATGATTGGCGACGTCGGATGGGGGAGAGTCTGGTCAGTGTTTTTATCCATTTGACAGATGTTGTGATTCAGTTCATTCCTTACATAGTCCCTGCCAAACATATAGCTATTCCCTGTTTGCGTGGAAAACTGCAGCAGAATCCTCAGTGAGGACCATTGCCAAACGTGCCCTCCAAGAGTCTAGATCAGGATTTGAGTCTAGCACAAAACTGTGGGGTCTAGCCCAAAGTTGTCTCAGTTGGCAAACGGACTGGCTTGAATCTGCTGCCCTGTATGTTAATGTATTTGGTCCAGATTTGGGCCTAAGGCCCAGGTCCAGATTTATTCCTGTTGTAAATAATACCATTCAAATTAATATCATAGGTTAATAGCAAAAACTAAAAAAATTAATATTATGGGCTGGGAATGATATATACTGCCTAAATCCCATTGAGGTTTGGAGTAAATGTAGGCTGTTGATATATGTTTGGTGCTTCATAGAAAGTTATGAACCCAATAAATACAGAAAACAAGATTAACATGTTTGGTTGGTCACAATAAGTGGAAAAGTAAAGTTTCGACCACCAAAAATTTGCACTTTTACAGCCCACCCCACCCCACCGCCCCAACAAAAAAAAAAAAAAAACACGTGTAAAGTAGTTTCCCACTTGCTTGAGAAGACGTAAAGTAGTTTTCCACTTGCTTTTGACTTCTTATCTCACTACACATTATTTCATGCCATGGAATCCAAAGCATTTTTAACTTTACCGGAAAATATATTTCACCTTTGCCCTAACCATTATCTTTTCCACTAATATAACGTTTACTTTACCATACTTAATCAATAAATAATATATTTTTTATTGATTTGACATTTGTTTTACTCTACTTTATTTTACGGTAAATTAACACAAGCGCGCCTATCTAAAATATTTGGCCATTAATATTTAGCAGAGTATTTTAAGGTTTATTAGGCCAATTATTATCTTGATTCGGAATTTATTGTGTGGCCCACCTCGTTGGTTTCTGCAACCATGTTGTAGGCCAGTTAATTCATGCATATAATTTGCTCTTTATGTCACATCAAAAGTAAATAAGACCTTGTAATTTTTTTGTAGGAAGATTTTTAAAAAGGAATAAAACTTTAACTCATTTTAATAAAAATACATGAAAATTTGAATATTTCAAAAAATTAAGAAAATTTCCTATAGATAATTCTTTCAATCAAGTCCTCTCCATATAGGCTTTTTTTTTTAAAAACTGAAAAAATTATCCTTATGTCATAGTTTCAAAAATCTTCTTCAATAAATCATTTAAGAGAAATGGCCAAGTCCAACCCAAATGAACTAGTGGGACTCACTTCAACTATCTTTATACAAAGATGGTTGAAAAGGGGGATTCCAAATGATTAAAAAACTAGCTTCTTTGAATAGTTATGATTATTAAAATCAAATTGGCTAGTTTTTAGGGAGGAAAGAGGTTAAGAAAAGACAAAAACTATCATAAAAGGAAGGTTATTTTTATCACTTCCTACAAAACAAAATTATGGAGAGCATTTGATTGAAAGGATTGTGTAAAACTTATTTTTTTGAAATATTCAAATCTTGATGTATTTTTTGAAAATGAGCCAAAACTGTAGGGGTGAAAAACGGATTGGGTTCGGCTAAACAGGTTGGACCCATTTATTAAACAAACTAGATGCTCCTAACTCACATCTGACCCATTTATTAAATGGGTCAGAAACTCCTAACCCACACTCGTTGTAGGTCAACCCGACTTGGCCCACATTAACTTGAATAACCATTGCAGGTTACTGTGGGATGGGTTGACCCACATAACTTGCATCTAAACCTAAGTTTATAAATAAGAGTCCTCTAAAGCTTTAACTTTACCCAAAGTTTAAGTAAGACCCAGATTGATAAGTAAATTTAGAAAAATGAGATAATATCTAAATGAACAATCCTAAACTTTTTAAGTCCTATTGGTGTAATTTAAAACGATAGACATTATGAACAAGCTTTGTTTGGGTTATAATAAACCTAATGTTTACTTACTTCTTATAGGATCCTAAATCAAAATTAGGCTCAACTGATATTGGTTTGAAAATTGGGGCCTATGCCTGGTTCATGATGCTATAATTCACTGTTCTCTCTGGCTTGTACCAGCGAAAGGAGAAAATAGTGTGGAAACTAGTGTGGATTTAGTTATTACTTGAATTTTTTTATTTATGTCATATACATCGTATTTTCTTTATATCCAAATATTCTTAAGTAAGTTAACAAATTGTTTATTTGAGAAAAAAGAAAGAGAATGAATTATTTGTACAATGAGTATAATATATATTATAATAATGACTATAAAAATAGAATAGCAAAACTAATAGAAATAGAATAAAGTTTTTCAAAAAAACAAATATCATATCAAAATAAAAAGATGCATTCTTTATACTTAAGTACTGAGTACACGTTTTAGCGGCAAGAAAAAGACAAACAGATTATGTGGAATAACCGGGTTGACCATAACCCGACTTGTTTAAATGCGGGTTAGAAAACTTGATACACGACTGACCCATGTATTATGCAGGTTGGGTTGTGCGGGTGATATGTGGGTCAGGTTGGCTTTTACCAGATCTACCAAAACTTATATTCATTTTAAAAAAATTTCTTTCCCGTATAATGGTAAGGATGCATTGTATATCGTTTCTGATTATATTAGGTCCATAATTGATCATCTTATATGAACTATTAGTTTTTTAGGAACATGGTGGCCGTTGGTGGCATAATATCTTACATGAACTATTAATAAAATAATTGATTATTTTATGAAAACTTTATTTTATTGATATTGGTTTTGCGAATCAGTTTCATATATTTATATATTGTATTGACTTTAATTTCTACTTTATTTCTACATTTGTTATTTAAAAGTATATATATTATAGTTAGATATAATAAAGTCTTTCTTAATTTTCATGTATGCATTTTGTTAGTTTACTCTAAAACATTTTAGTATGAGCTTGTGTTTAATTTCATTATTTTCATGTAAGCCTTTTGCTATTCCCCTCACTGCCTTCTGTTAGTCTTAATAGTCTTAAATCACGGATATGACATGATTCACATGAACAGGTAAATGATCAAAATTGGATCGACTGATTCAATTTGTAAGGTTTTAAAAAAGGTTAATGCACCTTGGCCTAATGTTTCTTTTTTACAAAATGGATGATTAGGTAACGAGCCTTGTATAGTTATTGAAATTAAGTAGGGCTTGGGTTCAACATCATAGATATAGAAAGGTGGATTGGTTCAAAAGACAAAACTAATAGACATTCTAATTAAACCAAAGTATTACGCTTAGGGTTGTAAACTGGCTGGTTCTGGATCAAAACCATAGTGGATCCGAACTCGTTTTAAAATAACAGTTCTGGTTCTGAATCCGGGAGCCTGTTTTGTTGGTCCCAAACACAAAGTTGGTTTTAAAGTACAATTTCAAAGACTCATATACTGGGTCCTGGGTCTACGGGTCGGAGCCTATATGGACCCAAAACCGGACCCGTTTATCAATCGGAATCTAAATTAGGTTCCAGACCTGTTTATAAATCGAAACCTAAAATAGTTTTTAGACCCAGTTTTTTGCGAGTCGGAATTTTTGGGTAGTCAGAGAATCAGATACCTGTTTGCAACCCTAATTACAATGGTATCTGTGGATGCTTGCACAATGTGTTTTTTGCTAGAGCTCTGAAAATTAACAGGCCTTGGCCCAACCAGAGTCCTCCTATACGTTTCGAAGCGAAGAAGAGGTTGGGCCGGGTTAATACTTAGGTTAACCCACACAATTTCCAGGTTTTGCAGGTTCGGTCGAGTTGACCCGCATTATGTCGGGTCAGATTGAGAATATCCGACCCATTCCAGAAATGGTCCTACATAGGTTTGTGGACCCCAGATGTTGACCGACCCAACCCATTTGCCACCTCTAGATTCAGGCCCATCCATTTTGGGTCTCCATTGCCAACCCAAATAACAATTGGGCTGGATTGCAAGATCCTAAACTACATGTTCCCCAGTTCTCAACCTGACCTGACCCCTATTTCTGCCCCTCAAAAATCTCTCAGTACAAGCATTAAAGCCCAAATCTCAAAAGTTGAAAAATCTTTCCAAAACCCTCTTTCCATTCATTCTTTCCTGAAAATTGGTAAGAGAACTCTCTTCTTCTTCTTCTTCTTCTCTCAAATCTCATATCTTTCTCTCAACATTCAAAAACCCTTTCTTTTCCCCTTTCAACGACCTTGTTTTTTAGGTAATGCACATATAAATTTTCAATCTGACAACTTTCCCCTCTATGTTTGTGTTATTTTTACCTCCTTTGCTTTGATCAAGATTTTGATTAAATGATGATTCAAATCACTGATACATTTGGGTTTCTATGAATCAGGGTTTTTGGCATAAGAAAACTGGAACCGTTACAAGCCTAATCTAAGTCATGGTGAGATTGTGGTTTGATATGATCTTTTTTTTTTTCTTATTCCTGTTTTGGGTTCTTCTTCTTTTTGGCTGTGCGTGTGATGTTGTTTGCCCTTCCTGATTTGTGGGGTGTTTTCGTTTTAGCAGTCGGACATTCGGAAATGGTTTATGAAGCAGCATGACAAGGGTAATGGAAATGCATCAAAGCCTGAGAAACCTGCTGTTGCCGCTTCGCAGCCTGCGAATAAGTCTACGCCGCCCGCCAAGGAGTCTGGGAAACCTGTAACTATTTGGGCCTTTTTCTTCTTCATTTTTCTTTAATGCTGTGAAATTTGTGTTCTCTTGGTAATAAATTATAGGAATGGAATGGGTTGGAATGTGGGGGCCCACCTGGTCCATTGATCGTTTTGGACTGCTGAAATTCACTACCTTTGTAAATTAGCACTGACCCAAATTTGACATTCATATAGACTCTTCGAACACTTTATCTAAATTGATAGAATTTGAAAACTCTTGAGAACTTCGAAACAGTGCTTTCCTTGGTTGGATGGTGCTCAAGTTTGATTATTTTTATCTAAATTGCTAGGATTTGAAAACTTTTTGAGAACTTAAAAACAATGCTTTCCTTCTTCGGATGGTGCTCAAGTTTATTTATTTATTTATTTATTTTTTTATATTTTGATTTCACGTAATTAGACTTTAGGTCTTTTCAGACCTACTAGTGACCGGATTGTCATGATTCCAGGTGGGTCCCATTGGTGAAGGCTGTTCCATCCATATTATGATTTGTGAGAGCCTGCCTTTCCTGATAATGACCAGTGATTACTTTGTGTTGCATTGTAGTCAGTGGCGGACCTAGGATTTTTAATTGGGTGGGGCGGACAATGGTCAATTGAAAAGGTCAAAATCAACGCCAACTACCAATAATTTCCACTTAATTATTATGTTGTTTAAATACATAATTTTTATTTTTTATATTTTTGATAAATAAAGTATAAATAACTTACATCTTAGTACTAAAACTCAATTCCTACATGAGTTTCTTAACTACAACAGCCAACTCCTCGAGAAATTAGTTTTGTATACAAATCAGTGGGATGCAAATCAAATTAGCAACCACATTGCAACAATAATAAAGAAACTCTAGAGAAGTATTAATCATTATCATACAAACCATTCAAAAGAATTAGAAGTATTAATCATTATCATACAAACCATTCAAAAGAATTATCGTACAAAAATAATACCTCTTTGGCCTAAAGCTCCTAAGAGTGCCTCTATCATAGCATCCAAAATAATTATCTTACAAAAATAATACCTCTTTGGTGATTTCCTTAAGCTCTTGAGATTTCATCCATCATACGAATCCAAATGAGAGCACCTATATTTATAAATAATAAAAATTGTCAACATGGGAGATATTGAGACCCGAGCGCAGGAAACCATTTGGACTTCACTAGAATGGTGGGGCGATGACTCTACTAGAATGGTGGCATGGGCCAGGGCCTTTTGGACCTGACCTGGGGCGGTCAAGTGAGTCCACCCCTGATTGTGGTGTTAAAGTCTGGATATCTTGTAGTGTCTGGATAGCATGTAGTTATTATTTTGCATACCCTTTTGATTCATGTTTTGGCTGAAAACTTCACCAAATTCGTTTAGGTTGTGTTGGATATGAGGCTTTATCTGGTTTGGAGATTATGAAAGACTCAGTAGATGCTAATTCTCACCGCTTTGTCTGATGAAGTGGTGGAAATTTGCTTAATGTCGAGTGACAAGGGCGCCACCACAATAGAATTTTGCTATGTCAGTAATCATTATTTTACATACCATTTGGAATACATGTTTCAGCTGGAGTTCAGCAGACTAGTTTCGGATAAATTAGGCATGGGACTTTGCCATGTTTGGAGGTTGTGAATGAATTGGATTATGCCAATTTTAATAATGAAAACTTTTAGGCATGGAATGATCTGGTGTGCGGGGACAATCACCCCCCTTCCCCCTTATGATCAATGTAAGCCCTCTGCCCTTCACATACCTCTCTGTGAATTAGCACTGACCCATATTTGATCCTCACGCTTGTTGTGTAGGCCCTTCAAAATTTATCATGCAAATTTGGCACCCATCCAAGTTTGTAATAGTTGCTCGGATATGGAAAGCTTTACAGCCCTCAAAAAAAAAAAAAAACAGAACTTTCCTTGATCGAATGGTTTCCATATTTTGCACATAGTTTGGTCATAGGGAGACATTTCAGACCCTGACTGACCATTCCAAGCTTAGGAAGGAGGAATGGTCTGGCCATTATTGACAATGTCTCTTTTAGCCACAATGGTAGATGAACTGGTAGAAATTTTCCTATTGTCAAGTAGCAACGGCATTAAGCTATAATTTGTGCCACTTGAGGAGTTATCATTATTTGCACATCATTTTGCAAACCAGTTACGGCTATATTTAGGTATCTGGCTTTGTGAGATTTGGAGGTTATGGAAGCAAGCTGCTTGATGTCAATTAACAAGAGCACTACAATAGAAGTTTGCTATGCAAGACATGTTGTTAGGCTTTCTTTTCATGTATGAAGTACTTTTATGAAAATGCAGTGTAGGATTTTTTTTTTTTATGGTTGTAAATGCAGTGCGAAATTATTATTTGGTGCCATTTACATGACAGGCTCCTGTGAAGCCCATTTGGTAATTTACTTTTAAAATAAAGTGGAGTGAAGTGAAATAAAAAGAATGAATAAAATATAAGTGAGTTATGATGGTATTTTGTTTTTAGTTGTTTGGGATGGAATATTTTTGACTTTTTGTATGGGGAAATGGAGTTTTTTTGTCTTTTAGTGAGTAAATGTAGTTGCTTTTTTGACTTTTTTTGGAAAAGATGGAGGGAATTTTGGTAAAAAGTGCTTTTGATGGGATGTTTAACTTGACTTGACTTCACTTGACTATATTAGTAAAATTACCAAACGAGGATGTCATTTGGATGATGAGAAAAGGTGGAGAAACTATCCACAAAATTCAATTTTATTATTCAGATAGTTTCTCCACCTCTTATCAAAGTGATATTTGCATTGAAGTGATCATTGCCACACAAAATGTGAGATTATTTAATGAAGATCACTTTCAGTCCAATGGTGAATGCCACTTTGTTCCAGGATATTTTGGGTACCACTAGTGATGGTTCATGGGGGACTGGTACTGGTTTTGACCCAATGGTCTATTCTTGTTGAGTTGTGGGACCTGTAGTGCATAGTTGTAGCATATATATGGGAGGTTTCGGTGTAGTCGCCTACATGGGAACCTCCCATCTAGCATTTAACTCTTGAGTATTTTCCCATTGCAGCTACTTTTTTTTTAAAAAAATAAATAAAAAAGAGAGTGAAATGGAAGAATTGGAATCCCTTTTTTTCTCTAAAGAAAACTAACACCTACAAGCTTTCAGAAAAAGTAAGTAATGGATTTTATACTAAATAAAAGAAAAGTAGAGATCATTATAGCTAGTTTATTTTGTTTAATTATTATGTTGTTGAAATGCAGATGCATGGGGCTCAAGAAAGTTCAGGAAGGAAGAAGACTGGGAAGGTTGCTGCTGCTACTACTTTAGAATCCAATACCAAACATAAACCAAATAATGGAAGCAATATTGATAGATCCCCTGCAAAAAGAAAGAATCCAGTGGACAGTGAAGAATCACATGACAATGTGAAGCCTCCTTCTGCAAAAAGGACTCATAAGGGCGATGATGACGATGACTTTGTCTTGTCCAGTGAGAGAAAAGATTCAGTTGATGAGGTCAGCCCTCCCAAGAAACTGAAAAGTGGATCGGGTAGAGTTGGTAAGAAATCTATAGATGTAGATGAAGATGTTGAACTTGATCAAGTTGAGTCTCCTGTTAAAGCTGGTGGTAGGGGTGGTGGTGGAAGAGGCCGAGGAGCAGCAGCAGCAGGTGGAAGAGGCAGGGGAGGGGGTGGGAGAGGAGCATTCATGAATTTTGGTGAAAGAAAGGATCCTCCACACAAAGGAGAAAAGGTTTTTTTTTTTTTTTTTTATAATCTTTATGATGGTGGAAATGGTGAAGTATTCAAATTGATAAATTAGTGTTTTTATGGCCTTTATGAATTTTTTTTTTCTCAGGAAGTGCCCGCTGGTTCTCCTGATTGTTTAGCCGGTTTGACATTTGTGATTAGCGGAACACTTGACAGGTACCTCTACATTTTTTTTATTTTTAAATTTGGAGGTGTCTGCATGTTTAATACATGATTGTGAATCCTTCATCATGAGTGATAGAGGTTTATCCTTTAAATTTAGTATGCATTTGTATTTCCAACTGCTTTATGCTGCATCTGCTATGAGTCTTACACTTCACTAGTGAGTTTGAGGTCGTACAAATAGATACAAAACTCCCATGACTCAAAATGAGTCATTGTCGAACTGAATTGTCTTCACTTCTAGTTCTCCAAGACTTAAAAGTTAAAACTATAATAGTGATTTGTTGTAAATGTAAAAAAATGCTAGATTGGTATTGGTGAACATATGAAGACAAAAAGAAGGAATTTTTTCCTTTAGGAACGGGTAAATTTGGCCCCACACACTCCCAGCCTTTTTCTTTCTTTCCCTTTTTTCCCTCTTTATTTATTTATTTATTTTTTGTTTGTGTGTTCTTTTTTTTTTTTTAAAAGACAAGAAACTTGGGTCTTGGGCCCTTGGCAAGTGAAGTTGACAAAATCTTAACCTAATCTTGTAGAAATTGACTTTATGGTTGAGTTGGCTTGAAATCTGATTGAGTCGGGTTAACTGATTGACCTTGAGTGGAGGTACTGTGTGCTTTTGAACCATGGTCAATTGGATATCTAGTTGCTATTCTTTGTTGCGGTTTGTATGACATGCTGCTTGTTGCCGTGTTCAACTTGGAGATGCATATTGAGCTTTGGTTATTCATACAGTTTGGAAAGGGAGGAGGCAGAAGATTTAATTAAACGCCATGGTGGTCGTGTTACTGGATCTGTCAGCAAGAAAACGGTCATTTATACACTCTCATCATCTTCATTAGGTTCTTGGATCCTTAGATGTATCTGGTTTTGATTATATCTTTATATTCGCAGAGTTATCTTCTGGCTGATGAAGATATTGGAGGACGGAAATCTTCAAAAGCCAAAGAGCTTGGGTATGTCACCACAGATTTGTTTTCTTGTCACTTTTTCAAAACTTTTTATCATATTCCTGTTAACCCTTTTAATTTTCTTTTAGCACATCCTTTCTTACTGAGGATGGACTGTTTGATCTGATTCGCGCATCAAAGCCTGCAACTGCAACCGTGCAGGAAGTTTCGAAGAAGAAATCCTTGGAAAAAGCCAACTATCCACAGCCAAAGAGCAGTCCTATAAAAGGAGAAGTAAAGGGTACGGTTGAAACTACTTCTTTACATGTTATTTGTCATGGTTTTTTTTTTCCTTCCTCAATTTTTTTTTTTTTTTTGGGAATATCTGTTTAAAATTTATTAATTCATTAGCACTTTATTTGTCAGATGATGGCAAGTCTTTGATTAGAAAATGTGTGGGAAAAGGTTTGCTGCCAGCTGCGTCACCCACTAAACAGAAAAGCCAAACTAATATTCATGACTCTTTGATGTGGACTGAAAAATACAAGCCGAAGGTCCCAAATGACATAATTGGCAATCAGTCACTTGTATGTTTTCTGTCATTGTTTCCTGTCCTCACATACCAGTTCTTAGCTTTGAGCATATCTGTTTGACTTTCTCATCTTTCATTATGTAGTGCCTATCTTAGAAATTTGTGTAATGCCAATCTACAGGTTAAGCAGCTACACGACTGGTTGGCTAATTGGAACAAAGAATTCCTGCATACTGGCCAGAAGGGAAAGGTGAAAAAGCAGAATGACAGTGGATCCAAAAAAGCTGTTCTGCTAAGTGGATCTCCAGGTATTGGGAAGAGTACTTCAGCAAAGCTAGTTAGCCAAATGCTTGGGTTCCAGATAGTCGAGGTGCCGTTCCATGCTTTCTTTCCTTGCCTCGCCTATTTTTAACATGGATGATTCATTAGACTGGTTCTTGAATTTAGCACATGATTATTCATGACTTCCCTTGTCTCTAGACCCCTTCTCAATGGTCCATTTCTGTCAATGCTGTCATGCAGGTTAATGCAAGTGATAACCGTGGAAAGGCTGATGCTAAAATTATGAGGGGCATTGGTGGAAATACATCAAATTCTATAAAGGAACTTGTTAGCAATGAATCTCTCAGTTCGAACATGGATTGGTTGGTCTTTCTTGCAGAATCCTCATATGATAATGAAACATGACATCATTTTTTCTCATACCACCTTCTCACCTTAATTTGCAGTGCTAAGCATACAAAATCTGTTTTGGTTATGGATGAGGTTGATGGCATGTCCGCTGGTGATAGAGGTGGGGTTGCTGATCTTATTGCTAGTATCAAGATTTCAAAAATTCCCATCATCTGTATTTGTAATGACCGCTACAGCCAGAAACTGAAGAGTCTTGTCAATTACTGCCTGCTTCTCAACTTCAGGAAACCTACGAAGCAACAGGTTTTTTTTTTTTTTTGGCATAAATGTTCCCATTTTTTGTAACTTCTATTAGAATTGTACACGATACATTCGACAGTTAATATGCATCCTCTTTTAACTTCTATTTCTGGCTCGTCCTCCACCTGATTAAGGTTTAAGACAAATCTATTTTGGTTAAAGTACGAAATCCTCTAGGGACTTGTTTGTACTTAAAAACTAGGAATTGACTTGACAATTTTCTTTCCTGGAAAGGAAAACAAAAGAAATATTTTTATATATTTGAGCTTTCTCAATATGCTTTGCTGGTGGAAACAGAACAAAAGAGACTCTCCTTATGGCTGTTTTTCCTTTACCGTTTAATCAATAGGTAAGGGTCACATGTAAAACTCTTTGTGCAGTAGTCCATTCTATTAGTTTTAATGAACCTCCCTCATCGTTGCTGTGTTTGGTTCCATATATTCAGTTTTACGCAGTTGTTAGGCTTGATGGTAGATCTTGAATGAATGTTGAATTTTGTTGTCTGCTGTAATTTTCATCATAAGTGTCTCTTTGGTGTTTGAATGGCAGATGGCAAAGAGGTTGATGCAAGTTGCAACTGCAGAAGTCCTAAAGGTTAATGAGGTATAACATTTCGTTTCTTTTTTTTTCTTTACTTTAATTTTGTGCAATATTTTAAATTTTCTTTGTTTAACCTTTAAAAAAATGTGTTTAATTTGTCATTTAAGGACTTAACCAGCCTAGATTTTCAAATTCTGGTGTAGCTACAAACTGTTCAATGCAACCTAGGTAGCAACAAGCAGAGATGTAGGATTTCTACTACCTTGGATCTCTCCTCGCGATTAGGTCTTCAAATATCATAAATTGATAAATTAGAAACAAGAAGTTGAAAACATGTGGAAACGCACCAGGAATCATGGTTGAATTACATGCCCCAAATCGATACACATTCTTATGTCCGGCTCTCTAGGATTTTTCATAGGCATTGCATAAGGACAACCAAAATCTGTGGGTTTCGTGCTCCACACCCATGGGTTTTCCCCTGTGCTGCACACCTCTCTGGGCCCCACCTGGGGATGGGGTTGGGTGGGTTTGGAAGATCTAGATGGGGCCCCTACCTTTATTTACAAAATTTAGGGCCCACACCTGATCATCCTTTCTAACCCTTTGATCAACGGCCCACAAGTTCGACAGTTTTGTATTAAAAAAAAACTCAGAAAATCAGTAAAAAAAAGGCCATAAAAAGGGTATTTTAGGTCATTTGAACACTTAGAGGCCTATAAATACCCCCTTCCCCGTCATTTAACACTCATCTCCATTCTTTATAAACTCTTTCTCTCTCTCTCTAGGTTCTAAGCTCTTTTTCTAAGGCTCTAAAAGCTCTCTATGGTTAAGAAGTTCAATTAATTTGTGGGGAAGCATGATCAAGAATCAAGGTGCTCTCTCACTAGGAACTTCTTAAAACGCTCTCTCTCTTCATGATATTTATTTTATTTAAATTTCAGATTTTATTTAATATATAATATTAATTATAGATAAGTAAGTCTCATCTTCTCCCTTTTCTTATATAAAATATCATAACAAATACATCACATATATAATTTATTTTTTCTTTTTTTATAAAATTAGTTTTTAAAAAAAATGGTTAGACCATCAGATTACAACTTTGACTTTGGCTTTGATGATTTAGTCAATGTTTAAAAAACTGGTGACTTGGATTTGACTCAGCCCTTATATGCAATATGCAACATAAAGTAATCAAAGAAGAAAAGTTATTTTTTTGTAAAATTACTTTTTATAAGAGGGAGGGAGGGAGGGAGAGGGGGGGCAAGAGAAAGGGTTTCAGTTCTTTCGGTGCCGAGAGAGGTTTTGTTGGTGGTTGGGGGGGGGGGGGGGGTGGGCGCGGCGGTGAGAAAGGTCCGATGCTCTTCTTCATTGCTCTTGCTGCTGCTTTTCTCCGCTGCTCTTCTTCGCTGTTTCTATTTTTTTTTTTCTTTTCCTTTTTTTCCACTTCACATGCACTCAGTTTTTTTCTTACTTGACTGGGGCTGGGGCTCCTTTTTTAAAGATTTTTTGTGCACTTCAGTGGTCTGAACCTGACTCAGCCGAGTCCCATACGACTCTCCCGAGTCGGGCGAGTAGACTCGACCCTTGCAGAGTTGGGCCCCGAGTTTTTTTTTTTATAATCCTTGGGTTTAATTGCTACAAATTTGGAAGAGCAAGATATAGAGGTAGAAAGCCATCCAGAATCTGCTGCCCAAACCTGAACTAAGAAAAGGGAAATTAACTTCTGGTGTTTGGGCTTATTTCACGAAAGTTGAAGTTAAAGATGCCACTAGAAACATTTTGGAAATGGCACAATGTAAACATTGTAAAGATCTATACAGTTGCAAGTTCACAAGTGGCACTGGTCACCTTCAGAGACACACAAACAAATGTAAACCCAAACATACTGGAATGGATCCGACTGGTTGATGCAGCAGCATTATATTGCATCCCTGGTGGGGGCACGTAGACTCAACTTTCTCAAAGCTGCTCTTTTGGTAGTTTAGGAGTTTTTAGTTATAATCCCACTATTGCTAAATATCAATATATAACGTTTATAGTAATTAATTAATTACCATTTCTCTTTGGTGAGAATGATCCCTTTGAAGAATTTGTGAATAATGCGCTGAACCCATAATTTAAAAAATTTTCTAGAAGAACTGCCAGAAATGATGTAGTTAAAGTGTTTAAAAGAGAGAGAGAGAGAGAGAGAGAGAGAGAGAGAGAGAGAGAGAGAGAGAGAGAGAGAATTTAAAAGGATTGTAAGAAATAGAAAAAATAGAATATATGTGATGCAAGAGATCTTGATGGAGTACATGTTGTTGATAAACTTTTGAGGGCTAATTTTTGTTCTAAATTGAGGCGATATGTTTCATGTGGCAAATGATGTCTGAACAACATGAAATTGGTTGTCTGATCAGTTATTTGTTACTTTTATATTGAGCCCACCATTGTTCAGTTTTTAACTTACATAAGGTTGGACTTACTTGGTCATTTCCCTATAGGCACTAGGGTTATGAGATTTGGGTTTTTGGCTTGTTTAATTATGTACAATATTTTGGAAGGTTGTTATAGATTAGAATGAAGTTAAAGTAGGGGAACATGAACTTTGAAATATGTAAAATTCCACATTGCATACTGTAAACTGGAGGTGATTGATTGTTCTTTCTGGTTTTGAAGGTTCTCTGAAAATTTGTTTGGTGTTGATTTTTGAAGGCCAAGAACTAATCTTTTACCTGATCTCTGTTTTATATATCCCTTTTGGCCTTTTTTCATGACTCATGACTGACATATGAATGAGGGAAAAAAAATCTAAATTAAGAATTTTGTCACAGAAAAATTTCCCATATTTTTTAAATTGTCATCTGCCTGCTTATCTGGGTGCATGTTTGTCTTTAGAGATATAAGTTATCTCTCTTTCTCTGTCTCTCTCATGCGCATGATCTCGCGATTTCTTCTTGTTATCATTTTTTTGGCAACACACTTTATCTGGTTTAATTGATTTCTCTGCTTTGGTTGTGTAGATTGCACTTGAGGAACTTGCAGATAGGGTTAATGGAGATATGCGTATGGCTTTAAATCAGTTGCAGTATATGAGCGTCTCACAGTCAGTCATCAATTATGATGACATAAGAGCACGACTTGCTAGTAGTTCAAAGGATGAAGACATTTCACCTTTTTCTGCTGTTGACAAGTATAACCTTTTTCTTAATCTTGAATGCCTTTAGAATGCTTCAAGCTTTTATATCCTTGTCTTGTGATATTTATGGCAATTCTAACGTGATGCAGCGTTCAGTTGATTCTCCATAATTCCAAGGCTTTTTTCTCTAGTGGATAATTTCTTTTCCCAGATGGCAAATTTCTTCATCCATTGTTTTTCCCATGTTTTTATCATGTTAGTTCCCGTGCATTCAATTCGTGTTGTGGCTAGTTTTCATCATTTCCTATTGGGGGTAGAACCTCTTTTGAGGGTGTTGTGAATGCTTCTTTAACAATTATTTGAGGTGCGTCCTCGTTGATTGTCTCTGTGGAGGCATCGTGATAGTGTTTGCGGACATGTGCTTTAGCACTTCCACGCAAGCCCTTACCCTAGGGCTTGCATCAATTATGTTTTATCATGTTAATTTTCATGAGTAGAGTCAAGTGCTATGTCGCTTGCATAGTTGGAAACTCAAATATCTTGATCCCCAACCCCAGTTTGCTGGTTAAAGTCATAATACCTATAAAAAAAGAACAAATATCCATAAGAGGGGAATAATGGTAACTGAGCTGATGTAAGAACTGCTAAGAAACTGGACTTTCAAGAACCTGATAGCTTCCTTGTCAATCATGTTAGCTTCCTTGTCAATCATGTTTTATCATGTTAATATATTCATTAGTGGGGACAAGCTGGTCACATAGCTGGAAGGTGCTCAATGTTGCAACCATATTATTGCTGGTTCATGTGATGTTTAGCGTAACCAGTGAAACACAGACAAATTGAAAGAAAGCAAGAGCGATAGGAGAAGATTGGGTCCCGATTCCTTTGGAGGTTTCCTTCCTTTATTGTTATATTATCGCTGTATACACTTTTGGTCATGCACAGATATTGATTCCCCTTTGATTTGGAGCAATTACAGAACTTATATCTATTCCTAAGATGTGACTCAATCCAAAGTCAACTTTCTAACAGAGGACCCATTTGAGTTGTTCTGAGCCCAAGAGAGAAGCCCATATACTATGCCTTGGTTCTGGTTGCAGCTTTCTGTAGTCTGTCAGATGTTTTTAATTGTTGTTTTCTTTCTCAATACTTTTCTCCTTTAACAATATCTCTATTGTTACTGATAAAAAAAACTTCAAAACGTGATCTATAGTCTATACATTTATGAGCATGTGAGAAACAGACTCCAATCTTGAATGAGAATTAAAAAGGACCCACGATGAACAAAGCTAATCCACAATCTATAGTATGTATTAGAAAGGCTTAACAATCCTCTACAGTGGGCCAAGCTTTGGTTCAGGTCCAAAGTCCAACTGGACAGAGGACAATGCTCTTTTTCTTGGAATAGAAAAAAGAAAAAAAGAAAACAAAATTGAGTTGAGGTGTCAAGAAACAACCTAGAATCCAAATGATTGCCTGATCAGGACTTAATGGACGAATCTCCACAGAAAGAAGGAACCTGTTGTAGTTATCTCCGATCAAAGCTCAAGTTGTCACCAGATCCGATGGCAGAGATCGAGTCTATTCATATTGCATGAAATCAATGTGAAATGAGATCTGAGATGTGACTGAATTCTGGCTTAAAAAAATCTCAAGAAATGCTCAAAAACCCACATAAATGCTTGAACCTCTTTTGGATTCGTTCTTGTGAACTTAATCTTGTGGTGGACCCTACTACCGACATCCTTTCATGCAACAGTCACGGTCTTGTTTTGCTTGATCAGGAACAAAGAGAATGGTCAAAGATGAAAATATCAAAGAGCCACTGGCTGTGATACCATTAACAATTGAAGGTTCAAATCAAAAGGAAAATAGAAGGGTAAAGAAAAGAAGAGGTTTTCCTTTCATCTCTTTAATGAACGAATTTCTCATAGAGCTCCACCTGTCTACTAGATACTTAACCTGCAACACCTTTTAGATTTTATTTCTCTAATTACACATTTACACTTGCTTTTGAATAAATCTGTAATGTACTATTTAAGATATAACAAGATAAATTACACTATTGACTACAGAAAGATATTGTCTACAATATATGATTTGTTTGTTGTACTGTAAAAAGTCATGTCCTTTCGCACATGGGAAATTTCTTAGGGGATGTAGAGTTTCTTGATTCATGTGTTTTTGAATTTTCGTTCTAATTAAAGTTTGTTCTTTTGCAGGCTGTTTCATTTTAATGGGGGGAAATTACGGATGGATGAGAGGATTGATTTGAGCATGAGTGATCCTGACTTGGTTCCTCTTATCATTCAGGTCTTTTTATTTTTTCTGTGCCATTTCATTGAATGAGATTTAGCGAAACATCCATTAATGGACTAAAGACAAATTGATGCTGCTTGTATCCATGGGAGCCACTTGGGGCCATGTTTTAACCATAAGCTATATTCCTGAAATTGCCATAAACTATATTTAACTTAGAATAGGAATTAGACAAGAGCATGTTGCATAGCTGGAAGTTGCTCACTCACAACCATGAGGTTTGCAGGTTGGGTAAAAAAAAAAAAAAAAAAAACCAACTTACATTGAGATTTGTTCATTTTTTTTTAATTTTATTAATTGAAAATAGGAATTTTAACTTGAGAATATTATTGTATTATTTTTTAATGTTTTAATGAAGGGTTGTACATATTATTGAGGATCGGGGATTTTGGAATAACAGAGTTTTCTCCATTGGGGCCCTAGTCTTTATCTTACTGTGAGGTTTAGCAAGAACCTTGATCTTCCCGACATAAGATTTGGTATAAAGAAAGTTTTGATCCCTTTAAGTGCCACTGTAAAAAAAGGTGGCCATATTTTTGGCAGTCTTCTCCAGCCGCATCACAGTATAGCTTTTTTATATTGTGAAGCTTTTGATCAATACAAGTCACCATTTTTTTTTTTTTAAAGGTGCCACTGGGAAAAAAGTGTCCATAGTCAGGGAGTGCCCAGCCATATTATATTGATGGAACTATGGAAGCATTAGCACTAGTATGTGAGATCTTTGACAAGGAGAATAGAATTTGTGCACTGGAAGATCCAACCATAGATCTCAGTATGGAGGATCAATTCCAATCAATGCATTTTTTTATTGAAAAAAATAAAAAGATCCTACCCCTGATATTAAGAGACCTAATCAAGATTAACCATTGATCTGGAGAGAGATCTACCAAATGAAGATCCAAATAGTAGATATTTAGCCGACCCCAACATAGTTGGCACAAGGCTTTTATGATGATGATGATCTACCAATTAATGATCCAAAGGTAGAAATGGTATATTTCAAGATAAAGGTTCATCAGAAAGGCAGTTCTACGAAAGAACCTAATGAATTAAGATCATGCAGAAGATGGATTTAAGCGAGGCTTCCATTACAACCATAAGCTGAGAGTTTTGGTATACAATTTAGCTTGTTAGAGATGTAGAAACAGTTGTTCTTGTGGTTGCCAGTTGGGATCAACAGTGTAATGATATACAAGCAATCAAAGCATTGCCGATGCCACATCTAGTTAATGGATGGGTACAACAGCTAACTTCAACGGGCGGATATGGTATATCTCAATATAAAAGGTCATCAGAGAGGCATTTCTACAATAGAGCTAATGAATTAGATCATATAGAAGATGGATCCAAGTGCATCCATCACAGTGATAAGATGAGAGTTTCAGTAATATAGTAGTACCAATATGCGATTGCAAGAAGACTTGTGGACAACATGTGGGACCCAATAAAGTTTAGAACTTTTCTTATTTTAAAGACCCAATAAAGTTTTGAACTTTTCTTATTTTAAATAATTTTCATTACTTTCTAATTTTATTAAAGAGTTATAATTAGGAATAGCTTTCTAATTGAGGTATGATCCTTATCTAGTTTCCTAGTTTGATTGATTATTTAGTTTTCCTAGTTTGATTAAGAGTAAGAGTCTTAGTCCCTAAGTTTTCTTTTATTATTTATTTGGCATTGTAGAGATCATATTCTCAGTTGTAAAGTTTAATATAATATCCCTCGTGGGTTTTCTCGTGGAGAGTTCTTTCTTCGTGTTATTGTTTCTGCGGAAACCTCTTTAATAAAATTATTGTGCTGCAGCACCTATGATCTAAATCCTTGCAGCTCTTTAATAAAATTAGAAAGTAATAACAATTATTTAAAATAAGAAAACTTCTAAACTTTCATGGGTCCCACATGTGGACCACAACAGAAGTCTTCTTGCAACGGCATATTGATGCTACTGCACCATTCGGTATATGAGCTAGCTTCATAGAAGATGCAGAAAAAGCTGATGTTGTGATTGCCAGTTGGGTTCGACAGTGCAGTGGTGTCTACAAACAGTCCAAGCATTGTTGATGCCCCATCTAGTGAATGGATGGATATAACAGCTGACTTCAGTGGGTGGATGAACACTTATTTCAGATCCAGCAATTTGATAGCATATAAAGTGAGACCCAACCATTGACAACTGGACCTAGCTACAGAACTGAAGTGCCGCCATCATTTACGTGTGTAAAAGAGAATGTGATGGAGAAAAAACTCTAGATGTTTGTCTTTGTGTTTGGTGTTTTGCCCTGGAGGAAAATGGTGCCACTTCCAAACTTGTGGGCGAGTTTCCTCCAACTAAGTGGGAGTGATGCAGACCCACTTGGCCCCATGTTTCAACCATTTCATTTTACAGAAATTACCATAAGTTTATTGTATATAAATCCCTTTTAATTGTATCTTGCAGTTAACTTTGATTAGGATTTGATTTTTATTCTTTCCTTCGATTAGTTGGAATAGGAGGCCACTCAAGCCTAAAAGATGATCTCAAACTCAAACTGAGCTGAAAAAGCTCATGTACTAGCTTGATGGATTAGCTGCCCCAAGAAAAGAATGACAGTGACATTGAATTCTCCAGAAACAATTTTCTTAAACGCTGACTTGCATAGATTTTTTCAATCTTAACTCAGGTTTCTTTCTCCTTCTGTTCGTTCAATGACAGGAAAACTATATCAATTATCGTCCAAGTACTGTTGGTAGGGATGACAGTGGAGTCAAGCGAATGAATTTGATTGCTCGTGCTGCAGAATCTGTAGGAGATGGGGATATAGTCAATGTACAAATACGCAGATATCGACAGTGGCAGCTGTCCCAAGTTGGCTGCCTTGCATCTTCCATTATTCCGTATGTAGCTTAATTTCAGCAGTAAAATTATTGTTTTTTATGAATGCTTTTCAATCACACTTTTCCTAAAATTGTGATTTTTGTTGTCTCCATCAGTGCTGCTCTCATGCATGGGCACAGGGAGGCCCTTACTGCGGTAATTGATCTTATCTGTTTCCATACTGGTGATGATCACATATTTTATCTTGGGGTTTCTTTTAGCTCTTTATTCCTGCATGTGTGTTCCAATCATCCAAAAGGGTTTTGCAGCACACTTTTTTCAAAATATCATGACGTTATATTTGTTAATGTACTTAGAGTAGTATCATTTGGCAGTGTGTATTTATTAAATGGCATTTGAGTTTTAACTGACATTTGATTGCTCTGATGCACGTATGGATGTAAGCGCCTTTATTTTGAGTGGCTAGATTGTAAATAGGAAGGCTCATGCAAATTTCAATTTATTCACTTAAATACTTAATTAACATTAGGCTCAACTCTTAAAAGATTTTGTAAATATTAATTTTTTTGAGTTATTTAGATTTTTCAAAATTGGGCCTTTTGTGAACCTTAATAATTTCCTATAACTCTAGCCCTACCAGTTTGGGTAATTCACTTGTAAAGTAAATTCAAATGAAGGGTCACTTTAAGTGACAAGAAAAGAAGAGGGGACTTATCAAAAAGTACAAAATTTCAAAAATCACCTCTTATTTTTTTCTTAAAAAAAAAAAGAGTAAAAAAGTCAATCTCTCATTCCACTAAAAGACAAAAAGGACTTCTTTTTATTCAAAAACTTCAATTTTTGAAATTTTGTATTTTTTGATAAGACCCCTCTTCTTTTCTTGTCTCTTAAAGTGTCCCTTCGCTTATATTCTGTTTACAAGTAAATTAACCAAACGGGCCCATACAGGACATTTGACATTCTAGCTCACAATTAGATTAATCACAGAAAATTCATGATTAAAGTAAATAAAGAAAAAAAAAATAAAGTGGTTTAATTTTTCTTTAGTTATATAAGAAAAATAAAAGCAATTAAAGTAAATGTTTCCTCATTGAACCAATCCTCCACTAATTTTACTCCAATAGGAGTTGGCCCAACTTCGTATTGATAACTCAATAAAATCTATAAACGCAATAGCTTCTAGAATGGCCAACACTTCTACAGTTCTACCTCATTGGAATCTATTACTACAACAATTTTGGAGAACAAAAACAAAGCTTCACCCTTGCTGTTATGAAGAATTCATCCAATACCTGTTGGACCTGGCTTGCTTTTTGCTGCTCCATCCACATTGAGCTTTAGTGCACCATCCGCTGGAGGAGATGAACAAACTGCCTTCCTGTCCTTAACCTGACCACGAGACATACATGCCTTCCCAATTAAACATAAATTTCATTAAGCTTGACATTATTAAATACCTTCCTCATCAAATCCCATTTAGTTACTCTTAAACCTACTGTTAAATTAAGATCCTCCCAAGAAGCTGACGTGTCCCTAAAGTATCTGTCATTTCTTTTTGTCCATAAAGTTCAAAGAATAGGAGTGATCATCCAAAGCAAAAGACCACGTCCCTTGAAAGGCCTCATCTTCCAAGCCTCCAGTAGGGCATCCGTGAGACACTAAGCTAACCTGCACCAATTAATGTAGTAAGTAGTAACTCCAACCATGAGAGGCAACCTCGCAATACAGAAATTAGTGATCAATTGATTCATCTTGCTTCCTGCACAAAACACACATTCGAAATATCTCCTCAGGTTATTCGCCGTACATATCTTCTCCGATCACCAGCCAGCAGAATGCCTCAACTTGTGTAGGGACCAAGCCCAACCAGAGCAGAGCACACGATGATCAAGGTTGAGGAGGCACCTCTATAGCTTAAGCAGAAAGCCTTCATCGAGAACACCCTGGATGTAGATGGCTTCCAAATACGGTTGTCATTATCTTTCTTGCAAATAAAATCATTATAATGCATAGTTGATGACTCCCCATACTGGACTCCCTCAGTTTAATGAAGACCGCTCCTAAAAGACACTTCCCAAGACAATTTCCCCTGAGCACATCACAGTCCCTGACATGCAACTTCTTATTTGTCATCACCCTATACACTCTAGGAAATAAGTTGCATGGAGTGCCAACTCCCACCCAATCATCGTAGCAAAAGTGAACATTCTTCCTACCCCTCCTACCCCTACCCCTAACTTTAAAACCTTCCGACTACTGAATACCTTTCTCCAAACCTCAGACTCGTTCCCAGCACTAGCAATAGAACCCCATAAACTGACACATAGTATGTAGGAGCAGACTAAGGCACCTGATCCCACTTATCCTTCCCAAATTCATAACGATGATTTTCCTCCAAAGGGCTTGTTTCTCCTCCTTAAACCTCCACCATCACTTCGTAAGCGAAGCCACTTTTATATTCCAAGCTACCAAGACCCAAACCCCCAAATCCTTCAGGTTTCAATCACCTCCATTTCATTAAATGCATCTTCTTTTCTATCATCCTGCCCCTCCAACATGAAGTTTCTTCTAATGCGATCCAACCTTTCACCCACCACCTTAGGGTTGAAATTTGAATAAGGACGTGTTACACTCATAAATTGGACATGGTGGTCTTAATCAAACTGATTCTTCCTCCCAACTATAAATACTGCCTTTTCCAGATGGATAATTTCTTCTCAGACATCTGCATCATAGGATCTCATAGCACTTTCGACCTTGGTCTAGCCCCAATCAGCAAGCTAAGGTATTGGATGGAAGCCTTCCCACGAAATGAATGCTATCTTCCTGATGTGTCCTTTCCATCCTACAGATGCTATGCAGCTGTATAATATGCTACATATATATGTCTCTGTATAAGCTTAGTGAATAAGACACGATCTCATCTTATGCATCATTGTAGCTCCAAGTATATTCCCCAAGGGTCTGTTTGGCAAGTCTTATTTGTTTGAAATAGAGCTGATTCAAATAGATCTATTTAAAATAGAACTGTTTCTGCTAGAACCTCTTACAAATAGACTGTTTGGTATGGCTATTCAAATTAGAAAAAAGCTTGCCATTCTATAATGTAATAGTATTGGGAAATTTGTTATGAAGTAGAAGTAGAACAGACAAAATTGTCATATTATAAAAATTAGAAGGGAAAAAAGAAGAAGCAAAAAATGTCTGATTGCTTTAGACATTCCTGTCTATTTTAAAAGGTTACTTTTGGGTTACTTTTTCAAAAAGAGGCAAAAGCTCTTAAAGCTGATTGAGTCAAACATCCACATGAGTTTTGCTAGTCTCTCTAAAGCAGTGAAACATCTATTTCAATGTCTCTAGTAAAAACTGCATCTAAAAATCACTTTGATTGGATGATGCTAATTATCTAATGTTAAATAATCGAAACTCGTGGTCTGTTTGAATCACTACTACTTGGCTCTCGTCTTTGATTTTTACTGTGAATCATGTTCATCTCTCCTTGCTTGCTTATGAAATACCCAAGCTAGTTTTGATGGTTGATGTGTTGTGTGAAAACTCTTGACGTCATGTATTTGAGAGTATGAGATGGAAAGCTTTACATTTCTCAGCTTTACATTTCTCTAAATCTCACAGTATCATGTCATCTAACATGTTAAATGATACTGCATTCCCATATCAAGTACCTACCAAATAACTCCAGTGAGGAATCTTGACAATTAATTCTCAATCTAACTCGATATCAACAATATCCCTGATTGAAGGGTTTCCAAAATGGGCCTTAAATATATATTGCGACCTCTCTTTTTGGTTTTGTCGTATGGAAATTATGTAAACATAAAAAGGAGATGTCATTCTCATGTAGTAGTGAATGGTAATGATGGCTGGCTCTAACTACAAATAACACTCCACAGTTACATTTGCAGTTGTGTTGGAACATATCAACACTGCTGCAGGTGCAACATTTTTGGAAACTGCCTTTGATTTTTCTATTAGTGAGCTGATGATATATAGATATTCCTCCAGCAGCTTATTGGTCATTCAGTGTTGTAGCAAAACCTTCTGACAAACTTCATTTTGTCAGAGGACATGACTTTGGTGTTTCAAAGTAGAAATATATGATTCATGTAAAGAACATATTCTGCAGTCGACACAAGATTCGTACAAAGTCTTTAAGTTGCTTTTCTTCAATTTAGTAGTACTCTCTTGATTATTTTGTAGGGAGAACGAAATTTCAACAGATTTGGTGGGTGGCTTGGAAAGAACTCAACAATGGGCAAGAATTTGAGGCTTTTGGAGGATCTGCATGTTCATGTTCTTGCTTCTCGTGAAACAATCATAGACAGGTACGAAATTGCTTGACGTATGAAGTTCAATGAAAAGGTTACTTTTTTTTTTTTGGGTCTTGGTAGTTTACTGATATTTGTAAGCAAGTATTCTTGTATGCGTGCTAACATTGAAGTTCTAGGTTTTCTCATTTCTTTTTACATACTGATGCAAGTAATAAAGATAGATGAAGGTTCAGGGAAAAAGCTTATTGTATCTATATCATTATGTTGTGATTCCTTGAGTAAGGAGGCATAGAGTAACAAATGGTTTTAGCACATGTTGTCTGACTTTAATTTAGAATCTGATCTTGAATATATGCTATTTTCCATAGGGTGATCACTCGCGTATCTCCTTGATAACTTGATGAAAACCGTTTCCTAATATCCCCAATAATGATGGTATTTACTGACAAAAGAAAGCCATGAAATAGATGCTATATGGAAATTAATGGGATGAGTACCATGCCCTTTCTGGGTGATTGATGGCTCCATATATACTATTCTATGATTGATGTTGCATCCCTTAATCAAGGGAGGAGTGCTATCAACAAATGTACAAAGATGAGGATCATCTCTAAGATAAGAAGTTTACAAGTTAGAGGATGTCTCTAAGATAAAGAGTGAGAGATCCGGCGGGCCTGGGCCAACGTGTAGATCCGGTAGAAGTCCAGTGTGCCCATCACCCGCCAAAGAACACCCGGGATACAAGGGAGTCCACAAGTCTCACATCGGAAGCATCCAAGTCCAAAGCTTGGGCTTAAGTACCCATGGTTACCTCCACTTCAATAGCTAACTTTTGTGGTGGGTAAGGCATGGATGAAAATAGCTACGTAACGGCCGAGTCTGCCACGCTTCGGGGTGGTTGCCACAAACCGTAGCGCCCGCTACGTTGCGACTAGGGGTATTTAAACCCAACCCAACCCACCCACCCACCCCACCAGCCGGCCCTAGCCCATTCCCTTTTCATTTTTTCCCACAATAACTCCTCCTTCACTGTTGTGAAAGCCTCCCAACTCCAAAGTTTGAACTCATTTTCAAGATTTTACTACAAGACTGTACAAGTAAGTGGGTAACATCAAATTTGAAGGAATCAAACACAAACAACTACAAGATCCAAGGCCCAAGCTTCCATTCCATCTAGGTATGTTTTTCTTTTGGATTTTTTTCTAGTCTTTTAACTTTTGAGATCATCTATTCACCCTTTCTAAGAGTCTAAGTACTATAAAATGCTTTCTTGTCTTGTAATATGATGAGATTCATGTTTCCCTTTCATCATGCACACATTTTTATTTTTATTTTATTTTTTGCTATTTTTTATTTTCGATTTTTTTTTATTTTTTGAAAAAAAAAAATTGATTACTCATGGACAACAATGAAACCACTTTGAAATGCTTTGTAAATGATCGATCTATTTTTTATAAGTTAGCATGACTAAGAAACATGAATACATGTAAAAAAACTAATCATTCTTATTATTTTCTATTTATACAGCGATACAGGACCTCATATATCGAGGGCACCTCTACGCCCCCTTTTCTTACTTACTTTTGCAAAAGAACCACATTTTCTTTCATTTTACAATTTTTTGGAATTTTTTCAGATTTTTTTGACGATTTTTTTAAATCGCATCGCTACGTCGCTTCGTATCCCCGCTATACTACGTATCGCCTGCTTCGTAGCAGTTTGGCGGCGGGCGGCTACGCCTGCCGCTACCTCTATTTTCATCCTTGGGGTAAGGCCCGTGGCGTTATAAAGAGAGATGAGACTTCCCATATGTTGTCTGAAGAGAGTAGGTTTTCTATTGGGCAACCTTCTTCTTTTTGAGATTTGACAGCTAATTTCACAGGAGTATCTGCTTTTACAGTCTCAGTGAGTCATGCAAGGCCAAGCTAATCCTCCACATATTTTCATTGATGCACTTGAATTCCTATTAATGACTTTCGAACCTCAAGGCCAATGAAGTATGTAAGAGGCTCCAAATTCTTCATGTGAAAGGAGCATGCAAGAGGAGCCTTGAGATATGCGATATCATAAGAGTCATCTCTGGTGATGATAATACCTGTCCACATATGAGTGAGATGGTGATCCCCTGGGATGTTGTAATAATAGAGCAAATGATCATTTTGGATTTTTAATAAAGTGAGCTGGCAATATGGCAGAGCAAAAAATTTCAAACCAAGCATGTGGTGCTTGTTTAAGTCCACAAATTGACTTCCTAAGATAACAAACCAGTCTGGGTGAATATTGATATCCTGGTGGGTGTGACACATGGAAAACTTATCCTAAATCTCCATGGTGAAATGCACTTTTCATGTCCATCTGAAATAATGTCCAATGCCTGACACATGTGACTACAAGTTTCAAACAGTGGACTTCTTTGCTACAGGAGCAAAGGTCTCATCATAGTTGATGCAGTCCTGATTCAAATCGAACTGTCCTGTGATGCCCAAAACCCATAACTATTCCAGAAAGTTTTCATCAGAAGGATCTCAAATTAATATTTGCAACTTACACGTAAATTTTATTAGTAGAGGACAAGATATCTGTAAAAAACAACTGGTTCAAGGATAGGACAACAGAAAATATGCTTTATTGCATATAAGTAGATGAAACTGAAATTTACTGTAGCTGTTCAGAACAGTTGACCAACATCCCTTATATAGAAGTTCTTAAAATAAAAACAATAAACTATCCTAAAACAACTCAAATCCTATTCTTACTAACTTGCCTAAGATTTAGAACTCCTAACTACACAAGAATTGATAAAAGAAGGAAAGAAAGTACAAAAAAGATGTCATTAGAAGAAGTACAAAAAGATGCTAAATTTTTATTTGGCTGGAATGTCCAGAACTCCTGAGACTTCTGAATTCTGATCTGTGGGGCCCAGATGGCCCATCCAGAGACCTTGGACATATAGGGGGATGTGGTTTCCTCATGGGTTTGGGTGTGTTTTTGCGTTCATACGGACAGCCTAGATCAATGAATGATGGGTCCACCAGATGAAAAATTGAGATCATGAAAACCAAACCTGTATGAGAAGTTTGGCTTGGACAAACAAACTACAAATTTATTTGGGCTTTGAATGTGTAATTTTCTTTGACTAGAATCACCTTCGTTTTGTAATGAAATGAAGGAGATAGATATAAAAGATGCCTTAGGGATGCTTCAAGGTCAGTGCTGTATGACTTGGCCCAATTATCACCTCTGCTTTACAAAGCCATCATTAGGTGTACTTGATTTTGGAAGCTCTATATCCATTAGAAAGACATATCATTCCTTTCCAGCAATTTTATGTTCTCTTTATTGGATGAAGCCAAGCATTTCTGATTTCCTAAATGTTGCAGGGTAACAGTGCGAACTGATTTATTCTCTCTTCTTCTGAAACAATTGACAAACCCCCTTCGGGAACTTTCTAAGGTTGGAAGTTTGTAGTTGAATTCTAGCTTTGAAAACTTATGCAGCTAAAAATCTGAACCGAAATTGAATGTATTCCATCTTCATGTGAAAATGATAAACAGGATGTTGCGGTTCAGAAGGTTGTGGATTTCATGGATGCTTATTCTCTAAGTCAAGAGGACTTTGACACAATTGTGGAATTGTCCAAGTTCCAGGTATTTATACCTACTTCTTATAATTCTCTGCCTTTCATCAAATTCTCAGGTGTCTTTTGATCGTATAAGTAGGTCCGCAAATGGTTTTGCAGACCGTTTATGTAATTTAAGTGCTTTTGTAATGTAGGTGTGGTGGGTGTACGGTATAGAACTCTTATACCGGAACACTATGTTGAGGTCTTGTTTCTTTTCTACTATTTACTCTTTTTCTCTCTAATGCATTTTCGAATTTATCGATAAAAAAAAATTCTCTGCCTTTCAAGGAATGAAGAAAATGTCTTTTGTCTTTGTCCCTTGGTCCAGGTCACTTTGTCTCTTTCAAAATGTGCGTTTCTTGAACCTGCCATCTCCCACATGGTTTTAACTCTCAGGGGAATTTCAATGAAAAGAATAATGTAATCGAGACCTTTCTGTATCGAGTTCTCACACTGCTTCTTGCTTCTATTTCTTCAATCTGAGAACTATGATCTAAATGCTTCAGCTATTCCTCTGAGCTCAGTTGGTTTTTTATAACACTTAAAGTCTTGTCATCCATCTTTATTTATCATTGGATGAGGAGTTAGATAGATGATATAATGTGGTGACTTTGGTCTGAGAAACTATTGAGGGAATGCTCTCCAAACCAATGAAGAGCAGTTTTTCCCTGAACATCTAGGAAGTGAGGCCTGTTTAATTAGAAAGTTAATTTTCTATTATAGTGAATGTTCTTAGAAGTAGAACCTTCAGGTCTTTAAAATACGTATTTTTAAATTTCTTGTTTCTACTTCGCCATTGCTTCCTGCTGTCACTGTGGTTTATTGGTTTTGGGTTTAGATTCATAAGTAGATGAATATCCTTTTCATCAATTTTTTAAAAACTGAATCAGAGGTTGAGCTGCTAAATTTGACAGTTCAGTCTAAAAAGTTTGATCCAAGCTGACCATTATGCCAGTCCTTTGAAACTTTGGTTGATGCCAATCTGATCATATCTTTGTGCATATTTTTTATGGTTTTGACTGGTAATTTTACCAAAATGATTTAATATGAAGTTTGTTCTGGACTCATCACTCTGAGGCACCAACGAATCCAAACTAGTCCAGCTATGGTCAGTTTGTTATTTAGAACACTGCTTCTGCTGGGTTGTACTCTTCAAACGTCAGTTTCTTTTGCACTGGATTTTCTTTCTTCTTTTTTTTCTTTCATAGCTATGTACATATGACATTAGGGGCACCCGAATCCTCTAGACGGCATACAGCCAGCTGTTAAAGCTGCACTCACAAAGGCATACAAGCAAGGGAGCAGCTCACGTGTGGTGCGAGCAGCAGATTTGATCACCCTTCCTGGCATGAAAAAGGCTCCAAAGAAACGGATTGCGGCGATGTTAGAGCCAGTGGAGGATGGTTTACCAGTGGTGAATGATGATGCTTTGGCTGAAAGTGAGAAAGAAAACTCATCAGATGCAGAAGATCAAGGTACATTTCCTCTAAATGAATACAAAATTGTAGGTTTTGTCGACCAAAAAAAAAAAAAAAAAACATGCTGTTACTATGGCCTAGTAGCTTGCTAGTTTAAATAATATATGATGTTGATCTGATGAGTTGCATCAGCGGATCGACCATGCCCGAACTAACAGAAAAAACTTGACTCTTTTTTTTTTTTTTTAAGTTAGATAGGTGAGTGAGTGGTACACTAACTGTGAGAGAACCTACCTGCCCAGGGATCGATCCCTGGGCAGCTATGTGAGATGAGACACCCTCGGCACTGGGGTGTCTCCTATTTCTCAAAGCCTTGACTCAATTGATAGAAACTAGATATCCTCCATTTGAATGATCATCCAACATCCTGTTTTATAGAGTAAATTGGCTTCATTTATGTTGGCTTAAGCCATCTATTACCATTATAAAGAAAGATATATACATGATAAGAGTAAAATAGAAGAATTCTCCTCTATCACAGCTACCATATCACACTCCCCTCAAGTTTAGGTGCGAGCCAAAGAAAAAAAAAAACATTTATGAACAATACCAAGCTATAGCTCAGCTGGTTAGGGACATATGTTTGCTCCGGTGCATCTCTTGCATGAAGTTTTTTGTGTGGGGCATCATGTGGGGCTCACCTTATGATCAACCCGAATGGATTGGACTGTTGCATCGAGTGTGGAATTTTTATTCAAAATCATTAAACTTGTGAGGCATAGATTCAACCCCCTCACGTTCACTAACCCCTCATGAATTTTCGCTCACCTTAATTTGAGACTAATCTGAATTAATACTTGCCGCTGGATAAAATTTCTTTAAGAAATGAAACTTATAAATGACAGTCACGTGTCATAGCTTGAGCAAAAATGCATATATAAGTTCTAGGTGAGTGAGCAGAAATGCATATGTAAAACCAAAAATCTTTTTACATGGCTTGCGACAATTTCTTCCAGCTATTTATAGGGGTTTACTAAAGGATAAGAATAAGAGATAAGGATAGAAGAGATGAGTTTGAAATTAAAAAATAGATGAGAAGAGCTTGAAATTTAAAATAGAGATGAGGACAATAGAGGACATTACAATGGGATGGTTTTCAGACCAAATCAAGTTTCATTTGTGTGTTTTTTTTTTTTGGGTAAATAATCAAGTTTCATTGATGATAACCAAAACAATCCTGTTCGTGAGACCTGCAATTGGGTTAATCAAATGCTACCTCTAATCGAAGCCATTAAACTTGTAACTAATGAGCCAAGTTTAATTTGGCCACTTCCATTATAACTCAAAACAAAATGTGAAACTTAATAAATGAAGTTTTAAATCGTGAGACAGGGGATGGATTATCAAATCTTCTGCAGGTTTGGGTGGGCCCATCTGCAGGCTCCATGCGGAGTGTGGACTCTTCCATCTTGCTCCTCTGTCACCAAGCACAACTTTTATTTATATGTTTTCACTTTCATATTAATTTTTTGCTAGTGATTTTTGCATTAGATTCTAACAGTCCTGTTTCCCATCAGACGCAGACATTAATGGTGATAAAAAACCGCAGATGGACGTTCAGAGTAGCAAGTCAAAAGGTGGGTCTTGTGTACTAAGCTATTTTCTGTTTACAAATGCAACTAGTACATGTAGGGATGTCAATGGAACTCTTACTACTTGCTTTCCCAAAGAACCCGATTGAAAAATCTGGTTGGGGACCATCGATAAGGTCCTAGTAAGAATCATGTGAGGTCCATACACAGAAACCGGAGTTATATATATATATGTATATATATATATATATGTATATGTGTGTGTGTATATATATATTGACAAAATATTATAGAAATTTATATTGACATTATGTTCATTAAAATTTCAGGAGTGGCCTATGGGCCCCACCTTCCCCGCTTTTTGCAGTAAATTAGCACTCAAATTCGAACTCAGCCAAGTTTTTTAGGCTCTTGAGTTTATCATGCAAAATTTATTACCCATCTAAGTTTCTAATGGCTAGGATTTGAATAACTTTGAGGCCCTCAGACTAGTAACTGCCCTGCCAGATGCTTCCAATTTTGGGCACAGGTGGGTCATTAGGAGAGATGAAAACCCCCCTCCCCCCGCTCCCTCTCCAGGTGAGCCCCTCAGGCTGGCCGTTCAAACTTTTGGACAGACTACCCATTCCTAAATATGGCTCTAATATATCATTTTGAAATTATTTTTATTGAAATATGTAATATATTAGGATTTACTTGGATTTTGAGTCAGGCAATTCACGTTCAGGTCAATGGACCTGACCTGTTTACGTCCCTAGGGACGCACTTATATTGAACTTTTATTTCTCTCTTCTATCATGCTCTGTATCTTTGTAGGAATTCATGTGGAACTGGACTTGAAAAGCACTGGAAATTCCAAAGAAAAGAAGACGCCGGCAAGCAAATCAAAAGCTTCTCAATCTGCAGGGAAGGGTGGGCGAAGTTCAGGAGCTACCAAGAGGAAGAGATGATAGGGCTGTGAAATCAGGTTCAGCAACTCTCCCAAAATGTAAAGGCCTTCAATGATTTGTATTATGTGGGCCAATTTTTTTACAGCTTTTCCTTTTGAGATGAGCATACGATAATGT
This sequence comes from Camphora micrantha, assembly GCA_003546025.1. NCBI lineage: Eukaryota > Viridiplantae > Streptophyta > Magnoliopsida > Laurales > Lauraceae > Camphora > Camphora micrantha. The sequence continues at coordinate 12,160,343 of QPKB01000007.1, forward strand.
CTTCTTTCTTTTGATATTTTTGATCTAGTAGGAAAATCTGTGTCCTCTGAATGTAAAAATGAAGCCTTCTAGCCTACTTGCTATCCTGCCTTTGCTTTCTCTGCTTTAGGTTTGTCATCTAGATACAGTTGCCCATACGACGTAACCAACTGGGGTCAGTTGTCTTGCCTATTCTCTTGTGTTCCATTCGTGACATGTTTTGGAGTCAAGCTGCCTATTCCCCTGTTATTTCTGTTGCTGGCTGACTAATTAGCATGGTACTTGTAAGTGCAGTCACTCTAAATGTGTCGATTAATACTTGTTTCCATTGGCTTTTGCTGCTTGATGACTTGTTGCATTAGGAGAGGCATTCTACTGAATTGGCTTAGGACTCTTCTGGTTTCTGAAACGTGTTCCTGCTCTTGTTATTCTGATAGTCAGTGGTTGCTAGTTTATAACTCATTGTTCTATCAACTAGCCAGCTTTTGCTCGTACTTCATTCCAGCAATCTCTGCTATATGTGGGGATTGATTACCAGATCAGTAACTATTGTTTTACCTTATGATGCCCAGATGCGGCAGGGTGACATGGATTTTACACATAAAAAGTGAAGTATTGGATATAATATGACATGATGTGTTGCCCATTTTTAAGTATCCTTGCGTCATAGGTGTTACCACAGGTCATGGTGGGATCCACCGTACTGAAAACCTGGATCATGAACAGATGCATCTCTACGAATTCGATCTCATACAAACAAATCGCGTGCTAATAAATCTCTTCCTCAAAAGTGGCTAAAATTTATAAAATAGATAAATAAAAGGCGAAGATTCACAAATGGCCATCAACTAACTATCCTTATGGTCGAAAATAATTACCAACCACCACCCCTGTAAATGAAATCCTTGAAAAGTCAAGGTCTAATCTAGGTGGCCATCATCCTTTTAACATTCAGTAGTTGGAACACATCTTACCATGGATGTCTAAAAATTCAATTCCATGCAAACAAAGTGGCCCTTTCTCTCTCCATAGAAAAATAAAGAGCCACCAATCATGTTGGATAATTCCCAGAGGCATGCTTGACAACCATATTTCATGTCAAAATGATATTTTGATTTGTTCTCATATAATTTGGTGTAAGTGTAACTGTCATTATTTAGTCTGTGTTTTTTTTTTTTTTTTTGTTTGTGAACTAATATTTTAAAGATTTTGAAGTGTAGAAAAAGGGAGTTGAACGTAGTGATTCGTGTAACTCTCTTCCTTAGCTAGAGCTTGGCATGTCAATCTGGCACTCAGGTGAGGGGGCCTAGCCCTAGCCCAAGGGCCTAGCTTTGACATTTTTATTTGATTTGAGGGCTGGGCTTGGACACTACTAGGCTCGTATTCGGCCCTTCTATTTTTTTTTTACATAATATGTATTTGTGTATTTAAATATATTTTTCTTCTTTTTGATGTCAATTTTCTTTACTTCTATTAGTGATTTCCACATTTGTTTTATTTCTTTGTAATAGAGTTAATTAGAGGAGAAAGTTAAGGTGTTATTTAAGGTGGTTTGGACTAGGGATGAGAATTGGTTGGGCTATGGTTGGGTCCATGGTGTGTTTGGCTTGAATCTACATAACCCATTTCCATACCTATACAATAGGGGAACCAAATTCATGTCTGAACTCACATGGAATGCACAAAACATATATCCTTATCTGATTTGGATCTGAACCCATCTCCTTTTCTTCTTTGTCTCATCATGAAGTTGGCCCAATCCCATTAATTTAAACCTGTGGACATTTTGTTGGGCAAGGTAAAATAAGCATTGCAAATATGTTTCAATCATAATTACTAGAAACACTATCTTGGTTGGTTACAACTTGGTTTCAATCAGCTTTAGCTCATCTTGTGTTTAGAATTTTTTCTGTTTTCTCTAACAAACTTTACATTCAGATTTTGTCTATAAAAAAGCATAAAAAGTATAATATGAATTCCATGTGCGGTACCCAATGGAGAATGGATCCCCTGTTTGGTCCAAACAGGGAAACCCTCTTTGGGCCAATCAGGGGGTGCCACATGGGGAGAGATGTCACATTCCATCTCCTAAAAAAAAAAGTCCCATCTCCTAAAAAAAAATTCCTTTTCCCATGTGGCACCCAAAATGCTCTGGTATGGTAAAGGGGTAAAGGGGCCCACCTGAGATGGAGTGTTCGAATTGTGATTCTCTACCATATGGAAGATCCATGAGATGACTAGGTGCATGAAAAAGTACACGACATAAATGGCGTTTCCAAATGGATTGGACAGGCACCAATCCCTTTTAATATAAGAGAAGACAAAATCATGAATGCATTGTAATGCAAGGTTGGCAAAAAACTATTTAGATCATGGCTCACAGAGTCAGAGTCTTTTTGAATGGGTTTGATTAAAATCAACACTCAATTTCAGAAAAGGACTAGAACAGCCCCTTAACATTTAAATACCAACACTTATATCGATGATGTAGGGCAAGAGGTATGTAATATTTGCTTGATAGCAAGTTTTCTGGACTCATGTTAGTGTCTTTTTTTTTTTTTTCTTTTTTTTTTTTTTTTTTCTGTCCATGTTAGATATGAAAGTGGAATTCACATGTGAAAGTTACGTAAAGATATTGAAAATTGCAAAGTTTAATTTACTCATGTAATGTGGTAGTTTGAATGAGTTCCCTGTGGATATCAATCAGGGATGGTGTTTGTTCCTGACAATAGTTACCTCATTCATAATATTTCGTTGAGTTTGCAATACACAATTTGAGACTTGGTTTCATTACGAAATTCAATAGAGTAGGTTCATTCGATTCGCTTCTCAATTCGTATGCTTTGGAAATCAAGTTTGAGAAGTTTGATGGACTAGTTCATTTATGCGTGCGTGCTATAATTCCATCACTAGAGTGCTAATCTTAAATCCAAATTATTCAAAATTAACTGTTCTTTACATTTAATCTAGGCAAAATTTCACTTCAATCAAAGTTGGAGAAACACACAGAATGATTACGTGTAAACCACATGATTGAAATAAAAGCTAAAGTAAAATTTCTTGTTTACCGGTGATCAATCTTAGGGTGGGGCTGACTTTGATTGGACTTGGGTTAGAGCTAATACATGGGGGTGTACTGCTTTTGAGTAACTCGGACTTTTGGATAGACACCACTAATGGATTTATAGGACTTGACTTAATTAGACACTAGATTAGATTAGTTCATTAATAATTCATGAATGAAACTACCAATTGTTTGAAACAAACTATTTGTAGTTTGAAGTGGAACTAGATACAATGATCCGCACAAGAAAAATGGATATGGATCTGGCCTAAACTCCTTAGAATAATGGAGTTCAAGATTTTATCCTTTCTTTTTTTTTTTTTTACCACCGGCATGATGTCCCTAGGTAAATGGGTCCCCGATTCTCTAATTATCCGGAGGTTCCGATCCATTAAAAATTAGGTCTGGGTCATTATTTAGGCCCTGATAAGTAAATGAGTCCGGGTCTGGTTCCACTTTTGTTCGGACCCGTGGAACTGAGACCTGACATATAACCTCAATTTTTTAAAATCTCTCCTAAAAATCATATTTTTTTTAATATCATTCTCTACCTAGACTCGAATGTGGATCCAGACCAGTTTCATATATAGTTCCGGTTCCGGAGCCAAGAAACCGGTTCCGAAATGGTTTCGGGTCCGGTTCCACCTTCTTCTTAACGGTTCTGGTTCCGGATCCACCATGGATCCGGACCAGAACAAACTCGTTTACAACCCTAGATGTCCCCCTCCCACATCCAACATTTGATAACTTTTCTCTGATTTAAGGTGACATCATTTTCATTTCTCATCAGCTCTTAGTCTGCTTTTTAGTTTTCTTAACTTGTGGGCTAGCTCTTGCATGCATTTTTCAACCTCACAAATCACTATCTTCATTTCAAACCAACTCAATATTGTCCACACTTACAACTCCCAGACGAAAAACTAGATGACAAACACTACTCAACAACATCACCATCTCCCTTATACGAGCCAAATATTAGACATAAATAACAAACAAATATGTAGAAGGAGGTTGTATTGTATATGAAGCTATGAGTTGGGAAATGAAGAAAATGACAAGAAAGAGATGATTTTTTCAAGCAGGGAGCTAAAGGGTCTGTATAGGATCCTCAACGTAGCTTTCATACTCACACCTCATAAATAGTTCTTCTTATGCTTTCTCAAAGAGAGGAAAGGGAAAGGGAAAGGGAAAGGGAGTGGGATTACATGCTGTGAATTTTTTTGTTTTCTTCATTTTTTGCTGTGAGAGTCAGGATCCGACAATGGGTTCACTTACGAAAATTTTAATTGATTAAAAATAAATTGCCCTCTCTTAAATGGGTCTCCCTTAAATTTCACATTGATGGGATTTGGATGAGCAATCAGACTGATAATGTATAAAAAATGTAAATAAAGTAGTACAAAATTTCATGTGGTTTACCGTGACTAATTTCATGGTGCCAATCCACTAGCAGCATAGTGGATGGGTATCTCCCGCGCCTCATACACAACCAGGGTTCGATCCTTGATTTTGTTGGGGAGAGAATTGGTGTTGTGTGCGCGTGGGTGTATTTATTAGAATAAAAAAAGAAAAGTAGTAGTAGTAGTAGTAATAATAATAATAATAATAATGTAGCAGTAGACCTAGCTCCTATTAAAGTGAAATTTTGCAATAATTCATACGAGATGAATTATTTTTCTTGAGGATAAAGCTTTCAAAAACAGGCCTCACAAATAAACCTCACAAATTTCTCGAGCATAAGAGGAGTTCCTTTGGAGGCTGGGTAAATATTAGGCACCCACATTAAAATGGGTCGAGTTCGGGTTAACTTCATAACCTGCTTGACCTGTATATACTTTTCCAAAATATATATCATATACATACTTGGATAAACTTTTCCTACTTTCATGTAGTTCTTGAAATGAAGATATGTGCTTGGCATAAGAATTTACAATGGACCAGAGAAATATATATATATATATATATATATATATATATGCATGCTTCCCCTTTTTGTCTCTATGTAAATCAATACAAAAATCCCTAATCTTATTCAAGTTTGGTAAAACTATCTCAAAATTATGTATGAGTTGGAGAAGAATTCAATTCGATAAATAAGTATAAAAAGGTAAAGTGAATGGGGTTTGCCATGAGATCCCATTGGGAGGCCCACTATGGCTGGTCACCAAGGGCATTGATCATTTGATCAAATTAAGACTATCATGGGATTGAGAACTTGGGTCTTTCCCAAGGTAACATTTAGGTTTTTCATTCTTCTAATATTAAAACTTGATTTAAGAATACTAAAAATCATCAAATTATATTTTAGTATCTTGAAAATCTGATGGTAGTTTGTCAGTTCCAAATCTTTCATTGTGTGGGACTGGGTCCTAAGATTGTGTAATTATCCCCAAATCCTCCTACATGGTGTAAGAGGGACTCTTTGAGACTAAAAAAAAACTTGGAAACAGGTCTATTTTGGGACTAGCCATGGGGGACTTCTTGATAAATCCCTACTGGTCAAAAGTATGTGAACATAATTTGTAGGAGAGAACATGAGTTGCAGGAGAGCAAAGGCGAAGAAGATGAGCTGCAGGTTTGACAATATTGTCAATTCATTGATGATATATATCGTCAACTAGATGATGATATCATTAATGTCTTTACATGATTTGAACTTCATTTTTTATATAGAATACAATCCTAGATAGAAGCAAATTGGAAATGAACCAGAAATTGGAAGGAAAAAAGGCTGAAAAGTTGCTGGAATTTGCTGCTATGTGAGAGCGTTTATGGCCAGAGATGAGAATATTGTCAATTCATTGACAAAATCATCCATTGATAAGTTTCATTTGACCTTGAGTTTTTTTCCCCATAGTAAAGTGAACATATTGAATTCATCCAAAGTAGGGAGAAACTTGAAATGGGTCTAAAATCTGAAGGGGAAAAAAATCATACAAACTGTGCGGGGGGATTCTCCCGACAAACGGAACAAGCCACGGGTTCTGTAATTCTACCAATCCTGCCCTCCAAAAGAGAAAAGAGGGGGGGGGGGGGGGGGGGGGGGGGGGGCAACGTTCAGATCGGTAGCATACAAGTGTACCGATGTGCGGCAGTTCGGTATGGTTACCGATGTGAAGACTGACATGTCCAGTCCGCATTTAATAAAAAGCTGACGTCGCAGAGCACGCTGTCAGGGCATTGATCGGAGATAAGGGGTTATCCTTATCAGCGGTCATATCCGCAATTATTTTGGAAGTCACGGTACGTCCGATGGGACAGTACCTCCATTTATAACACTAGAAAGTACAAGGTATGGTGATGGGACTTTCCCTTTCTACCTACCTCCACTAAGAGAGCCTCTGATGGGATATTCTGCACCTATAAATATAGGGCGACTGATTCCATACCAGGTATGAAAAAAAAGAGAACATTCTCCCCCACTCTGATTCACCTTTACTTAGTGACTGTGCTAACTCAGGCATCGGAGGGCCTTCGACTGTCAACAGTCAGGGGCCTCTAACCTTTGCCTCCTCTCTCTCTTGCTTTCAGGCATCAAATATTCCCACAAACCAGTTTGACGACAGAGCTTCGAGCACCATCATCTCACTATCAAGTTCGTATTATTTTAGGCAAGCACAATTGGCGCCGTCTGTGGGGAAAAAAATTATACCCACAACTACATCAAAGCTCACAGAAAGCTGAGAGCCTTAGATCATCATGCCACCGAAAGCTAAGAAGATTGGCGAGGCACCGAAGGCCTTACCAGCGCCACAGTCACCAGTACTGCAAGAAATAGTATCGTCCCATCCCCAAACGGAGCGACGAGAAGCCATCCCGACGTCCCCTTCACCAGTATTACAAGAGATACCGACGTCTCGGACGGAGCGACAAGACGGGACAGTCCCGTCAGCCCTGCAGACTCTGCAAAAGCAGCCGCAACCCACTCGCCAGAGAGGGGTCAGGGGTAAGGCTTGCCTGACAGAGGCCCCTCACCCTGGGGCTTCAAAGAAGGTAATGGTTCCTTCTCGACGGAACTATCAGCTTGCCAAGCGCTCCCAGAGACAGCCACCACCCCCTCGTCGAAAGGGGGCCATAGGCAAATCTCGTCTTGAAGAAGGATCCCAAAGAGACAGGTCTCTGACACCTGTTGTATCCGAAGAAGAAGGTGGCTACGACCCTCATGCTGAGGAAGTCAGAGCCCAAAACGCCGTTATTTAAGAGAAGGACGAATTGATTCGTCGGCTTCAGCAGCAGCTGGAGGAAAGAACGGCGAACCAGGCTCCGCCCCCTGGGTCCCAGCCAGGCGTTCAGGACTTGAGGCACATCCTGGATAGCAAAAGATGCCAGCGAGCCCGTGACGAAGGCTCGAGCAGCAGCCGCCCCACCGACTCCCATGGAGGTCGGAAATGGAGGATGGAGGACGAAGACGATATGCCAGAGTGGCTCAATGAGCATATCAAGTAGGCCATCCGACAAAATATGGAGGTGGCCGGTCTCGCCCGAGATCGGCCGAGCGCCTATGACTCGGGAGATCTCGGCGCGTCTCCTTTCTCTCAAGAGATAAAAGACTATAGTCCTCCCGAGAAGTTCAGCATTCCGAGGTTCACCCTTTATGATGGAACCTTGGACCCTGCAGCCCACCTCCGACACTTCACTCAGCGAATGTCGGTATGGGGTGACGTCGGTCACCTTAACTGCAAGGTTTTCTCCTCCAGTCTAGGCGACCTTCCTCTACGGTGGTTTTGCGCCCTCCCAGCGGGCTCGATCTCGAACTGGCGATAGCTCATGGGCTCTTTCCTGGAAAAATTCCAAGCACATAAGGTCATCCCAAAAATGAACAAAGACCTCATGGCCATGAGGATGAGGGAGGACGAGAACGTCACTCGGTTTGCCAAAAGGTTCTGGACTATCTATAGCCAAATAGAAGACGCCAACGAAGAGCTGGCTGTCATGTGCTTCCAAGATGCTCTGCTGCTGGGAACCGACCTTCGAAAAGAGCTCGTCAGATACCCCGCGGCCGCAATGAAAGCACTCATGACCCGAGTGAATCAGTTCGTCGCATAAGAGGAAGACGAGGCCAAAGCATGGGAAAATTTTGGTCTCAAGCAAAGGAGTGGCCACTGCGAAGACAGGCCCTCCGTGAAGGGCGGAAAGCCATTTCGAAAGGGAGAAAGAGGGCAATACAAGGCCTCGTCGAGTCCGACGATGGTCTCGGCCCATGCCCCAAGAGGCAGCAAGAAGCCCGGACCAACGCCAGACTCATACTGGGCAGTAAACACTATCTTCAAGGAGCCGATCTACAGGATCCTTACCAAGATCAAAACACAGCCATTCTTTGCATGGCCGCAGCCAATGAGGAGCGATTCTTCTACCCGAGATCAGAGCAAGTTTTGTTCCTACCACAAACAGAATGGGCACAGAACAGAAAATTGCGCGTCCCTCCAGTCCCACCTTGAGAAACTCGTGAAAGAAGGGCACCTCAAAGAGTATGTAAAGGAGGAGAGCAGCAATGATATCCGCGCCCCTCGGCACCAAGGCGATGAAGATAGCAACGAACCAGAAGGGATAATAAATGTTATCCACTTGGCCTCCATACCAGCAGGGGGCAACGAGGCACGTGCCGAGGCCAGAAGGGCCTCCCACAATAGGCAAGTGCTAACGACCGAACTGAAGCCGGCCTCGAAGAAAGCTCGGATGGAAAAACCGGGGATCTGGTTCTCGGACCAGGACCTTCAAAGAGTCCGTTTCCCTCACAATGACCCACTAGTGCTCATTCTAAAGCTAAAAAATTTTGTGGTCAAAAGGGTACTTGTGGATCCCGGCAGCTCCTCGGAGATCTTGTACTTTGACTGCTTTAAGAAGCTGGGACTCAAAAAAGAAGACATGCAGGAATCACGCACCCCCCTCGTGGGATTCAGTTCCAAGCCAGTCTACCCTAAGGGAAGAGTTTCTCTAAAGGTTCAGGTCAAGGGTTCCAGCATACAGGCCGACTTCTTGGTGGTCGACGTGCCGTCTCCATACAACGCGATACTGGGACGAAGCTGGCTGCACAGCATGGAAGCTGTGCCTTCCACCCATCACCAGAAGCTGAAGTTCCCGTTGGAACGCAAGGATGGCAGGTTTGAGATAATTATAGTGGCAGGAGACCAAGAGATGGCCAAACAGTGCTTGATGGCCGTCACATCTGGAGAAAAGGAACCGCCCCAAGTACATATGGCCGAGCTGGAAGCGGAGTTGGAGGACTACGGCCGAACTCCCGAGCAGAAGAGTATTGAGGATTTAGCCGAAGTCAGAATCGACCCTAAAGACCTCGAAAAGTTCTTCCTACTCGATAACCAGCTCACCGAGCCGGAGAGAGCCGAGCTCCTTGACTTCCTGTTACAGAACAGGGAGGTCTTTGCCTGGACCCCTTATGAAATGCCCGGCATCGACCCGGAAATCATCAACCACAAGCTGAATGTGGATCCAAAGCGCAAACCGGTCATCCAGAAAGCCCGGCGGTCGGGGGTCCAGCAGGCCGAAGCAGTGATGGAAGAGGTTGACAAACTACTGGAAGCGGGAGCGATCAGGGAAGTCCATTACCCCGAATGGCTCGCCAACACTGTAGTGGTCAAGAAAAAGAACGGGAAGTGGAGGGTCTGTGTTGATTTCACTGATCTCAACAAATCTTGTCCCAAGCACAGCTTCCCACTTCCGAAGATCGATCAGCTGATTGACGCCACCGCAGGGCATGACAGGATGAGCTTCCTTGACGCTTATCGGGGATATCACCAGATCCCGATGTATGGACCGGACGAGGAAAAAACCACATTTATAACTCCCAGAGGCATCTATTGCTACAAAGCGATGCCCTTCGGGTTAAAAAATGCAGGGGCGACCTACTAGAGGCTAGTCACAAGAATGTTCCAAGCCCACCTCGGTAGGACCATGGAAATATACATTGACGACATGGTCATCAAATCCAAGAAGTCAGAAGACCACCTGGCCGACCTCCGGAAAGCTTTCGACATCCTAAAGGAATTCAGACTGAAATTAAACGCGTCGAAATGCGCATTCGGGGTTAGTTCTGGCAAATTCCTGGGAAGCTTGGTCACCAGACGAGGGATTGAAGCCAATCCAGAACAGATCGCGGCAATACAAGCAATCCAGAGCCCGTCTATAACTAAGCAAGTCCAGAAGCTCACTGGGATGGCAGCTGCCCTCAACCGCTTCATCAGTCGAGCTTCAGACAAATGTCTCCCTTTCTTCCAGCTCCTGAAAAAGAGTTCAAAATTTCAATGGACTCCGGAGTGTGACCAAGCTCTTCAGAGGCTCAAAAGCTATTTATCCTCACCCCCCATACTGTCAACGCCGCTTCAAGGCGAAGTTCTTTACCTATACCTAGTAGTCTCGGACCATGCAGTAAGCTCGGTGCTGATTAGAGAAGAAGACGGGCAGCAGAAGCTTATCTACTATACAAGCAAGACCTTGCTTGACCCCGAGACCAGGTACCTACCACTAGAAAAGCTTGCGCTGGCCCTCGTCAACGCCTCTCGCAAACTCTCCCATTACTTCCAGACGTATACCATTGTGGTTGTTACAGAACACCCACTCAAGTCCCTCTTCAGAAAGGCGGATTTCTCCGGAAGAATTTCAAAATGGGTCGTCGAACTGGGGCAGTATGATATACAATATCAACCCAGAACGGCGATCAAGGCTCAAGTCTTGGCGGACTTCATTGTAGAATTCGTCTCTCCGAGTTTGGCACCAACCGAGCTAGATACTGAACTGGGGGGCAATGAGGAAGATAATGTCGCAAATGGAGATAAAGCCACCAAAGCCGAACATCAATCTTGGAAGCAATTCCTTGACACAGCATGGAAAGTCTTCGTGGATGGATCCTCAACTTCGAAGAGGTCCGGTATCGGCATAGTGCTCCAATCTCCAGAAGGTCTCATCATCGAACAGGCATTGACGCTAGGCTTCAAAGCATCCAATAACGAGGCTGAGTATGAGGCACTAATCACAGGATTAGGCAGCGCCAAGATCTTGGGGGCAAAATAGCTGGTGGTTTTTAGCGACTCTCAGTTAGTGACGAGCCAACTCAGCGGAGACTACCGAGCTCGTGACGAAAGGATGGCTGCATACGTGTCCCGAGCGAAGCAGCTTCTCTCATAGTTCCAAAAAACCGAAGTCAGGCAGATCGGCAGGGAATCAAATTCCCATGCTGACGCCCTTGCTAGTCTGGCATCAGCTGTTGAAGCTGGCGGGAAAAGGACTGTCGAAGTAGGAACACTGGAATCACCTAGCATAGAGCTACCTCCAGTTCGGCACGTCCTGTACGCTGATCTCGGTCCCAGTTGGATGTACCCAATAGTGGCTTACCTAAAAAATGACCAGCTTCCCAAGGATAAAAACGAGGCCCACAAAATCAGGCTGAGAGCAACTCGATTTTGGCTATCTCCAGAAAGCAAGCTGTATAGGAAGTCCTTCACAGGACCTTATCTCCAGTGCATTCACCCGAGCAAGGTTGAAGATTTTCTGTATGAAATCCATGAAGGTATTTGCGGGAGCCACATCGGAGGTCGGTCGCTGGCTTACCGAGCCATCAGCCAAGGCTACTGGTGGCCTTACATGCAGAAGGATGCACAACTCTACGCCAGGAAGTGCGAAAAATGTCAGAAGTTCTCTCACTCTCTCCATCAGCCAGCCCAGGATCTAAGCCCACTTTCAAGCCCGTGGCCTTCACTCATGAAAGTAAAAGTGCGTTGGCAGGTGACTTTTACGGGAAATGCCGATGCTAGGGTGCAAAGAACAAGATTTCCAAAGCTTGAAGAGCTTTGTCCGATCAATGCCTCATGGGAAGAATGGAAATGACACAGGAATATGGAAAGGTGATGTCATCTCTTAAAAAACTGAAAATTGAGATTGCAGAAGCTGGAAGGCAACGCTCAATGCCTCCCACTACATCTAAGGAAATACCTAATTAAAAATTGCAACGAAGTTATTTGGGCACAGGACAATCCACTCGCACACCTTCTACATTTGACTCTCACATATGTAGGAGGGAATGTCGTCTAAGGCACTAACATACCTCCCTGCTCTCATGACTTCAACGATTGACAGATTCTCTGCGAATCACTACCCTCGATGGGATGGGTCTGCCTTTGATCACTCAACACTCCTACAATCCCAAAAGAAAAAATATTGGTCCTGAATTGACAATCTCTACTTTGACGGGTTGCGCCAGCTCAACCATCTCTTCAAACTCTGCACATTTGGAATACGGACGATTGTCATCTCTGCCTGAAGGGTTAGGGCAGTCAAAGCTCTTCAGACTCTGAGCATCTAGAACTGTGAATGATTTTCATCTCTGCCTGATTCCGTGGGCCTGGCTCAATACTCTCAAACTCTGCACACATCTGGAAGTGCGAAACGATTTCATTGCCTGAGGGCTGGCCGCTCAAAGTTCTTCAGACTCTGCACATTGAGAACTGCGAAATTTTGTCACTCTGCCTGAGGGATAGGGCAGCTCATTCAAAATCACTCTGTAGACTCGATATATGGTTTGCCCACAGTTGAGCATTTAACCCAAATCATGCAGCACCTTACCGCACTTAAAAGGTATCGCTTCCAGGTGTCCACTTTGAACCGAGCAGCCGGAGAAAGAGAAAGCGAGAGGGCTGTGCAAAACTATCCCACATCCATACATTTATATTGATGACGGTATGGCATGGAATGACAACTCTTACTTTTATTTAATATTCTCTCGATGTCATGTACATCTATTTATTTTAATTTACATACCATCCAAAACAGACATTGAACGCTCCATTTATTTGACTAATCGTCGTTCGAAAAAGAGTAGAAAAATGAGATACAAATCCGCACTTCAAGCCTGAAATTTCTTCTAGACCAGGTGTTCCTCTCCGTTCTTCTCTTCATCAGTCTGATTTTTTTCCCTCTTATTTCTTCGGATTCTCAAATCTAAATGGACAGCCGAATATGTTGATTTATTTGTCCTAAGCACCTGCCTTAGAATTAATTCATATTTCTCCTGTGCTATTATCAGACATTGTGTTGTCCGGGTATGACATGTGATGTTTGACATGGCCATATGTCCGCTATGGTAAATAATGAAATTCCATATCCTCCACTTGGATACATACATCTGGTGCCCATTGTTTTACTATTTATTTTGTTGATATGATGTCGACCCATGTGGATGGGGATAGCTAGGAAAAACCTCATCTTAGCCGTACCTAGTTCTGATAACACATTGATTTCGAGTTGACTGCGATGGCAGGTGGTGAATCGAGTCACCATCCATGGCACCTAAATGGCAGAGTCACATGTTTGTAGGCCTCCAAATGTACTTTTCCTAAATTTTATACTAGAAAAAACCTGTGAGAGGACATTTTGCACTGTTTCTAAAAATAACTCACTTTTTATATAAAATGTTGGTGTTTTATATAATATCTTACATTCATTATAATAAAATGAAACACAACATTTCTTAATTATAGATTTTTAGAACTATGCCTTTTTTATTTAAGAAATTTTTTTCTTTTTCATTGTTTTGTTCATCCGGTTTTTAAAAGGTTATTGAGTTTAGGGTGCAACTTGGTTCAACTTGTCTGCGTCACGCTCGACTTGAGGGTGACCATATTACTGCCTAAGTTTAATAACAAGAACAATTGGACGGATTTGTCTATTCCATCCAAAACCTAATCTAGCAGAATATTGATTATATCATGTGCCACATATTGTATATGTATAACTGAAATAATATTGTTTGGATTATATTGCTGACATTTGGAGATATTATGCAAAAGTAGAATAAGATAAAAAATAATAAGATTTTTTTTTTTCAGTTCCATGGAAGCAAACAAGCCCACACTTCTATGCAAATAAAGAAGCCCATCTTATAATAAATTCTTATTTATTCTAATTACATGCAAAAAAAAAATAGGCTCATTTGACAATTAACTGTGTATTCCAATTCCATGTAAGTGAATATATGGATCTCACAATGAATTTGTAATAAAGCACATTTTTCCAAATTTATTTATAATAAACTCGCTGCATTGTACTTCATGTTGAAACTTCTCAAACATTATTCTCATATAATTCTTTAGATGCTTGCTTTTCATAGGAAAAATTTGATTTTTAAAACTGGTTCATGTGATTTGTTCTATAATCTTTCGTACAAGCAAACTCCCCATTTCAATTTATAGGCTCTAATTCATGAAATGAATAGATTAATTGATAAGGTTGTTTGAATGTGTTGTGCATGTCCGTACGGAAGCTCGAAACTTGCGATAAAAAATCAAGCTACACACTAGAGAGAGAAAATCACATAAGAAATTTTTATATGATTCAGTAGAGTGCCTACGCCCACGGCCAAAGAAAACTCACTCTCTTTACTAGTCTACCAACTTAGGTCTAGGATTACATATTACATTGTATATATATAATCTCTGCTTTTTAGCTCCCAAAAAAGCCCCAGTAAAAAACCAAAATACCCCTTGACCATGAATCCAGTCATTGGCTAACCTATGGACCGCTCCGGTAAGCCCGGAATATAAGACGTAAACCCAATAGAGTGCATTGATAAAAAGAATATATATATATATATATATATAATTCCATGAAATAAATAAGCTAATTTGAATAAGGCTCAATTATTCTCTTTGATTTCATTTTTTTTTTTATTTGCATGTCTGTTGAGTGAATTAGACTTTTGGCATAGGCATCGCGACTCCTTTTCAATCCAATTCTGTATTGGCCTACAAGTTCCATTTTGAAAATAAAGAGAGAAAAAACCCATTCTGGCTGTGGGATTGGCGTAGCATTTTAGAGTGCTCTAGTCTTTCAAACTAGCTAGCACATAAAAAAGGAAATAAAAGGAACTGACATTTATGATTCTTAGTTTGTTCGCAGAGTGAGGGTGTGGGGTGTGGAAATGGGAATTGGCTTTCTTTGATTTGGGACTATGGGAATGACATGAGGAGATATTGGAGGGCTCTCTTATTTTTTCTCTTCATTTTTGTTAAGATGCAAGGCTTTGATGTGCTATTTGGTAATTATGATAGTATCAAAAATCACAATGGTAGTTAATAACTAAGATCATCCACTGAAGATGATTTTTTTTATTCCCTAGCAAAACGCAAAATGCATAAGGATTCTATGAGAAACACACAAAGAGCAGAAAAATCGCCGTAAAAAAGTTGGACAGAGTAGCATCCTTGTGTCACACACCATCTCTCTCTGTTTGGTTTTTTAATAGCAAACTTATTATTTTGGTTTCTTTCCTTCATGTTTCTAATCAACCATTATTTTTTTTCTCCAAGAACTGTAAAGTCCCATTAATCTGATTTATTCTCCATTTCTTTATATCCACCATTATTGAATTCCTCCTCTTCTCAATCCAAATCATTTTTGCTTCTAATTTTTTTCCTATTGGATGTTCAGTGCATCAGGGAGCATGGAGAAAAGCCTTTATGTTGAATGGAGGACGAGCATGTTTGAAGCCGGTGCATGGAGATAAGCCTTGATATTGAATGTGAACTTGATGTCGGATGTTGAAGTTGATGGTGATACTTGAGTGGAGTGTAGAATTAGTAGTTTGCTGTGCACTAGCAGGATTTTTTTTTTCGTTCTATTAGTTGTCGTGGACAGTTTATATAAGGTGTTGGACGTGCAGCAGCGAACACCAACAGGACTGCTGTACTTTTGCCCCAACGGTTTACATCATGTAGTTCAGATTGTAGTGTGCTGTTTTGAGATCTCTAGATAACTATGACATGAATTGTGATTTCTGTGATTGCATGCATTTGAATGTTATGGTGGGCCATTTGGTGTTAATATTTCTACAAGTGCTAATATGCTTGATAGAAGAAATTCCAGGCCTACTCTATTCAAAAACTTGATTGCTTTTCAAATCATAGTATCCTTTGTAGTAGGTGGTTTAGCAGGATTGCTTCTTTTAGTGGCTTCGAGAGGCACAAGGAAAACAAGTCCCGCTGAAGAGAACCATAGTCCACTTAATCATTGAGATTACTTATTGGAGTCGAGCTTGTCCATTGCTATCCGTTGGTATGCCTCATCTGATGAACGATTGACAACAACACTGTAGGACGGGCCCTTAGTTTGATGAAAAATATCGCCAAAGGGTTAGCCTATGATGCCCCAAACATACAAGCATGCAGAACCCAACACTATGTACACGCTGAATTTACGATCAGCTCTTCGAAAACAAAATTGTTAAATGTAGAAAAGTTTCTTCAACTATAGAGAGATATTCATGTCGTGGGTTTCAGGGCTCCACTTTTTTGGTATGAAATTTGTAGAAACTGTTAAATGTCGAAAAAATTTAACTCTAGAAACATTCTGCAGTAATAAAGTCTGAAATTATTGAGAAGGTGGGTGTTGTTTGTGAAATTAATTAATTCTCTTATGCTTTTTTAATTGTAAATTATGAGTTATTGCAATTAGTAGTTGTGGCAGTTATGCTTGTGATGATGTGTAAAAGTAATTAGCAGTGCATTTAAATTTTTAAAGTTACTTAGTCACGTTCATATTTCAGTAGTAAGCAAGTCGTTTTCTATATCAACTACTTAACATTTATTTTTAGAAATGTGTTAATTTCTATAAAAAAAAAAAAAAGGTATATTATTTCCACTAAAATCTTTGTATAACCTCTGTGTCCTTCAATTGTTGGCGATGAGTTTTGGGCTAGTTTGAAGTTTAATTCAACTATTTAACATAAAAAGTGTACTTGAATTGCAATTTTCATTATGGTACATGAAAACGTGAAGCCTAACAGCCCAAAAAGAGGTTTTTTTTTTTTTTTTATTCAAACAAAAGTGTATTTGTTGACAAGTTAGTTAGCTGTATACATATAATTAGCATAACCAAGTAAGCATATTGTTAATCAGACAGAAAGAATGGTGACCCAAAGGCCAAAAGTACGGTAGATGAAGGGCAATTCAATCTCAATACTTATGTTATTTTTCCATGGTTATAAATCCCCTCCGGTCCTCCGGGCTCCGCCATGTCCGAAAACGGGTATAAGATATTTATATATGTAGGAACGCTTTATTTTCACATATCTCAAAATAGTGTATGTCGATCCGTTTCTATAAAATCTCCCTTGACTCATAGTTGAGTTAAACAAACATAAAGAAACCCTCAATTTATTATTTTTAACCAATTTATCGATCCTCTACAAAGAACTCAATGATTATTATCTAAGATAAAAAGAATAGTTTGCCCTTTAGACTTTGAGCCTAAAAATTAAAGTCTACAATCATTTGGAGTATTTGTATTCCATGCCTTCAATTAATATGATACATAGTCTTTATACATCTAGGTGGGGCCCTCATTCAAAGTAACTTGAGTTAGTGAACTTTGTACCTTAAATAAAACCATTCATGTTTTTTATCCATAAAAACTATAATAATTATGTACTCATGGTCTCTTTTTTATATTGATCAAGTTATGTTTAAAGAAAAGCTTTCCCTTAAGTTATTGATAAAAAGAAAGATACTTGACTCTTAAAATTATTAGTTATATTTACACTCTCAATGACTCAGTTGTCAAACGCAAAGTTGAAAATTATGAGTCAGACTCACTTATCGAATGCAAAAACTTGACTCAGAACGAATCGACGCGGTACTCAACATACCTGTTGTAAGGCTGCCTTCTCTACATATACTGTAATCCATCACGGGTCGAGTCTCCATGGAGTGAGGCATATGTGAATCTAGTCAGGTCAAGCTGTCCAGGATCAGGTGAGGTCATCTCGTATCAAATTTCCACAAAGCCACGTCTATACCGAATACCAGCTGGGAGTTTGCTTACAATATTAGTAATAAATATATAATTTACATATATGGGTTGGATGGAGAGGGCCAGCGATATCTAATCCCGCCCAAAACCAACTCAAGTGTGAGCCCACAAATCTATGTTCACACAAAAACTAATAGAGCACTACAAATCCACAGCTAATAAGAATAGGTTTTGGGCAGATGACCTATGATCCTGGCTCAATTGCATATTTGCAGGAGGGAGTACGTCCACATTATGCAAAAAGTTAGAGAGGTTAGTTGAAACAAAATGATAGTGAATTACTTTGCATGCATTTGAATGGTTGGTGTAAAGTAAAAAAAAAAAAAAAAAATGGAAGAAGAGAATTTTAAATGAAGAGATAGAATAAAATGCACCTTATATTATATTGAATAGTGAACTACTTTGCATTTGTTTGGATGGTTGGTGCAAAGTAAAATAAATAATAAAAGGTTAAAATGGAGAGGATAGAGTAAAATATAGTTATTATATATTGTGTAATCATTCTTAGGCTCTTAATTTGCATTAGGGAGGAATAAAGGGGAGTAAGATGTCACATCTAGATAAGTCAAGAGGAGTGAGTTGAAGACCAAATGAGTAGATGCTCGACTTTTATGTGTGTTTAGATGGGTTGTTGTAAGTAAAATGAATCTTAATTTGCATTTAGTTGGTTTAAAAGAGAAAGACAAATGAATTACTCCGCCCACTTTACACGGTATCTCTAAGTAATATTGGAAGAGAGAAGTTGGTTGGAATGTAACGCCAAGGCAGCGCACATTCACTTTTCTTGTCCGGGCAAATGTAAACGACACCTCATACGGGTAAAAAATCCCAAAAATTGGAATTATTTCAACCCTCCTAACCCTACTCTTTACAAACAATTAAAGATCCAAATATATGAAAGTGGCATAAAAGAGAATTTACATCAAAATTATAGTTACACATTTCGTTTCGCTTGCCGAAACGAAATGTAGGACATAACTTTCCTGTTTTACTTTGATCAATTTCGGCCGAATTATTGAAATCTCTGAAATGATCGAATGTTTTGGGAATATTCTCAAACCTCAAATTTTAAGTTGTTAATTTTTATGGTGCTTTAAACTTAATTATGTAAGCAATATGCTAAGTTTTATATTTATATATTATATATTGCTTATCAAATGAATTAGATGCATATAGAATTATATTCTTTATTCTTCTTCATATATGTATGTTTATATTTGATTTTATTTATTTTATATTAAAATACAACTCGCTGAATATTTCATCCAAATTCCAAGTCAGTAAAAACATTTCACGTGAGAGGATATATAGACCAAAATGAGATCGAACAGGAAATTAACAACTCTAATACAAGACATTCTTTACATTTCAGGGCCATCCTACGACGGTCCACAGAATAGGACAATTCTGCTCCAGTCTCATTCCCCCGGTGCAAACAAATAGAACCCACTGCCACTGTTTGGATAGAGGCATCCTTCCCCTGTATCACCTGTTTTATTTGATCATTTTTGTTCAAAGAGAAAGGTTATTTGATCGGCCCCTATTGAATCCTCACCTTTTAACATTCAATAGCAAGGCATTTTTAGAAATCCCTGAACTCAATCCCATTTAAGTCAACGTGTTTCTCCACCTTTTCTCTTCAATCCAAACACTTCTTACAACAGTTTGCTTATGAAAATCCTAGGAATAATAAGTGAAATCAGGACACGGCCTCAAGTGTAACAGCTGAGCCTTGTATTAAAATAGATGTCCATAGAAATTGATATTAAATCAGGCCACTCTGCAATTAATTTAGCTAAACACATCTGGGATTTGAAATGCCCCATATTACAATTTTCCATCGTTTTCAACTTTCACTTTGGGAGTTGGGTGTTGTGGTTAAATCATTTATGGGTCTGCAAAGAGCGGTCGCAGATTCACACACACGCAAATGATGAGAGATGCATAAAATTCAGGGGGGTCTCACTTTGAAGATGGTGCGTTACCAACCGCCATCAGCACTCTAGATTGCAATCTGGTTTTTGTGAGTCCCATCAAGAGTCGCATAAATTGGTTATATTTTCAGTTCTTTCATGTGTTAGAATCTTGGTCACTTCAATTGTCACCCCAAATCTTCAAAAATCAACATTAAAACTGCATAATAAAATCTGGATGAAACAGACCATCCTTTCAGCAGGATGAAATCTTAAGCTTTAAGACCTGCCCCTCTCATAAATTAAAATGAAAGGATGTATATCTACTCAAGAAATAATTTCTATCAACGAAGCATATTCGTTAGAATTTTAAAAAAGAAATCCAATCAATGTTGGAAAGAAGGCTGGAAAACAATTTTAATAGGCATGGTTGGAAAAAAAAAAAAAAACCACCCACTTTGTTAAATAAAAAGGTAGTAAAAATAATTCCTACCAAACAAACTAAAAATAAAATTCTTATAATAACTCATTTATATTTATTCCTTTCACTATGACCTCCTTTTTACTTCGCTTCATTCTCTGTGTAGGGAAACTGTCCCTCCTCAGAACATCTGCAGATAGAGAGATGCCCAATCTAAGTGCGACATTGGCACAGGAGATTTGTGGTATGGATTTCACTTCCAATTGCTATGCAAAAATAAGATAAATTTGACAAAGTGAAAAGTGAGATGCCAAATTATATTTTAATATTATTTTATTTAAAATGAACTATTGTTGACGAGTTGATTTAATATAGTAATGAGATAAAATAATAATAATAATAATAATTAATAATAATTATATTTAGATTCAGCATATGGGTGGAGTTGCCTCCGGAAGAGATATCAAATTATAAAGGGTCAATTTGCAAAACATCAGCCACAAATACATTTGGATCTCTCTTAGAGATACTTTAGCAATTGAAATTTTTATTTTGCTATCGAGAGGCTTCTCAACATTCAACGTTAGACTAATCTAATTATTCCAGAAACTGAAAAGTCGGATAAATCGCCAGCACATCAGTATTATAGTATAATTTCGAGCTCAGGTGCATACCCTGATGACTTGTCCAGTGAGTTACCGTCGGCCGGGTCGAGATCAAGTATGAAGTCAACGTATAGAAATACAGAGGATCTGCCTTGTGTTTTCGCGTGTGGTACTGGTCAATCGGGCAGTACTCGCTGAATTTTCTTACGAGGAAGTCCATTTCATTCCGTCACCGGAGGCGAGTGGGAAGGAAATGGAAAGAGAAGGAGGAAAGGGGAAGGAGCATTGAGCAGAGGAAATGAGAGAAGAAGCCAGAATACGTGTAAGAGCAATTAGAAGGAAAGAGGAAGAAGCAGCTCAGGTTATTTCTCTCTCTCTCTCTCTCTCTTTCATGCGCCCAACCAACTTTTTCTTCAATTCTCCGCTATACTGGGTGATGCCGTATTTTAGAAAAGAATATATACGCAATGGAATTATCAATATTTTTGTTAGCCAACCTAATCGAACGTTACCTGTGCCCACTTAGCCGACTGAACTTCCAACATCATGATAGATGATTTGGATTACAAGTCTCCTCTCTCTCTCTCTCGATCTCATCCTTATTTTGTAGGATCTTCTCATCTGTATCGAACCCTCACTTGTAGGATCTTCTCATCTGTATCAAATCCCAAAACTGTGGATTTTTTAGATGTTTGAGATCTAACTGTCTCCATTGTTGTATATTATAAATAGGTCACTCAATACATGGTTACTCTGTATGTTTTGTATCATCGAATCCTTTCAGTTTTAACATTGAGTACGAAAATTTATACACTAAAACTTTTGATAATGTCATGTTAATCTCCCAATTAGCCTGGATTCATAAAAAAAAATGTTGACCTTTAAGAAAAAAATGGGCATTTATAATCGGGTATTTCAAACTACTGATGGTATTTAGTATTTTCGACCACTTGTCCATTCCTGCTCGGCGCAAAAAAAAAAGAAAAAAAAAAGAAAAGGCTTAAACAGATTTTATTGGGTGGTTTTTCCTAATTAATCTAGTGGATAGCTTAAGTCTTAAGAATCCTTAAACATAATGAGTGAGGACTCACATCTGCTCTAGTTTAGTAAAACATATAAGGTCAATTGCCTGTGCACAATGTGGTTTTACTGCTTAATTCTTTCCCCAACCAAGCCATGAAAGATTTTCAACGTTGTCAATCTAATAGATGTTCCTTTGCGTATGTAACTCAGGACAGAAAAGCATGGCAAACATAATGCACTTGTGTCATTTTGTTGTGGAAAGTGTGTTCCATAGGCCAAAATCGGTTGAGCTCGCTGTTTGGGTGGAGAAAAGAGGTTGATGGAACTTTCAGCACATTCTCAGCCATTCAATCTTACTGGAGGATGCTGAGAGGCATCAAGTGACAAACAAGCGGGTCGAGATTGGCTGTGGGAGCTCAAGAAGTGCATATGAGTGGAGGACATACTGATGAGTGAGCGTGAACAATACTCTTGCATTCACAAAAAGATAAAGATGAGGCTCATCATCCAGCGAGGATGCACAATTCCTTTCTCTAATCCTACCATATATCAAGCAAAGTCAAAGTTACAGATTACAACTTTGGACCAGAGGATAAGGGAAACGACAAAGAGGCTGATATGAAATTTCATCAAAAATGAAAATTTCAATTTCAGAGAACTTAATACAAGGAAGTTCTATTAGTGCCTAACAAGGAAGAACGTCAACCAGTTCTTTAATCGATGAATCAGAGATTTTTGGCAGAGATGACTTTAAAAAAGAGTATAATTAGAACAAACTGGTTAGTGAGACTGTCAAGAGGAGAAATCAGTTTTCCGTTATTTCAATAGTTGGTATGGCGGATTGGGCAAGACCACTCTTGCTCAACTTATCTACAATGATGAGAGAGTGTTGCAACATTTCAAAAAAAAGAATTTGGGTCTGTGTGTCAGATCCTTTTGATGTGAATGGGATTGCAAAAAAAGTTATTGAATCCATGGATGGGTCTACATCCAATAACCCAGACCTGGGACACTTTGCAAAGCAACTTCGAGAAGCTATTGATAAAAAGCAGTTTTTAGTCGTCTTGGATGATGTTTGCATGAAAATGGATAGGCTATGGCAAAAATTGAAGGTTCCCCTTATGGGTGCTGCATCGGAAGTAAGGTTGTTGGTACCACTCGTAAGTCGTAAAGTTGCAGAAGCCAATGGAAACGACTATCATTCATAGAATTGGGTGTTCTATGTGATTCAGATTGTTGGGGAACTCTTTGAAATACAGAGCACTCAAAGGAACAAAAGACGAAGAGTGTCAGGAGCTGATAGAGATAGGTGAGAAAATGTAAAGAGGTGCAAAGGTATACTCTTGCTGTAAGAGCACTAGGAAGTCTTTTGCTTGTACAAGGACGAAGTGGTATTGGGAACGCGTCTTAGAAAGTGAAATATGTGGAATGGGATATACCTAAGGATGATGGCATTTTACCCGCTCTGTTATTAAGCTACTATAGTTTGCCCCTTCCATTTGCAACGATGTTCTCAATTTTTGCTCGTGTTTCAAAAAATCACTGGATAATCAAGAATGAATTAGTCAAGTTATGGATGGCTCATGGTATCATTAAATCTGAGAAAGAAAGAAAGATGACATTGAAGAAATTGGCGAATATTATTTTGATGATTTTGCTGACACATCATTGTTTCAAGATGCAGGAGAGAGATAAATATGGGAGCATTGTTCGATGTAAGATACACGATCTTGTTCATGATCTAGCAGCAATTTGTCAGTTCCGGTGACTACTGTAGCATGGAGGATTGAAAATTCAGAATCACTTTCTGTTAACTGCCATCACTTATCACTACTTCTGAGTAGGGATCTGTTATCCATTCCACCGTGCAATGAAAAACGATGCGTACACTCCTATTGCTTTGCAGTTACAAGAATGGCGGCACTCCCTGATAGTTTATTAAATCATTTGAGATTTCTTCGAGCTCTAGATTTAAGTAGAACTCAAATTGAGAATTTACCGAGTTCAATAGGGAAACTAAAACATCTGAGGTATCTCAGTTTGTGTCAGTTAAAGATCAAGGAGCTTCCTGAATTTATAACTGATCTCTGTAATCTGCAAACTCTGAAACTTATCAACTGCCGAAATCTTCATAACACTACCAAGTGGTATGAGCAAAATGGTTAGACTGCGGCATCTTCAAATTCAATGACTGTGAAGCTCATGTTTTTTACCGAATGGACTCGGACGGCTGACTTCCCTTCGAACATGTGCAGGTTCCCCGTGGGGGATGAGAATAGAGGATGTAACATTAGAGAACTAAAAGATCTCAATCTTCTTAGAGGAGAATTAAGTATAGAAAATTTGGAGAGGGTAATGAATGTGAATGATGCTAGTGAAGCAGAACTCCACAAGAAGAGTGACCTTCATATTTTGTCTTTATGTATGTAACGACAAGAGCGACGAAGAGTGGAGAATGTTAGAAAATGATGAGATGGAAAAGGATGAAGAGTGCATTGAAGACTCAGACCCCCTTATTCAAACCTAAAAGAGTTGAAGATAATAAACTATGCGGGTTCCAAGTTTCCAAGTTGGTTGGAGGATTCAAAGTTTTCCAGTCTAGTTAAAGTTGTATTGGAGAACTGCAGGAAGTGTAGACTACTGCCAGATCTTGGTGAAATTGCATTCACTTAAAATTACCTGGGAAATAATTGGAGCTGGTGAAGTAAATGTGGGCAGTGAGTTTTAGGGAATGTCGATGGCAGGGAGAAAGAAACAAGATTTCCAAAGCTTGAAGAGCTTTATTTCAAATCAATGCTCAATTGGGAAGAATGGACGATGACACAGGAAATGGAAAGTGATGCCATCTCTTGAAAGCTGGAAATCATCAATGCAAGAAGCTGAAGTCGACGCCCAACTGCCTCCCCAGTACATTAACAGAAGTAACTATTGAAAATTGCTACCAAGATTATTTGGGTGCAGGACAATCCACTCCCGCACCTCGACATTTGACTCAAATATGCAAGAGGATATATCTAAGCCAATATCATACCTCTCCGCTCTCAGACCTTTAGAGATTCGAGGATTGTCTTGTGAATCACTTACCCTCCGATGGTGTGGGGACTGCTTGAATCACTCCACACTTTTGTGATATCGATTGTCCTGAATTGGCATATCTGCCTGATGGGTTTGGGCAGCTCAAAGCCCTTCAGGCTCTACACATCTCCAAGTGCAAACTATTGTCATCTCTGCCTGATGGGTTGGGGCAGCTCAAAGCTCTTCAAACTCTGCAGATTCTCGACCTGCAAACGATTGTCATCTCTCCCTGAGGGGCTGGGGCAGTTAGAAGCTCTTCAGACTTCTAGATATCTCATGGTGCAGGCGATTGTCGTCTCTGCCTGAGGGGCTGGGCAGCTAAAGCTCTTCAGACTTTACGTATGCTCGCAATGTGAACAATTGTCATCTCTGCCTGAAGGGCTAGGCAGCTCGAAGATCTCCATGCTATGTATATCGGTGGATTTCATGAAATTGACTTCTCTACTCAATGGATCAGGGGATTCAAGGCTTTGCAGTATCTCAACATCTCGAATTGTAATAGATTGATATCTCTCACTGATGGGTTTGTTGCAACTCGAAGTGCTACAAAATCTCGATGATATAAATGTCCTAATTTGCAGTCTCTATTTGACGGGTTTGAACAACTCAAATCGCTTCGTCACCTCAATATTCATGACTGCGACAGTTGAGGCCTTTACCGAATCTGCAACGCCTACCTCACTTTGAAATGTTGACGATCGAAAAGTGTCCACTTGTAACAAGGTGTCTGGAGAAAGAGAAGGAGATGACTGGTGCAAAATATCACACGTCCCATGCATTTGGATGATGGCAAAAAAATTCAGTAAGGTATGGAATGACAAACGCTTATCTCTCTATTCATATTTTTCTTATGCAATTTCACTATTTCTCTTTAAGCATCCTAAATCAAATTGCCTCCATTCTGATCAAGGAGTAGAAGAAATGGAGATACAAACAGCAACTTCTAGCCTTAGGATGTTTTCTTCTGGACTAGTCGTTCCACTCAGTTCTAACGTCCAGTCTGGTTTTTTTCCCTCTTTTTCTTCGGATTCTCAAATCCTTAGATGGACTTTTTGGTTTTGTCCTACGCACCTGCATTATAATTTTATTCAACAATTCTCCAGGTGGCCATTTATCAGACAGTTGAGTGTTGTCCGCATGATATAGTGATGGTTGACATGCATGTGCTGTATGGTAAATAATGAAAGTTACATATCCACACTTCAATAGCATACATCTGGGTGCACTATTTTACATCTTAATTTGTTGGATACAATGCCCCCAATGTGGATGGGGTATAGCCAGAAAATTCCATCTTGCCATTATAGTAGTCCTAAAATCATCTGATTTCGAGGTTGACTCAGAATGGGTTGGTGGTGAATCGAGTCACCATCCAAGGCACCTAAATGGCAGTGTCACATGTTGTGTAGACTCTAAATGCTTCTATCTCCTTTATTGTATATTAGAAAAACTGTGAGAGGCACTTTGGGGACATTTTAATACTCATTTTGAAAATTCAACACCACTTTTTTGTTTAAATGTTGGTATTTATAATAGCTTAAACTTCATTATTAATAAAGATGAAACGCAACAAATTCTTAAATTATAGATTTGTAGAACTATGTTTATCTTATGTTTAAGATCTTTTTCATTGTATCGAACTTGGTTCAACTTGTCACCTTGACTTTGAGGTGACCAAATTACTTTGACTGAGTTAATTAACAAGAACAAGATCGACCGGATTGTCTGCTCCATCCCAAAACCATAATCTATAGACAGAACTTTGAAGATATCATGGCTATATTGTAATGTATAAGTGAAATGATATTGTTCAAATTTACATTGTGACATTTTTGGAGAATATTATGAAAAGGGTAGAACAAGATATATAAAAAGGAAAAAAAAATTTATTTCAGTTCCATGGAAACAAACGAGCCCATAATTCTATGCAAATAAAGAAGCCCATGTATGATAAATTCTTATACTTTACTTCTAATACATGCAAACAAATAGGCTCATTTAGAAATTAATTGTGTATTCCAATTCCATGTAAATGAAAATATGTGGATCTCACAATAAATTTTTCATTAATTTATCAATTTCATACAAACAAACTGCCCCCATTTGGAATGTATAGGCTCTAATTACATGAAATAAATAGACTCATTTGATAAGGCTGTTTGAATGCATTTGATAAAAAGGATATATAATATACATATTTGAAATATTTGATAAGGCTTTCCATGAAATGAGTAGATCATTGATAGGCTCAATTAATTTCTCTTTGATTTTTCATTTTGTTCTTTTCTTGTTTTCTTGTTTTGCATGAAATAAATAGAGTTTTTTGCATTGGCATCACAATTTCCTTTTCAATCCCTATTCTATTTTGGCCCTGAAATGGAGTCCAATGTTCCATCTTGAAAATAAAAAGGAAAAAAAAAATCTTGAAATAAAAAGGAAAAAAAAAAAAATTTTGCCGTGGGATTGCGGTGTGGAATTTAATTAGAGTGCTCTAGTCATTCAAACTAGCTGAGCATAGGAAAAACAAATAAAAGGAATGGCATCTCTGATTCTGGTTAGTAGGAGTGGGGATTGGGGGTGTGGAATTGGGAATTGGCTTTCTTTGATTTGGTATGTGGAATGGAATGAGTAGGAGGTATGGGGAGCTCTGCTCTTGTTTTTTCTCTTTATTTTTGTTAAAGACGAGAGGCTTTGATGTGCTATTCGTTAATTATAATTGTATCAAACTGTCAAAGTGTAGTTATGAAACTAAGATCCACTCCACTGAAATGATTTTTTTTTTTTTTTCTCTTTTGCAAAAACCAAAATGACACAAGGATTCTATGAGAAACTATTGGGAAAGGAAGAGAAAAATACCTCCATAAAAAAGTCGGACAGAGTAGCCCCTTGTGTCACACACATCTCTCTCTGTTGTTTTTTGAGAGGCAA